>CM070877.1:64678521-65878521 GCA_036365515.1 Torymus aiolomorphi
TTTATTTAATAAACAATATTTTTTATTATTAACTTTAACTGCTCGAGTTATTATTTCGCGACCTTAGTCATTCCCCGCTCCTCGCCGCCTCCGCCGTCGTTATGTAAGAGAAAACGTATCGTTTCATCTGAGCAGCCGGCACACGAACCAGTGAACGAAAGGAGAGTTCGAGTCACTGGCGAGAAACAAAGTGCAAGTCTTCGACTTGCGTGTTGCACCGTAAGTCACCAGGTTAGGTTAACATTGCACGACGTTGTAGCGTCTGTTACCTAATCTGGCTACTCAATCTCCGGGAGTTGAACCGAGAGATACGGAATTGAACCGCTAAGGTACACAGGTGAACCGTGCCTAGCCCGAAAATCCACCCCGTGACAACTGGCGCTCTAAACGTGTGTGTGCTTGGGAATATCGCGAAATTTTGACTTCGAAGGAGCAAAGTTCGAATCCCAAAAATTTCTTTTTGCGTTTTTCCAATTTTTTTTTAGATTTTTACTAAGGAAGTGACTAAAGTATAACAACCAACCTACAGCAAACTCTCTGGGGGTAGAAGTTCGAAGATTTTTGAGAAAAATCAAGATAAATTGCTGTTGGCTACAAAGTTGCTATTTTTTTTTTATAGAACATCGTGACAAATAGTTAGATACGGTGCGCCTAGGCGAAATTAGTTTGCGAGCGAGATTTTTATTGTTTTTGTGATGTTAAGAAATTGTGAAGAGAAGCATCAGGGGATTGGACACTCGACTAAATTTGTGACGAGCGTTCAATCGATACCAGTTGCTAGCCTAGTGAAGGCTAGTATAGACAATACCCTCAGGAGATTCGAACCAGTGACAAAGAATCGAACTGAGGGGTAGATTCGAACCCGCGGTCACCTGGCTGGCGTTTAATTTTTTTTACAGAGTAAAAATTTTAAAATAGCTGAAAAGCAGCGACAAACCAGTAATTCGTGCTAAATCGGGATCGAAGCACCAATTACTGGCAAATTAAGAGAAAAACCAGCCAGTGCGTTTTGAAGTCGAGCAACTGGTATCAACCCTTCTGCAACTCGAGGTGCAATTCAGAGCGTGTAGGTTAGGTAGACAAAACTAATATAAATTATTTATATATTTTATTATTTATTTATATAAAGAAGGTGCGCCTTAGGGAACGATCCCCTTTAGAAAACGCATACACGAACCCGCTCTGAATCACCAACACGCGCGTAAAAGAAATGGCGAGCGACAACCAAGATAGCAGTGGTACAGAGGAAGAATGTGTACGTGTACCAGAAGATGTACGAGCTTCATACAAAACGAGAAAATTTTGAGGCAACCTTTATAAAAGGTAGAGCTCTCTTGCCAGGTGCCGCTGAGAAGCAGGGCTCAACCGTTGCTTAAGAGCCACGGTGGAGCCTGGGAGGGGGGGACTCACCAAGGCAAGTCGAAACCTTGGTGATGTGCGGCACACGAAAGGGAGAGAATATGTCGCAATAATCAATGAAGAAGACGACGAAGAAAGAAGAGAGGACCAGAAGACTGAAAGTCACTGCTAAGCAAGGAACGAGATGAAGAGAATTCAGCGGTGACACCGAAGAAGAGAGTGACGATGATTTTTGGAAGACAAAGAAGACAAACGAGGCCGCCACGTCTGAGAAGAGAAAACGGCGTGAGCATTGACAGTTCGAAGTACCATAGCAGTCGAAGTGAAAGCTCCATGAAATTGTTTGAAGGAGAAACAAAGACCTAATGAGGTTCAAAGACAACCCTCAGGTCTCATTCGCTGCTATGGCTGTGGCGAGATAGGCTACTGAGAAACCGAGAAAGCCACAGCCTGTCGTCGCTGAAGAATAGACGTTGAGACATACCGTTTAACCAAAGAAGCTCACGTCAGGTGAGGAGCAGGACAGGTCAACGGTAGGTTCCAGCGACGGCAGGTACTTTGGAGCCGAAAAACATCGTACCGCTGTTATCGTTCGACGAGTGGTGGAAAGAGAGGTAGGAAAATCCACCAAGCCGTCGACGTTCAGGCGAAAAGAAGAGAGTATAATATCCTCGGAGGGATAGGACCCCTCGACCGGAAGCCGAATACCTGTGGGCCAGCTCAGACAATCCTCACACGTGGCATCGTTGGCCAACTAATTTTGCCCAAAATTAAGCCGCGATGACAGGTCATTTCCCGGCCGGTCACACCAGTGACTGATAAAAGTGACTAGAGGTTTCGTCAAGTGCCGTAAATGCTTCGAAGCATAGCTCCGCATCCACTTTGTGCCGCCAGGCATACCGTTCCCGATTTATTTGTCGAATCGACGGTAACGATGCCTGGTTTGGAGTGTGTTTAACTCCAGGTAACGTAAGCGATGACCTTAGAAGCGACCTAGCTAAGTCTAGCATACCCTAGGGGAAGGCCACCCCGCAATGCGCTGACTCACACCAGCCGGGCGTGATTAAATGCAATGGGTAGCTCGACAGGTCGCTTCACTTGTCCAGCACTATGGCTACGGAAATTCGATTCTGAGTTTCGAGAATCCAAAAAATCTCCGAGGGCAACATTTGGCTTGAAGAATAGAAGAAGAAAGGAGGAAAGAAAAAGTCGAATAAAGAAGAGAATTATGACAATGCCCGACCACCGAGGGAGTTAGAAGATCCGGCGATGAGCGACCCGCCGTTGCGAGAACCCAGCCGCCAGCGGGCGCTGGACCCGATAAGGTCGAGAGTAATAACCAGGATGCAAGGTGAAGACGAACTAGGGAGAGACTACATCACCTGCTTCCTGGTCATTATAACAAAAATTAGCGAAGACGACACAGCATTTAACATTGTCGCCTGGCTAGAACGAACCAGGTGCCGATTAGCTGTTTGTACATGAAGTAGTGGCCAACGAGAAGCCACCAATGCGAAGAGAGGAACCTTACTTTCTTGGTAGACATCCAAGACAGCAAAATGAATCACATACCGCTAGTTCTACAGGCAGATCAGCCTGTAGAGCTAGAAAGAAAGAAAGCTTTTGCTAAAGCTAAATCTCCAGACACTGTAGGAAAAGGTTCTTGCTGAATATAAGCGTCAGCGACAGATTTGTTCTAGAGTTGTCAGGAACAACCGACGTCGGATTGTTGTACAGAGTCGCCCATCTGGAGATCAGCGACGTCTGGGTGGGGGGTGTCATGCCCTGCCGTACCGACGTCGATAATAAATCGGCAATATATATGTTCGTAGTAACGAACGTTAGATGGCGCCTCGGTGCAGTATCGGAGCTGTATCGAGAGCATGACGAAGGTACCGGCACAGACGCGACCGGCATCAGTGTGGTGGTTATCGTTCGGACTCCGACGCGCGCGATAGCGAGTTCGCGGAGATATCGCGTTTTCCGCGATAATTGTGAAGTGTTTGATAGTTGTAACCTCAGGAGTGCATACGTGATGCATCCTGAGGCCACTATCATGATCCGCGAAATGTATTATACCGTACTTTCGACGGAAACACGAGGAGAGCTCAGAGATAGTGAGACAGGCTAGAACTACCTGTCGTACTCCCGAACCAGCAACATCCTAGTGCAGTAAGCATGTTCGCCTGGCACGAAAGCAGCAGAGAGTATCACGAGAGGCGATACAATGAAGCCAGCCTAGCAGCGAGGATGCTTGCGAGAAACCTAGGCCACACCATATGAATCTAACCTAAAATAACGGTAGGCGTGCACGTATCATCCACGCCGCGAGTAATTACGTGTAACCGCTCGTCCAGGTTCGTCGCACCTGGACAGCGACTTCGATTAGGCGTTATTGTGCGGAGAGAGCGAGCGCCGAGAGCACAGGTCCGCGACTTATTTTGTAGGTCACCGGCAAAGTTTGGCTTGCCGGCAGTTCGTAACTGGCAAATGCGCGTAAGAAGTGCGCAGACGACACAGTGTAGTAGCCTGATCTCTCTCGCGCTAGATTAAGGGGGCTAGACACCTTTTTTCTCTGAAATAAGAAGTCACATTTTAATACATAAATGTAAACTAATTATTTCATACTTTTTACATATAAAAGTGGGTATATTTACCTTACTTTAAAACTTTCTCCGATGGGCCTTTTATATTGTCCAGAACCATAGTCATCGATGAAACAAGTTTTTTCACTAACCGTAAGCTTTGAAATTTTCCTGTGGATGGATTGACTCCAGATTTGAACTAAATTACTCCTGAATAGTATAATTCTCATATGAGTGTAGGAATTTAGGATTAAATGTCGGAAAAAATTTTTACATCAGAAAAATTATGAAAAAATATAAAAAATTTAAAAAAATAAAAAAAAACTCTTGAAAAACAGCACAATTATTTTTTTCTCATTAGATCAAAAATCCCTACACTCATATGAGAATCATACTATTCAGGAGTAATTTAGTTCAAATCTGGAGTCAATCCATCCACAGGAAAATTTCAAAGCTTACGGTTAGTGAAAAAACTTGTTTCATCGATGACTATGGTTCTGGACCATATAAAAGGCCCATCGGAGAATGTTTTAAAGTAAGGTAAATGTACCCACTTTTATATGTAAAAAGTATGAAATAATTAGTTTACATTTATGTATTAAAATGTGACTTCTTATTTCAGAGAAAAAAGGTGTCTAGCCCCCTTAAGTGTGTGTATGTCGCGCAGCGAGCGCGACCGCTCTCATCACTCACGTATTCGACAATGACTGCGTGACGTAGAATACTGTGTTGGCGCGGCGTACGATACCGCGCGTGCGTGGCGTATATTATCGCGAGCGTGACGTCAGCCTCCGAGACAGCTGACGTCTGATTATATGTACTGGCGCGCCGTTAGGTAGAATCTAACCATGTTTTAACGTAATCATTTTATTATACAAACTTTTAATCATCATTTAACTTCATCATCTTTTATTTAATAAACAATAGTCTTTTATTATTAACTTTAACTGCTCGAGTTATTATTTTGCGACCTTAGTCATTCCTTGCTCCCCGCCGCCTCCGCGGTCATTACGTAAGAGAAAATGTATCGTTTCATCTGAGCAGCCGGCACACGAACCAGTGAACGAAAGGAGAGTTGGAGTCACTGGCGAGAAACAAAGCGCAAGTCTTCGACTTGCGTGTTGCACGGTAAGTCACCAGGTTAGGTTAACATTACACGACGTTGTAGCGTCTGTTACCTAATCTGGCTACTTAATCTCCGGGAGTTGAACCGAGAGATACGGAATTGAACCGCTAAGGTACACAGGTGCAACGTGCCTTAGCCCGAAAATCCACCCCGTGACAAATAATAAAGCATTTATTGCAAATAAGTACACAGATTACTCAGTAATTGTTTCAGTTGAGAAAATATTTACTTAATAGATCTTCCGAAATAATTATACTGAGAAAATATTTCAGAAATTCAACTAAAATGTATTAAAATCAAAAAAGTATGTCTTGAAATAGTACTATTTAAATATTTATTTAAATTAACAAAATATATATGTAATGATTGCGAATTTACTTTTAAATCCAGATTTTTCTAATTCAACAAAATTATGTTTCTGAGTACTAATAAATAATTGTTCGTTTCTAAAAATACATGTATTAAAAGTAATAAAATATTTTATCAATGTAAATTGGTATTAGCACGAATGTGGAAAAATATTTATTACTATTGAAATCATAATTATTATTATTAAATGAATAATTATTTAAAAAGTGAGCTATTTATGATTATTTTTAATAAATATTTATTATGTCAGTGCATTTATGTAATTTAAAATAATTTTTTGATTCAATTAAATAAATATTTCATTATATTTAGAAATTAATTTTATCAGGTATAGTTAATAAAAATATTGTTTTCACAAATTGTTTATTTGAACGTAATAAATTTTCTACTTTATTAATTCAATATTCTGTAAAATTTAATAAATATTTATCAATTTTAATCATCCGTATACAAGTAAATGATCAATCATTTAGAAATACGTATTCGGTATGTTATAATAAATTAGTTATGAATTTTAAGTAATTATTTATTAGAATGTATTTATTTCTTTTAAATAAATTGGTTTATTATATATAAAAAACTCGTTTATCTAATTTTAGCAAATGATAAATTTAATTTTATTAATGCTTTAGTTATTTTATCAACTGATAAGAATTTTTCCATCGGTCTTACAGTCTTACAAATTAAATTAAAATAATTAATATTTATGGCAGTCAGATTGCCCTTGTTTATAATCACCCCCGCAGAATCTGAAGTAAAAACTTAATTAAAACCTGGAAAAAACTTTGTTAGCACAGGACGATCTGACTGCCCACCACCACCACATTGTCCGACGTTTCAAGCCTGCTCCGGCTCCTCCTCAGGGACTGAAATAAAACCCGCGATACACCTCCTTATATACCATGCACCCATACCCCCTTCTTTTCTCTTACCCCACCACCCTCCACATTCCCCTCTCCAACTTGCCCTTCTCACTTAAATTAATAAAGAATGATAAATGTTATCTAATTTACTTGACTCTATCATTAAATTTACATTATTCCGATTTCTTAGAATGTGAATACTTTCAAGGCTTTCCCTCTTATATTTATTCTTAATCCCCTGTTCCAAAATATCCACACTCCCAAAATCGAAAGAATGCAAATTATTTAAACAATGTTCTTTCAAACCCGATGTACAACTTGAGCTGCGTAAACTATATTGATGTTCATATATTCTCTTTTTCAAATATCTACCCGTTTGACCAATATAACAACCATTACAATCCCTACAATTAATTTTATAAACAACTCCCGATTTCAAACATTTATCATCCTTGTCTTTACAATTACTAAATAACCTTTCTAAATTATTATCATTTCTAAAGAAAACTTGAATATTATGTTTACTAAAAACCCTTCTAATCCTTTCCGACAAACCTCTAACATATGGTAAACTAAAATATGCATTCTTTCCATTTCTATTCCTTGTTTGATTATCTACCCGCTGCTTCAATCCACCATTACAAATTTCCCACACTCTCTCATCAATCATTTTATCAATAAATTTTACGGGATAACTATTTTTAATAAATGTTTCTCTAACTAAATTTAAATTCTTTTTCCTAAAATCTTTATGTGACAATTTAATCGCTCTGTCAATGACACCTTTGATCGCACCTGTCTTGTTTCCGAATTGGTGGTGAGAATCAAAATTTAAAAATCTACCTGACCATGTAGGTTTTCTATACCAATCTAATTTCACTCTATTATTATTACCTCTAATGACTCTAATATCTAAAAAACTCAATTGATAATCTTTCTCAACTTCTTTTGTGAATTTAATTCTATCATGGATAGAATTAAACACATCCACCATTTCATCCACAAAACATTCTGGTACAACTGCAAAAATGTCATCAACATATCTTTTAAAAATAATTGGCTGAAAAACCAACTGAGACAAAGCAATACTTTCCAATTTTTCCATTACTAAATTGGCTATAACAGGTGACAAAGGTGATCCCATTGGACAACCATATCTTTGTTCATATAGACTATTATCAAAAGAAAAAATTGTGTTTTTAAAAACCAAATTAAGTGCCTTTATAAATTCATCTTTTGTTAAACTAGTATGTACTTTAATTTCAGACCATTTATCTTGTATAATATCATTCAACAACTCTAAAGGTATATTTGTAAACAAAGATACTACATCCAATGAAACCATCCTATGATCATTCGGAATAATAATATCTTTCATTACACCATAAAAACTCCAACTATCTTTAATGTATGAATTTGTTTTACCCACTATCTTGAACAATATATTAGACAAAAATCTAGCAAGTCTATACGTCGGAAAATTTATCGATGATATTATTATTCTATATGTCAACTGTTCTTTGTGAATCTTAGGAAGCCCATAACATTTAGCTACAGTGCCATTTTCACATTTTAAATATTTAAACATACTATCTTTAATATAAGCTTTTGTTTTCCAATGCATCAATAATTCTTTCAATTTATCTTGTAGTCTATTGATATGTGGATTCCTAATTTTCATATAAGTGGTATCATCCTCCAACATAAGTTGAATTTTATTAATATAATCCCTTTTATCTGAAACTACAGTTACATTTCCTTTATCTGCTTTTTGGAAGATCATATTCGGATTCTCTCTCAAGAATTTCTTCGTTATTTTTAATTCATGGAATAAATTACTGTTCAAATAATTATCAAATCTATGTTCTCTTTTAAAATTATCAACAACTTTAACTAAAGAACTCCTACATTCTTTTTTAAACTCCACTTGAATATGATAGTCCAAATTTAGCACCCTTTGACATGATATTTACCACTTCTTCTGGTATTACTTTGTCAGTTAAATTTCTAAACCAATCCTTATTAACATTGTTAGTTTGATTGATTTTAGTTATTTTTAATAAATTTTATTTTTAATAAATGATCGAGATTTTCCAATAAATATTTATTAGACTTGAGTATTTAGTATTTATTTCAAGAACATATTTATTTAAATTGACTGAATGGAATTCAAATAAATTTATTTAGTTGAATTTACGAAATTTTTTTTTCAGTGTACAACTCTGAGCACCAATCTCAGCTTTTGATAAAAGCCAGTTCTATGATTTCAGGATTTAGATATGGGCTACTGATAGTAGGCAATGCTACTGCATTATACAGGACAAATTTTGCTGGAAGAGGAGAATTGGCAGCTCGCCAAATGCATTTAGCCAGATTTCTTCGATTATTGCTTAGATTAGCTGATGAATTTGGCTGCGCAGTGTTTATCACTAATCAAGTAGTAGCTCAAGTGGATGGTGCAGCTAGTATGTTTGAAGGTGATCAAAAGAAACCTATTAGCGGCACTATTATTTTACTCATAGAAGTACAGCTAGACTTTATTTACGTAAAGGAAGAGGTGAAACAAAGATACGCAGAATTTACGATTCATGCTTACCTGAAAGTGAAGCTACATTTGCGATAAATGCTGATGGAATTAGTGATGTTAAAGAATAGTATTATTATAGTATTATAAGTATTATTAATTTTTTGAATTACATTTATTATTTCAGACTCAGGGTTTACTCCGTTTTTTACTTAAAATGTAAATGCAGCTTGAAGAAGATATTAACATAAAAACAAAGACACTAATATATTATACTTATTTTTAGGTTGTGAGTGTGGTTTTTCTGAAACATTTTTTATTTTTGCAGTCCTTGTAAACACAAGTTTATATATTAACTACAAGATTTGTGTACATCAACAACAAAAATAATCAGATAAGTATTAACTGACTAAATGTCTATTTTTAAAATATAAAATATCAGTTAGAGATGAACATGGAAACTTTGTGTTGATTTTTTATATTTTTTTCAGATTGTATAAGGAATATGATCCAAATTTGTACGTGATTGTACAAAAAGAAGAAATCATTCTAGTTTAGTTGAAGTTATATTCAAAAATTAGATTTTTTTTTATCTAGAATGAGGATTCCACGCAAAAACTAGCAGAACAGATGTTTTTAAACAATAAAAAGACCACAGTAAACTTTTTTCTATACAAGATTAAAATAATAATTGCAAGAAGTTATATCCATCAATAAATGTCAAGAAAGTTTTTGTTCTCTTAGTAATTCTTAGTTCATAAACTGTTTCAAAAGATTATATAAAATGAAAATTGAAATACAGAAAAATGTGAGAATGATGTGTTATTGTGAATATTGGAACGAATAAAAGTGCTCAGAATAATTTAATTTATGATTAGCTCATGGTAAGAGACGCTAAAATGTTTCAGAGTCCACAGTAAACTTTTTTCTACACAAGATTTAAATAGCAATTTCAAGAAGTTATATACACAAATAAATGTCAAGAAAGTTTTTGTTCTCTCAGTGATTCTTAGTTCATAAACTATTTATTTTTAATTTTATAAGATGTGAGCAATGATAGATTATTAATTCAAGTGGTTTTGTGTAAAAATTTCAACAAATCCAAGTGTTGAGAATAATGTAATTAATGATTGGTGTGAGACGCCAAAAGTTTCAGAGGAGCCATCTGTTTAGTGAACATTATAGTTATAATAACAACATAAAAGTATTGTTACTTTGTGAAATCTTTTTTCTATTTTTACAGAGTATCAGGACCTAAGGATTATTGACAAGTACATCATAGAATAGAAGAGTTAATTAACAAATTTAATATATATGGAAATTGTAATCAACTTTGAGCTTCAAGTTTTGTAAAAGTTAGAAGACCATCAGTTAATACAGAAATTTCAATTTAAATTCTGAAAATTGAACTATGAAGTAAGAGCAACATTGGCAGCTGGCTAATATCCAAATAGAATACGTGTATTCATGAAACATGTTCACCTCAGGATCGAATACGTATTAAGGACTTACAAGTTCAAAAAACAAGCAACAATGGTTACTTGTAAAGAATTTGGAGCTAGGATATACTCTAACCATACGAAGTCATTTCAAAAATTTGTTCATGAACGAAGTAAAAGTTTATGCAATATGAGCATTACAATGCTGAGAAATACCAAGACAATGTGTTATTGTGAAATTTGAATAAATACAAAACCAAGGTCTTATGTGAGCGAACCTTGGAACACGAGTTTGTTATATGTGGGTGTGTGTGTGTGTGTGTGTGTGTGTGTGTGTGTGTGTGTGTGTGTGTGTGTGTGTGTGTGTGTGTGTGTGTGTGTGTGTGTGTGTGTGTGTGTGTGTGTGTGTGTGTGTGTGTGTGTGTGTGTGTGTGTGTGTGTGTGTGTGTGTGTGTGTGTGTGTGTGTGTGTGTGTGTGTGTGTGTGTGTGTGTGTGTGTGTGTGTGTGTGTGTGTGTGTGTGTGTGAAAAAACTATTTCAAATAAACAATAAAAATTAGTACAGAGAAATAAACATTTAGCATTTGTGAAATAACTTGTTTTTTGTAATATAAAAACAGTGCTTCTCAGTGAAATACATTTGTGGGTTCTTATGTCACTGAAATGTACGTTATTTTGTATTTTGATAACAGTTTTGTAAAGTGAAAAGCATAAATGATTAAAATGAGAGGAGTGAATAATTTATAATATAAATATTATATTTAGAAATTTATATATAGAAATACATTTGTGGGCTTTTATGTCAGTGAAATATACATTATTTTGTGTATTTTGATAAAAGTTTTGTAAAGTGAAAAGGAAAAATGATTAAAATAGGAGGGAATAAATAAGTGAACTTAAAAAATGCATTTGAAAATATGTTTATTAGGTTAGGTAATCTATGGATCCAAGGTCTTATGTCAGTGAACCTTGGAACACGAGTTTGTTGTGTGTGTGTGTGCGTGTGTGCGTGTGTAAAATAAAAATTAGTACGGAGAAATAAACATTTAGCATTTGTGAAATAACTTGTTTTTTGTAATATTGTTAAGTCCGGAAATAAGTGGAAATAAGTAGTAATTGGTTTTATGTAAGTTTATTATATAAAATACAATAATTTATTACCAATACAATCTGCTGGCTTCTGGTAAATCGATGTGTTGTAATTTCAATTACAATTCTTTTTTATAACGCTTGCTTTTATAAATTTACTATAATTAACTTATAAAATCTGCTTACTAGATGTGTAAGGCTTACGGTTTCAACTTCTCGATGTCGTAGAGGTACACGGAGTTCGCCAGGTTTCTTGTACGCTGTGACTGACTTGCGTGATGCATTTCGCAGTTTTATTATGCGGTTTAATTGGGTTATAGATGATAAATTGAGATCATCTTTATTAAGAAATTTTCGGTTGCGGCTTATACGCGTAGCATTTAAGTGGTAGCATTGTGAAATGCTGATTTGTTAAAAATTTGCACGCCACTTGTCTTCTGGAGGTCGATGGCTCTCTACGTCACACGGTCTACGGTACGATGCCTGAGCGAAATGCTGCGTTGCATTCTCGCGTTTATATGTCAGGAAATATCTGATGTGAATAAACTTTCAGAATCAAATTCTAAATCTATAATACGTCTCCGGACGTAACACCTCCCCCCTTAGACTGTTGAATGTCATAGAGATTCAACAATGTTATTATGCATCAGAGATTTCCCGTTACAAAAATTTATTGATAAGTAAATGATAAAATATAATAATACGGGTTGTGAATGATAATAATTATAGTAAAAATAATAATAATAATAAAAATAATGAAAATAATAATAATAATAATAATAATAATGATAATAATAATAATAACAATAATAATGATAATAATAATAATAATAACGATAACAATAATACTCGTCAGTTCTACTTTGATTTAGTGGTTATCAGATTTAAGTTTCAAATGACCCTTTCAGCATTTTTGAGGTTGTCTGGTTGAACGTTGATTTGACCTATTAATTTTTCTTCCTGATCCTCCTATCTCGGTTCTTATGGGGATTTTGATGTCGGGATGCAAGTTCTCGATTTTAGCCCCTCCCTATCTGCTGGCATTGGTACTAGTGTTTTCGGGCTTAGTCGTCATTTGACTTGATTATACGAGGTCGGTGACTCGATGTCGCACGGACGAAGTGCTGCGTATACATTATTCTGTGTCTTGAAAAATCACTGATTTACGTTTTATTTAATGAATGTTTAAATGATACGTCTCCGGACGTAACACCTCCCCCCTTAGACTGTTGAATGTCGTAGAAATTCAACAAGTGAAGTAATTGAATGATCAATTTGAGTTATTAGTAATTTTTTTGTTACAAAAGATTTAATAATAATAATAATAATAATAATAATAATAATATAAAATTAATAATTTTAAATAAATTTTTGAATCGTCTATATATTTTAAAATAAATTAATTATTTTCTTCCTAATACTAGTTTTGCACTTAACTTACTGATTTATTTTGTACCGATTTTTCTAACGTTCAAATTTCAAAGAATTCCTATAGAGATATATATATATATATATATATATATATAGATTTCGATAATTTAATTATTTCGTTATCGGTAATATGTAATAATTTTTTTGTTCTGCTGTATTTACATAAAATAGTCATTACTTAATTAAGCTTAGAAATAATGTGCTTATTAAATAATTTTTTTCTTCTTTTTTTTTAGTAAGTAAACGATGAGAAATATATAGGGAATGATTCAAGTGATCATTCACTTCCCTCCCTGCTTAGATATTTGGCAAGGGATATGTTTTTCTTTCCTCTCTTTGTTTAAGTAGAATAACATTAAAGGGGTTTTGATGTTATCATAACAAAATTATTTTAACAATCGTATTATAATTATTTCCAAAAGAAAAATACAATTATATATGGTGTAGGTTTTTTTTCGTAAAAAGGAAGTGAATAATTGAAATGATATTGATAAATTTTGACTTGTTATTGCTTTTATGCATCATTGTATTTTACCTTTGTTTGAAAACTTTCAGTCATTTCAAAAGTTCATTTTAGAACTTGAACTTTTGTTTCGGCATAGGTAGCATTCACATATCTGCTTTAAAGAATACGCAATCTGTTAGAGTAGAAAAATGTTTTACATACTCAATACAGTGCAGAATAGTGTATCTTATATAGGATGATCATGTTAGTATATGACAGAACTGATCATTCCAAATACATATATTCTATTTAATCTTAGCAATGTGAACGTAGCTACCTGAATAATTTTTTTTGTTCTGAAACTCTTTAATCATTTTGACGAGTATCAACAATTTTTTCCTTTTTTTTCCTTTTTTTTTTTTTTTTTTGTAGGTGAATACAGTTTAATTTTGCATAAAATTAGTCAAATTATTATTATCTTTTTTTTTTTTTTTTATCATACGTTAAAAGGTTTAGGAATGGGTTCTACTTCTTTTCCTTTTGGATTAGTTCTATACTTTGTTATTCAAAGATAAAATCATAAGCTATTAAATTGATCATAAGTTAATTCGTCCCTGTAATGTTTTCTACTTTGTGATTAAATAATTACTTTATATATTTTTATTATTTAATAACACATCATTTTCACATGTCAAATTTTTTTGATTGTTTGATTGTTATAAGACCAAAGTTACTTTGTATTAATATCTAATCGCAATATTTATGTATTATTTCTAAAATTTCATTATTCAAGTATATCTTATTTCAATCGCATTTTTCTAAAATTATTAGTTTTCTTAGGGGATATAGTTGCTTTTCATAAAATACTGACAAGTTGATACGAACAATTGTAGATAAACGGATAAGTGGTTATAATTTTAAATTGTATATTTGGTAAAATCTGGATCACCTTAGGGTTATATATTAGTTGACCAAGAAGTAGGATGGTTTTGCTTCAAATGGAAAAGTTCAGCTGCAATTATAATCCTGTATTAAATTTGGAAAAATAAGAGATTATGATAGATGTTAATATTGAGTATGTTGTCCACATCCTAAAACAAAAATGTTATGTTATTATTTGTTATAATATTGCTTTGCTTGTTTTTCATAATTAGTTAAGATATTATTTTGTTCATTTTAATAGCGTTGAAAATTCTTATTATGCTGATCGTTTTGAAATTTATTCATATTTGGTTCTTTAATAGGCCATGTTTTGTCTCCCTTTTTAAACCTTTTTCTGATAGCAAATTTATTGTAGTAACCTTTAGATTTTAATTTTAGTTTTGTAATTTTTGAGAATTCTTTTAAATATTTTTTATAATTAGATATCCATTTTAGTTTTCTGACGTTTTTATTAGATTTTACTTTGATAGGATAGTTAAAAAATAACTGCAATTGGTGTACTTTATTAGGATTTGTATTTAGATTGATTATTACGTTATGATCTTGATTACCCAAAGTTTCTTTTAGTTGATTTTTATTGTCAAGCTGTTCTTGGTGTTCTTGATTATCAAATATTTTTAGATGACTTTTATTCTCTAAATGTTTTTTTAGTTTTTGATTATCAAACATATCTTTTGGTTGATTTTCATTTTCGAAAACTACTTTACTATTATTTAATAAGTTCTTTAGATTTTTTGTATCATTTAATAAAGACTCTTCTGAATGTATTGATGCTATATTCTCTTTTAACGAATTTTCAAGCGAGTTTTGTTGGAATTTAGTTTCCATTTGATCATCTTCGGAAAATGGTTCAGCTAAAGCAAAAGTTATGACTAAAATGACTTTAAGATCATCATAAAAAGTTACTGTTTCCGACGAATTATTACCTTCTTTATTATTTTCATTCGAAATTTCATTCTTTTGGTTATTTATATTGGATTCATTAAAATCAATTACATTAATTTCATCACAATCCTCATGAGTTTTTAAATTAGATTCGTTGAAATTCATTTCTTCATTAGTCTCATAATTTTTTACAGTAGATTCAATAGAATCAATTAAATTTGTTTCCATAATTTCTTCAATTTCATGATTATTTTTGAAAATTTCGTTAAAGTCTATAAAATTAATTTCATTAGTATTTCCATGATTTTTTATAATCATATTATTATCTTTTGGTTCATCAGTGATTTCATGTATTTTTATAAAAGGTACGATAATTAAATTGATTTCTTTATCATCATTAATTATTGCAGATTCCTCTATGATATTAGTTTCCTGTTTAATTTTATTTACTTTATTTTCTGTAATTAGTTCATTACCATTATACCTTTCAATATTCGTTGTATTAACTTCGTTTTTCTGAATTTTTGATTCGTTAATTGTTTCTTTCGTAACATTATGGTATGATTCATCAGTATTAATACTTGGATATTGTTTGATTTCCTCACATTCTTCAGTAGTATGATCTGGATTTTTACAAAGATCACAATGATTTCCCATTGCATTATATTGCATCATAAGATTTTTAAGTTTTCTGCAGTTGTCGATGTCATGTCCAATTCTTTTGCAATAATCACATTGAATTCTTTTCCTATTTACTGTATTGGGTTGTTGATTATTAAAAATCTTGTTTCTTGGCTTGTAATTTTGTTCTTGAGTTTTGTTAATGAATCGGTTATAATTTCTTGTAGTATTTGGTAATTGATGAATTTCTTTATTTTCTAAAATTTTGTAGTTTGTGCTATTTTGAGAATGAGCATTTCTTTCTGGGCAATACTTTGCTGTATGTCCGATTCTGTTGCAAATTTGACAAATTATTCTATTTCTTAAAATCGCACGCTTGCAATCTGATGAATCGTGGTCTTCTTCCTTACATAACGCGCACCACATTATTTTTTCGTTTATAGGGCAGTATTTTATCCAGTGCCCGAGTTTATTGCATTTCATACATACTGCTGACAGACAGTCTTTAGTTGAGTGACCCGTGCTTCCGCAATACTCACAATCAAGTTCATATTTCTTTATAACAGGGCATTGAGTAGCTGCATGTCCTATCATTTGACAGTATTGGCAATAATCTTCATTTGTTTGGTTAAATGTACACTTCTCTACAGAATGTCCTCTGTGATTACAGAGTTTACAAAAAAGTTCTATTTTATTTTTAGCATTGTTGCAAAAATAAGATATATGATCTTTACTTTTACAATAAACACAAACTGCATTAGAGCAAAACAATGCTTCGTGATATTGATCTCGGCAAATTTGACAATGAAATACTTTAGTATAATAATGGTTTTGTTGTTTAAAATTATAAAATGTACTAGCTTGATTATTCATCATGGTTTTTTCATTTTATTAAATGTTCGTAATTATTATTGTAGTTTATTTTTGAATTTATCTTTTATTTTGTTTATTATTGTCTTACTTTCATTTTCTCGTTTGAGTATTGTTTATTTTTTATATTATAATATTTAAATATTTTTCATTTTCTTATTTTATTATATTCCCTTTTGCAATGTAATATTTTATTGTAATTTTTTTTTTGGTATGATTCTTCATTATAATATTCTTACTTTTATTGTAATACTTTTCGTTTGTTTAGTTATTTTTTATTATTATTTTGATTTCCTTATTTTGATAAAAAATGACTTGATTATTTTATACACTGATTATATCTCTCATATGTTTTCTATTTTGTATTGTGTAAATTCTCTATTATTTATTTCCCTTTATTTATTTCTCTTCATTCATTTCTTATGTTTTGTTCTTTATTCTTTTTATTTATGTATCAGTATACTTAATATTTATTTTTAAATATCTTTTATTATTAGTTCAACTATATATTTTTTTGTGTATTATTTATTTGGCAATTTATTTATTTATTTGCCAATTTTATATCTCTATTCTTAATGTTTTTCGTGTAATTTGATTTCTGATATTCTTATTTCTTGTTTATGTATAATATTTATCCATTCAATGATCATTATTTTGTATTATTATTTCATTTTTCTCCTTCGTGTTGGATTTGTTTTATTTATTTCAATTTCTTTTTATTTATTTATTCATTTGTTTATTTTTTTTTCACTAATATTTTAGTTATTTGTTTTTACTGATATTATTTAATTATTTGTTTCTTAATGTTTCCCTATATGAATTTTTCACTTTAAATTTCTTGTTTGTTAAATATATTTGCGTGATGCATTTCGCAGTTTTATTATGCGGTTTAATTGGGTTATAGATGATAAATTGAGATCATCTTTATTAAGAAATTTTCGGTTGCGGCTTATACGCGTAGCATTTAAGTGGTAGCATTGTGAAATGCTGATTTGTTAAAAATTTGCACGCCACTTGTCTTCTGGAGGTCGATGGCTCTCTACGTCACACGGTCTACGGTACGATGCCTGAGCGAAATGCTGCGTTGCATTCTCGCGTTTATATGTCAGGAAATATCTGATGTGAATAAACTTTCAGAATCAAATTCTAAATCTATAATACGTCTCCGGACGTAACAGCTCCCCCCTTAGACTGTGAATAATAATAAATTGGTTAATTAAAAAACCATTGCATAAATAAATATAGTATTTTGAAAAATAAGAAATACAAATACAAAAATATATACAGCCTAGTACAAATGATAATTGAAATCATAAGGCATATTAAAATAAAAATGTTAACAAATAAATAAACAAAACAAGGAGAATGTATATGAATTATAAAATTAATTTACTGAAAAACAGAACAGTAAAATTAAAATTACAAAACCAATTTACAAAGAAAATGAATTAAACACAATTCTGAAATAAATACAGACAAATAAATATTAAAAAAAAAAAAAAAAAAAAAAAAAATTATTAATATGTAATGTCACATAAGAAGGATATAGAAAATCCAATAATAACAAGAAGTAAAACTACAGAAAATCCAATTTTAAAAGATAAAGTAAGTGAAAGGAACCGGGAATCAAGTAAAATATTCCAAAGAAGTTCTAAAATACTACGATCGCCTCCACGCGCACGAAATATAAAACCATTAAACGAAGGAACAGGAACATCTGACAAAGAAATCGCGACAAATTCGCAAAATTCAAACATTGGCCTCATTGATTTTACACCACACACATACGCAAATGCATCAAAAGACAAAAAAAATAATAATAAAATATTACTAGAAATACCGAGTATTGACATTCAATCAACCTCAAGAGTAGAAAATAAAAAAAAATCAGACAACAAACAACTGGGAAATCAAGACAATTTAACACAAAATCACTCTAAAAATTCTTTACTTTTACCTCAAACAAAATCGGATTTAGAGTCACCGACAGAATATTTTACGCCAACATTATTAAATCGTGATTCTGCATTTTTTGATAAAACAGTAGATACATCAGTAGATGAAATAGGCGACGACACGGACATAGACGGAATACTAAACGAACAAAGTCTTATTTTAGCTAAAACAGACCTACAGGAAAGAAGAGAAACAGAAACAGAAGTATTAAACCAAACAAATAATACTGTTGAATCGGAAATTAATAGAACCATAATAGAACCCGAAATAAATATGGCAAATCAACAACTCAAACTACCACTGAAAGAAATATTGGGATTGGTACCGACATTTGACGGAAAAAATATAACAGCAGAAGAATATATCGACAAACTCAAAGAAGCAAAAAACATTGTCAACGCGGCGGACGAACGAAATTTAGTACAAATTTTAAAAATGAAGTTACGTGGGGAAATACATAAAGCAATAAGAACAATAACAATTGGGAACATCGAAGAATTAATAACCGCTATAAGAACTATTTACCCTTGTACAGAAGACTTATACACATTATATGGTAAATTACGGAGAATGGTTCAAAAAACCAATGAATCAGTATTAGAATACGGAAATAAAATTCGAATAATAAGCACAAATATAATAGAACAAAAAAAAAATAGAGGACGGCGTTACGACAGAGCAATTACAAATATTTAAAACTCAACTAGAAGATGATGTATTAAACAGTTTTAAAAACGGTTTGAAACAAGAAATAAGAGTAGAATTAGGTGAACCGAATAGTACACATGCCGCTATGAAAAAAGCAATAGAGATAGAATTAAGACTTGAAAAGCAAAAATTACAAAGAGAAGATAATGCAAATATACTATTCAATACTGAGAAACTAAATATAAAAAAGGAAGCTAGAACATTTCATTGTCAAATTTGTAACGATAAATTTCATGAAGCAATGTTTTGCGTAAATGCAGGATGCGTATATTGTAAAAATAAAGACCACTTATCATACTTTTGTAATACAGTAAAAGATAAAATGGAATTAATTTGCAATTATTGTAGTTTAAGTGGACATTCAATAGATACATGTAGATTAAACGAAATGCAAGGAAACCACTGTCAATACTGCCAAAACATGGGACACACAGTAACACAAGGCCCGATTATAAAAAATATGAATTATGTTGGAAATGCAAGAAAAAGGCCATGACCCAAATACGTGCGAAAAAAGTGCTAACACCGAGGAATGTTGCGAGCTCTGTGGTAACGTGAGCCACACAATGAAGAACTGCCCGTCGGCAGTATGTCAAAGGTGCAATAAACCCGGACATGTAATGAAATACTGTCAGGTAACGAGGAAAATGATATGGTGCACAATCTGTGCTATAGAAGGTCACGAAACCTCAGATTGTCAAATAGCGGGAATTATGGCTATGCAAAGTAGACAACAAACATTCGGAAATAGAATAAATTGTCAAATTTGTGGAGCAACAACACATACAGCAATGCATTGCCCAGATAGAAACTCTACTTTACCAATAAATAATAATTATACAAATAACAAATCAAACTATAATAATCCAGAATATAAGAATAATTATCACATCAATAACAATTCAAATGGATTCACAAATAAAATGCAACAACAATATTTTCATCGAAGAAATACGAATTTTAATCAACAAATAAACACGCAAAAAGAAAAAAAACCGTATTGTGAATTTTGTAAAATCGCAGGACATTCGATAGAAAATTGTAGGAAATTACAGAGGGCAGAAACAGCACCAACTTGTGCCTATTGCAGGAAAAGGGGACATACGATCGAAAATTGTATGTTATTGAAACAAGTAGAAGGTAAATTAGAAAAATTCTGCAGCCTCTGCAAAAATTTTACTCACTCACTTGAAGAATGCTATAGGACACAGCAAAATACTTACGAACAGCGAAATTCGGGAAACGCTTAAATTCTTCTGAGAGCGAGTGGATCAGAAGAAAACAAAACGAAACACTCGACAATAAAACGAACATCAAAACAATCACATTAACAGATAAAACTACAAAAAACTTAGAGTTAGAAAATCAAGAAAATAAATTAACTATAAAAGACGTTGAAGTTGATACGTTAATCAAGAAGAACGAAGAAGAAAATCTGCTAGATACTCAAATGATCACAACACATGAAAATAATAAACTAACTTCATCAAAAATTACAATGTACTTTCTAAGATTAGAAAATGCACTACAGTATATTGAAATAAAAAATCCTTACACCGCAAAATCATGCAAATTACTCGTAGATAGCGGGGCCCAGTTAAACATTATTAAGAAAAATCAAATACCACCATACATAATATTAGAAAATAAGAAAATTCAGCTATCAGGCATCACAGATAAGGCCATAGAAACATTGGGAGTAGTAAAAATGCTAATTAATGATTTGTTTATTGATTTTCATGTAGCTCCTGAAGAATTTTCTCTCCCTTACGATCGAATACTAGGTATTAAAATACTCTCGGAACAGAAGTTAAGACTAGATGAAGGTTATTTACAACTAAATAATAGTAAAATTGCATTGAAACCAAGATACACGATAAAAACAGGCTCTTTTAATACAATTACAAATAACCATAAATCCCAGGAAATGAAATAAGACAAACATTTATTAAGGAAACGGAAAACATACCAATAGAACAACAAGCAAAATTAGAATTTGAAGAGGAAATAAAGCTAGAAAAAGTAATGTTAAACAAACATTCGGGGAAATCTGAAGAAGTAACTTGCTCTGTATCCTATGAACCTGAATTAATTAACAAAAAAGAGATGAAAATAACTTCGGAAATAACATTTTATGAAGATATAACACAAATCTTAAATCACATCCCTGAACTTAATAAAGAGGAAATAGAACTACAGAGGAAAATTCTCGACGAAATATTACCCAAGGACAAAGCAGATGTACATTACGAAACAATTTTACAGAATAACAAAAATAATATCAAATCTTTAATAAATAATATTAATATAGCTCTTGAAAATAAAGATGAAATAATGGATTTTGAGGAAATCAAACCGACAGACTACAAACAATTTTTAACAATAATAAATAAGAATATTGAAGCTGATTTAGAAGAATATAAAAAAATTTTTGGAAACGAAAAAGAATATAACTTTATCTCTTACGAAATAGATTATTTGCCTGACGGTTTTCAAATAACGGATGATTTGCAAATAGATAAAAATGAAATTTTAAACTTAGGATCAATAAATTTTATAGGAAAAAATGATCCAAATAAAAAATCAGACCGCGAGGAAGAGTTATTCAAAAAAATCCGTTACGAAAACTTACCTGAAAATAATAAAATAATTATTAAAGATTTAGTAATGAAAAATAAAGACATATTCTGGTTAGAGGGCGACAGTTTAGGATCATGTAACGTAGAACAACATGAAATTAACTTAATAGATGATAAACCTGTATACGTAAAACAATTTCCTTTACCACATAAGCTAAAGGAAGTGGCTGTAGAAGAAACAAAAAAATTAATAAAAAATAATCTGGTAAGAAATTCAAAAAGTGCTTTCAACGCTCCAGCATGGATTGTAGAAAAAAACAACTAGTAAACGGACAAAAACGATGGCGTTTAGTCATAGATTATCGTAAATTAAATGAAAAAACAATATCGGATCCTTACTTACTTCCAAATATTACAGAAATTTTTGATCAATTGGGAAAAACAAAATTTTATCATGTCATAGATTTAAAATCGGGGTTTCACCAAATTCCTATGAAACCAAAAGACACACATAAAACGGCCTTTAGTATACATCCATTAGGACGCTTTGAATTTCATGTTTTGCCTTTCGGATTAAAAAATTCGCCGCGTACATTTCAAAGAGTTCTAAATACAGTCTTAGGCGATTTAATAGGTAAAATATGCTTTGTCTTTATTGACGATATAATAATTTTTGGAAAGACTATAGACGAAACAAACGAAAGATTCAGTATAGTTGCACAACAATTAAGAGAAGCTAATTTAAAATTAGAACCGGAAAAATGCGAATTTTTAAAAAAAGAAGTATGTTATTTAGGACATATTATAAGCGAACATGGCATAAAACCAGATCTAAAAAAGGTAGAAACTGTTAAGTCCGGAAATAAGTGGAAATAAGTAGTAATTGGTTTTATGTAAGTTTATTATATAAAATACAATAATTTATTACCAATACAATCTGCTGGCTTCTGGTAAATCGATGTGTTGTAATTTCAATTACAATTCTTTTTTATAACGCTTGCTTTTATAAATTTACTATAATTAACTTATAAAATCTGCTTACTAGATGTGTAAGGCTTACGGTTTCAACTTCTCGATGTCGTAGAGGTACACGGAGTTCGCCAGGTTTCTTGTACGCTGTGACTGACTTGCGTGATGCATTTCGCAGTTTTATTATGCGGTTTAATTGGGTTATAGATGATAAATTGAGATCATCTTTATTAAGAAATTTTCGGTTGCGGCTTATACGCGTAGCATTTAAGTGGTAGCATTGTGAAATGCTGATTTGTTAAAAATTTGCACGCCACTTGTCTTCTGGAGGTCGATGGCTCTCTACGTCACACGGTCTACGGTACGATGCCTGAGCGAAATGCTGCGTTGCATTCTCGCGTTTATATGTCAGGAAATATCTGATGTGAATAAACTTTCAGAATCAAATTCTAAATCTATAATACGTCTCCGGACGTAACAATATAAAAACATGGTGCTTCCCAGTGAAATACATTTGCGAGTTCTTGTATCAGTGAAATTTACGTTATTTTGTGTATTTTGATAAAAGTTTTGTAAAGTGGAAAGCATAAATAATTAAAATACAAGGAGTGAATAAATAAGTCAATTAAAAAAATGCATTTGGAAATATGTTTACTGTGTGATCTATATGGATGTAGGGTCTATATGCAATTGAACCTGGGACACGAGTTTATTACACAGGTTGTTAAAAAACAACCGCATTGGGTATATATTACGTGAAAGAGCGGAAAATTCTAAGATAAGAAGTCCAATGAACCAACGCGATCGGATCGATAGATTTTCCGTAATCGATTAATGAAAATTGCTCGATTAGACCAATTAGCGGCAAGAGGCGGCGGAGAGCGCGGGGTGGGGGAAAATGCTGCGCCGCCGCGCCACTAACGCCGCGCGCTCATTGGTCTAATCGAGCAATTTTCATTAATCGATTACGGAAAATCTATCGATCCGATCGCGTTGGTTCATTGGACTTTTTATCTTAGAATTTTCCGCTCTTTCACGTGATATATACCCAATGCGGTTGTTTTTTAACAACCTGTATATTAGCAGACTATTTAGGCTGTATTTTCTATTCATACATAACTACCTTATTGTGCTTAAAGTTAGATTGTTATAATAAAATGCTGAACATATAGTACATATGAATTCGTTACAAATTTTTCTTGTTGGATGGTATGAATCAAATCATCATGCATTAAGGCCACCAAAAGATTATGCTCAAGTCTGTCAAAGTACACAATCTCCTGTAGTAGAGACAGAGAGAAATACTGTTGTAGATATTCCTTTAAAAGTACGCTATAGCGACTCTACCAAAGAAAGTTGACCCCGAACCTGTGAGTTTACTTATGAAGGAGGTTTTATCAATCTGTCGAATAATATAGAAGTGCAAGAATCTTAATAAAAATATTACAATGTAATACTAACCCAGAGCCACCTAGGCGGAAATAAATTTTGCACACAATTGTCAATAACTAAATATAATTTTTATTTGCAGTTTATAAATGCATGATTTGGAACGCTAATAACACTTAATAATACTTTTTAAGAATTATTTGCTGTCAGTAACAGTTCTTTACAGTTATTTGTAGTTTTTTGCATTTATTGGTTTTCTTTTATTCATCAAATGGAAGTCATGACAAGAAATGTTAATATCAGTGATTTGCATTTTTATTGGAAAAAAAAATTTATAACAGATATGAATGATTATTATTTATAATTAAATATTCATATTGTTGTATAATTTATTTTCAAAAATCATCTATCACTATATCACTATATCTTTTAAGAAATCTTTTGATAAATTATTTACAAAATCTGGACTATCTTTTAAAAACTTTTGCAAGCAATGAAAAATTATTTTCAAAAACTTTTACAAGCATTTTATAAGAACTTTTGAAAATTGTAAAAATTTCTTTCCGAAACCATAAGAATTATTTCCAAAATCTATACAATCCTTTAAAATTATTTATGTTTTCTTTTATAAAAAGGGATCCAACGAATAAATAATCTCCCTACCTCTCTCTCCCTCCCCCTCTTTCTCCCCCTGTCTCCGTCGCCCTCTCTCTCCCTTCCTCTCTTTCCCTGTCCTCTCTCTCTCCCTCTCTCTCAACATCAATCAAACTGAGTACCAAAAACTTTAATGCGAGTTTAAATATTTTTTTAAAACAATCAACAGGTTTTTTAAAAGCTAATTTTTTAAATACGTTCTAACAACACAATTTGTCTAGTCCTTTTAATTCTTCTAGTCTCATCTATTCAATAAGCACTCTCTACAAATGGTAATAATTTTTTTCATGACTGTACAAATAATAATATTGTTAATATAAAACTTTCTGCGAAAGTATAAAATAAGGCAAGTATAGACGTTTTTTCTGTATAATATCTAAAAAAAAAAATAATATTTATGATTTTGTAAAAGAAATCAAATAAATACCAGTGAAGAAGTCTTTTACTTCTTTGAGTCATTGTATGTTGAACAAATTATATGTAAGTAAGTACATTCAAATTGTTCACTGTAAATCAAACAAATGACAGTTGTGAAATCAATTATCAATAGTGAAGTAATGCAAACATCTCTTGGAAACTACTTTATGACTGTTCTCAGAAATGTATTAAAATTTGTTCATCTTTCTACACAAATTAAACACAAGAAAGTACTGAAATCAATTTATTGTAGTCAAGTACCCATAAATTAACTTGACTGACATAACATAACTTTTCGTACCTACTCAAAAATATTCAGCCAGCGGGCATAAAGTACTACTTAACACCCAAAAGGCGTAATAGCTCCCGTAATCCTACAAAACTTTATAGAACCTACGCACTTTACGCCCGTGGGTAAAAATTATTTCAATTAAATAATATTATGTAAGTACATTCAAATTGTTCATTGTAAATCAAAGGAACGAAAGTTGTGAAATAAATTACCGATAGTCAAGTATAATGCAAATAACTCTCCGAAACAACTGTATGACTGTTCTCAGAAATGTATTCAAACGTGTTCATTCTACACAAATTAAACACAAGAAAGTACTGAAATCAATTTATTGTAGTCAAGGACCCATAAGTTAACTTGACTAACATAATAGAACTTTTAGTACCTTGCGTGTAAAATTACATTTTACACCCACGTTGTAACTTCAAAAATATTGAGCCAGCGGGCATAAAGTACTACTTAACGCCTAACAGGCGCAATAGCTCACATACTCAAACTTTATACACTACAAAACTTTATAGAACCTACGCACTTTACGCCCGTGTGGGCGAAAATTATTTTAATTATATAACTATTATGCCTTCTTTTTATTTTTAAAATTCATAAGAATTTTTTCAGATATTTACGAAAAGTCAAAGCCTATATAAATGAATTAAATAGTTACCACCACATCACCATTTTTCATTATTCTTTCTCAATTTTGAAATTTCTATAATATTACGCATCTTGGGAGGATAATAGAAGTCTGTAGAGCTGCTCTAGCAGGGGTGTCCCTCCAATCTCCCATACATACTTGGCTGGCCCGACGGTTTTCAGTTTACCGGTGGGCTTTGTAAATGTAGAAATATAAATTTTTGCATAAATTCATAAAGAATAATGAAAAATGGTGATGTGGTGGTAACTATGTAATTTATTTATATAGGCTTTGACTTTTCGTAAATATCTTAAAAAATTCTTATGAATTTTAAAAATAAAAAGAAGGCATAATAGCTATATAATTAAAATAATTTTCGCCCACACGGGCGTAAAGTGCGTAGGTTCTATAAAGTTTTGTAGTAGTATGTGAGCTATTGCGCCTGTTGGGCGTTAATTAGTACTTTATGCCCGCTGGCTGACTATTTTTGAGTAGGTACTAAAAGTTCTATTATGGTAGTCAAGTTAACTTATGGGTCCTTGACTACAATAAATTGATTTGAGTACTTTCTTGTGTTTAATTTGTGTAGAAGAATGAATAAATTTTAATACATTTCTGAGAACAGTCATACAGTAGTTTCCGAGAGTTGTTTGCATTACTTGACTATCGATAATTGATTTCACAACTTTCGTTTGTTGGCTTTGCAGTGACCAATTTGAATGTACTTACATATAATTTGTTCAACATACAATGACTCAAAGAAGTAAAAGACTTTTTCACTGGTATTTATTTGATTTCTTTTACAAAATCATAAATGTTATTTTTTTATAGATATTATACAGAAAAAAAGTCTATACTTGCCTTATTTTATCCTTTCGCAGAAAGTTTTATATTAATAATATTATTATTTGTACAATCATGAAAAAATTATTATCATTTGTAGAGAGTGCTTATTGAATAGATGAGATTCGAAGAAATAAATTAAAAGGACTAGACAGATTGTATTGTTTTTTATAGATTATACAAAAAACGTCTATACTTGCCTTATTTTATACTTTCGTAGAAAGTTTTATATTAACAATATTAGTATTTGTGCAGTCATGAAAAAAATTATTACCATTCGTAAAGAGTGCTTATTGAATAGATGAGATTAGAAGAATTAAAAGGACTAGACAAATTGTGTTGTTAGAATGTACTTAAAAAATTAGCTTTTAAAAAACGTGTTGATTGTTTTAAAAAAATATTTAAGCTCGCATTATAGTTTTTGGTACTCAGTTTGACGGATGTTGAGAGAGAGGGAGAGAGAGAGGGGAGGGAAAGAGAGGGCGACAGACAGGGGGCGAAAAAGAGAGAGGGTGAGAGAGGTAGGCAGACTATTTATTCGTTGAATCCCCTTTTATAAAAGAAAACGTAAATAATTTTAAAGGATTGTATAGATTTCGGAAAATAATTCTTATGGTTTCGGAAAGAAATATTTACGATTTTCAAAAGTTCTTATAAAACGATTGTAAAGGTTTTGGAAAATAACTTTTCATTGCTTGTAAAAGTTTTTAAAAGATAGTTCAGATTTTGTAAATAATTTATCAAAAGATTTTTTAAAAGATGTAGTGATATAGTGATAGACGATTTTTGAAAATAAATTATACAACAATGTTAATATTGAATTATAAATAATAATGATTCATTATTAATACAATAAAAAGACTATATATTCCTAAAAAATTGTTTTTATTTTCATAATATTAATATACACAACTTATAGCTGTATTTCCTATTAATTTTAAGAATTTCCCACAAAGATAAATGAAAACTATATTTGTTACTTTTGAAATGACAGATACTATTAAAAATATAAGATATACATGAACAACTATAACCACATGTATCAAAGATAATTGGAAAACAAAATTGTCCTGATTTTTCTGTAAATTTTTCAATTTTTTTTAATTGAATGTATAAAATGTAAAAGTACGGTTTCTTGAAGTTACAGTGGCACAAAGAGGGAAAAGTGTATGTATTGCTGGCCAAATTTTATTTTATTTTATGTCCAAATATGATTCCATTGATTGTTAGCGAGTCCTAGGGAGGAGTGTTTTCATTATACTGAACTGGGGGAGCCGCCTCCATATAATAGCATACAGAAAATGAGCATGGAAAAGAAGGCGTCACATTTCCGGAAAGTGTTTCCCAAAAATGGGCCTTGAGGGGTTCAATTACATATGAAATGAAGAAAATTTTCCTCCAAATTTCAAGTAAAAATTGTTGAATTATGGTAAATATTATATCTAGACCTAATGTATGATACTAGTGGCGCCACCTATACGTACTTTGGAGGCGCGGCCTACTAGAGGCGCGCAAGCGCCCTGCGCACTGAATCTCTGTCTCTTGTCGACCGTCATGTAGTGCAGACGTAGAGCACATGTATCCAACTTATCCTTATTATACTTCTTTATTAATTAACTCCGTCTAACATTCACTTATTTATTATCCACAATACCTCAACATTACAACATGGTAGCCGAAGTTCGTGGTTGTCCGGTAATGTATTTTTTCTTCTACGTGTACTTTAGAGTCGCTTAGAGAAAACAAGTGTTAAAAATTAAAAAGTGGAAAATCTAGAAATACATAAGTCGAAACAAGAAACTGAAGATGTCAAGAAGTGATTTATGCAAAAGGAATCAAAGATTAATGTTGAAAAGTGAATGATGCAGACCGATTAGAATTCCCAGTTGGAGCATACGGCAGAGCACCAGTACAGAGCACGTGATGAATTTTGAGGTTAAACACGTTGCAAATGGAAAACGAAGAAAAGTTAAATAACAAAGAAATAGTGCTGAATATTAAATTGAGAAATATATTTAGAAAAAGTTTTGTACGAGGAATTAAACAAGTCGTGTTGTTAAATAAAATTATTGAAATAAATTGGAAATCAAGAGAAATAGAAATGGCGAGACAAGCAAAATTTGAAGATATTGTTATACCAATTTTCGATGGAGAAAATTACTCAAGTTGGAAAATTAGATTGATGATGCTGCTGGAGTACAAAGAGTGTAAAGATCCTGCAGACAGATTAAGAAATAACGACAAAGACGAAGCACAATGGAAGAAAAAGGACTTAAAAGCAAGAACGATTTTAGTGAGTACAATAACAGATAAGCAGTTAGAATACGTAAAAATCTGCTCAACTGCTCGTGAGATGATAACTCAGTTCGACAAGATATATTTGACGCAATCCACGTCATTACAAATAATATGTAGAGGAAAACTGGAAGAAATCAAACTCAAGAATTATGATCGAGTAGATGAATTTTTTGTGGAATTTGAAAAGGCAGTGAACGAGTTCAAGGCAGCTGGTGGAAATATAGAAGAAGCCGAAAAGATGATATACTTAATTCGAGCATTACCACCAAGCTACAGCTAAATTGGAGATTTCATAAACGTCATACCGGAGCAACAAAGGACAGTAGACTATGTCAAATCTAAAATTAAAGAAAAGAACATGTCAAAAAAGGAATTTGATAAAAAAGGTAATATGAGTACTTTTACAGCTAAGTTCGAAGGGAAATGCTTTTTCTGAGGAAAAACTGGCCACCGACAAAAGGACTGTTGGAGTCAAAAGGGTCAACAGGGTAACAGAGGCAGAGGTGCCCAACGAGGACGTCCAAACTATGGACAGAGAGGCAACAGCCGAGGCAGAGTCGGTCAATCTGGCAGAGGGCGAGGCGTAGGTAGACATCCAGATCAACAGAGAGGCGATGCGTCTAGTGAACAACGCTCAGCAACAACTACAGAAGCAGACTCAACTGAAGCTTGGGTAATATAAGTAGTTAATCCGCAAATTAATCAGGTAACAGGATGCGAATTTAACCAAAACTGTACCGAATTACTATGGTTATTAGACAGTGGGTGCACTGATCACATAGTACAAAATGATAAATTTTTTGATAATTATGTAAACTTGGAAGAACCTATAATGTTAAGTTACCGAATGGAAAAATCTTAAAAGCTACGAAAGTAGGCAACATAGAAGTGCAGTTCAAAAATTATTATAATGTTTCAAATATTGTTTTAAATAATATATACTATATAAACGGAATTAAGCAAAATTTATTAAGTTTATCTAAAATAACTCAAAATTGTACAGTAGTAGCCAGAAATGAAAATTCCAAAATTTATAATAAATATAGAAAGTTATTAGCTATTGCATATAAAAAGGAGAATTTGTACTTTATGAAAAGTCTTGTAAACAAAAGCATACCAAATGAAACATATGTAAATAACGTAAAATTAACTGAAAAAGAGAGATGGCACAGGGCATTAGGCCACGTCAATTTTCAATATCTAAACGAATTAGTGAATGATAAATTAGCAATAGGCTTGCCAAGTAAAATAGAAAATATTGATATGAAATGCGCAAACTGCATTGAGAGTAAAATGTCAAATGTACCATTTAAAAATGACAGATCAAAAACTAGTGAAATTTTGGAATTCATACGGATCTAAATGGACCACATAACACTATAGGTTATGGTAGTACACTATAGGTTATGGTAATACAATGAAACAGTTGAGTTCCAGGTATTGTCTTAGCTGAGGCTAGCCTGTTTTGTAGCTTTTCTGTAGCCTTTAAGTAATCGTCTTTTGATGAAAAAAAGCACTCAATATTCCATTTCGGAATAAAAATAATAGCACCATTGGAAAGGGCAGGAAAAAATCTATCGATATATGTCCTTAGTTCTTTTTTCAGAGACTTGGGTCACGATTATTAGCGAATTGAATAGAGCGTGCACTTAAACGTGCCGTACGCACGGGCGCGAGGGGCTCGCGCGGACCCTCGGCGCTGCCTTTTTCATGTTGTTACTTTTAAACCCTTTATTTTTCCAACTTCTCCAAGATAGGGTTTTGAAGCTTAAGAGTTGTGCTTTCCAACGGTGTAGTTTATTTTGAAAAAAAAAACATGATATACTTTGAGAAAACTGGCTTTTAATATTCAACTCGAGTTTTCGTCCGGAAGAACGCGTTTCGCAATAAAAACAATGGCGCAATTGGAAAGAGCAGAAAAAAATTTATCGATATAGGTCCTTGGTTTTTTTTTTCAAAGACGCAGCATACGTTTATGAGCGAGTTAAACAGAGCGCCTTTTACGCGAAAAAAGGCACCACGCGCGCTCGGTGGCCCGTTTCTGCTGGACGCTCCCATATATATATATATATATATATATTCCTATATTATATAGTTGTATAGCTCAAAATGGGTACCTACCCCCTCCCCTCTCCTCCCCACCACTTCCCCTCCACTTTTTACGGTGAAATTCTTTCGAATTTTACGTTATTTTGAAGGGTGTCTGCCAAATATTGAAATATTACTGGATCTTGCAGAAAAATGTATGTACGGGATTTCTGGATTCGATGATTATGAATCTGATCTCAGATTTTCAGAATTCAAAATGGCGGATCGAAGATGGTGGCCAAATATTCAAATATTAATAGATTTTGCTGAAAATTGTATATTGTGGGTTTCCGGATTCTCTGATTAGGAATCTGAATGCAGATTTTGTAAATACAAAATAGCGGACAAAAATTGAAATATTACTGGATTATGCTGAAAATTGTATATAGGGGTATCTGGATTCGCTGATTACGAAATCTGAACTCATATTTTGCCAAATCAATATGGCGGCCAAACATTGAAATATTACTGAATTTTGCAATTCTATATGGGGGATTTCTGGATTCGCATGAGGGCGAATCTTAATTCAGATTATGAAAATTCAATATAACGGATCGAAGATGCCTGCCAAATATTGAAATATTACTGAATTTTGCCGAAAATTGTATATAGTGTTTTACTGGATTCTAAATTGTTATAACTTTTGTAGTGAAGTCGTAGCCCAATTCTGGCTACGGCATTGGAAAGAGGAGGCTTCAAACTATTCGAAATGGTGCTTTCACATTTTTTTAGGGCCGTTTATATAAAAAGTTAGAACGCTGAAAACTCAAAAAAAATCTTGGACATTTGGGACGAAATGGATTAATCGATTAATCGACATCGCAGACGATGCGATTCAGGGCTTCAAAGACTTGGGATGTCCGGTTCATAACTGGGATTTTGTTATTATCCCCTTGATAGTGTCGAATCTCGATCCTGAAACTCGAGAGAGTTGGGAAATTTCTCGCGAAAGAACTGAATTTCCGACTTATAAGAACCTCGAAGATTTTCTCGCGACGCGTGTTCAGTCATTTAAAGCGGCTCATGCCGATGACTCACCAAAACAATCTTTCAGTAAATCATCGACTCAGTCTTCGCTTAGTCAGCCTAAGCCCAGAAGGGTTTCAGCTCATGCCCCACTGACAAATAAGTCGAAAGGCAAGCCGAAAAAGAATTACTCTTGTGTACTTGTGTTATTGTGTACTTGTGTTGTTGTCAAGGTAATCACATTATAGGATATTGCGAAACTTTCGGCAACATGAATCCTTCTCAGCCCATGGAGGGGGCTAAGAGACTCAATCTGTGCCTACGTTGGCTTCGCAATAACCACTTAACTTCTGACTGTGCAGTCACAATCAACTGTTTGGTCTGCTCGGGTAATGATCACACGAAACTTCATAAGGAAGCGATTGCGACCTCTAGTGGTTCGCCCTCTCACAATTCTAAGGTTGGTTCTTACCACACAAATTCACATTCATCTCATGATCTCAGTCTAGACGAGTACACTATCGCATGTCACATCGGTCAGTCGATCGACGCTCATGGCCACTGCTCAAGTCATGCTGACTTCATACTCCGGTAAGTTGATTTCCGTCAGAGCGCTCATTGACCCGACATCTGAAGAATCAATTCTGTGGTGTCAAGGAAGAAGGGAATAAGTCCAATTTTTATGAAAATTGAGTTAAGGGGGCGTTGTACTCATGTACTCTGTTTTACCGATAGAACACGGTAAATTCTATATTATTAAAATAAATATATCGAATTACGTCTTATAAGAAGATAGTTGCCCTGCGCAATGTAATAATCTACCATCCTATGCAGTTTCGAGCCGAAATATCAACGGCACCTTAAAAAATTTTTGGAACGAAATTTCGGTTATTTTTGTCCGAAAAATTTTTTAGGGTGCCGTGGATATTCCGGCTCAAAACTGCGTAGGATAGTAGATTACTACGTTGCACAGGGCAACTATCTCCTTATAAGGCGAAATTCGATATATTTATTTTGATAGTATATAATTCACCGTGTTCCGTCGATAAAACAGAGTACATGAGTACAACACCCTCTTAAGGTCATTTTTTACTTTTTTGAGGTTCAATACACTATTTTATTAAGGTTTTATTAAAAAAAAGTTTTTATTTTTCAGTTGCAATGTAATTTAAAAAGGGAATAAGTCCACTTTTATATAGAAACTGCCTTTAAGCGTTAGTATTTAAATTGCAATATCTCGAAGATTTTCTGAAGTGACTTGTTCCCTTCTTCCTTGATACCACAGAATTGAAGAAAGAATCGTCTAAGTCATTGTTTTTAACATCTGAAGAGTTATTCGTTTGTCAAAGCCTCGCTCGCGCATTCAATTTGAAGCAATCGGCTCAGAACGTGTCAGTAACAGGAGTCGGTGGTGAAGTTACGACTATCGCACGGGCCTTGGTTGACTTAACGTTGCGATCCTTACACGATGATAAATTTGAATACAAATTTCCACCTCTCGTCCTAAAGAAGTTAACTTCTGTCCTACCAAAGAGGGAGATAACCGGGACAGACTGGTGTCACCTGCAAGAACTCCTACTGGCTGATCCTCACTTCACAACACCACTAGGAGTGGAGTGTATATTAGCAGCCGATGTCGACACTGCAGTGCTCCTCTCTGGATTGAGATGAATACCCGATATTAACCATCCGGTAGCGCAGAACACCCGACTGGATCGTCATCGGAAAGAGTACGCAAGTAACAGGTAAAAGGAATGATGTTACCCATAGGTTTAACACTTTGATTGATTGCGAGTTATTAAATCGCGTCAATAAATTCTGGGAACTGGAAGAGCTTCCAGAAAAGCATTTTCTGAGTCTTGACGAGGAGGAATGTGAAAACTACTACAGAGAAATCGTCTCTCGTCATCACGGGAGAGACATATCGTTTGTGTTCCGTTCTCCAAGGTTCTATCATTCCCCAATTCTCGCAGCATAGCTGTCTTATGTTTATTGCAGAGCGAGAAAAAGAGGAACAGGGACGCTGATTTAGCCACTGCATATAGCAACTTCATGTATGAGATTTTAACCTTAGCTCACATGGAACTCATACCTCCGCAGGAGTTGCATATATAGACGGCGTTTTATCTACCCCATCATTTGGTACTTAAAAACGGGGATAAAAAAAAAAATTCGCATAGTCTTCAATGCGTCTCAACGTGTTAGTAATGGTCTGTCGCTGAACGATTGCTTACTACCAGGCCCAAAGTTGCAAACCGACCTAACTCTAATTCTAAGGCTGTGGAGATTCTCTCGCTTTGTTTTTATCATCGATATCGTTAAAATGTTTCGACAAATCTCAGTCGTAAAACAAGATATCGACTGGCAAAAGATTGTCTGGAGAAGCGACGAGTCGCGACCCATTCAAGATTACAGCTAGCTCACCGTTGTCTATGAAACTTCTTCTGCTCCGGTTTTAGCTATTCGTAAATTGCATCAGCTGACAGCAGATGAGCAGCATCGGTATCCACGAGCAGCAGAGGTCTTGAGAAGCCGCACGTATGTCGATGACGCCGTATGCGGCGACGACACCTTGGACGCATGTAAATCTTTGCAAGAGGAGTTAATTTCTATTTTTGGTACGGCTGAATTCAACTAGGGAAATGGAGTGCTAATCATCCAGAGCTGCTTCAAGGGTTAGACGATACATCCATCGCTGGTCGCTCGCTGGAGTTGAATGAGACAGTCTCTACATTGGGTTTTAAGTGGAATCGCAGGATCACTTCAGGTTTAAGGTTGATCTCCAAACGGTCGATTTTGTTAGAGATCGCTAAACTCTTTGACCCGTTAGATTGGTTGTCACCCGTTCTCATTCAATCTACAATTCTTCTCCAGAACCTGGGGATCAGCGGCGTTGATTGGGACGATTCATTACCGTCCGATCTTCGTGATCGATGGTCATTACTGCAGAATCCGTTGCCATCGTTGGTAGAAATTAAAATCCCACGTTGGTTTGGCACTTATTCGAATGAGCCATGGTAAATCCATGGCTTTGCAGACGCGTCAGAACAAGGGTACTGTGCTGCCATCTACGTTGTTGCTCGATCCCCTAGCTAGTCTTCATCAATGCTCATGTTGGCCAAAGCAAAGCCCCAATTAAAACCATGACTCTATCTAAATTAGAGTTGTGGGTGCTTACCTTTTGGCAAAATTATTACATGGCCTTCTTAATAATTTTACTGACAAAGCTATGCTCATTCACTGCTGGTCTGGCTGTCAGGTACTTTTAGGCTGGTTCAGAGGCCACTCTTCAAGGTGGAAGCCCTTCGTAGCCAATAGTCAGTGAGACGTTAATGTTGCTACCAATAGCCACCTGAAGGCACGTAAAATCGGCAGACAACCCAGCGGACTGCGGCACTCGTGGGGTTTTTCCTGAGCAACTCAGAGAGTCCGCACTCTGGCCGCATGGACCAGATTGGCTGGTGCTCGATTCTTCTGCCTGGCCCAGCTCACCGTCTAGCTTGGTGACCAGTCAAACCGATTGTGTCAAGGGTGAACGTAGGCAGAAAAGTGAACCTGTCTCCGTGTTAGCTACTTAGTCGGAACACAACGAGACTTTAGAACATCTATTGCGATTTTCTAGATTTAGTAAAATCACTAACCTTTTATCTTATATTTATAGATAGAAATCTAGGGATACCAAAAGTAAAAAAAGTCCATGTTACTTAACAGCCAAGGAGATTGCAGCTGGAGAGCAAGTTTCATTTTGAGGTGTTCAACGTCAACACTTCGGAGAAGAGGTGGGCAATCTTGCTGCTGGGAAGACACTTCCTAGAAATAGCACCATTTTAAGACTTCAACCCTTCTTGGATGACGCCGGTTTACTAAGATTTGGTGGGCATTTACCCAACGCACTTCTCCCTGAATCCGAGAAGCACCCCATCATCCTACCAGGTGGCAGCCCCTTTGTCAAATTATTGATCTAGCAGACTCACCTAGCGATAATGCATGGAAGTAGTATACCCCTCGCTATGGGCCATCACAACAAACTTGACCTTGACAGCAGGCGCCAGCTGGGGTCAAGGTCAAGAAATCACATACAGACGTGTGTATGCGTGTGTGAACGTGTTTCAGTCGGTTATTTGAATACGTAATCAAATTACGTATTGCGTCAGCAAATTAAAATATTTATGAGTATCTAATTTCAACTAATTTTTTATTCTTTCAATTAGATAATTTAAAAATACTTATTCAAAAAATATTCAAAAGCAAGCTAGCTTCATTTCGTGAAATAAAATTTAATTTATATAAGTTACAATTTAGAAATGTAAATTAAAAATTAACGGTTTTAAAAATATGATAAGTTGGGATTAAGAGGAAGGCAAGGAAGACAAAAAGAAGTACATAGTAAGTATATTCAAATTTTTCTATTTATTATCAAATAATATAGTATTTAATACATCAACAATTCTTGGCATGTGTAATGATACAATCTGATACAAAAAATCAGCAACGTCGCCCTTAGGTAGAGACGCTTGATCTTTTTCTTTACATTGCTTTTCTACACTAGAGGTTATTTCGTCTATTACATCATCATCAATTAAATTTACAACGTCTTTTACAATACTAGGTGTATATAGTTGTACTTGTGCTTCATGCATGAGACTACATTTAGTTTTAATAAATTCCATAACGTCACAGGTAAGATATTGTACACTACTCGCAATAGAATTTAAATATTTAAGACGAGTATGGACACGCTTTACAATAAATTCTTGGAGACAATCAAAAGTAACTTTTTTCATTACCAAACTATGGCGAAACTGCTTGATTCGACCAACACCAGGCCTCCTGTCTTCTTCAATTTCGATTGCTTTTTCCTGATGACTTGTGGTGAATTTTAAAGTCCAGCCGTTTCCGTAAATTTTCTGGTCCTTTAAACTATTATCAAGTCCACGAAAATATTTATCAATGTCGTCTAAACTTGTTTTGAATTCTTCCCATTCGTTGTATAAAAATGCAACACCTTCAAAGTCATTCGATAATAGTCGAACCACATGTTTATAGCACTCGTCGTCGAACTTGTCGACGAGCTCGTCATATTCCAAACCAACAATTACCTTCTTGGTGAACGATTTATTTAAGGCGTACAACGTACAAAAGACTTGATGTGGGTGTTGTGTAGCTCGTGGTAGGGTCGCCATGGCGATCTTTACGAGTAGAAAGCGACTGGTGCTAAACACTCTGAAGTGATCCTTTAAATACAGCTTTTCAAACTATGCACACGGTTAAAAAAGTGCAGACGTTTGAGAAGTAAAGAATGAGACGAGCAAGGTTAAACAATGACGCACATGTAGTTGAAACGGTTAAATTTCCATGACACACGTTGTATCGCCTTACATCAAAACTTCTTTCGCGTGATAATAGAAATGCTGACAATTATAACAAAGACATTTTAGAGCGAGAGTTTTGCAAACATCTGACGAAGCATCCACCGTTGCCAATGAAATTTCCATCAGCTTTTTTATAGCGCACATAGCGTCTAACTACGTTATCATTTTTCTCCAAGTTGACAGAAAAATTATCCAGAAACTTCTTTTAACCTAAACCATTACTCATATAGCTTAAAAACATAATACAATATTGACCACATACATCGGATGCGTCATTTTGAAGTTGTATTGCGTTCCAACGAAATGTTTTACAATTTTTTCGCAAACGGCTTATGTGATCGGGTATTATAGGTGATAATCCAAAACTATCAAAGTATAGACCGTTAGAAGATCTATCGACGTCGAACGCAACCCAATGCATGCCAGGCTTGGTATGGTCGTCAGCGTTAACGATGAACGCCGTCGGCTTGGTCCACACCCGCGGAATTTGATCGGCTGGGAATACACCTACAGTATACGACTGGATTGGTGAACGGATCTTCAATATTTGAAGGCTGTCCATTATGAAGATCGATTAAATTTTTATTTAGATAACCAAGGCGTGAAGATAAGTAGCCTTTCAAACGATAAGCGTGATTTAACGCACATCGATATTTATGACCCGAAAATTTTAAAGCGTGATGCATACAATATACATTAGATGATAACTTATCGAACGGAGGACAATCTACATCATACTCCAAATTGATGATTTCGTTTGCTATAATTTTATGAAGCATCAACCACTTTTCACTACCTCTAACGTAAATTTTTCGAGCACTTTTTGATAAATCTTGCAGAGTTTTATGAAACACTTTCAAATCAACTTCACCTTCCAAGTAATTAATGCCGTGGCAATGCTGAGTTAACCAATTATTTTGTCTTCTAATTTCAGCGCTCAAATCATCTACACAAGCCGTCGGAGCCACTAACCAATGACCGTGAAAATCACCATTAAGAGCAACAACAGCGATTTCCTTTGGTGCATTGTTATTGTCAGTATCTTTGAGACACTGGATATCTATAACTAAATCCACCGTTCTTATGTAGCTTGCAATGACGATCACGACTCGAAACGTACTGGCCCTCAAAAAACAAACCTTCCACGTATATGTAGTACAAAAACGCCATCTGTACTTTGTTATTTTAACCACTAAAGCCTACAATAGCTTGACGCGATGCATCTACTTCCAAAATATTATCGTACTCAGCATAGACAATACAATTTATAGTATTGGCTAATGCTTCAGCGAATCGTACATCTAATCTGACGCTACCGTGCTTAATCAAATTCCAATGAGTGCATTCGTTAGCCGATAGGTCGGGAGTTAAATCAAACGCGAAAAGACAATAGCCATTAGGATATGATTCATGCGAGATTTGGTTACCCTCGTTAAGAAAATGTACGCCTGTTCCAGAAAATAACGTATGATAAGCATCAATGTATAATTTGCTAGCTCCGAAATTAGGTTGTAGTGGTTTAGAAGGTATTTGTACACCGTCAACGTATAAGCATAGAAAATTTATATTAAAATGTTCGAAGTTAAACGGATTTAGAGCTCGATCGCCATTGAAAGCCTTATTGTCAACACACCCGATTATAATTCGCTTTGGCAGTTGACCTAACATTATATTATTCAAAGTTTCACCGTGAATACCTCTATGCATTGTTACAGCTTTAACCTCAACCCTCGTGAGAGGATATTTCGCAGTTGTCTTTGAAAGTGATTGGGCGTGTGCTAGTAATATACCTGGACTAATTTTGACTCGCGTAACTAAAAGATTAGCTTCGTCGATATGTACAGAGTAACAGCTCGTAGGATCCATGAGACAAAAACTATCGCGAGACCTTACTAATCGCACTCTTACCTCGACACCGTTTATTAATAATTTTTCTTGATTGAACACGTCGCAGTGAAGATGGCCAATCATGTCAACTGATTTTGTTGCAGACAGTAATTTGCGACGTTGCACAAGGCCTGCATTTGCATCTTGATCATCGTCCATTTTTGCAGCAGTATCGTTGTACCACAGCCACTCGTCAAATGCGAATTTTTTGCAGCAGGTCCATAATTTAATAAAGTTTCAAGGTACGCTCTGTAAGCGTACGCGTTTGTAGGCGGTGATACCGGTTTTTGATTAAAAAATACATCCACTTGATTAAATAAAGAATGCATAAAATTATTGACAGGACCGACTTTGGGTACCTGGTCTGTAACGGCTTGTGGTACGTCAACCGTAGTTTGTAAACTTACTTGCAGACTAAGCTCGTGTGAGCAAGATCAATATATTCTTCACCATTGCCTGGTAACACAAATTCTATAGGTGAGTCATCAGTTAAAGACGATATTGGTTTATATTGTATCCAGTGTGAATTTTCTATCGTTGTTTGAGTAGGAGGAATTTCAAACAGAAACAACTCCGACTTGAGACACTCGCTCGAATGGGTGTGTAAAAATGCCATCTTATCTATCCAAAAATATCTCTCGTGGTTCTCTTCTTCTTTTGTTTCGTTTGTTTTCTCTTAGCCTTGCCTCTTCTCGAACTATTAGACTTGCGTTTTCTTGTTTTCCTTTTTCTAGAGCTGCTCTTCTTCTTTTTACCTCTGTGATTTGTATCAGAGCCAGCGCCCATTCGCAACTGAAGTGGTAAGCCGTAGCGTGGTAATTTATATCCAGACCCCTCCATTAGCTTATCCAGTTTCTCCTCTGCTTTTCGTTTGAGAACTTCGCCAGATTCTTTAAAGCGTTTGCGAATCGACTCTTTAAACGGAGTGTTTCACTCGGTAACATCAGACATAATGTTCATACCAGTACGCACAGCCTCCTTACCAACAGCTTTGGCTCCACGAGTGAAAAGTGGGAGAACGCGACGGAAAATTCCAGCCAAAAATGAACCAATACCGCCGTGCCCCCTTTGGTAGGGGGATCCAACGTAAATACGTCCGACCCCACCACTAATCCGTTGACCCCCACCAAACACCTCCCTTCCGCTGTATCCACCGCCAACTTGCATGTTGAAGTATTCTTGGTAACGCTCCATCATTGTATTAAAACTGAGTTCTAGTCAAGTTTCTTGAAATGAAGTGTCACCGTCAGAGTACCGTAATCGAATGGGATCGCACGTCCACTTTGGTCCCTTATATCGATTTCGATTGTCTGAAATGAGTTGAATAATAAAGGTATGTACATGGGTGGGGAGAAACTCTTGATTCTCGTACTACCGTACGTGTAATCATCGTCGATGTTTAACGATACTGCTCGCAACAATCGCGATTGAGCGTTACCTATTACGTAAGTTTCTCAAATATCGCTATAAATCATAAGCATGGATGGAAGCCCATTGGAGAGATGAGCAGGTCTATCACTTACTACTGATTCTTCATCTCTTATAAAAATACTATTCATGCGTTCGAATCCCAAAATTTTTCGCAACTTCTTGGATAAAAAAAGTTGGTGACTGAATTCAGAGCAAGTTATCTTTGTACAAACTCTGTAGACTGTCACGTAACCACCGGGATCGTCACCGAATTCCAAATGGCCCTCTATACAGTATAAATTCTATACTGTAGTACTAACATTTTTTGCCGTTGTCTCTAGAGTCGAGTGTGGAATGAGATTAAGCGAAACTGTCCTATCCGGTTGCTCGGAAGACACGTGTTGAAACGTCAACGGAATTTGAACCTCCGTAAGCGCGACTGACCACGAACCTTGAAGACGTATCAGCTGAGGGAGTTGCGTGATGAAACGTGTCTTGGTATTTTCCGCAAAATAATTCATGCTGCTGTTGCTCGGCAACACAATATAAAACTGATCTTTCATTTTAAAAATTTTTTATATATTCGTCAATTTATTCGCTCTAACCCAGGAATTGAACTTATCGCTGTATCCTTTCCACTTTACAAAACATTCTTTAGACGGACCTTTGCCTCTAGTTTTCAAAATTTCATCAATTTCAAAAACGTCTGTAGTTAAATTTTTACGTACTCTGCACAATTCTTCGGCGTAGAAAAAACCGTCAATTTCCTCACCTGCCAAGTCTTCTAAATAATAAACTGCAGGCGGACGCGTCGTTAAGATTTGTGTAATTCTAAAAATCTCTAGTGTCCAGCCACTTTCATATCCTTTAGCGAAAACGTTCTTTGCATGACTGACGCGCACCAAGTCACCGACGCAGTATTTAAGAGTTTTAAAAACACGATTACCATACCGACGTTGTAAATTTTCACGAGCTTTGGCTGCATTGTACAGTGTTACGACTGCTGGTATCATTTTTGTGGCCGAATGATTGTACGCTTCTACGATATTCTGCAAAACATCAACATACCTTCGAGTATTTTTGTGATTAAAATACCGCCATATTCTTTCTTTTATAGTTCTTATGAATCTTTCCACAATCGCCGTTTTTACATCTGGACTGCGTACCACTCTAAACGCTATACCGTGCTTTGAGAGATCCCTCTGCAACGCCCCGGCGATAAATTCTTTACCTCTATTACTTTGAAGACATATTGGTTTCCGCCCGTTACTTCTCGACAAAATACGCAGAAAAGCATCAGCAACATTTCTCGAAGTTTTGTCCTTGACAGGTTCAGCCCATGCGTATTTGCTGAGAACATCGATAACGGTTAAAACGTAGCTGTAGCCATCGTTGTAAGATTTTATAGATCTCATGTCCATCAAATCAGCTTCCCACACGTCGTCGAAATTGCGCACATTATAATTACGTCTAGGAAAACAATGTCGAACAGGTCTATGCAAGTTATAAGCATCTTGACTCTCAAGCCATTCAATAACACTTTGACGATCGTATTTTTTACGCGTAGCTCCCAAAAGTTTATCAGCACCAGTGTACGCCGAAGGCCGATGTGCTTCGTAATAAAGTTTTTCAAACGTTTTATTCATTGTTCGAGATTATTATTTTGTCTATTTTCTTCTTATCCTTTGGTTTCTGTTCCTTCGTCTTCTTATCCTTTTTTATTTGTCCACGCTTTGGTTTTTTATCTTTCTTGTCTCGTTTCCTGATAACATTCTTGATACGCGAAAAAAATTTTTCAAAAGTTATCTTGCTAACCATGCAGCAAGCTGTCATCATCGCGACTGTTCTTTCGTCAGACGGCGTTTCCTCGGCGAGCATACGAGAGAAGGCATATCGCGCTAAAACTCGGTCGGCTTGACGACGGTCACTGTTCGAGTCAGCATAAGCTAGATCATGCTGTCGGGAGGCCTCATCTAACGGATTGATTCCAACGTCGCCACGTTCGATACGTTCTGCTAGCTTAGTTCCGGGTCCGCAAAATTTGTAATGCGGTACATGCATTTCAAACGGTAATAAATCAACGAGTGCATCTAGAACGCTGTTTTTCTTTTGTTCTTCTTCTTGAGAATCTATTAGCGCAGCTCGAATGTCTTGCTCATTCCGCGCCATGACAGTATTTCAGAGTGTGGTGGTGAGACCTTCTTTTTTTTCAGCTGACTTCTTTTTTCTTCTTTTTTCGGGTTGCGTTGGATCTGATTCATCAGCGGCGCTGTTGCCGCTACTCTGAACTCTCAAAATAGGAACGGAAGGCGGTGTAGTAAAAGCACTGTTTTCTAAATGCTCACTGGTCGGCGAGGATCTGGTAACGTCGTTCCAAATACGTTTGTTACCTATAAACTCTCGGGGTACAGTTGTTTGGCGAAAAGCGACAGCGAACTGAAGATGACCAGGCGCAGCGCTCCTTTTTCTATCTCTCATTGCGTCATTCACCAAGTCGACAATGTTGGCTCCGGTCACAATCGTGCCATCTATCGTTACAGCTCCGTTGGCATCTCAAACTACTTTACTACCAGCTTGCAAGCATCGCACGAGCTGTTTGGCTTTCGTTTGGTACTTTTTCGGGACGGTATAGATAATGTTTGCGTCAATGAGCTCATCGGATTCCTCCTCCTCCTCCTCCTCCTCCTCCTCCTCCTCCTCCTCCTCCTCCTCCTCCTCGTCCTCGTCCTCGTCCTCGTCCTCCTCTTGCTGCTCATTATCATCCACCGTATTAGATTCGCTAACACTGTCATTCTTTTGTTCTTTTTTATAATTATCTCCTCCCTCGGTTCCTTTAAAGTGAAGATATCGCTGTAAAAGTTGACGGTAGAGAGTCCACTTTTCACGATCGCCTTTGCATGTTGGTGAGTTTAATATTTCGCTCATTTCAGCATCGAGTCTACTCGTCACCGATCCCGGTGTTTGCACAGATTTTATCTTATCTTTTCCAAGCGTGGTTTGCAAACATTCAAGGCTCTCTTGCGGTAGGAGAATCATCTTTCTCGCGTGTTCCATGTTTATTTATTCACGAGATTAGCAAGAAGCGTGCCAATCAGAGGTGCTAGCAGAGCAGGCAAAAAACCACCACGTTGCACTATAATGTTTCTTCTTCGTTTTAAAGTGATATCCGGTGATGCTAGCTTTCGCAGAACTTTTGCATGCTTACGCAGCCGACCCTTGTGACCTTTACTTAACGGAACGTTACCTATCAATACGTTTAAAGCGCACTCGCAAATACGACGAACCAATTTTGCATCAGCTTTCTGTAAAACTGCTTTCCGCTGTTCTTTGTTAAAATGGTACAATGCCGCCAAGACGGTAGCATCTTTTCGACCAAAAGGATAACGCGTTTTTGTAGTCATTACAACGCCACGATTGGAACATGATTTTGACTGTTTTTCAGTTGTTTTCGCGGTACGTAAACGTACTGGTACTCATCATCGGGGAAAATACACGTTCGAAATCGACAGTTATCCAATGTGGTTTGCTTCAGATCCAACAAGAGGTAGCCAAAAGCTTGTGATGTTGCGTCCCGGTAGGCTTCTTCTAAAAATCGAGGATTTTCAGGATATACTTGCCTGGCAAGATGACGTATCTGGGCACGATCTCGCAAATTCCTAAAGATTACAATGTACTGAGCGTTCAAAGATATGTCGCGCTGACCTTTGCCTTGATGGAAGATGTTTTGAATGATAAAAATCACGCTCAAGTTGTTGTGATGACTGCTTTTCGTAAAGAGATTCACTATGGCTCCTCCAGAGGACGATTCGCGCATGAGTTCGTCGATGATGATCAACTTAGGTTTCGGATCGTTAAGCCAATCGGTGTTTTGCGGTAGACCTTCGCGAAATTCAACGTCTTTACCCAGATCTCTGTATCCCGATTGCCATTCACCCTAATAAAGAATAATACGCTCGCAGCGAGTGTCGCTCAAACGGTCAATGTATTTCAGAAATTTTTTAACAAATACTGTTTTACCGCAACCGGTGGGGCCACTCAACGTACACGTCCACGGATGTTTCCAGCGCGTGTCCATAATTCACACTGACTGGGCACTCTGAAACACTTCTCCCGCAGAGCTCGTAACCGCGTCCCGGGGCTACCCGCGCGCGGCCGCTCACGAGTCCGCGAGCCTTGTGGTGGGGCTAGCTCCGCGGCAAAGCAGCTCTTTCGCCGGCGCAGCGGTGGCCAATTAGCTCTTAGCCGCTGCGCCTCCCGCGGCCGCTAAATCACCTAATTGGGGCGCACCAGCAGCCAATGAGGTCTCTTCTGGTACGCCACCGTCGTTTGGGGACACACACCAGCAATCAATGAGCTCTCTTCTGGTGCGCCGCCGCCGCTTGGAGGCGCACCAGCAGCCAGTGAGCTCTCTTCTGGTGCGCCGCCGCCGCTAATCACGACGATGGAGACACAGCGGTAGCCAATGTGTTGTTTTTATACTGTAGCGCCACCGATCACGAGTGCGCTCCTTGCGTTGCTACACCAACGTTTACTTAACGCGACGAATCTTCTCTTTCCGTACACGGTTTTACACGTCTTTGTTTCATTTTGCGTTATTACCTCGCGGAATACTGTTCGTCGAATAGCAAAATTAGATAGCAATATCTCACTACCCGGTGAAGTGATCATCTCGCGAAGAGTGTCAAAATTTATTTGTAGACTATTGGAGTAATTTAGCTTTATGCCTTTTACTTTACACACGTACTCTTCATTTCCGTCCGGTTTTTAAAATTTGTACGCGTAAAATTTTGGACCTCCGGATAAAAACGAGGTTATGTACGTACCGTTTCCGTTACTAGCCAATTCGTCCGTGAGTTCATCTAGAGCTACACCTGTTGGTAAATCGCGCTCGGCACTAGCCTCTCCGCTAACATAAAAAACAGAATCCGTATCGTAGTAGAGAGCTCGGGGCCCCAAAGCGTGTAAGTACTTGAATAGCTCCAGTCGGGCCTGTGCTGTTGTAAAGGCGGCAATCACAACACTTGTCGTTGGAGATGACGGCAGAGCTTCGTTTTTGTAACACCAGTTGGCGTAGAGTGTTTCGTCATTGACTGGTATAATTCCGTTAACGTCTATTTCTGGGCTGGTAAGTAACTCTGTCAATCTTTCTGGTTTAGTAATGACTTCTGTCTGTGTCATGTTTTCATGTTGACCAAATTTACCCCATAAAGAGTTTAGGCATAGTTTTGCGACTGATCTTAGACCGGCGTTGTACTGTATCGGGTCTTTATTTAAACTAATACCTTCATTGACCTCCAATTCTTTTACGTATTCGTCTTTATCTTGGTTGTTCAGACAACCAGGTGGAAAACCAGACGCCAAAGTTTTTTGCGCGAAAAACTCATTGATATATTCGGCAAATATTTCACCTTTGCCTTCTTTTTGATTATATTGCGTCATCTCGTATTGCCAGATCTCGTAAACGCGTTGAATTGTATACCCCAGTTTGACAGCCTCTTTAACTTCCTCAGATACCCACGTTCCCCGTAAAATTCGATCGTTTGGGTCTTGATGCGGGCAATCTTCTTGGATCATTTGTTCACTACACGTGCGACATAAGGGAAATGTTAGTTTACCATGCATTCTTACCGGTAATAAGGGGTGGTACAGTTTGTGCGGTGGAAGCACGTCACACATTAGTAAACCGTTCACTCGAGAGATATCTTTATATGTTCCTAAGAACTAACGACAATCTTCTTCGCCGACGTATATGTTGGGATGACCAACGGGTAATTTACCTCGTTTGCAGATATACGGGTACAACGAGCATACATCGACGTACTTTATTTTTTCTTCACCTTTGCAATCGAACATTTTAACGGTGTTACCTGTTCGTCCACCGAAAAAAGCATCTCGCACATCCAAAGGTTTTCGTTTCACGTTATCGATGTTTTCTTGAACAAAGCGCTGAAGCTGATCATCTTGGGAGAGTTCAGTGTTAAACTCGCATTCCCATTTCTCAATTAATTTATAATTGTTTGACCTTACCTTATCGCTAATAGCTACTGTTCTTTCATATCTAGCGTCCGTTGAATCACCAGTCGTCAAAACTGTATCTCTATTAATCCTGAAACAGCGAGGGCATCCGTGCCAAAAACAACCGTGAAATTGAAGTACTATGCCTCTGTGATTTTCGTCGGGCCGCGGTTGACTGTAGCCATTTACAATCAGACCTTCGGGTAGCCTTCTCTCTCTGGAATGTCCTGCATGTTCGATGAAGCGACAAAGTATACGCTTTTCCATCCAGCACAGCCAATACACCACTTTTTGAGACTGATTGTCGCACCATCTATAACCGCGAGGTGGAACGATACCTATTTGATTCTTTTTAAGAATTTTTTGCGAAACACGCGCATACAAGTCGAAGCTATAGTGGTGCATTCGGCAAATGGATCCACACCAAATTTCGTAAAAGTTTTTCGAAAGGCTAAACAAGTTAATCTTAAAATTGTCACATCCTGTTTACAATACCTCACAATTTCGTTTTGAAAGTTGAACACACAACCATTTGTTGATTGCTCATTATATCACTCTAAAACGTTCTCTTTCCTTGATGCTCATACTTCCTGGTGAGTACACGTCCAAAGGAGGGAGTGGTCCTTCGTACAATTGGTTTTTAGGTGTGTTAAACAAATGTGGAAAAACACCTTTTTCGATTTCATGTAATCTGTAGGCTTTTGGTAAACTACTTAATGGCATGTGAAAATAATTTAGACTGTCTATAAATTTTACATTCGCAATCTCCATTAAGATAATCTTCGACCCATTCATTATGACGGTTGGATCCACGTGTATACCTCTGTATTGTTCGACAATGTATTTGAATATAAACTGCGCGTCAAAACCTTGCGCATTGTGAGCGATGCAAACTATTTTTTTAAATTGTTGTCTTGGAGCTAAAGCAAGATCAATCAACTGCTTCACTGGTTTATCTTTAAACACGTATTCACGAACTCCACAATGATCGCATCTAATAGAAACGTCATTGATGTCAAGACAATGAGTACACGTTTGCTGCACAACGCACAAATTTGGAACATGGATTTTTCTTTCTTCGTCACCTAACACAGGCATCGCCTGTTGAGTCTCAAAATCGTAGAATAAGAATAAAACATCTCTCACTGTTTCGTTCAATTTAATAGATTGAATGTAACACAGATGTCCAAGTGATAATCTTAATTTGCATGTATCACAATATGATACACCACACTCATGTTTTACACTTCGGCGATTTTTTTCGAGAACAATTTTAAAACACTTTTGGCATAATTTTATTTTATCCCACACACTATTATTCTTGTTATACGAGCCTTTCTTTAAATTATTTTGAAAACAATCTTCACTGAAAAAGGTCCTACAGCACAAGATACCCTTTATAATATTTCCGAATGCAGTACACGGTGGTGACATCAAACATTTAGAACACTTATTTGTGCATCGATGGTCTTCGACATGCCAGTAACTTTTATTACACGGTATGCAGTAACCACGGGTTCCGCTCTAGCACCAACCAAATTCAGAATAGGTTGATAGTGATTGGAATGTTCGTAGTACATAATTCGTGAAGTGTTGGTAATACATCTTTGTATGTCCATAACAAAACGTGTGCCATCGTAGAGAGGCGGATATCCGCGGGCAAAATTTCTAAAAGAGTACACCACTAGAGCTGTAGAGCGTGTGGCAAAAAAGATTTGAAAACGATAAATTTCTTCGAGACCGCAACCTCTTGTTGGAATCTGAACATTTGCTAAGTTTAAAAGCTCCTCGGCTGCTCCCTTTTAAACGGATCCATTGCTTCGACGAATAAGGTTCCAATATTCGTGCAATCTTCCCGTTCGTATTTGGCCTCTGATGACATAAGCATAGGCGGTGGCCAAGCTTCGTGGCAAACAAAGATTGTCGTCATTTTTAATAGATAAGATGGACTTTTTCTTGACATTTTCATGAGTTAGCTGTGTCCGACCACGTCCTGCTACACCTCTCACAACTGCACAGCTAACTGACAATTTATCGCTAATATTAAAATTATTTGCACTTTGAATTGCACTTGATAACAGATCCCAAAGGTCTTCTACATTGAACTCTTTAATCGGTCTAAACGAATGCCATAAATGTCCATGACTAAATCTTTCACTATTTATCGTTACTCCTGTAAAGTCGGTAGCCTCCCCGCGACTACAGAGTTGTCTATGTAAATCCTTTAAGCAAGCTTCGAGCCACATATAAATGTTAGCATTTGCCGGTGGGTCAGCTAGTCTTCCTCGTATCTCTCGTCCTTGATAACGAAAACGGTGATAGCGTCGTGTTGTTTCGCTTTCTACGATAAAGCATGGTCTTGATCCTTCACCATGCTGTAAATAATTAGCTGTGAAATAATTATTTTCATTTTTTATTTTTATTTTTATTTTTATTTTGAAAATTATTAAAAATATTATACATCCTTACTTTCGTCATTTCTTTCTTCAGCTGTATCAGTTCTGCTAGTACTGCTACTGCTGCTGGTACTGCTACTGGTACTGCTACTGCTACTGCTAGAGTCCGAATCATATCCTTCCTCGACATGTTGCGTCATCGTTGAAAGCGATGAATCAACTTCTGTAACTAAAGTATTGAAATGTATCAAAATTTATACATTGTAAAATATTATTATTTTATTTTAATACTTTGAATACTTACGATTACGTGTTTCCTCGTTTTCGTGATGTACAGCGTAGGTTACTGGTTGTAAAGCTGAAATATTGAATCGTGCCTTAATAATATGAAAATTATTATAACTGATTCAATACTTACGATTTGCTATATCTTCATTATGACGATGTACATAGGCTGTTGAAGGACCAGGTTGTAGATCATCAGCTGCCGAAGGTCCTGGCTGTGCATCGTCTTGATATTGACACCGCATGATGAATTCGTCACCTTCCGTATCGTCGAGCATTTGATTGACTGCTGTGGGCAAAATCGATTTAATTTATTGAAGATAAAGAAAAATATTGATGATAAAAATGTGATACTTACAATGGCGTCGCATTATACACTCGGCTAGAGAATCGGTGTGCTCGTTACGTTGCTTTACGGCCTTCACAACGATTGAAAGAATATCTCTATTATGAAATAAGCCGATACCGTACATGTAATTGATTGTAGATATCCGACAATGCAGTAAAAGGAAATGCAATTTTTTACATAACACATCTAAAGATAATCTTTCAAAATCACTGGACCACACAGGTCCACACATTGTACGAATGTGTGGTTCGCGATTTCTTGCGATGCGTAAAGCAAGTCGCAAAATTTTCACAAGGTGACTAACACTAGCTCTAACCATTTTTACTGGGTGATCTCTTGTTGTCAACTAGCCAAAGCGTACTGACGAGTCAAGCCAGTATTCTCCTTAAATATACTGGCGCTACATATACTAATTTAATGAAAAAATATACAGTTACACTTTGATGCGCCTCTCATACGTCACATTTCTCTCGAGTCAGCAAACACGTGTCTTCTAGCAATAAACAGTCCTTTAAGAGATTTTGCTGGTTTCACTAGCGTAGCGAAATTCTTTTCACGGTAATGTAATCTACACCTTGCCAAAATAATATGTCGTCTTAATTATCCGGTAATCGCATACTCTCTATGTAACATAATAAAGATGTTTTTAATGATTACGGTAAAGACAAAACTAAAGAAGCGCTGATGTTTTGTTTTATCTGACTCAGCTGTCAGCATTTCGCGTGCGTGACTTTTTCTCACTTTTTTCTTATTTTATAATCGCACATATTATTTGTAACATTAGACAGACTGTGTCATAAAGAAATTTAATATATATCTTGACTTCTTAGGCTAAGGAAAATGTGGTGTTCCATTATACTGCAACTCGCTGAACCATCGGTACGTGACCTTTTTAAAAATAACATATCTGCAGTTCGTCGTCTATTACGAGATAAGTTACCATCACTGTAAAATAATATTCAAGTCTACTGCGTTGCATTTTTTCTTCGGGGTAATTTCTCTTAAACAACATTCACGCTTATTATTTTTATGGAATATCTTAAAATTTATTCGTAATTAATATTATTTATAATGATAAAATTTTTAATTTTTTAATTTTTAGTTTCGTAGAAATCATACATTTTTTCATCATTAATCGAATCTAAATTACGAGATATAAATACATTTTGAATTTGAAGTCAATAACTTAAAAAACAGAGAAGATAGTTATTTTACTTTTTTTACATAAATTACGGTTAGTTGAAAATTCGGGGGCTGAAATGAATAAAAGTTTGAAGAAGAAAACGGCGTTTAAATTGTTCGAGCTGTGTGTGATAAGCCGTCTTACACAGTGTCGCACTATCTTATCTTCTTCGCCGCGATAAAACTACAAAATCTAAAATTTTTCAATTTTGGTTTTTCGGGTAATTATTTATTCTTAACGTATTTGTCGTGGTTAAATACTTCTATGTTCCAAAAATGAGTCCGATTGGAATAATTTATATTGGACGAAATGCTATCTACATAACATCATACTGACCGGCTCTATTACACTACAGCCTAAACAAGCAGATTCCACGCGAAGCTGCGAAAAGTATAACGCAGCGGTCGTTGTGTCGTACACCTCCAAGTAACCTTCGTGTACTTTTCCTGTAAAAAGGCTGATTCCGGACTTTAAGACACGCGCTAATTGCGTTGTACATCCTCGCGATTAGTTTCCTCGTCACTGTCCCCACGACTCTCCTACTATAATGAGGGTCGTGGCTAAATCTTGTGCGGGTCAGAATAATACCTCTCTCATTAATCACGCGTGTGAATACATTGGTAAATTTCGTGGATTCCGAAAAACGAAGGATTCGACGATGGAGCGGCAATTTTAAATAAACTTATTAGTGATTACTAAGACAAATCGTCGATCATTGCGCTTAAGAAAAATTGAAACATAAATAATTAACTAAAGTGTGTGTGTGTAATAAATTTTAAGAAAATATGCTGCCAGATAGTGAAGTTCCGGAGCTGCCTGTAGCCGCGGAAGCTGCAGAGGGTGTTGCGGAGGGTGCGGAAGCAAACCCCTATTAGAAAGTGCTTCACATCCTATTAACCCACACTTCGAAAGATTGCTGAGAATCAGAAGAGTGCGTAACTTTCCTATCTCATTTGTAGCAAATACACAATTTCGGTTTGGTGTCGTGAGATTTTTAATGTGGCCCACACATTTCAGACTATATAGTTGGGCTGTGATGCCTCTTGAATCAGCACTCCAAATGTATAGTGTGACAAGACGGGATTTCACATGGAGATCAGCAAACTATAGTTATATACGAGTGGATGCGAATATGCGAGAACCAATGTTTGTGATAATTTATTTCGCCGATAGGATTTGGACGCTGATATACAAAAATAGCATGCGTAGAGAGGAACGTCTTCGACGCATGCGCTTCATATACTAGGTAAGTTTAAATAAATATTAAATTATATATCTCTGATAATATTCAGTGTATGTTCTCTCTGTATGCGCTAATTAATATGTTTTTGCGTTCAATTTTATACTTTGTTCATATTTTTGTTATACTATTTCTTTTTTTTTGAATTTTCACTATTATGATACTATTATGATTTTTTACCTATTCTGTTACTAGGTATATTCTATGGGTGTATGGCGATATACGCTACCTGGATTGTCGAAAATAAAGAAGTTTAAATCAAATCTCTCTGTCATATACGGAGTCAAGTACGGTTTTACGCCGGCTGCCCTGTATTCTGCCATGTTATGTCTCTCTCTAGTTCTTCTATTTCCTCTATTTTTCTTTGCGTATTTTATAAATTTTGCTACTGGTTGTATCGCTGTGTTATTATTTTTCATGTGTTGTACAAATTTGACTACTATCTGTATTACTGTATTACTTGATCAATTCATGTATCTTATAATTTTGCACCAAAGCGAATAAAAAGCTCTCTCTCTCTCTCTCTCTCTCTCTCTCTCTCTCTCTCTCTCTCTCTCTCTCTCTCTCTCACTCTCCATCGTGCGTCGTCAGACTCTCACTGCACAATATGCTTGCTGGTGTTTGTGTGTCTGTATGTGCGTGCGTGTGCGTGCTGGTGTCGGTGTGCGTGCGCGTGTGTATGCCCGTGTGCCTGTGTGTGCGCGTGCATGCGCGTGCGTGTGTGTGTCCGTCCTATCCAGAATATGCTTGCGCGCGCGTGCACACATATACGTGCACCGCTTTTATCCCCGCCCCTCGCTATGCGTCATCAGACTTCTTGACCTTGACCCCAGCTGGCGCCTGCTGCTAAGGTCAGGTTTGTTGTGACGGCCCATAGCGAGGGGTATACTCCTCATGGAGTACCCCAGATGCGTATGAGCAATTATCTAGGATCCACTGGATCGTACAAGGCCGTCAATTTGTTCAACGCTCCGTGCGACATTGCGTCAAACGTGTAAGATTTGCAGCCCAGCCTGTCAAGCAACAAATGGCACCTCTACCTGCAGTTCGTCCCGTGCCTTCTCGACCATTTAGTCACACGGGAGTCGATTACGCGGGACCGATCTCCATCAGGACGTCAAAGGATCGTGGGCAGAAGTCTTACAAAGGTTACGTAGGATTTTTTATAATCATGATAGTAAAAGCTACTCACATAGAGATAGTATCAGACTATTCGTCCGAGGCCTTTTTGGCAGCCTATCAACATCAAGGGGACCTCGGAGCTGTTAACCACGGTCGCTGAAGCAGTCGCCAATGATGGTACGAGCTGGTGCTTCATTCCACCCCTCACTTTCGCGGACTGTGGGAGGCCGGAGTAAAGAGTTTTAAGCACCACTTTCGACGGGTCTCAGGAGATCACGTATGTGGAACTCACAACGCTAGTGGCACGTATCGAAGCGTGTCTGAATTCAATACCGCTGTGTCCGCTGAGCAATAATAGATCAGACTTGGTACCTTTGACTCCTGGTCATTTTTTAACTGGGGCCGCAATCACTACGCCTCCCGAGCCCTTTGCTAACATTAACCTCAATGACTCATTTTCAACCCGCTGAAAACTCATATCTCGAATGTCTGCTCATTTTTGGACTAGATGGTGCAAGGAGGTTCTCAATCAAATGTCGCAGCGATTCAAATGGCTTAAACCCAATCACGTCATTCGTGAATGAGACATCGTCATACTGAAGGACTTGATGCCTCCGACCAAATGGTCATTGGCTCGGATGAGAACAACACACGTGGGCAAAGATGGAGTCATTCGAGTGCTCACGCTGCGTACCGCCACGTCCGAATACGAACGCCTAGTCGTCAACCTCATTCCGCTTCTACCTGATCAGCACGTCAATGAAGAGTTTTGCCACTTGTCATCGTCGTAGTTATTTCACAGCGGGCGGCCATATCGGCTCTTTATCGTTTTGGCATTTCAATTTAATTGTCTTCGTTAACAATATTATGCCTTAACTTCAGAATTTCATTAGTGTATGTAACCCAAGATCTAGTTAACTCCGCACACCTTAATGTGACGGATGCTGCTTAGACTATAGATGCAAATTTGGTTAGTAGTACTACATTTACTATTTGTGGATTGAGTTTTTCCTGTAATTGAATGTGCCATCGTGGCCTTCCGCTAGCGAGGCGGGCGGTATGTTAACAAAAGCTGAAAAACATGAATTTAACGCACAAGCGTGTGCGGAATCGAAATATTATTTCGAGCCATGTAAAACTTGAAACTATAAAAGCATCTAGTTTCGAGTACTTTTCAGCGCCGAGTTTAGGTAAATCTGGTTTTGTCTGGTTTCCATATGTCTACCGTGTACGCAGAATAGTGCGTACGTGCCGAAACCTCGGATCTCTCTCTCTCTCACACAATTCTGGAATACAGGGGCGCAAGGGTAGGGCGACTTTAGAGAAATCATTTTGGTAGTAGTCAGAATCTTATCGCCAGTGAGAGAGGTTCTCCACGTACGCGCTTCAAACATCTTGAGCCTTAGCGTCGCGAGTCAAGCGATATTCCGCATGCAGAATTACTAAGTAGACGGTCTCGAGTTTTAGCTAACAGTTATAATAGGATAAGTTTACGTAATAAAGAAGAGTTGTTTTTTACTTAGTTAAATTCGGATTACAGAGTTTTCCTTTTTTGTTCATCTCTGAGCGATCCCGCGCCCTAGCACCACGTGCTTCCTTCCTTTATCAAAAAAGCTTCGATACAACGACTCAACATCACCACGACAATCCAACGCGTTATTAACAACCCTCTCGAATCTCTACTGCCTTTTACAAGCAGTAATGAGGCGATTGCCAGAAGGAAAAGCCGCCGGCTCCGACGGAATCTCCAACGAGGTGCTGAGGATCGTAGCAGCGGAAATATCAGACATCCTGCTTGATATGTTCAACGCCTACTTACGCGTGGGGAAACTCGGCAGACACTGGAAGATACAGAGGCTGGTACATCTTGATAAGGTTAAGGGCCCGCCGATAACACCGTCGTCGTACAGACCACTCTGCATGCTAGACAACATTGGGAAAATCCTGGAGCGACTCCTCCGCGAACGAATACGGAGGGCCGTGGAGGCTACGGGAGGTATCGCAACAAACCAATACCACTTCCGAACTGGCAGATCGACGGGGATCTCCGTAATCGAGGTATTCATGAAGGCCCACCAAGCATGGCAGGTGTCGCATCAGGCTCGAGATGTGTGTCTACTCGGAGCGTCTCCCTCGTGAATCACTCATGTTCAAAATCATCATTTGAGTCTGAAAAAATTCAATTGCTCCCTTGTTACACATAGTACTTTTTTTAATAAGTGCATAAATAGGAATTTTTTCGCATGAAAATTGGATGGGTATATCGAGTCGTCATAACGGGAGACTAAGTACTTTTCCTCCCGCTACTGTTGGAGTCCTCACTTGACGCTCAAAATGCTCGATTTTCCATTCACTTTTCTATGCAGGTAAACGGTCTTTTCATGCACGTGTTTAAAATAGTCCGTCATATACGGAAAGACGGGGCACTATGACTTTAGTTTTTGAAAAACATTCATATCGCATAAATATGCCAGCACTATTTTTCACAATGCTCGCATCTTGAATTACTGTGAACAACTTCACTCTAATCAGCGACAAGATTTCATGCTGTAGGAAAATGCACAGTACCATTGACGGAAATGCAAGTCACTAAGTATGAACAGCGACTCCCGTCATGGTTAGCAGCAATGTTTTGCACTTCTGCACACGATGAACGGCAAACACTTCTATAAATGGCAGTACCTAGCAGACATGTATTCAGTATAGAGCATAGCTTTCCGTGTATTTTGCTTGCTACTGGCTGCTAAGCTTTATTTCTTTTATTTATGAACAATAATAATAATAATAATAATAATAGTAATAATAATAGTCGATATCGCTGCCAATTTACGAGTTTTTTCAGTTTTTGAGTAAACTATATGCAGTCTTACTCAAATTAGCGTCTTCTGTCATGTCCTGTATGACATTTGCATAAAAATAAAAAAATGCATATGTTATGCAGTTTTTACTAAAAAATGCACGTTTTAAAAAAATGCATTTTTTTCTAATGAAAAATTTTTTGAAGGTAGGTGCTGTAAGCACCTTTAGAGAGAGAAAAAAAAGAGAATAGAGTACAAAAAAATTTTCATTGCCTTTGGGTGGTAGTCAGTGACATTCAATACAAACGGGTTTGTGGATGTACATAATTTAAGGGGGCTAGACACCTTTTTCTCTGAAATAAAGAAGTCATATTTTAATACATAAATGTAAACTAATTATTTCCCACTTTTTACACATAAAAGGGAGTATATTTACCTCACATTAGACCTTGGTCTGGACCCTTCATGTGGTCCAGAAACATAGTTATCGATTAGGCAAGTTTTTTCACTGTTCGTAAGCTTTCAAACTTTCCTGCTGATGAAATGATCTCAAGTTTGAAGTGGATACTTCTAAAATGCATAATTTTCTTATAAATGTAAGGATTTTTGATCTCATAAAAAAAAAGTTTGTGCTTACTTTTTGTACATTTTGCATTAATTTTAGAAGTTTTTTTAATGTATAAATTTTGTATGACATTCTATCCTAAATCCCTGCATTGATAAGGAAACTATACTATTCAGAAATACTCACTTCAAATTTGAAATCAGTACATCCGCATGATCATCTATAACTTTGCGGACAGTGAGCCTATTTCATTAAAAACCATATTATGAGAAAATCAACTTTAAAGTTTTTATAACTCATAATACATGAAAATATCCAGACCATGCCTCCCTTGTTATTGATATTAATTCTTATCTTTATACTGGTTAAAGAAAAAAGTTTTGCATTGACTTCCTTGCGTAGAATTTTATTTGCCTTGGTATTTGTTGACCTAGAAAATAAAATCAACTTTTAGTTATTTCATATCATTTTGGCCATACATTCATTAATTCGTATCAAAAGCTTTTATGTGTGTCTTGTTGCCAGTGGTCCCCTTAACCTCATCTGTCAAGCCCATAGTCCCATGGTAGTCGTAGGATATGGCTGTCAATCAGTGTTTTGCCTAGAAATCATTGAAACACGTACAATATATTTTTTAACTTTTGGTTTAAAAAACAATAGTACAAAAAAACTTGATAAATTTGAAACACCAAATTTTTTAATTCCAGAGCTTCGTGCTAAAATTTGATGTATTACCAGTAATTTGCTACCTGTCCCATCAAAATCTATCGACTAGCTGCCAAGAACAGTCACGCAGAAGTTCAAAATATTATATTTTGAGAAATAAGCCTTTAAAGAAAAATAAATGAAATAAGTACATTAAACTTCAAAAATTATCAGTCATCGGATTTCCCATTTTTTCTCTTCTTGAAACTCAGTTTCCTGTATCTGAGATCCGTTCTCCCACACGAAAGGATTTAAATATAAGGTCTGGCAGCTTGCATGTGTTCATCTATAATGTCATCCCAGCAGCATAGGGTCCAGTGAAATTAATTTCTAACAATCTGTCCTTTCTTTAAACTTTTGATTAATCCTCTGATGATCGACTTTTTAAAACATCATATTGAGTTATATAATTATTTGTAATACTAAGATAAATGTAGAATATGGAGCAGATCATATAAAATGTGAAAGCCCAATCGAAACTTAAGAAGCCACCATTATCATGGCCAAAAGTATATTAGTACGTAAAAGTTGATAAGACCATGTCTCCCATTATCACAGATTATACTTATTGTATTTGTTTGTGTTGTATTTAAACCTTTATTACATATTTCTTGTGTGCAAATAGGCTTGTCGCTCTTACGTGACACATCTTGCCATTTATTGCAGTGCACAACTCTTTTGGATTGAATTATATCCTACAATGAGCTAAACTCAATAATCTCACTTTCATTTTTCTTATGAAATAGATATATTTTGATTTATTCGATCAGAATTATCACTACTTTTTTCTTCATACATTTAATTAAATATTGACAATTCATGTTTTTGGTTTGAATATCTGTATTTAATTTTCATGCAGTATAATCCTGTCTTGAATTGAAGCACTTTTCAAATTTCAACAAAATTGTCACTGCACGCCCATATTATTAAACTTGAAAAACTTTTCAGATATACCATTACATATAATAACACATTGTGACGGAGCATCCCCGCCACTGTTCGAATTACGCGCTGCCAGGGTGCAGTAGCGCGAGCAACCACGGCAGCAGTGGCGCTGCATGCATGCGCAGCCCCACTCACGACAATCGAGCCGCCGTCGCCGCTATCAAGGCTAGCGATGACGCCGCTCAGGGGGAATAAAGGCAGCGGCTGGCGCCGTCGGAGGCGAGTCCGCTCGGGGCAGTGGAGAGGTACACCTCCCGCTTCCACCAGCTCCGAGTCCACTCTTGCCTGCGGGTGCACTCGAGGCATGATTGGGCAGTAGAGCCGGAGAGCGCACTCCCTGCACCGCGGGTACACTCGGGTGCAGAAAGCCGACGGTGATTACGGGTACACCCAGATCACTCACCAGGAGGTTGCAGGTACACCTGGACCTCTTTTCCCCTTCCGACAAGCCACGGGTACATTCGGGCTTGTATCCCATCCTGACCAGACCTGCGGGTACACTCGGGGTCTGTCCTCCTGGAGCAGCTGCGGGTACACTCGGGCCGCCTCCTCCCCGCTTCCGTGCGAACCGTATTTTAACCCGGGTTAGTTTATTAACATGTACGATTATTATTAGAGTAAGACTATGTAAAATATTGTAACTGCGTGCTACCGGCTAATTAGTTGCTAACACCGCTGTGTTCTTTTCTGTTTCAGAGTCAAGCACCACCATAGAGTCTCTCTCTTGTACATAAATATATCTATGACTCAATAAATATTCATATTTACATTACTTGCTCTGTTTAATCGAACCTTTATTTCGCAATGAACCCTGGTAAACTCGAGAGCATCCGGTGGGAAATAACCCCGTTACAACATTAAATTTTCACTTTTTGATTCACCTACAAATAAGTACAAATATTAAAACACTAAGAGAAAAACTATGCACGACAACAAATTCTGCTGAAATCATATGGCTAATGGTTATGTTAATGTCGAGCTATTAACTATATGAAATTGTATTTACACTGGTATTGGCAGACAAGCTATATATATATAATTCATAAGTTCAATAAAAGAATATTTGAATTTTTAAAAATTTTTAGGTATAAGACCACCTCAAAGGGATAAAAGTAGGTTACCATGTGAAATGCTCAGGGCCCTTTCTACAAAAGTGGAGTGTCGTCGATTCTATAGCATACGTAATTATTGGCGTATCATAGTCCAAATATCTTTAGTTCAACATAGTTCACGCCAGATTGCGCCAAATTATTCTATACAATAATTGTTATATATTATTCGATGGTATAATAATTGTTTTATATTCAATCGTTTTATATTCAATTATTTTATATTATTCGAGATATTTCGACCATAAAACACTATAAATTACGAATCTCACAGATTATACCCGTAATTATACACGCATAATACATATATTATACGTGCTCGAAATGTCATTAAATTGATTTTTGTCAGTTTATTCTGTTATTTTTTCTAATAAATTGATTTATTTTTACATAATATTTATTTATGTTTATAAATATATTATGTAAATTTAATAAAAATTAAAAAAATATATTTACAGTCGGAAGAAAAAAGAAATACTTCCAATAAATAAGAGCATATATGTCGAAAAAACAATATTGGAGAAAAACGAAATTACAGTGAAAAATCGATAATAAGTATAATCAGTATTTTATCAATATCTTCGAAAAAAAAATGGATATCGTTCTCCGGCAAAATGGAACATATTCCATAGATGCTTTCCTACAAAATAGCACAAAAAAAATTCGATTTTTTTGAAAAAAGAAAGGTGTCTAGACCCCTTAAGATATATACTTTATTATATTTAATTATTTTTTAATATTTCTCCCTTTCGTTATTTTATTTTTATTAAATTTTTTTTTCTTTGTTTTAACTTCGCTTAGTAGATGATCAGCAGTTTGTGCTGTAAAGCAATATGCCTTACCATTCAAAGTCTTCTTAACGGGATGTCGGAGTAACAGAACTAGTTTTTCAAAGTTTTCTATGTAAAGAATTAACCGACATAGCTGAAATTTTGGGAATCACTTCAAAATTTGTATATCAAGTGCGGACAACTCTTGGATTTTGGAAAATTGTCATATTTTTTTATTTAGAAAATAAAATATACTACAGTAATTTCATATAATAATACATTAACTGCGGCGTCCCCTTAAGCCATAAATTACTCTTTTTAGTTCCGGGATATTTTGGAGTTGCAAGCCAAACAACATTTTTTGCTATTCTAAATTGTTCTATATCGATAACTTGTAAATGTATTATGTTGATAAGTATATTTTTGGACGTGTTTTATACAATCATCAGCATCTTGAATAACTTCTTCAAAAGGCTTTTGAAGATTGTGCGAAGAAGCATAATCCAAGTCCACCTACACCATCCACAGCTCCTTTCCATGTCCAGTAGCAGAGAACATCCATTTTATATCTTATGGTGCTCGCTTTAATTCGTAAAGTTAAAAGCGATTTTTAAAATGACTAGCGCCACCATCTGATGTAATGCTAATTTTTGTTATTGAATTACGACAATTTTCTTTTATATAACTAATGATCTTTTCTATAGCCAGTAAAGCAAATGCCGAATCGTGCTTTCGTCATGACTTATGGCTGTAAAACTTTGTGTCGAATCCCCTTGATAAGCTATTGCTGTGGAAATAGAAATTTGGTTATTTATCCAATGATTTCCCTGAACGGCATTATTGTGAATCACAGCCCAGTTTTCAGCGAAGTCTACTTGAAGAACTAAATGATGTAGATCTTTTTTAGCATTTTCTCTTTCTGCTTTAATAGCTTTTCATTTGTTAAAGAGGTTTAAGATGAGTTCGGGCCTCCTTAGGACAGTTAATTTTAATACCCCATTAGGAATGTTGTCGGGCCCAGGGGCCTTTCCGTTATGTCTCTTCGATGCTACCCTGAGTTAACTCAGCTGGAATAGAGGAACAGGGATCTCATCACCTAGGTAGCTTTCCCTGGGTTCACCTTGCGGAAACAGTTCATCCACTATGTTCAGCTCTGTTTCCGTGTCGTTTGGGCTTAAGTTTGCTGATCACTAATCTATAAGTTGTACCCCATGGGTCCCGGTCTACGTCGCTGCACAGAGCCTTCCAGCATTGCTTTTTCCTCTGCGTAATAGCGTCTCGGCGTTCTTTTCTGGCCCATTTATGTTCTTGTGCCTTTTCCTCTTGTCGGTACAATTCCTTTTCGTAGCTGTCTGTGCGTTCCTCAGGTGCTGTTTGCGGCAACTTCTCAGCTCAGCGATCTCCCAGCCCCACCAGAATGCTGGCTGATGATTTCGATGTCTTCTTCTCCGAGGCATCGAAGCGTCGCACGCGTGGCTGATTATTGCTGTAAATTTCTCAGTTCGTTCATTCCGTGTACTTGTGGCGTCCATACCTGGGTTACTTTTGATGCATTTTACGAATACTTCCCTATCCAGCTTCTTCGCCACCCAACCCTTGTGTAGAATTCGTGGCGGATTGAGTTTGCAGCTTTTAAACTTAAAACATATGTAGCGGTGTTGCTAAACGATTCTTCTTTCAGGACCTCTCAATTGCGCAGGTTTCTCATCTGTGCTGGACGGACGAAGGTAAGGTCCAGTACCGAGAGGGTGGCTCTTCATTCGAATATCTCTATTCCTGGGTGGTCAATTACCGCCAAGTCAAGCGAGGTCATCAGCTCGTTCAGCGTTTGCCCTTTTCCATCTTCCGGGCTGTTACTCCATGATCTCGTCTTAGCGTTGAAGTCTCCTGCTATTGCAACTGGCTCTGTATGCTATCTCACGCTGTCTTGTAGCTCCTCTAGATCTAGTTGAAAGGCCTGTATAGGGCTGTTAGGTAAGTAGTAGCAGCTATAGACTGCAGTGTCCCCCAGTGTGAAGCAAACGTAGCCGTTTCCTTGTTTGATTGATCTCACTTGTACGTCGGCTCCTTATAGGGCCAGTATAGGAGCGTCATTTCTTTTATCGATGTGCTGTCCTCTATTCTCTCTGTATTTGTTCTGCTCTGAAATAAGCAGCATGCCCGCTGCTTGCACTGTGGCTGTATAGTACAATAAATCCTGTGCAGCAGAACTTCGATTTCTATTTATTTGCCATCCCTAATCTTCTTTTTTAGCTTCCGCTAGGGCGACGCATTTGGTTCTGCCTGAGCAATGGTCGTGAGAGGCTCTGATTGCCTCGCACTGGATGCATTTTGGCTCATTTGGGCCCTTCGTAGTAAGATGAGCCTTGGAGCCGCACAAAAAGCAAAACTTTATTCCACTACGGTTTTCCTGCGTGCAGTTTGCCGATGTATGTCCAAATCCGAGACACCTGAAACACCTTGGGACGGTGATTCTTTCGCAAACCCTAACATCTTCTCGTAGTTACCTCACTTTATTTTCAGTTTCTTCTTTTTTGATTATCACGTACTTTATGAAGGACGCGATTTTTTCCCAGCATTCTCTATCTAACGTAGCGATCTGTTGCCTAAGTGTTTCACGTTGCTAATCATGTGCCAGGCAGCTGAAGATCGCGTGCTCCGCGTCATCAAATTCTGCTCCACAATTTGGACAAATTGACAAATTGAACTGTCTCGTATTTTGCGCTTGCTTAGGTACGCGCAAAAGCAACCATGTCCGCTTAGTGCTTGGCTCACCCGGTAGTCAAGTCTACCGTGTTTCCTTTGCATCAACTCTTTGATGCTCTTTATCAGTCTATACATCCATCTTTCTTTGGCGTATGCGTCTCATTCTTTCTGCCACTCTCGAAGTAGAACTTCACGAGTTTGCTCTTTGCTTTTTAACTTCGGCACTGCTGCTTCTTCCAATTGTTGCTTCTTCCAGGTATTTGCCCTTTCCTTAGCCAAGAACCATATTGCAGCCATACCTGCGAGCAGCAATGCCGCACCCTTACGCCTTTTATAATTGAACAAGTAGGCACCGAACCACCCATGTCGTCTGAGTGCCTGCGTGATCCACTAATCGAGTCTTCCGTATTCTCGGGTCGTCCACTCTTTGACGCTCCTAATAAGCGTGTGTGTCCACCTGCCTTCAGGGTATGTGCTCCATTTACCTTGCCATTCTTGCAGTAGTGCTGCGTGGGCTTCCCTTTTCATATCCAGTAGGGTGGCTGTCTCGTCCTCTCGTTGCTGCCTCTCGCACACGTTGATTCTTTCCTTAGCGAGTAGCCATATCGGGGCTATTCCAGCGAGGAACAAGGTTGCGCCCAGTGATATGGCACGATATTCGCTAATAACTCGAAGTACTATTCATCGCTGTACCGCAGCCATATTCTTCATGACTACGCTGTTGTGCGCATGGGCACCCCACAGAGGCAAGCCGTAGAGTAGCACCGAGTGCACCACAGTCGCCAGAAGTGCTCGGCTGCCTTGTTTACGTCCTTTCACATTGGGCATCAGCTATTGTAGCGCTGCGCGTACATTCCCTGCTTTGGTCGATGTTCGGCTGATGTGGTCTTTCAAGTTCCAGTGCCTGTCGATCCATAAGCTGAGGTATCGGATGCTATCCTGGAACTATATCGTGTGGCCACCTTGTTCGAGTTTGGGGCGCTTGAACTTTCTTCTCTTTGTTACGAGAACAGCCTCGCTTTTCTCCTGAGCTAGTTTGAGGCCGTGTGCTTTCATCCAGCAACTGACTATTTCTAGAGTTTCGTTGCATTTCCACTCTAGTTCTTCAATAGTTGAAGCTACTGCCAGCATGGTCACGTCATCTGCGTATCCTACTAGAACCACGTCTTTCGGTAGTTTGAGCCGCAGCAACCCGTCGCAATGTAGTTTCATATCGTAGGGCCACCTACCGATCCTTGAGCTACTTCTGCCGTGATCTCGACTTTTGAGGTACCGCTGTCCATTTTCACCATCAGCGTCCTGTCCTCTAAGTAGTTGCTAGCGACCCTCATTAGATATTCAGGGAGTCTCCTGTTAAGGACTTGATATGTATGTTCCCAGTTGGCCGTGTTAAAGGCGTTATTCACATCGAGTGTTTCCACGGTACAGAAGCTTCCCGGCTTCGGTTTCATGGAGAGTGCTTTGTCTACTCTTTTCTGCACTTCCTGCACCGCGTGCAAAGTACTCTATCCTACACGGAGTCCGTATTGCATATCCGATAGCCCTTCCTTCTCCGGATCGTCCAGTTTGCTCTGCACACGGTTGACAATAATTCTCTCAAATAGCTTGCCCATAGAGTCAAGCATGCATAACGGCCTCCAAGAGGATGGTGACTTGGGATCCTTGTTTTTGCCCTTCGGTATGAGGACCAGTTTTGGGCGTTTTCATTGTTTCGGGAAACGATCTTTTCCAGACACGTGTTTCCCGAATAGTCGCTCTTAGAACTTCGTTGGGGATCCCGTCGGGGCCTTCCCGAAGTCCAGCCTCTTTGCAGCCAGTTTTAGTTCGCTTATCTGGAACAGATGTACCTCTAGTGCCACATCGCTTGGGTAGCTCTCTCTGGGTGCTCCTTTTGGAAAGAGCACTTTTACAATCTTAAGTACAATCGGTACATCTGTTGGTGTACCCGATGCTTGACTAGTCTAGAGCTTCCGTATCACTAGGCGGTAAAGCGTGTCCCATGGGTCTCAATCAACGTCGGCACACAAAGCTTTCCAGCATTGCCTCTTACTTAGCTTGATAGCCTTTTGGAGCGACTTTCTAGCGTCTTTGTACCTAGCCTCTTCCTCTTGTTGTTCGAGGCGTTTTATTTTCCGCACTCTTTGAGCTTTCTTCCGTTGTTTTTTTACAGCAGTTACTCAGTGTTAAGATTTTTGAGTTCCACCATAAAGTAGGCCATTGATTCTTGTACTGTCTTCTCCGAGGCATGGATGCATCGCACGTACGGCTCATTTCAGTTGTGTAATGTCGTGTCAGATCGTCCGTTGTCCCAGTCTTGTCCAGTCCTGGTGTTCCCGAGATGCATTCTGCAAAGGCGTTCCGGTCAAATTTCTTGACAGCCCATCCTCTGGGTTTGCCTCGCGGGGCATCACGTTGTCGGCTCTTTAACTCGAAACAGATATATCGATGGTCGCTGAGTGACTCTTCTTCCAATATTGTCCACTCGCGTAGGTATTTCCTTAGCATTGCTCGAAGGAATGTCATATCTAGTACCGATGACGATGCTCTTCTTTCGAATGTTGCCATCCCCGGCTGAATGATCACTATCAGGTCGAATGAGACCATCATTTTGTCTAACTGCTGCCCTCTTCTGTCTTCCGGGCCTCCACTCTGTTACCAAGATTTGGCGTTGAAGTCTCCTGCTACAATGGTGGATCTGGGCGATTGTCTTACGCTCCCCTCCAAGTCGTTCAAGTCTGCCTGAAACGTCTCAAGCGATACGTTCGGCGATTTTTGCAGCTATAAACTGCAGTGGCATCCAGTACGCATCGCATGTATCTATTTCCTCTCTCTACTGAGTTTACCTGCGTGTTAGCCCCAGGCAATACGTGGATCGCCGCCTCGCCTCTGTTGTCCGAGTGCCAGCCACTGTTCGGGTTTCTGTATTGTTCGGAGATGAGCAGAATACTCGCTTCTTGTTCTTTAGCCATTTGGTAGAGTAAGTCTTGCGCGGCTTGAGTCTGATGTAAGTTTATTTGTATAAACTTAGCCATTTTCTTTCCTAAATCTCCTTTGCTTCGCCAGGGCTGTGCAGTTTGCGTTTCCAGAACGATATCTGTGGTCGGCTCCTATCGCCTCGCACTGGGTGCACTTTGGTTCATTCTTGCAGGTCGCGGCAAGGTGGCCCGTGGCCCGGCATAGGAAGCATGGCTTTGTCATATTTTTCCCTTCGTTGCAGTTGTGCGAGAGATGCCGAAAAATTAAACATCTGAAATACCTCGGGATCGAAATCTTTTCTCGTACTCTGGCAATAACCCAGCCGATCCTTACCTTCCCGCTCTTGATGATGTCCAATGCGTTCGCAGGTGGCATCGTTACCATCTGCGTGCCGCGATACGTGAGGCGCATTGCCTTGACCTTTAGCACTTCTACTGGAACCCCAGCAACTTCAGGAAGCACCTTTTGTACTTCGCCCTCGGTTGTGTCCAGGTCCACGTCTCTCACATCGAGTGCTATTTGTTGTGAGAGCTGCAAGACTGTTGTTGACATTTTCGACGATTTGCTGCTTGTCCACTCTGTCTTTCAATAGCTTGAGAACACTGGCGAAAGTAGCATTTAGATCCTTTCTCCTAACCAGTATTGCGTCTGGTTTGGCTCTGGTTCCTACAGCATTCTTCATCTCCGCCCTACCTACCTACCTACCTACTCACCTACCTACCCATCTACCTACCCATCTACCTACCCACCTACCTAGGGACCAACCCAGCTACCTACCCACCTGTCTATCTACCCACCCATCTACCTACCTTCCCACCAACCTACCTACCCACCTACCCATCTACCTATCTACCCACCTATCTATCTACCGACCCATATATCTATCTACCCACCCACCTACCTACCTACCTATCTATCCACCTATCTATCTACCCATCCACCTACCTACCCACTATAACGGTGTACTTACTATTTATCGTACAGAGTACTTTATCCAACGATGATAATTATTATAATGTTATTAGCATGCAAATCTGTATGTTCAACTTATGAGTGAGCGCAAGGGAGATGGAAAAGTAAAGGTCATTAAAGCATCACTCACGGAAATTAATAATAACACTTTAACATTTATTAAAATGAAATAGGTAAGAAAGTATCCACATATTTGCAAGTATAAATCTAACATTGAGCGCCAGCTGAAACGTTCCCAGCATTCTAACTAGTTACCTAAGTTCAACGAATATTAAAAAAAATCGCGGCGCAATGACTAAGCGGTTTCGGTAGGGCGGGATGCAAATTCAAGCGCGAGCTCGCGAGTAATAATTTCGCTACGATATTCCACAACGCGGTGTACAGCGATCATCCGACTCGAGGCGACGGCTAGAGTCGGTGCGCATGACGCGAGAGAGACGCGAATACGAAGTGGCCGCTGCCTACGACGACTTACCAGCTCGACGCTGGGGCGAGGTCGGAAGCGGAGGAGAACTGGCGATGGCTCACCGGCTACGTTAGGGTCGTGCAGCAGGTCGTAACGTCAGCTGGGACGCCGGAGGCTAAGCGTCGCTCCGATGCCGCGGAGGTGGCAGACGGCTGATGTGCCACGACGGCTGGGATGACGATAACGGCGTGCCCTGGTGCTAGCTGCTCTGCTGGACGACTCGAGCTTCTGAGTCTGCTGGATCGACATCTCAGCGCCGCAAGATCCTGACGGGGCAACCACGAAAGGGAATGGCGATACGATACTGTATCGCGTATCCGGTGAAAGGCTATCAAGCGACAATAGCTGAACTCTAAGTAGCGCATGCTGCGGTCCACAATGAAGTGTCCGAGCACAGCACGCCGTGGAACGAACGAGCTCTCAAATCCCCGCGAACAAGCACTACCACACGTTCTTCTTCGCGTACTAAGCTCTCCTTAATTTCTCTCATACCCTTAGCATCGACGACTAATGTGCTAAGAGCTTTTTCTTGGGACTAGTGACTTGATGCCTCCTCTATTTCTATAGAGAGATATTTCATAAGAATTTCAACAAGATCCATGTGTTTTGATAAGATCACGGAGTTTCGGTAAGGTAAGAGTGTTTCGATAAAATTAAGGTGTTTCGATAAGGTAAGCGTGTTTCGATAAGGTATGGTGGGAAATGAACTTTCCTCGACTACAACAACGCGAAAACAAAGTCCCTTCTAGAAGTCGCCGAGTGCGAATAAGATAGACCACTATTTCTGTGAGTAAAAATCAAGTTTTGACTACACTCAAATTTTTCGAGTTCACAAGCACAAGTAGAATTTCTCTCTTGTTGTCATCAAGTATGACCTTATGAGAGAAATTCGCCCGTGCCAATACAACGAATTTTTCAGAAACAACCACGATTAACTAATTTATCGACTAGATACGCACGACAATAATAATTTACCTTTACAACTAATAATCGAGATTTCTGTAGCATAGATGTCGAATTCGATCTAGCGCATAGGAGATCTTTGTTTACACGACAAGTTTCGTATAACATTAAAGCAACTAATCTACTACTTTTCTTTTAGCCGCATGTCCATACGCTATGTCGAACCAGGTTCTCAATTATCCTGGTCCCACAACCTCACATTCCCGAATGGAAGGGCTTCTAACCTTGTTGACCATGCAGGCTGATAATCGAACATTATAATGTGATTTTTCCTTTTAAAAGTTTCGATGAAACAAGAAAGAAAAATACACGACTATTAGCAAAGTATCAATAATCGCTATGATCGACAACAACTTGATTGATTTGATTAACTCTTTGCGTGACTACTTTTATCGACTATAATCAACGACGAAAATTTCCTTAACTTACTAATCCGAATTACTGAAATATCAGAATTGGCTTACTCTAGTTATGCATAAGTGAAGCCTTTCAGGAATCCCTCCTCTGAATCCTCGCTCAGTACTCTGCCTCATAGCTCTTGGCTGGAAAATTTTTAATTGCCTATCTTAGGCTATGCGTAATAAGCAAGGTTAAAAAAACGTATGGGAGAGTTAGTGGTAATAACAGAAAGCAAAAAGATTCAAGCCAAGAACTATGTACGCGAAAACCCAAAATAAAATATGAACGACCGACAAGTGAGAGGTCTACCTTAGCGCAAGCAGGTAATACCAAGCCAGAACAGAGATATGAATTTCACCACGAGTAAATGCAAGCAAAAGACAAAAAGCAAGATTGTCAAAGACTACTATCGAAAAGAAAGTTACCCAAAAGAATCAACAAACACATCAAAGCCAACAAAACAAAAATTAAATCGTTTTCCCAATTCCGATGACAGACGACCGAAATTTATCTTGTTTCAAGTGCCTTAAAAATTAAATACGACGACAAAGTAATCTCGTTTCAATCAGCTCTACACCAAGAGTTTGCTATGAGAATTCATGCAAAAGTGATGTTTGTTCTTTATGAAAGGGATAATAGCTCACTATACGACTATTAAATTCTTGCGGAATTTTGCTAAATTTTTAAAAATGAAGTTTCAACTAATTATTTTAAGCTTGCTCATGACTTTAACATCCAGGAAAAAAAATGAGTTTTATTAAACCTAAAAATAATTGACAACATAAAGCAATCTGTATTTTTCGAAGGTCAAGATCACTATACTTTGTAACTATATTGATGGCTTTTTGTATTCAAATATTTTTAGGTTTAATTAAGTTATCTTTTTGCTGGAAGCTAACAAGATAAGGAACCTTATTGTTGTAATATACCAGCATAAAATTAGCATGTATTAATGAGTTTTGTCCTTTTTGCCAATGTGTTGGATTTGTAGAAAATAAATTTTTATTTCGGTTCTGACATAGAAGACAAAACTTGTGCATTTTCTAGTATTATAAAACTAAAACACTGCATAATTATATTATTAGAGTGGTTTTCCTTAATTCTTAAGCTCATATAAATTAGATACTAAACTATGTCATCTCAAAGTAAGTATTACACGCAATGCATAGAGCAAATATGTCTGCTAGATCTGACAGGTGGCTTCATTCTAGTAGCATCATGATTTTCCTCTGTATAAACCTGGAATCCAGTAGTGTGACTGTGTCTGTCAGATCTACCAGGCAAGTTTGTAATATGCATTGCGTTGAATATTCCGTTTAAAGAGGCATGGTTGAGTAACCAACCTGTGGGAGTGTATATGAATTATAGAATATGACTACCACAATCTCATCATTAGCCTTTTTAAAAATTATTGTTATGCTTAACTAAACTATTTTTTTGTCAGAAGACAATATGATAAGGAAGCTTATTCTTATACTATACCAGCATGATTCGCAGTGTGTTAATATGAGTTTTTCCTACTTGTAAATTGGTAGGATTTGTGGAAAAGAAATTTTTATTCCGACTAGTGCATAAGAGATATAACTTATGCATTTCCTAGGATGATAAAACTGAATAACTGCATAACTTCACTCCATTTTTTATGAAATTATATCTTCTTGCAGAAGGATAAACACAAGTTAAGGACATATATGATGTCGAAGATGCCTCCTATAGATTAGATACTCAATCATATCTCCTCGAAGTACATATTATAAGTGACTCTCATATTCTAGTTTCCTGCTGAGATGCCTGCCGCTACTGCTAATACTGCCTCAACTGAAAACCTTGGTTGGGGTTTTAATGTCTACTCCTGCCCATGACTCTGACTAGTGTTGCGGTAGCATTTGTGGAGGTGCTCCAGCAGTGTTTATGGTGGTGTTGCTGCTTCATTTCTGATCTGCCTTTGGACTATCTCTCGTCACTGGACTGAAACTATGTTCTGATGAATATAGTACTGTATTTGTATTAATTCCGCCTCCGGTGAGTAAGTTATACTTGGTATTATGGGTAAGTTTTTTACTAATTAATATTATCTATCGTATCAAGGTAATGCAATATATGCAATGCATTGGTCGATATCACAAAGCATGGAAAAACGCATAAGCAACATGAGTCGTATTTAACTCATGCCGACCTAGCGGAAAAAATTCACGAGTCGTATCTGACTAATGCCGTAGCGAACCTGTTAACATGCTCAAAATTTTATGCTTGATACTACAGAATAAGCTTGCTCATCACTTTAACGTTTAGAAAAAAAATTAGTTATATTAAACCTAAAAATAATTGACAACATAAAGCAATCTATTTTTCGAAGGTCAACATCATTATACTTTCTAATTATATTGATGACTTTTTATTTTCAAATATTTTTAGGTTTAATTAAGTTATCTTTTTGATGCAAGCTTACATGATAAGGAAGCTTATTGTAATTCTATACAAGTATAAAATTAGCAGTGTGTTAATGAGTTCTTTCTTTTTTTATGAAAATAAATTTGTATTCCTATCCTTACACAAAAAATATAACTTGTGCATTTTTTAGTATTATAAAACTGAAAACCTAAATAATTACATTCCATTTTTTATAAAATTATACCTACTTGTAGAAGGATAGACACAGCGATGCCAGAGATGGGTTATTGGTGTGGCTTTTTAATTCTTATGCTTCTATAGATTAGATAGTGAAGTATGTCATCTCAAAGTTATAATTATATGCAATGCAGATTTCAGGTGAAAATTTCGATAGGAAGAATAACAAATATAAAGAGAATGAGTGTTCGAACAATTTCTTCCTTCAGATGGGGAGCTAATCAGCATTGTGGGGATTGAACCTATCAGATAAGTATATCAGAATCTATCTGCTTTAAAGTGCTTGTGAATGTGTAAGTGTACATACAAGAAAATGTTATCTTTGTGAAAAATTTTTCAGGCAATAGATAATGTTTGCAGTCTGCAAGTGATTTTTCTACAGCAGTGTCAATGCAGTGGAATTAACATTTTTTATCTTATCTATTATCTTTCGCCCTGAATAGCCGTTAGATTCACTTATTAAATTAATTAAAGTATTTTGTCCAAAGAATTGAAAAAAACTTTGGCGGAGAAATTTGGTACTGGCGTAGTCCTTACTTTTGGTCGATGAAGGTATACCAAAAACGAACTAATCAGAGACTTTCAAAAAGGGTCATAAAAAAATACTGGTGTATTCTACAAATAAAATGCAAACTTTTTCCCAATCAATGTTCTATATAAAAAGTTTCAAGATTTTGAGTAAAAAAATGAATAAACTTGGATTTTAAGCAAAAATTTCAAAAACTTTGAATTTTCAATGTTGTATAACTTTTCTATTTATGCAAATATCAACTTAAAATTTGAGGAACATGTTTTTTTTTTTTTTTTTTTTTCATAAAAAATAAAAGTAAACGAGTTTTGAGCGATTTTAAAATTTTCACATGCTCACTTCACCTGAAACATCGCATATATCTCTCTATACTATATAGCCGTAAGCGTTATTTGTGTCACGCAGACCCCCCTCGCCCCCCCTCAGACCCACCTCAGTCCCCCCTCTAAATAACGTAAAATTGTGATTTTTTTACGTTATTTGGAGCATGGCAGAGCCCCCCCTCGCCGCCCTCGTACCCCTTCGTACCCCCCTCGACCCCCCTCAGATCCCCCTCGTGACCCCCCTCAGGCCCCCCTCGTGAACCCCCTTATTTCTAAAACATATATCAGATAAAATAACTTCACTGATCAGTGTGCTCTATGTTGGTAAATTGTTACAATGTCCGCTCTCTACTTGAGTTTTGTGTATATTTAAAAAAATACAATATTCCCATTGCACCAATTTGTTGGTGTTGGCTCGAATATTCCCATTTTTTTTATTGAAACGAAAAATAGTTATCTACATCACCTTAAATGTACCTTAACAGAAGGGTTGGATATTTATTTAAAGTGGGTATCTTTCGCCAATAGTTCTACATAAACACTTATCTTATATGTTATTACAAATATATTTTTGAGGAATAGTTTAGTGGAAAAATAAAGCACATATATCTTCCACTGATCACTGTAACCGACAATGGCAATGAGACGTAGAGCCACAGTCGAAGTGATAGAGACATAGAAACATAGTCGGAGGGACAGAGACGTGGAGACAGAGACGTGAAAAGAGTGAGAGAGCGATTAAAGATATAAACGTAGAAACAGGAACCTAGAGATAGGGACGTAGATATAGCCACGTAGACACGGAGGCGTAGAGACAGAGTCGGAGAGACAGAGACGTGGAGACAGAGACGTGAAAAGAGAGAGCGAGAGAGCGATTAAAGACAGAAACGTAGAAACAGGAACCTAGAGACAGGGACGTAGATATAGCCACGTAGATACGGAGGCACGGTGTATTTGAAGGTAGAAAAAGTTTGATAAAAATGAGGAAAAAATCGGTTTGCGCAGGCTGATTCAGATTGAAAATTAGATTCAAAATCCGCAAAAATTGAAATCCTAGCTGATCCGTTTCGCATTTTATCGGCATTTTTCTATTTTGAGCAATCAAAACACAGTAAGACATATTGTTCGACGTTTTCTTTAAGAACTTTAAGTCATACAACTTATAAAAACAATTCTTTTTTCTGGAGAGCATATAGTTTTCATGATCCCCAGCATTTTCTATTGGTTATTAAAAATTTAATTTGGTTACATAAAACCCCAAAACCCATAAACCCGTAAACCCATAAACCCTGTTATACCCGCTGACTCTCTCGCGATAAGCCCCTGCAGACGCGCAACCCAACAGCCGCGGAGCACCGGTCACCGCGCTGCTAGTACCGCGCGCGGCCGCCAGGCGATGCCGACCCTTGCCTTTTTTGCCTCTCCCACCAGTAAAGCAGCGCGCGGATGGGCATAAGAGGAGGCCGGTCTCCGGGCTACTCGTATTTTATTTTGAAATAGAAAATTGTGTACTCTAAATTATAAATATATCCTCGTTGAAAAGCCAAAAATTGTATATTTTATAACATTTTATTAGAATTTTTATTAATTAAAAAATTACGGTGTTATTTTAATTTATTTTAAAATGAGTCATGGAAATAAATCTTCTCATGAAGATAACAGAAAAAAGTCTGTGCTCCATGTGGAAAAAAAATTACATTTAGAAAAAAAAGACCAGAAAGTTTTCTTATAACCAAAAACACTGAAAACTTGATTAAACAGTTTATATCTAATGTCTTTGATTTGATAGATGAAAAGTATCCTTTGAGTATTTGTACAACTTGTCATATTACTCTACTTGATGCTGCAAAAGGTAAATTTCAAAGACCATTGCAAAAAATGCCCAACTATGGAGATCTAATATTACCAAAAGAGACTAGACGTAATAACCTGAGTGCGTGCGAATGTTATATATGTTCAACTGCTACATTTAAAGGTCACGTAAAAATTGTGAAAGGTAAAGGACACAAAAGAGATTTGAAAAACGTAATTGATGTTTCTACGGAGCTCTTTTAAGATCCTCGACAACAGATCAACTTACTGTTTCACCTGTAGAAAGTACGAAAACTAAAATTTTAATTCAAAGGTGTAGTAAATGTTTTCAAGAGGTTGGAAGGGGCAAACGTCATCCCTGTAAAAGTGTAAATGAAAATATTTTAAACATTATAGATCAACTTCCAGAGAAAAACAAAGATCAAATTGTCATTAGTATTTTTAAAAAAAAGGTTGAATCTGTCACTCCCTCATCTAAGAAACTTTCTAATATTAGTTTGAATTGATCTACTGGCGGCCGGCAGACTAAAATTGTTTTGAATCCGGGTATCAAAAAAAGTATTTCGTTTGACGAAGAGAGTTTGGATAATTTTAGAATTAATTTCAGGCAACCAAATGAGAAAAATAACAAATTTTATAAGGTGCAAAGTAGGAAGAAAGTCCATTCCACTTCGTTACGCAAAACATGTATCCGATAAATCTAAAATTTTGAGTGATGTATATAAACATGAAGTACATTATTTCGATTGTGAAAGTAGCTCGAATAAAGAAAAAGAAAAACTCCTTCGACCTGTCGTCTATGCAGACGCAGAAGAGCTCCTCGATGCAATTATTGAGCATCGGAAAATAGAAGGCAACGTTTTGGTAAAAGTTTTAGCTGATGGAGGTCAAGGCTCTTTCAAAATAAGTTTGACAATTTTCCACAAAATTATTCTCCTAATTCAGACAATACATGTCCAAGTGATACTTATGATGATGAAAATAATCAGATAACTGACGATGAATCAATTGGATTGAATAGTAGAAGAAAACTTTATTCTGAGGGTGGAAGTGTTGGTAAAAAAGGTAAGCTCACCAGTGTAAACCAATTAATACTCTTGTGCGTGGTTCCTAATATAAAGGAAACGTACGAAAATGTTAAGCTATTGTTTGAACTAACAAAAATTAATAATATTCCGTTTAAATTTGTTTCAGATTTCAAACTTCTGCTAGTTGTAAATAGACAGCAAACTGCATCAGCAACGTTCCCGTACCCCTATTGTTTTATTAAATTACACGATTTAAAAGAAAACCCTTTCACAGATTTCTCCAGTGCAAACACTAGTTTGTCTTCAACTGATGGTTTAGAAACTGAAAATCAAGTACAGTTAAAAACCTACGGGGGTCTGAGAGCTGATTATAATAAATTTCTTCTCGCTGGTAGTAATAAAAAACTTAGCATAGAAAGTCGTAGTACTAATAATATCCCTCTCTTCAATGAAGAAGATAACGTTTGTGTTTAAGAAAAATGCGTTGTCCCCGAATTGCACATTTTACAAGGTTTCGTAAACCACTTATTTTGGAACGGTTTCGTCAAACTTTTAGGCAGGGAAATAGCATTACTATGGCCACAAAAATTAAATCTAGTTTCTAAACATTATCACGGAGATGCTTTCGAAGGAAATGCTTGTAGAAAATTGCTTAAGGTAGCAGATAAACTTAATGCCGAAGAAATTTATGAAAAGGTAGATTTTTTTAAAGTTGTGCCCTACATCGCTGCTTATAAATCAATGAACAAAATTGTAGATTGCTGCTTCACTTCTGGGAAAATTGAATCATTAGTTGAGCCTTATATCTGAATTAGGTAAGGCATTAGCAAGCATTGAGAATCTTAGCGAAACTTTGAAAATTCACGTGATTCTTGCTCATGTAAAGGATAGTTTGAACTACATCGATAATGGTTACGGCTTAGCGACATTCATAATATAACTTATGCACCAAGATTACGTAAGGCAGTAACTGAATTTTCGTCACTACATATCTAATTGTATTCTAATGTAGTCTGATTTACTATGAACAAATCATATACAAATACTTTAAAACATAGAGAAAAAAAAAACAAAAAAAAAAATACAAAAATAAAAATAAAAAAAATTAGCAAAAAATACAAAAAAAAACGAAAAAATGGGTTCATACTACCACTACATCCTCGTCGTTGACCCTGGTGTAAACTAAAAGTGGTTAAATTCTAATTTGCCTTTGAATAAAGATAACATTTAATAAAGAATCAAGTTTATTAGATGAAAATAACTTTCCTATAAGTTTTATCACCAAAAGTTCCTAAAGAAAACGTCGAACAATAATGTCTTACTGTGTTTCGATTGCTTAAAATAGAAAAATGCCGATAAAATACGAAAGGGATCAGCTAGGATTTCAATTTTTGCGGATTTCGAATCTACTTTTGATTCTGAATCAGCCTGCGCAAACCGATTTTTTCCTCATTTTTATCAAACTTTTTCTACATCAAGCACACCGTACTTATTGATATTTTTCAAAATTTTAGTGACCTAGACAGTCGATTAGGACCACTGGGGATACCACTTACAAATAAAACGCATCTTTCTATTTACCTCTAAGGTGATATGGAAAAAATAGAACACAATATATCTTCTTCAATATATTTGCAAATCGATTAACTTAAAAATTAATTGAGTTAATGTTCTGAGTTAAAAACTTCTCGTAAGCGTCAATTTACAAAAAACTTTCATCCCTGCCGCTGTGCAGTCCCTCCTTAATTTTGTAGCTCCTCCTTAAAATATAAATCGAATCCAATAAAATTAAAATTAATTCCAATACACGTGTAAGTATAACACATTATACTATGCAACTCCTTAAAATAAGATTTCCTTTAAGTCTATAATATTACTATTATCGATTATAACGATCAGCGAAAAATATATGTGCTTTGTTTGAACATTAAGGGAATTCTCTAAATACCAAACTAGGGAAAATGAGGGCCATTGATCTATTTGTTAATTTACAAAGTAAATATTGTTCAATAAAGTCTTACAAATACTGGTTAATTAATTAATAACTATACATTAAAAAAAAAAACAATTCTATTCGTCTGAATGATCAACAAGTTTCGTAAGGAAGTTGATTTGACTATTTTTTGAGGTTAAATGTACCGTTTTTTAATGCACTAAATTTTTTTTAATACATATAGGTATACAATGATACTTTTTGAGAACAATAATCGTTCGTCGCATGCTTATCTTTGGATGAAAATTTTTTCATTACAAACAACTTTTAATGCCCTGCAAAATACGTAAATTTGTGCGAAATCCCATAAGAGTCCAGGTTAAATTACTTAAACGAAAACACCAATATCTTGCTTCCTATGTACCTCTTGGTTCGAAAAATTTAACTGAGTTATTTTAAGAGTTATACTAACCAGTCCTTCAAATTTTATTAAAATCTGCTTTCTTATTCAAAATCGAGAGAATTCCTTTAAGCTATTCCTTAAACGATTATTTGTAATACATTTTAATATGAGAAGTGGTTATGTAGGGCTATTGGCGAATGATACCACTTTAAATAAAAATCCAACGCGTCTGTTAATAGTACCTCAAAGGTGACGTTGGAAACTTTTTTTCGTTTCAATAAAAAACTGCTGCCAATTCTTTGGCACTTAGCTTTCTCAAAATAATTTATCGATTCTTTTTATTAAATTGAAATTATAATAATAAATTAAATTTTTCACAAAAAAAAATAAAAAATTTTCTAAATTAAATTATCTCAAATTTATGACTTTTAATACATTTTCATATTTATATAATATTTTTTTTAAGATTGTATTAATATAATTTTTTAATTTTATCTTATTGAAGAAGAAACTATTTTGTTATTAATAATTGATGATTTTAATATTTTTGACGATTATATGAAAAAAAAAAAATTTTAACCTCAAATATCTTTAGTCGTAATAAATCGATTTTTTTAGCAACTAACTCGTTTCGAAGATATAAAATCGTAGCCGTACTGATTAGCGCCTTCTCACATCTCTGATGGACTCGCCACAAATGACCCGTGCCATGTTGTGCCGTGTCGTGCCGTGCCATGCCGTGCCGTGCCGTGCGCTTTTGAAAAATGAGTGTGCCGTCTACCAACATTATTGCGTCCGTGCTCCAAGCAACAATGATCAAAGCGTGGATGATCTCAGATCAAAGCACTGACGCAATAAGTTGGTAGACGGTACAACACGCGTTTTTCAAAAGCGGACGGTACGGCACGGCACGGCACGGCATGACACGGTAGGGCACGGTTCATTTGTGGCGAGTCCCTGAGGAACAGATATAAAGAACAAATAACATGGGTTATTATATCTATATATACGATGAACAGACTCTTGTTCCTCGTGTATCTCGCTGTTCATTGTATATATAGATATACTAACAATCCTCTTTTTCAAATATCTTTAATAGTAATTGACCGATTTTTTTTGGCAACGAAATCGGTTCGTAGATATAAAAAAGCTGTCTCTGTGCCAAATTTCAAGACGATTGGTTGACTTTTACTCCTGTTTGTCGTGTCCAAAAGAAAAAACCACTTTTTTCCAAAAATTTTTTTTTCTCGAAAACAAATGAAGATAATCACTTTAAATTTTAACCAAATATAATCAATGAGTGTTATAAATGGTTAAAATTTTAGGTCGATAAATCAACAATTCTCTGAAAAAACACAATTAGAAAATTAAAAAAAAAAATTTTAACCTCAAATATCTTTATAGTAATTTACCGATTTTTTTTTCGGCAACGAACTCGGTTCGAAGATATAAAAAAGCTGTCTTTGTGCCAAATTTCAAGACGATTGGTTGACTTTTACTCCTGTTATCGCGTCCGAAAGAAAATTCCCTTGTTTTCAATAATATTTTTTTTCTCTGAAACAAATGAAGATAATCACTTGAAATTTTAACCAAATATAGTCTTCAATGAGTGTTATAAATGGTTAAAATTTCAAGTCGATAAATAAAATATTTTTTGAGAAATGAATTTATGAAATATAAAAATGTTTTCCTTAATAACAAATGACAGAGTAAAGATAATTCAACTTTTAAAAAAAGAAATTGTAGGTAATTTGTAGACTTTCAAAAACAGTTTACTATATTATGTAATAATGGCTGTATGATATGAAAAAATCAAAAAAACTAAAAATTCAAAATCGTTTTTTGATTATAAAATAAAAGAAACCCGATAAAATGAAAAAATAGGTTAAGCTATCTCTATTCTATGTCCAAACGAAGAGAATAAGCCCTCATCGATGAAAATCGGTCAATTGGTTCAAAAGTTATAGCCGGTACACACACACACACACACACACACACACACACACACACACACACACACACACACACACACACACACACACACACACACGCACGCACGCACGCACGCACGCACGCACGCACGCACGCACGCACGCACGCACGCACACACACACACACACACACACACACACACGCCAAATTTTTTTTCTCAAAAACATCGGATATTGGTGCCAAAAGTCTTAAAAAATATTTTTAAACATTTTTTGTTCCAAAAATTTTTTTCACCATTACAAAGCTTCCTCTTTGAGGAAGCAAAAAGAAGAAGTGATAGATTCTCTTAAGCGTTACGTTGAATGTTTAAATTCATATAACATATGAAAAATATCTATTACAACTCGCCTTGAAACCAAGAATGTTACTTACTTTTTGTCAAAGGTTGGGGGTTGACGAGCGCAGCGAGTAGGGGGGTACCCCCCAGTGTGTATATATAGTTAAGATGATTAAAAAGATTAAGATTGCAATATCTTTAATTTAAGGGCTGACTACATTCAATTTAAGGGAAGACTAACCTTATATTAAATCAGACTTGTAGAAAAAAGTAAGTATTTGCGCACCTGCACCTGTATTTTTATGTAGTTATCTGATGGTAAAATTTGTCAAAACAACTGTATAGATATTTTTTAATTGAAAAACTAATTATGTTTTACTCCCCTTTATTATATTTTATGTATTATTATAAATACTTCGTCAAAGGCAATCCTACAGTTTTTATATGTGATAAATAAAGAATTAAAAAGAAACTAAATGTGTGGGTGTCCGTGTGTGTGTGTGGATGTATGAGTGATATTCATGCAGTATATAAGTGTAATCGCTGATTGTGAGTGAGAGAATAATATGTTGTTTTTATATTAATCTGGAGCGGATATTTATAGATTGATAATTTACCTCGAAGTTTAATGTAGTGCTGGCAAACATTGTATTTATAAATTGGCAGTGCTCCAGTCGTCCAGTGCGGATATTCGTGAATCATTATTAGTATAATTATTGTGGAAGAAGGAACGGGTGGAGAAAGTACTACATGCACTTTACACTTTAATATCTTTATTTATTTTGACTAATCACTCTCAGCCACTCTCTCGTACAAAAATACACTTTATAATTCTAATTGCTTAGAACATCGATAGCGATGTTGCCGCCCGCAGCTCTGATTGAGCACTAAACTCGTCGGCGGGCGCCGCTCGCATCGTACACAGACAAGAGCGGTAAGAGGGGAGAAACAAAGAACACGAGCTCTGGAGAGACAGAGGGCAGCTTACCCAGGCCCGTATATCTAATAATAATTCACTCCTGCGTATACTGACAAAATAAATGAATTTTAATGTTTAGTATCCTTTATAACCCGTTTACTATTATTTAGCAGTGTCGTTTTGTGAAAGTTGTTATTTCTAAAATATTGTGGCTGTAATATTTGATCAATTCATTTTAAAAAAAATTTCAGCAGTACTACAAAACTGCAGGCAAATGTCTATTTATATATCAGATCTAATGCATTAAGAATTTCGTATCTGTCTATAGGCTTTAATAAAATTGTAACAGCTTTTTAAATTATATTTTGCTTTATTTTTAATAAACATATTAGAAAGTATGCAATTTCATACATTGTTACATTTTTTGGAGATATATTTGACGTTATAGAGTACAATAGTTTAAACTAATTTTTCTTTAATTTTTAAGATTTAAGAAGACTTGATTTATAAGTGCATAAAGTATTTTTAATATTTACACGAAAATAAAAAAATGTATCATAATCTACTTTATTGTGTATTTTTACTGTATTGTTTACTTTATGTTATTAACAAAATTATAGACTCCTGATTCAATTTTTAGCCAAAATTGTATACGGTTTCTTTACTATTAGATACTTTACAAATAATAAATTTTTCATAAATTATAAATAAATTTTACATACAAATAATAATTTTAAATAACTAAATCTTAATTTTAATAAATCTAAATTAACAGGTATATATGATTTGTGCAATAGATCTTATCGACTACTGTTTACAAATTTTAAAAAAACTCGAGATTACCTTTTTTCTATTTTAATCAAGTGCTTTAGTAAAGACATGTACAGATACGATATTCTTGATAGATTTTTAACAGGATGGCCCAAAGTATAAATATTTGTTTTATTTGTATTTGTCGCCTGTATTTGTTTAAATGCAACATGATTATCTTGTGAAAACATCGTACTTCTCTCATATCTAAACAAATATTTCCCGGTAAAAAGATGGCGTACAACACGTACAAAGCTTTCTCATTGTGCAATATCTATGTTCTCACAACATATTGTAACGTTTAGAGGGGTGATGTGTACAAATTAAAAAAATATTTTTATTTTGAGCATTCTACATATGTGTGTTGTAAAAATTCTGTTTCTGCATGCGATTATTCTTATAAGTGTTTTATTATTTTAGCACTCAAAATGAAAATAATCCTCTGAATGTTATTAATTTGCTGCTTGCCTATTTCCAAACACTGATATTGAAGAAAGCCCTAATAATATTAAAGAAATAGAAATAAAAGATCATTTCCAAATGATACTGTTAGATTTAATGGAATCGTCTAATAGCATAGATGCTATAATGGAAAAATCGTTGGATTTTCAAGAAGAATATAAAGAATCAGATGCACGTATTGTGGAAGATATTGATTTACATACATTTCCTTACGGTCCTGAATTACCTACGAATCGATGTACGAGAGATGAAGAACTATTGAGTTTTGAATACAAAAAAAGGGCTGTAGAATATTGGAGAAGTGGAAAAACAAAAAAGAATATATCGCTTAAAGCAGTTCAAAATAGATTCAGGAAAGTAGTTAGTTCTGAAACACAGTTACATCGCTGGGCTCACTAAATCAATCAAGGTGGAACATACCGAGAAAAAATTGCAAGAATTTGCAATCTCACACCAGAAAATTTTACAGCTGCTTTATAATTAATAATTCATGACAACGATTTAAGAAGATGGGCTCTATGCAAGCACAAAAATTAATCGGAAATGAGGATATAATATTTACAGTTTTAAAACGTTGGCTTTGAAAATTTAAAAACTCCCAAAGAATTGTTTCTCGAAAAATTAATAAATTTATCAAAAAAAAAATGTATAGAAAATAGAAATGATTTGCATAAAAAAGAAGTAGAATTCGTAACAGAAGTCAAACAATTGATTAATGAAATATGCACTGACAATTCGTATACCTCTTGCTTTTGAAAGGAAGTACAGTGCCTTGTACAGTCGGTCACATCAACAACTCATAGCTATACTGTAGAGCTGACAGTTTCAGCCACAGGAAAGTTACTATCACCATTATTTTTAGTATTAAAGGAACGAAGCGGAGAATTCGGACCAATTGTCTCACAAAATTTGTTTGTGACTACAAATGTATATGTTACATCCTCGACATCTGGAAAACATAATTCAGGTAAAATCATGTTTTATTAATTTCTAAAGATAAAACGTTAATTATTTCACAAGACATATTTAAATAAAATTAAAATTTGTAGAACTCTTTAAGGCGTGATTAAAAGAGGTATATTTTCCTCAAATTGGGTCTACAAGCATGCTGCTAATTAATTCATGAAGTGGTTAATGTCCAACGGTTGTACAGGAAATTAAGTCACACGATAAAATACTGCATCTCAAGATGATACCTACAGGAATGACTGGAAACATCCAGCCGTTAGATGTATCTGGATTCGGCACATGGAAGAACTATGTTAACCCTTTGTTGCACATATTTTTCTATTCAGTGATTTTACTTGAAAACTCTTACTCGGGTGTTTTCGGGGTCGCTGATCACAAATCTGATGTCAGATTTTTGAAATTTTCAATTCAAGATGGCGTATTCAAGATGGCGGTTCGGAAATTTCGAAAAATATGATGTACAAGTTTACAAATCACGACTCAGGGGTTTTCGGGGTCGCTGATCACAAATCTGAAGTCAGATTTTTGAAATTTTCAATTCAAGATGGCTGATTCAAGATGGCGGTTCCGAAATTTCGAAAAGTATAGATGTACAAGCTTAAAAATCACTACTCAGGAGTTTTCGGGGTTGCTGACTACGAATCTGTTATTATATTTTGTAGGTCTTCATAATAGATCTAATATGGCGAGTACTAAAATATAAACTGTGGTTAAAATATTGGTGACTTTCGAAAATTTACTCTTTCTTGGCGTAACCCAGAGCTAACGACGAGGACGTAAAAGAGTACTAGCTCCACTTTTTTTGTTCTTTTTTTTGTTTATTTTTTTTTATTTTTTTTTATTTTTTTAAAATTTTTTTATATTTTTTTCTCCAGTTTTTATACGTTTATTTAACATTTTACAAATATTTTTTCGTATATTTGCCTTCGATTTTGCCCATGAAGTTGTGAAAAAGTAAGCGTTCTTCTTGACCTAAGCGTGGTAACTTTGGAAACAATTTCTATCTTGCAAAAGACATAATGGTACATCGCAGGTCACACATTTCCATTTCGTTCTCCTTTGATCCTTTTTTGTACTGCAATGAGCACATCGTTTTGCGCTATCAATAGAAATAGGCATATGAGCTGCTTGATTACGTCTTTTCTCTAAAGATACTTGTGGTTTCTGATACCGGAAATCCTCCGAAGTATCAGATTTGCGCTTTCGACCTTTGGCAGTTGGAATTTTGTGTCCTACCATTTGTTCTACTAAATTTAATCGAAATTTTTTCAAATTCAACATCGGCTTTATATCTTTTTCTCTGTACAAAATATATGCATTACTTATTGTTAGAACGAGAAAATGCCAAAATAATCTAAACCACCACTTTTTAGATTTACGATCAATTTTATAAACTGAAATAAGTCGATCAGCATAATCCACATAGCCCATATGCTTATTATAATCTGAAGAGATAACAGAGCAACTGACACATTTTAGAGAACCATCTTTTTGTCTACGATTCACGGTAGTGACTTCAGATGCATCATGATAGTTGGATAAAAAATAAACCGGTTTCTTATCCATCCACTTGATCCAGGTAAGACCTGTCATAGTAGTCATGAATTCATACTCTCCTATGTCCATCTTTTTTTTGGATTTTTTATCATTGATCTTCGTTGGTAGACCAGAACGATTCTGCCGAACTGTGCCACATGCATATATGTTATCTTCTTTCAAAGATGAAAGAAGTTGAACCCCTGTAAAAAAATTATCGAAATATACGTGATGGTTACCACCAACAAGTTCTCGTGTAAGGTCTTTTACAACTCGTGTTCCCAATTGTTTTTCAGTGTTGTCTGTTTTTCCAATATAGATTTGAAACTGGCATACATAACCAGACTCATCTGCGCGAGTCCAGCACTTATATCCGCGTTTTATAGGTTTAGCTGGCATATATTGCTTCATAGCACTTCTTCCCTTGAATTTTATCATAGACTCGTCAACAGACTGGTACTTACTAGGATTGAAACTTTCTTTGAAGGTTTGCGAAAGCTCATCTAAAAGTGGTCTTATCTTATACAGTTTATCGTAATTTGGATCACCTTTTTTTGGTTCTTTAGAGTTATCGTTGATATGCAAATGAGACGTAAAAAAACTAAAACGATTAACAGTCATGAGAGAAGATATGTAAGTCACGTAGCTGAGGATTTTCACTTCAATAATCACGATAAGATAGTAATTTTTTGATTCCTATTAGAATGTTAATACCTAAAAATATTAATTCTTCGTTTGTAATGGGATTTTGCTTACTCTTTTTTTGGGAGATGTATAGATTAGTTTGATCTACAATATGATCCAATAGATCAGAAGAAAATAAACAAGAGAATATGTCAAATGGTGATTTCGCTGTATCTGGAATATTTGGACCAAAGCTTTTAGAAAACATAACATCCGATCTTGGCCGACTAACAGATTCCCAAATATGTGATTCATTTGAATCACCAATGTCTTCTACATCCATTGATTCTTGTTCGTCAGCATTATTGTCTGCAGCAGAAACACTTTCGACCATAAGTGATCTTGAGTTCACAACGTCTTCTTCATTATCAGAATCTTGAAGACCATCAACCGATTCAGAATCGCTAGGAATTTCGGTTGTAACAACATTTTTTTCTCCCCATGTTTATAACTTGTGGTTGTAACGGGGATACGTCCCCGCACACACGCGACCACACGCAACACACGAAGATACACACACGCACTCACGCACACAGACAAACGGCGCGAGCAAACTAATTGAAGAGGCAAGGCGGCAGGAGCCGCGCACGAGCGGCACGAGAGAAAATAGAGAAAGTGAGAGAAAAGGTAAGAGAGAGAGAGAAAGAGAGACAACAGGAGCGAGAGGTGTCGCGACAGAGCTTGCGACAAGAGAACAGTTTCGATTCTGGCGGCGAGAGAAGCGGACGGATCGAAGGAGAGCGGGGAAGAGACCAGGGGACATCGCAAGCTCCAAGCCGCCCGACAAAGAGGCGACGGGACGAGAGGACCGCGCTGAGGCGCGCGCCCTGGCCTTCACCGCCGCAGTCTCCTTCGCACCCGAGCTCCGACACCCCACACCGCCTCTGCCGACGCCGCTTCCAGTCGGCGACAGCCGAAGCATCTCGGCCAGTCATCGGGTGAAATCACAGGAGAGGACCGACGCCGTAGACACCGCCCCGCCCAGCCAACCCGCGTGCGACTCAGTAAGTGTGCGTTCTCTCTACGCTGGCGGAAGGTGGGTCGGTCAATTCGCTAAACCGACTCACCGACGGGGCCACCTATCTCTCTCTCTCAGTGCGGCCTTGGCACCGCGACCGAACTACGGCACCTATTCATGTGCCCAGTCGACGCGCCCCACCTCCCGTAGATCGTCGACCCGCGCGTATCGACTGCGATCGATGTATCCGCGAGCGACCGCCGTCCGTGTAATGCGGCGAATACCGCCGAGGTCCTGTGGACCCATGTATCAGTAAGCGCGATAAATAAAGACCTTTTTACCCCACGCCCTTGCCTTGTTATTTGACCCTGCGCGAGCCCCCGTAACTCCTACCGTGCGCATGCCATCACCATTGTGTCACCAGCCTTCTCCAGATTCAGCAGCTGCCACCCAGGTAAGAATTGAGCAGCAGCGGACGCACGCCCTACGCTGAGCGGCCTGGCGAACGTCCGAGCGCGAGCTCCTCGAGTGAGCTCCCGCATTTTGTCTACGCGGCGACAGGACGGGCAGCGTTCCGATTTGGGGAAACGCTCGGCTTGTAGAGTCGCATACCCCGTCCCAAAACCACGTTACAATGGCGCCCAACTAAATGGTTAAAATATAGCTGTAAATTAATCAATTAAAGTAAAATCACTCCAAAATAAATATAGATGAAAAAAGGCAAAACAAGGCAAGCGAGCGAGCGTAGGTTTAAATTGAAACAAAACCGCGATTGATAGCGTTAGAGAAAATGAAAAATAATTCAGAAATAAAATTAAACAAATTACACTAACTACAAGGCACCTGTGAGGATAAAGTAAATTAATAAAGTATCATACAAACTAACGCTATGAATCGCGAAAATCAATAAAATTAAACAAAAAAAAAAAAAAAAAAAAAACCAAATACAATTATTAATTGCACAAAACGCGATAGTAAATTAAATAAAATTAAAATTAGCAAAATTGAGAAAATTTCAAGAAACGAAAAAGCAATTGTACAGACTGTACTTGGCTCTCGCACACAAGCGTATGCGAAACCAAAATAAAGCCGATCAAATAAACAAAGGATTAGGGTCTATACATCGAGAAATAGAGAATATGCGAATTTAAGAATTATATTTCAAACAAAACTGCGATCAAAATTTTAGCTTGTAATATTTTCCATATTAAATCAAATATGATAATTCAACAAGAATAAAGAAAATTAGCATGAAAAATTGAACAAAAAAAAAAAAAAAAAAAAACCGGCACTAGTTATAAGAGAAACTATCAAAGTATAGATAGTATTTTTCTTAAGCCTTATCAAAGTTCTCAAACTTTGGAGAAAATAACCCCAATTACGTACTGAAGCGCAAACGTAAATAAATTTAACAAGTAAATAATCTAACAATTAAGTAAATTAATTAAATAAATTAGGCTAGTGGAAAATTAACCGAAATAAACAAAAGCGGTAAAATTATAGATAAAACCGCAAAAGAATTAAGATAAAATAAATACCGCGATTAAAATCAAATACTCAAACGCGTTTAAAACAAAAAAAAATGGCGGCAGGAATAGACAGACGGACGCAATTACAAATCGACGAATTCATGAACAACGTCAATGACGACGAATTAGATACAACATTGAATAAACTATTACTAGACAGGTACGGTTCAAAAGCGGAGAAACTAGCGCGATTAAGGCGATTACTGAACAACGAAAATACGGAAATAGATTACGCAAGCAAAGCACGAATCGGGAATGACACGGACGAACAGACGGCAGAAATCATAAAAGAAAACCGCGAAGAGGCATTAAAAAATTGGATAGCTCAATATGAACCGACAGAACAAACGTTAGCAGCCAATCAAGTAGACGCGTATCCGATAAACCAAACTGCAAACGTTACACAACGAAGACACAAAATCAAACAAAATACATCGACGCTGAACTCAAATAACGCAACTTACGGAAGCTTAGCGGACGAATTAGCAAACATAAATAATAATAGCCAGACATACAGCCCCGCAAGAACAATAAAAATGATTGAAGTCGATATCGGAGCCGGGCAAAAGATTAAAATACCGGAAGAGGTCGTGCACTATTACGCGACAATACCCTCAGAAGTGAAAGAGCAAGAAATAATAGACGAAGTCCTGCAAAGTCAAACAGTAGGGTTAATAGATCAACCGCGACCAGTAACAACCGAAAATGCAATAGAAAATTTGATACACAACAGAGCACCGCAACATAATCGACCAATCATACAACATTACAGAACGCCCCATGAACGCGATTTATCGAAAATAATATCCGCGTGGAAACTAACGTTCAGCGGGAATTCAAAAGAAAATATAGAAGAATTTATATTGAGAGTTAAAGAACACCGAAAAATAGCCGCGCTAACCGATGCTGAATTAATGCGCGCAGTCCCGATGCTACTACAATTACCCGCTTTAAATTACTACAGAACAAACGAAAACAAATGGAAATCGTGGAGAGAGGTAGAAGACGCATTAAGAGACAGATACAGAGACGAATTTTACGTTGAAAGACTAGAACAACAAATAAAAGATAGAAAACAACGCGATAACGAACCCGTGTTTGAATATATTACAGACTTACAAACTCTTTATAATAAAATGCCAAACGCACCCGCCGAGGAAAAGCAATTGTGACAGACGTACATAAATATGAGACCGGAATATTTACCACTAATGCGCCCATATTTATCTACGAACATGGAGATTTTCACAAAGCAAGCAATAGAATTGGGACGCGCATTTGATGCCGGCAAACAAAATGCATCTAATCGGGCTGAGCAAAAAGAAACAAAAACAGCATCAGTAGAAATACCTACGATGGACGAGTTAACTAAAATCATAGCGCGCGAAGTAGGAAAATTAAAAGAGTCGATCAAGGGCACAATAAACAGCCAAATCGCGTCACAATTAAACAACACACCACAAAACACACAGCAACCCTCGACACACACACAACAAACGAACAGTAACTATCGAGGGAACAACTACAACAGTAATTATAGAGGGGGCAATCGAGGAGGAAACAGCAGGAGACGCAGCAGTTACAGAGGCGCAAATAATAACGCGAACGGACAATATAACACAAATCCGCAACAAGCAAGCAACCAAAGCGGACAATTACACAACGCACCCGACAAAAACGCCCCCAACTGTAATCCACCAGTATACTATAACAACAATATCGTCCCGACAAACGGAAACTCGATGAACTACAACGCGCCAAACACCGCGCAATACGCACATAGGTCACCCGAGAATCCACAATACAACGCGCAATACATCGCGTCATACACAAACAATCCGCCCCAAAACATACCAAACAACGCACAAAATGGAAATAACTACCCTAGAGGCGGATATAGGGGACGTAATTACAACCCGAATTATCGCGGACACAACGCGAATCCAAACACAAATTACAATACCCAACAACATCACGAAAACCAACCCGCGCAACAACAAAATAACATAAACAGCGCGAACAGCAATAACAACTCGGGAAACTTCCCCCCGACGGTGTAAACGGGACCGTCACACCGTCAAACCCCCCACAGGTCTCAAATATTAGCGAGTTAAAAACAAAAAGCGTACATACCAAGCGGAATAAAACTAAGAAAGGGCAACGTAGACTCGAGTTACCGGACGCGACTAACCCGATGAGTTACCCTAGATATTGGTTAAAGCTGAAGATCGATCACGTCGAGCTCACAGCTCTGGTCGATCCAGGCGCCGCGCGTACGATTCTAGGCACAAAAGGATCGGAAATTTTAAAGGAAATAAAGGCGAAAGTCACGCCCTCCGCGACGAAACACGCCGTAGTAGCTAACGGCGAAAACGTACCGGTAACAGGTGAGATTAACGTCCAGCTCGAAATCGCGAATATACGAAAACGCGTTCGAATAATCGTGATACCGAGCATTCCGACCGATTGCATCCTTGGACTAGATGTGATACGATTATTCGGTATGAAAATAGATGCACATCGCGACACTTATACACTCGCAGACCTCACGGATGAGAAGGAAATCGCGTTTGATCTTTGGTCTATAGAGGCAGGCAACAAAGTCGACATAGCTAGTTGCGGTCTCAGCCAAATCACAGACGAAAAGCAAGGGGAAATAAACAAATTAATAGACGAAGTATTACCGCGAGAAATTCCAACGTGCAAATATTTACCGACAACGGACTTAATAGAACACGAAATTAAATTATTATACAGCGCTAGACCGGTAAAACAAAGATACTACCCAGTATCCGAAAAATTAGAACAAATAATGCACGCGGGATTAGAAAAATTAAGAGAAGCAGGAATAGTAGAAAAATCGCGAAGCCCGTGGAATAGCCCAGTCGTAATGATCAAAAAGCCAAACGGAACGCACAGAATGTGCATAGACTTAAAAGCGGTAAACGCAATATCGGAAAAAGACGCATACCCAACACCTTATATGGACGTCATATTAAACAAACTAAAGCGCGCAAAATTCATATCGACAATAGACTTAAGCGCTTACCATTAAATAAAATTAAAACCCGAATCGCGACCAATCACCGCGTTCACAATACCAGGACGCGGACACTGGCAGTTTACACGATTACCAATGGGATTAAGCGGCGCAGGCGCGACTTTTCAAAGATTATTAGAAGAAATAATAGGAGAATTAGAGCCATTTGCATATAATTACTTAGACGATATTGTACTAGCAACCGAAACTTTTGAGGAGCATATGCAATTGCTCAGGAAGTTAATCCTTAGAATCAAAAATTCGGGGCTAACAATAAATCGCGATAAAAGTAAATTTTGTTGCAACGAAGTAAAATTTTTGGGGTTCAAAGTAAATGAACACGGGCTAATGATTGATCCGGACAAAACGGTAGCAATCACTAATTACCCGAAACCAAAAACACTGCGACAGCTGCGCAGGTTTTTGGGAATGTCCTCCTGGTATAGGAGATTCATTAAAGATTATGCAAAAATATCGGATCCATTAAATAAATTAACTAAAAAAGATGAAAAATTTGCGTGGGGAACCGAGCAAGACAACGCGTTCGAGGTAATAAAAGAATTGATTGCAAACGCGCCATTACTACACAGGCCCGATCCCAACGCGGAATTCTGTATTCAAACAGACGCATGCGACAGCGGACTCGGCGCGGTAATAACGCAAAATATTAACGAGCAAGAGAGGGTGATCGCGTTCGCGAGCAGGGCATTACATAAAAACGAGCTCGTATTTAGCACCACCGAAAAGGAATGCCTCGCAATAAAATGGGCAATCGAAAAATTTAGGCCATATGTAGAAGGTAGCACATTCACTGTAATCACAGACCACAGCGCGTTGCAATGGTTATTTAAGAAAAAGAACCCCATAGGTAGGTTAGGTAGATGGGCTCAGGACTTGATGGCGTATGATTTTAAAGTAATACATAGAAAAGGCGCGCATAATGTCGTACCAGACGCATTATCTAGAATGTACGAGGACGAAGTAGAAATACCAGCGATTACCGCAGTAGAAATCACTCAAACAACTACGGACCCTTGGTACAAAAAGCGCGTATACCAAATAAGAAAATACCCGCGACGATACAAAGACTGGAAAATAATGAACGGAAAAATATATAGACTGCGCACGGACGAAGACATAAACCCAATCATGGACGATTTAGACGCGTGGAAATTAGTTGTACCGCGCGAAAACCGCGCACAAATAATAAACGAAATACATAACGAGCCAACCGCGGGACACCCCGGCATTGAAAAATCATACAAACGCGCAGCGCAAATTTATTATTGGCCCGGAATGTATAAAAATATTTCAGAACACGTAAATAAATGCCAAATATGCCAAAGGTGCAAATCGGACCAACGCGGAAAAATAGGAATAATGGGAACAAGAGAAATAGACGCGCCGTGGAAAGTAATATCCGCAGCTTTAATAGGTCCATTTCCGACAAGTAAAGCAGGATTTAAATACGTAATCGTCTTCGAAGATTTATTCTCCAAATATATTATTTGCGTGCCAATCAAAAACAGAAAGGCGCAAATAATCACAAAAAATTTAGAAAACGTGTGTATAAACTTCGGCACCCCGGAAGTCTTCGTGTCTGATAACGCAAAAGAGTTCATAAGCGACACATTACAAAGCTTTTTAAAAGACAGCGCAATCAGACACGAACTAACTCCAGTATACCACCCGCAAAGCAACCCGGTAGAGCGCGTAAACCGCGATCTAAAAACCAGAATAACAGCGTACATCGAGGAATCGCATAAAGAATGGGATAAGTACATTCCACAATTCCAATTCGCGCATAATACCGACACACATAGCACAACGGGTAAAACACCAGCATTTTTAGTCTATGGGAGAGAACTACGACAACCAAAGTGCTGGAAACGCGAAGTAGAAAATAAAACAAAAAACGAGAAAGCAAAAACGGGAAAATTAACAACACAAACCGAATCGGAGAACGAAAACAGCGAAAACGAAAATAAACACAAAACGCGATCAGTAACGCGCAAAATAAATAATATGGAACAAACGGAATCGCGAACTTTAAATTTTAACGTAAGCGCAGAAGATACGGAAATGTGGGCAGAAAGAATGAAGAAGACAAAACACGTATACGATGATACATTGTCAAAAATCGATAAGGCAAAAGAGAAATACGAAAAGAATTATAACAAAGGAAAGCGCGAAGAAGAATTTAAAGAAGGCGATTTAATATGGAAAATAGATAGGGAATTATCAAACGTAGATAAAGACATAAGCGCGAAACTAAATATGCGTTATAATGGCCCATTTGTAATAGCGCGGCAAGTAGGAAAGGACATGTATACGCTGAAAAAGAACGGTAAAACAATTAAAAGTAAGTTCCACGCCAGCGACTTTAAGAGGTGCAGCGAAAACATTCCGGAAAAAAAAAAAAAAAAAAAAATGACATAAAAACATCAAGCGAGGAAAAGCCAATAAAAAGAAAGCCAGGACGACCGAGGAAAAACACGTTGAAGAGAAACGAAGAAAACAAAAAAAAAATGCAATTATAAACAGCCCCGGAACACAGCAGACAGCGCGAGAGGGTCAGTAACGAAAAATCAAAGAGAGAGCAGCACCACCTATAACCCCCTCCCTTCCCCGCAGAGCACCGAGGACCAACAATCAAAATACCGGACTCAACTAGTACCCGCCAAACAGCGACACGCGCACGCTCACTCCCGTACATTCTCGAATAATTCACTGAGAAAAGCCAAAATGCATAAACGCAACGAAGGCAACGCGGCAACAGAACCGCGAACGTTGATAAAAACGTTTACCATCACGTGCAAAGTGACGGACGCGGAAACACAAACGGAACCGATCACGCCAAAAAAAAGTGAACCGCGGGCAAGGTCGCCGGAAATCACAAACACGCCACGATCGTGAAGCTCCGTGCTCAAGGAGCTGCGAGAGTTGGAACAGGCGCGGAAGGAAGAAGAACGCAGGAAAGAAGAGGAAGAAAGACAAAGAAATCAATACAGGGAGCTATACCGCGAAGATATCGCGGAAGAGTACAAGAGGCAAACGGAAGAAGCGAGGCAAAAGCGGAAATTTGCAGCGCTAGTAGCCAAGGCTGGGGATCTGAAAAAGGCAGAAGAACGAGAGGAAAAAGAATTCCAGGAACTCCTAGAACAGGAAAAAAGGAGATACAAGGAAACATTCTGACAAAAACTGGAACAGTTACAAACAGAAAATAAGGCGGAACGACTCAAGCAAGAAATGCTGAAGTTAAAACCAGACCTGGAAAACGAGGTGAGAAGAGAGATAAGAGATAAAAAGAAAAAAGAACAACAGCTAAGGGAGAACGCAGAGGCGCTGCAGAAACAATTATACAAAGAAAGAGAAGAAGAAAAAAAATACAGAGAAAACAGAAAATCAGCGGCGAGGCATCGCGAATTTCAGAACCGCGAACGTGACACACACCGCGAAAGGCCAGAGGTCGCGGAAACCTACCAGGAGACGGCAACGGCAGCAGAGGATAAATACAAACGAACCGAAACATCAAGCACAACAGAGAGCCACAGAAGCAACGAATACACCGCGACCAGCAGACCATCACTAACACAGGCCAAAGCGTTCATCGCGGGCCGAAAGGAATTAGAAAGGTCGGGGCAAGATATGAATCAGTTCTTCCAGACGAACAAGCAGAATCACAAGCAAAAAACGGAAGACGCGATGCTATTAGCAGGATTCTGGCAGCCACAGAACAGGTACCAGCGAGAAAGATTGCGACAATTACAACGAGACTACGAAACCGCGAAGAACCAGTAACCATATACAGCGCAGTAACAAATAGAGCGAAAATTTTGTTAAGGAATCATCAACTAACACCACAAAATTTAAAAAAAAAAAAAAAAAAAAAAACATAGATTAAGAAGTGAAAATATATGGTAGAATATTTACGTAAGTTTAAGTTAGAAGGTTAAGTTACATAATGTTAAGTTATATACCTGTAAGCGAAAACCGCGAAATAGCTAAAACCGCGAGGGTACTCGCCAAAGTTGTGAACAACGACAAATAAAAGAATAAGTATTAAATAACAAAAATATAGCGTGCAGTTATTAAAAACCCAAAATGTAAAAAAAAAAAAAAAAAGAGAGAAGAAAGCGAAAGAGAGAGAGAGAAAGGGCGTCAGTACCTGCAAAAACAGAAAAAAAACACAAACAAAAGAAAATAGAAATAAATAAATAAATAGAAATAATGTTTTTTTTTCTGGACACAATTGCAAAAAAAAAAAAAAAAAAAAAAAAAAATGCAGGTACACCAAAGCCAAAGCGCACGTGCACTCGTGCCACCCTCACACGTTCGGATCTTGAGGGGGGGGCTTTGTAACGGGGATACGTCCCCGCACACACGCGACCACAAGCAACACACGAAGATACACACACGCACTCACGCACACAGACAAACGGCGCGAGCAAACTAATTGAAGAGGCAAGGCGGCAGGAGCCGCGCACGAGCGGCACGAGAGAAAATAGAGAAAGTGAGAGAAAAGGTAAGAGAGAGAGAGAAAGAGAGACAACAGGAGCGAGAGATGTCTCGACAGAGCTTGCGACAAGAGAACAGTTTCGATTCTGGCGGCGAGAGAAGCGGACGGATCGAAGGAGAGCGGGGAAGAGACCAGGGGACATCGCAAGCCCCAAGCCGCCCGACAAAGAGGCGACGGGACGAGAGGACCGCGCTGAGGCGCGCGCCCTAGCCTTCACCGCCGCAGTCTCCTTCGCACCCGAGCTCCGGCACCCCACACCGCCTCCGCCGACGCCGCTTTCAGTCGGCGACAGCCGAAGCATCTCGGCCAGTCATCGGGTGAAATCACAGGAGAGGACCGACGCCGTAGACACCGCCCCGCCCAGCCAACCCGCGTGCGACCCAGTAAGTGTGCGTTCTCTCTACGCTGGCGGAAGGTGGGTCGGTCAATTCGCTAAACCGACTCACCGACGGGGCCACCTATCTCTCTCTCTCTCTCTCAGTGCGGCCTTGGCACCGCGACCGAACTACGGCACCTATTCATGTACGCAGTCGACGCGCCCCGCCTCCCGTAGACCGTCGACCCGCACGTATCGACTGCGATCGATGTATCCGCGAGTGACCGCCGTCCGTGTAATGCGGCGAATACCGCCGAGGTCCTGTGGATCCATGTATCAGTAAGCGCGATAAATAAAGACCTTTTTACCCCACGCCCTTGCCTTGTTATTTGACCCTGCGCGAGCCCCCGTAACTCCTACCGCGCGCATGCCATCACCATTGTGTCACCAGCCTTCTCCAGATTCAGCAGCTGCCACCCAGGTAAGAATTGAGCAGCAGCGGACGCACGCCCTACGCTGAGCGGCCTGGCGAACGTCCGAGCGCGAGCTCCTCGAGTGAGCTCCCGCATTTTGTCTACGCGGCGACAGGACGGACAGCGTTCCGACCTGGGGAAACGCTCGACTTGTAGAGTCGCATACCCCGTCCCAAAACCACGTTACATGGTAAGAATAAAACTTTGAATACTTTCAAAGTGCAAAAACTTACTTTTATAAGAAAAAATATAAGTTCTCGAAGACAAGTAAAAATACAAAATTAGTTTTAGTTTTTATCGATACCTATAGCATTTACGCAATGAAAAATGATTGTGAGAATTCATCAAAATATTTTTAAGGATTGTAAAATAGTATATTGTGTAACAAGTGCGGAAAGTTGTCAATAGCGCACGCGGGCGTGTTGGCGCACGAGCGTAACGAGCTGAAGCGTGTTTTAGAGTAAATAACGCACGTAGTGTGTAATTGGCCATTTTGCGTACTGAAAACCCTTACGCAATGGGGCATTTTTCGAGCACGCGTGATAAAAAAAGTTATCATGTAAATTCTCTTTTTATTACAGGAAGATGTGAGAAAAATCTAAAATTACCTCTAAATGTATCAACTTACTATTTTTATATATAATTTTAATATCAAATTTGTAATAGAAAAATCAATAAAATGAATAAATAAAATCGTCAAATTTTCAAAATTAAAATGAATTTTTAAAATCTCATCTACAATTTCGACGATTTACATGTAAACCTAAACTACATTTAATTTTTATAAAGCAATTTCGAATTCGATTCAGCACCGAGTAGTGATTTTTAAACATCTATTTTTTTCAAAATTTTGAAACTACCATCTTGGATCCGCCATCTTGAATTGAAAATTTTACAATTTTGACTTTAAATTTGTAATCAGCGACCCCGAAAACCCCTGGGTAGAGATTTTCAAATTGATACATCTATTTTTTTCAAAATTTCTGAACCGCCATCTTGAATACGCCATTTTGAATTGAAAATTTCGGAATTCGGACTTCATATTCGTAATCAGCGACCTCAAAACCCTCGAGTAGAGATTTTCAATTTGTTACACTGGTTAGATTTTTCAAAAATGAATTTTTTCGAAAAAAATGGCATTTTTTTATGTTTGTTTATTTATATAACAATTATAATAAACAATTATGACGAATAAACCATTTCCCTATGTTTTCTTACTGATAATTGAGTATACGAACCAAAAAAACCGGACATTAATACGTTAACAATTGATTAAATAGCGAAAATCTGAAGTTAAGTTGGTGGTAACCAACGTTACCACCGTGCAACAAAGGGTTAAACATTTTTCAGACCATGTTATGCTCTGTAACGGGGTGAATTTAAAAGAGGGTATTAATCCCTCTCTGGGATGCGCCAGGTGATATACGGGCGTCTACTACGCCCAGAGCAGCGCGCCGTTGTAGACGGACTCGTCGGCCGGCCGGAGCGCGTTGGCGCAGGCTCAGAACAAGCGCGCCCGGCTTTCGCTGTAGAAAGCTTAGGCCGCCTTCTACTAGACCCGGCGCTGCGCTCTGCCGCTGCCGCTGACTTCGGCGCACAATTCACCGGCGGCTAAAGATGCACTAGCTTTACTTACTCTCGCCGGTGTTCCCGTACAACGCCGCTCAGGTTAACCTGAGCGACTTTCACTTACAATTTCCCCGTTGACGTTGCTCCTCTAGGAGGTGATGCCTCCGACTAGCTGCAGCTGCTGAAAAGGTAGAGGGCGGTATTCGGGGAGATAGGGAACGGTTACTCGCGAAATGACAGACTCGACACGAACGAAGAAAAGGTAAAATAAAGAAGGTTTATTGTCCAAAAAGGAATCGCGCTAAGGGGCGCGAAGCCCGAACATCACCTACAAAAGAACGAACGCGCAGGCCGAGACTTACGCGGAGCCGGCCGGTCGCACGGCCGGCGTCACCGCGCCGCGAGGCGCCACAAAATGGCCGTCGCGCTCTCGAACACGAGGCCGCGCAACACTACTTACGCGTGGCCGCTCGCACGCAAAACCTACGCGGCAAAAATACAAAAGAAGCGCACACTTACTTTGGCGCTGGCCAGCGCGTCGCCCGAGGTCTGTCCCTCTCTCTCTCTCTCTCTCTCTCTCACGCTCTCGCACTCGCGCCTCCTCGCTGCGAGGCGTCGGGCCTCGTGGCTGCTCGAGCCTCGGCTGCCGCCTCTTTCTCTCTCTCCTCCTCTCACTCTTCCGCTGGCGGAGTGGCCCGGCCGGCGAAGGCAGCCGGTGTTGCGTCGCTGCGGGGCTGGCGGCGGATTGGAGGCGCGGAGGGCTATTCCGCAGGGCGGGATGCGGCACTCGCGGGGCACTCGGAGGCACGGCACTGGAAAGGCGGGAGAGCACGTGCGCACCTGTTGCGCTACAGGACTAGACTGCCCATCAATGGCCGCGGCGTCCCTTCGGAGCGCCACGGCGGCGTCTTCATCTTCTTCTTGCTTCGCCTCCCGCACGTCCCGCTTGGCGCGCAGCGAGCCGCTGTACGTGCAAGCGCGCGCGATTCAAACCTCGCGGCGCGGTACACGCGGCTCTTTCGCCTTTATTGCCTGCACCCGTTACAGCTCATAGACGAAGACTTAAATTTACAATTGAGAAATAATATAATTAAATTACAATCTTTGGTTCATAACCAATTTTCATCTCCACGATATGAAAATCTATTCAAATATTCGTGGTATAAAAGTCGGTATCTTGTGAATCGACCAGGAGATGCACTGTGCAACGCATTGTAAAATCAATGGTTGTAATAATGTTGCAATTTTTAAATGTTCGTGGTGTAAAAAGTCTTTATGCTTAAAACACTTTTTTGAAGAATATCATTATTGTATAACTTACAATCCATAATGTCTCGAGCTATTCGACATAATATATAATACACTGTTTTCAAGGAGGGATGAACTTCCGGGGATGATTTTTATCCCTTCAAAATGTATTATTCACAGATAAAAAATATAAATATGTTTCGCTTTTTGGTTCACTACAACATAAAGTTTAAATAAACATGTTATTGTTCTTGTAGGATTTGACTAAAAATTAGTTTTTCGAAAAAAGCTTTACAATAATTCGTTTAAACAAATAGTTTAATCAAACTATTTTTGCAAAATTAATGATAAATTAGTATTTCGTTGTTGCCCGAAAGCACTAAAATTACATGCCGTTTGTCTGTGTATTGGTCAAAACGTTATGGTCATTAACGGCGAAAATGTTAAGTTATGTAGGGGTGGTTCTTACCAGTTAATGTCTATTTTACTTTTAGAAGAATGCACGTGACCGTAAAAGAACATTTAGAGAAAAAACTTTCTAAAAGAAATTATATTTAATCTTTCATTGCTTAGTTAAGAACAAAAGGGGGTAGTACGCCCCAAAAAGATATATTTTGGCCAAAACCACGAGCAGATCAACTTTGTATTTTAATATTCTTTTAAGTGGAATGATTTTTAAGGAGATATATAATTTATTGTAATTTTTATAGCCGAAAATTGGTGAAAAATGCTTAGTTTTCTTGAAAAAATAGGGGTTGCTACCCTTAAAATTGAAAGTGACGCAGATTTGTGGGCTTTTTTATTTTACAATTTTTAGCGTTGTTTTTATTAAGGTATCTTTATTTGTTTCTAAAATAATGAAAAAAATATAAATAAGGGGTTGTTACCCCGAAAAAATAATTTTGGCCAAAACCACGAAACACGTCAACTTTATTTTTTAATTTTCTTTTAAATGGAATCAGTTTTAAGGCGATATATAATTTATTGTAATTTTTATAGCCGAAAATTGATGAAACTGCTTAGTTTTCTTGAAAAAAAAAATTGGGGTTGCTAGCCTTAAAATTTGAAGTGATGCTGTTTTGAAGCCTTTTTTATTCTATAATTTTTGGCGTCGGTTTCATTAATCTAGCTTTATTTGTTTTTGAAATATTAGAAAAAAACTGTTTTTGAGGGTGAATTTTAGGGGTAGATTTCATCCCTTTAAAGTGTCTATCAGCACGTAAAAAAAAACGTGTCTCTTATTTTTTAATGTACTACAACATATTGCAATATCATCTAAATCGGCGACTTACACTTGAGATACCTTCGTCGTGAGATATGCAATTTTTTACGAAACATCGAAAGTTTGATCTGCATTTCCAAGGACAAAAAACTTTTTTTATGGACCACAGTATTTTTCGTGTATTAAGTATTACATTACCAGTTAAATCCCGTTCGCCTCATATTTTTATCTATTTTTTATAAAACATTAGATGATTTTGACACAAATAAAGTCGAAATGCCACACTCTGCGTGGCTCCTCCAATACCTCATTTTGTCCTTGAAGAAGCTATAAATGATCTTAACATTAAGCGAAGTGCTTCAATCTCATTTCTTAGGGATACAGTTACTCACGAGGGATGTAATCAATCACCTTTTGAGTTCAAGAGGACAAACATACATAGACCCCGATGACGTCAGTAAACTTCCCGAATTTTTCAAAATTGTTTTCGAAGATACTCGATATTACATATATCCAAGTACGGACATAATGAAGTGTTTTCATTGCAAAACAGAAGAGCACATTGCCAAACACTGTCCGCAAATAGATATCGAGTTAAATTCTCAGAAGCGGCCCAATCGCCATATAACAGAAAATGAAAATTTACTCAAAAGTAATCCTTCGAAGAACAGTGAACGTACTAAGGATGCAACGTTCACAAAAACAAATATTGAGATACAGAAAGACTTGACCATAGATACGCAAGTAGGAAAATCCGGTGCGGCTTTTATCTTGCCTTTTACGGGGTTTAAAAGGCCCCCTTCTAGCTCTCTGTCTAACGTCAGCTCTAGTACTCATGGAGAAACATCTCATACTGAATTAAAAATTCCTACACCAAAAAGAACAGCCAAAAAAATTAAAACATCCGAAGAAAAGCTGATTAATTTGGAGAATATTAACCGACAGTTTGAATCTCTCCAAGACTTTGTAAACGATAACAAGGAAAAATATCTCATTTCATATGAAAATTTAATTGAATTCTTATACTCATCTTATAGAAATCAGAATATACCGTAACTGGCTTTCACATTTACTCAGGACCTAGATTTCTTCAACTTGATACTTAATAGACCTTCATGGAAAAATTACTGATCGTAAGCTTAAAAACAGAATTAATCGAATCATAAAGAGACTTAAATTGACGAATTTAGAGTAATTGATAGCGATGATTCTCAGTCAACAGAGGACTAAAGACCAGAACAGGTAAGGATAGTAAAGAACTCATAAACCAAAAAACAACATGAAAATTATTTTCTGGAATGCGAGAAGTATTTCATCATTCAAAGAAGAAGTACAACTAGTCACAAGTGACATAGATGTCTTCACATGTGTCGAGTCCTGGCTCAAACCCGCAAAAGAAAACTTTCACATACCCAGCTTTGTTACATTTCGGAAGGATCGACTGCAATTAACAGGAGCAGGTATTCTTGTCTTACTTCGTAAAAATATAGCCTTTAAAGAAATCAATACGATTACAAATAATAACGAAAATGTTGAATTCTGCGGTCTTAAAATCACAAATGTTTCCCCAACTATTAATCTTTTTATTTGCTATAGAGCCTCCGGTCTCCTCGAAGTTGACGAATGGTATGATATTTCCTCATACTTGAACAAAGACTAAAATAATATCATATTGGGTGATTTCAATGTTCATAATGTAGTGTGGAATTGTTTCAAAACCGACACTAACGGGCAAAACCTCTTGGAATGCATGGAACATCATAATTTAATAATACATAATAATAATACTATTACACACATCGATTCAACTTCTAAGTCGAATATAGATTTAGTTATTTCTAATAAAAACATAGCTGATAAAATTAAAACTTTCGTTAATGAGGACACTTGGGGCTCGGACCATTTTCCGATCTTTGTCACGATTAATACCGCAAAAGCTTTATATGTACAAAAATCACTTAAAATCAGATCGAATCGAACAGACTGGGAAAAAGTACTATTTAACCTCGAGGATGTCTATTCTCACTTCTTCACGGAAAATTATGATAATCTGCCAGCGGATAAAAAATATTTATTTTATACGGGATTAACTAAGGAAGCCGTTTTAAATAGTACACCAGTCAAAAGAAATGCCGATAGGCACACTCACAAGAACCCAGTCCCATGGTGAGCTAAAAAATGTCAAACAGCTAAGGAAAAGAGAAACAAAAGTTTCAAAAAATGGAAAAAAACGTCCAATCCTACAGACTTCATTGAATATAAACGGTTGAGAGCCGTAGCTCGGAAGCTTTTTAAAACAAAAAAAAAAGAGAAAATTTCAAACAATTTGCACAAAATATTAGCTTTAACACCAGTAGTACTTATGTATGGAACGCTGCAAAAATTTTTAAAAATAAGTGGATTCGAATTTCCCCATCTCACTTGTCAGAAAATTTACAAGAAAACAACAAACTAAAGGCTCTAGTAAAATCTGCCCTCCATAGGTACTGGCAGAGCCAAATAGGATTCCATGTTGCAATAATAATGAATTATTAGAAACGCCGTTTTCCTTTTCAGAATTTAATTTAGTATTAGATTTCCGAAATGAAAATGCGCCCCCTGGTCCGGATGGAATCGATTACTTTATTTTGAAAAAATTGCTAGTAAAATACCATCTTATTGTAGTAGATATATTCAATGATATATATAAGTCTTCTACCTACCCAGACGATTGGAATAAATCATTTGTACACTTTATTCGTAAGCAAGACAGAATAAATATCGTCCTATTTCCATGACTTCCGCAGTTTGCAAATTGTTTGATATATTGTCAAAAATAAACTGTAATGGCGGCTAGAGTACAATAACATGCTGCCAAAATCACAATCGGGATTTCGCAAGGGCAATTCTTGTGCTGATAATTTATTGAATTTAACTATAAATATTCAACAAGCCTTCAAAGCAAAGAAAGAACTATTCGCGGTTTTTCTCATTGTATGTGGAGCATTTGACAATGTAAATAGTCACATTCTTCTCAATGTATTATCGGAAAATGGGTGCCCATTGCAGCTTGTTAAATTTGCGAATTTTCTAACTTACGAAAGGCTAGTTTACACGAACTGAAATGAGAACTACATGCGGAGCCACAAAGACGTTCCCCAAGGAGGGGTGCTAAACTCTTTGTTTTATATATTATATGTATTAAAACTACTAAATAATTTATCCAAAACTGTATCCATACTTCAGTTTGCGGATGTCATAGTCCTCTTTTCCAGAAACAAAAACTCTCTCGAAAAGGCTATTATCGAGGCAGAAAGGTAATTATCGTTGTTAGGACTAGATTTAGCTCCTCAAAAGACTGTCTTCTTAAATTTCAACAATCAGAAAATTAAGCCAGGTAAAACGAAGTTGAAATTTAACGAGACATGTGTAATTGAATCAAGTGACACATCCCGCTTTCTCAGTATTTTATTTGACTATCGACTAACCTTTGTGCCTCAGATAAACAGTCTGTTAAAAAGATGCCACAGAGCGCTAAACATAATAAGATTCCTCCAAAGTTATCAATGGGGAGCAGATCCTTCCACTCTTATAACTTTATATAAGAGTTTTTGAAGGTCAGTTATGGAATATGGCATTTTCATATTTTTTCCTAGTTGTAAAGGTATGCAAGATAAATTAGAGCAAATACATTCGGATGGAATTGGGGTATCGTAAAACAACTCCACGTAATATCTTAATAGCATAATCTAAGCTCCCTCTAGTTGTAGAAAGAGCAAAGTATTTATGTAAAACGTACCTTGCTAAAATATTAAGTAACAAAAGCCTAATTATTTCGGAAAATATCACCAAGTACTATACTAATTGTCTCTGCAAAACCACAAATAAACGCCTACGGCTTTTTGAAGTAAACATACTTGAGGTTCTAAATCCTTTATAGCCCTTCCTAAAAACAAACGCGTATCCAATTTACTCACATGTTTATAATGTCTTAATAACTTCTAGTCCGTGTGATTTTGACTTTGGAAATAATTTGAGAAAACTTGCGAATCCGAATGGCAGGATAAGAAAGCTAGTAAAAGCAGAGAAAGCGTGCGAAATCTATACAGACGGTAGTAAAAACGAAAAGTGGAGTTACGTGGGTTCTATCTGTCACTGTCCAACTCTAGATATATCTATTCCTCTCATACCTCGATTTTTACCGCAGAATGTATAGCATTGAGTTACGCCATGAGTGTAGCTCTTGATAGAACAGATCGGAACATTTGTATTTTTACGGATTCCAGGTCTTTACTTGAAAATCTAGGAGAAAGCAATGTAAGTACAAAATCAATCTGTATCTTCTTCAAATAAAAAAAAATTCGCTGAATATCAAAATAAGAAAGCAGAGGGAGTCCAGATCAAACTGTTTTGGATCCCCGCCCACCGAGGAATAACCGGAAATGAAACCGCTGACGCTCTTGCAAAAGTAGCAGAAGAAAATCTGAAAGTCAATGATGCCCTTTTCTGATCTTATATATTCTTACAAAAGTAATGATGGAAAATACTAAGAACTTTCTCCTGAACTTAAGTGAGTCCATTGGACAATAATATTTTTAATTTTTCTATACGGATTCAAACAAAATATGGTTTCATAATAAAATAATTCCCAGAAATCTCATAGTCACAATAAACCTATTAAGAGCAGATCATTATAATCTGGCGTTCTCTCTAGCTAGAATGAAAATCATCGAAAACTCAATCTGCGAATGTAAACAAAGCGTTCAGGACATTGACCACGTAGTATGGCAATGCTCTTTACATGATTATAGCAGAATGGAATTAATCAAGCAACTCAGAAAACTAATGTTTCAACTACCTATGAAAATATCAATTCTACTATATGAACTTAATGTACTTGCGTGCGAATATGTCTTGTTGTTCCTTAAAAAATGTAATATTACTGTATAAAGATATCGCTATGTATAATTGTTCAGCGAATGAAACTGTATAAAGATTTAAAAGCTAAGTAAAAAAGAGGGTCAAATATGCATCACGGGCTCTCAGGAAATTCCTGTCACTCGTGTCAGTTTGGCATACTCACGCTCGTGTCCGAATTCCCTGTTTCGCATCCTGATACATAATGTACTATTTTTTTATACACAAAGTTGTCTCTATGATGAAGCAAAATTGTATTTTTAGAAACATTAGATAATTTATCTGATAGATCGCCATTTATTGCTAATATATTTTTGCATAAAATGTTATTCAGCTATATAATATAACTTTATATTGACTTATTGAGCTAATATTTTTCCAGAAATACATTAGAATTGATGCAAGGAAATCACTTGGGTAGTGTTACTGATAAAAACACTAAGGATACTGTTTATTACGATTTTAACTGGCAGCATGATTTTCTTAAGAGTAATTTTAATGAGCCGTCATTGCAGTATGAAGAAATTCGTCGACGTATTCGAAATGATGTTCAAGAAATGTGGTAAGTACAATTTAAGAAAAAAATAGTAAGTTATGCATTCAGAAGCATTACAGTTAATATTGTTGATTATTATTATGCCAACATGAATATTTTATTTAATTCAGAGCTATGATTTTTCTACATTCTACCTTCTTAAAATGGAACATAAAAAGTAAATTTTTGTATTGGCATGTTCTAACGCTCTGCTGGGGATTAGGGCAGACGGACGCGGTTTTACAATAAAAGTACTCTAAACTTCAATTTAAAAGAATACTATATGAATCTTTATTCAATCGAGAACTTAAATCTAATTATATACAAGTTTACAGGCGTTACGTACACGCGTCACTTGTACCAAAATCTTAATTCGCCGGCTAGCGCGAGCTTGAAAGCTATTGTATCTCTAGCTAAAATTGCAACTTTAGGCGTACGCGTACACACTAAAGGGAACGTTCGAGGAAGGAAGCTGAGGGACTTACTCTTGGCCAGACGATGCTGCTCCTTTCTGCCTCATCTCTCTCCCCTCTCGCGATGGGTACTGTCTGCTGGGCAACTCTCTCTCTCTCTCTCTCTCTCTCTCTCTCTCTCTCTCTCTCTCTCTCTCTCTCGTTCGCCTCCCTTGTCAGCCCTGACTCGCCATCGTCGCTGAAGAAGCTGGGTGACGGTGACGGGTACGAAGCGCAGTAGCAACGGCTGCATTGGGAGGCGGAAGATAAACGCGCGGCGATCGCCGTTCGAGAGCATGCGGCACGATGTCTGGCTCTCGATTAATGCCAGTGCTGCGCACGCCGCTTCCAGCCATGCAGCGCTTCGCCGATTGGACGTCTTCGTTGCCGCGGCGCACTGTGTTCTATTTGAAAAAAATGGCCGAAATAAAATATCTCGCGATCGCAAAGAGGTAGAGAAATGAATCCAATGTAATTTTAAAGTTGAAGTAATACTGAATAAAGGAAAATTATCCTGATGCATCAAAAGTAAATTTTTGTTTTAATTTACAAAGTTACAACTTTTTGAAAAAATGCTTTTCTCTGGCTTTGAACATAGTTAATCAATTTTTTTAATTTAAGTGAGCACGTTGTCTTGTGCGATGTATGTCATGAAGATTGTGTCCATAAATTCTCAGACCCCAATATAAAAAATTGAATTATTTAGAAAGAATATGACATAGATCACATAAGATAACGTACTTAAATAAAAAAACATTTGATTAGATATGTCAAAACGAGAGAAAGGCATTTTTTTGAAAAAATGTACACTTTGACCTCCGACTTCAAGGTAAAAAATTTATTTTTGATACATCGATATAATTTTCCTCTAGTCAACATTACTTAAACTTTAAAATGTCATTGGATTCATTTTTCTATCTCTTTGGGATCGCGAGATATTTCATTTTGTCCATATTTTTTAAATAGAACACAGTGTGGCGTTAGCGAGCCGGCTATGCGGCTGCCGATCCTAGCGCGGTGTCGATACGGCTTCTCCTGTGATGGGTGAGAGGGGGGTTACCGCAGGGATAAATCGAGTGTGTGTTTGCGCGCGAGACGCCGCGCGTCGTTCACCGTGCTCTCGGTGCTTTGCTTCGCATTTCTCGCGTTTCTCAGTGACTGGCGATTTTGCCACGTCACAATCTATACTATAATCATTTGGTTTTATAAGAAATGTTATGAAGATATAAAATAGTTATTGTCATAATTATTCAACATTATTTTTTGACACAACGTGCATAAAGTGCTATTTTAGCGTACGCTTACAAACGTAAGCGTGCGTAAAAGTAGTACTTTATCCACTGTGTTTTAAAAAAATATAATTGAATTTTTTATATTATGTAACTTGAATTACATAGAAACTCTCTTTATTCATACTTCAGTCATAGTTTAAATATGTAAAATCAAGGACTTAAGACGACAAAATTCAAAATTCTTAGTTGAATGTAAAGTCGTGTTATAATCTAAGATATGGTCCTGAAATTATTGTTAATAATAGTTTTTCAATTTACATACTAGAAATTAGATTTAAAAAGAAATATTATGGTATTTAGCCTATAAACATTTAGAAACATATAGGAAAGTTTTATTTTTGTTCACAACACATCATTGCTGAATTTAGTCACTGGTAAATAAAAAGAATGGATGGTAGATATCGACTTTTAACACGGAATCGACGAACGTTTTACAGTTGTTATAAGTATAACCGTAGCCCTTTGAACCTTATATGGGTGAAAATCATCTAACCCGCATATTTCAGCTTTGAGTAAAAAAAAAGTGAAAAAATCGCGTTTTTTGGTTTGTACGTGTTTCTTGTAGTATCTAGAATATCTGTTTAGAATCTGTTAGAATATGTTTTAAAGTTATTAGATGCCAGGGGAATTACATGTGTGACAGGGAAATTACATGTATCTAGGTCTAGGTGTTCCGAGTGCCCGATGATGGAGTCTAGGTGGTACGCACCGTAGGTTTGTGCCTCTAGGTATTGGAACTCGCCGAATGCGTGGTCTAGGTGTTCAGGGTAGCCGATGACGGAGTCTAGGTGGTATGCTCCATAGTTTTTGCCTCTAGGTATTGGAACTCAGCGAATGCGTGGTCTAGGTGTTCGGGGTTGCTGATGACGGAGCCTAGGTGGTACGAACCGTAGGTTTTTTGCCTCTAAGTATTGGAACTCACCGAATGCGTGATCTAGGTGTTTATAATGGCCTATGACGGAGTCTAGGTGATGTGCGCCGTACGTTTCTGGCTCTAGGTGTTCGAATGCATCCAATGCTTGATCTAGGTGTTCAGGGTTGCTGATAACGGAGCTTAGGTGGTATGCACCGTAGGTTTTGGCCTCTGGATATTGGAACTCACCGAGTGTGTGGTCTACGTGTTCAGGGTGGCCGATGACGGAGTCTAGGTGGTGCGCTCCGTAGTTATTTGTATCTAGGTGTCGGAATGCATTCCATGTGTGGTCTAGGTAGTCGGAGTAGCCGATGACGGTGTTTAGGTGATACGCTCCGTAGTTTTCATCGTCCAACACGTTTTCGATGCATTCCAACACCCAGAGGCAAAAAACTACGGAGCGCATCACCTAAACTCCATCATCAGCCACCCCAAAGATCTAGACCATGCATTCGGTGCGTTCCAACATTTTGAGGAAAAAAACTACGAAGTACACCACCTAGATATCGTCATCGGCTTCCCTGATCACCAGGACCATGTATTAAGTGCGCCCTGATATCTAAACGCAAAAAACTACACAGCGCACCATCTAGACTCCATCATCGGCCTCCCAGGCGATCGCGGATCACAATGACTTATATTTACATAGTGTGAAAACGTTATGAGAGGTTGTTACAGTGTATTATTAATAACATTATTAAATGGTAGTATAGTTATTCACAAAAATTTTAAATTTGAATGTTTTTTTAAGCTCGATAAAATGATTAAATTAGTAAAATTTTTTAAATAATATAATCAAACGCGTATTACTTAGGTATGATGATAAATTAACAATACTATTAATTGTAAAGTCATATGAAAATAATTCGTTTTACTTTTATAGATTCCAAGAAAAACTGATACTTGCTTTATTTTCCTCTACTTTGAATTAGTTTAGACGAATGTATACATAAAATATTTTCGAGAAAAAAATGTAATTCTTTCTTTTTGGAGAAAACATTTCTCAAAGATTCCGTAGATCTTTCAAAACAAACTTTGTTAGTATAGTATTCTTCTACAGGGCATCCTTGTTACCTGTTTCAAAAAAATATTTAAGCTCTTCTCAAAGTTTTTCGTAGAGTCCTTATACAGTTGTTGCGTTAGAAAAGACGGGACAGAGAGAGGAGGGTGGGGGCGGGGGAGTTGAATTTTTTGTAAAAAGCGACTTAACAGTTGTTTAGAGAGGTAATAAAAATAATTTATTTTTGTTAGTATATAAGTTTTGCACGAACTTTTGTGTTCGAAATTGTAGTACCCAAAGTGACCGCTAGGTGGCAAGCGCCGAGCGCGCAACCTTCAATGAAAAACATCACCCCACGCTTAAGTAGGGGCCTGCACCACGCACTCGCCGTCTCTCGCCAAACATTATTTGCCTTACTTATATTTACCCCTTGCTTTACTTATTGCCCAATTGCTATTTTTTTGCTTTGCTGATATTACGCGAGGCTCTCGTATTATCAGTTTGCCTATTGCATATACCTTGCGTATTGCTTGCCTATTTTACTCGAACGCGCTTAGCGTTCTTATTCCTTTTGCTTCCAATTTCACTTTCGAGTGGGTTGGAGCAAAGACTTTCAGAGTCAATACAATTTATTATTTTCTCTCGGCGATAAACCCTAACAATATAAACTCCGTATACGTTCATTCGTATACATTTTTGGTCCTTCGAGCCGGATAGGGTTGTCAATCGAGAGAAATTCTTACAAAGCAATAGAACTCTCGAGTGTTACATTAATTGTCAGAGATTTACGACCTTTGGCAAGTTAGTTCTTTGGAGATTTATGACCTCCTAACGAAATCTATCGTGTGACTGATCTGTTTGCCCCTGCCACTCTGCACAGCGGGCGGAGATACCACACAAACTCTCATAACACTCAGGGATCTGCTTACTTCTTTCAATCAAAATGCCAACACTTTCACTTACGCAAACCATCGAGCGTCAGTTCGAATTATTTAATCGAATCTGCAATTCAAGTACCAATATCAAGAAAGTGGGCAAGGACAATATCACTCGTGAGCTTCTCGAAGCTAAGCTACAGATGTTAGAGAAGAACTGGAAAGAATTCCAAGAAAATCATACTATTGTCCTATCCCAGAAATTTGAAAGCACGAGCAAGAGTGACTATTTTGTTACTGACTGCTATGAGACGACTGAAGATAGTTACATAAATGCAGTGGTCGATATAGCCCATTGGCTTAAACAATTCCCTCAACAAGCTAATGTGCCTGTTGCACAGCAACCAGTCTCCACAAGAAAGTTACCTAACATTGAAGTTCCTACCTTTCCGGTAAATTTGCCGACTGGCTAGATTTTAAAGATCTATTCAAAGCTACCATCATCAAAGATGAACGACTATCTAATTCAGAGAAATTACAACAATTGAAAATGCACGTTCAAGGAGAAGCAGCTGATATGCTCAAAACAATTCAAATTACAGATCTCAACTTCCCTATTGCCTGGAAAAAGTTAGAAGATCACTATACAAACAAACGTCGACTTGTTGCCCTTTATACCAAGACACTACTCGATTTGTCTGCCGTAAATTCCGATTCTCCATCTCAATTACAATCCCTTCTTAATTCAACAACAAATACAATCTCCGCTTTAGAGCAACTCAAAAGGCCAACCAATCAATGGGATGATCTTCTCGTGCCTATCATTTCTCATAAGCTTGATTTCAAAACCTTATGCGAGTGGGAAAAACAAGTCAGTAAAAGTGCCGATCCCCCTACTTTTGTCCAACTTAGTCGGTTCATCACCGAGCATATTGATTTTTTAGAAACCACCTCCGTGTCTAAGTTAAGTAAATCTAAAACTCCAGAAAACAGATCAATTAGTTCTCATGCTACGTTCACCGACAAGTGTGTCTTTTATGCAGACGCACATTTCATTACCCGTTGCGACGCCTTCAAAACCAAAACCGCAAGTGAGCGAAAAATCTTCGTAGAAAAAAGGAAGTTATGTTTCAATTGTCTAGAGTTTCACCTGATCAGTAATTGCCGATCTGACAGAAGATGTATCATATGTAGCAAACAACATCATACGCTTCTTCATGAAAATACAAATACAAGTTCTCACGTGTCTACCATTGAACCCATACATAACCACGTCGCTTTCACTGGTCCCTCTTTTACTACCAACACTGAGCTGCAACTAAGTTTAGTAGCTCAAAGCTCCGGTGTAGAACCTGTTCTTCTGGCTACCGCGTTGGTGAAATTACGTGGTGCTGATGGCAGAATTCATACTGCTCGAGCTATGATAGAGCCTGGATCCCAAAGTTCTTTTGTATCCGAGGTGTTATTAAAGAAGCTTGAACAACCATACTCTGCCACGACAGTGCCGTTGAGTGGTATTGGAGGTTATTCTCACATCCCTGCTAAGGGCCGGACCACTTTGCAACTTACATTGGCTTTCAACCCTAAAGCACATTTGCAGTTAAACGCACTAGTACTTCGTTTTATTACAAAATACACGCAAAGATGTCATAAACTAAAGAATGCCTGGACCCATTTGAAGGGATTAGAATTAGCGGACGATTTCAGAGAAACACCTGCTGAAATTGATATTTTACTTGGAGCTGACATCTTCCCAGAGATCTTGCTCGACGGACTGGTCAAAGGACCTTTCGGAACTCCAATGGCCCAACGCACAATCTTCTGATGGATTACTAGCGGACCTATTGCCAAACTTAACACCTCAACATCTCTAATTGCAACAGTTCAATCTTAGTTTTCAGATCGGTTTAAATGTCTGCTAAACGAATTCTGTTCGCCCATTGTATGGACGAAAGCGGGCGGTATGTTCGGAATTGTAGTACCCAAAGTGATCGCTAGGTGGCAAGCGCCGAGCGCGTAACCTTCAATGAAAAACATCACCCCACGTGCTTAAGTAGGGGCCTGCGCCACGCACTCGCCGTCTCTCGCCAAACATTATTTGCCTTACTTATATTTACCCCTTGCTTTACTTATTGCCCAATTGCTATTTTTTTGCTTTGCTGATATTACGCGAGGCTCTCGTATTATCAATTTGCCTATTGCATATACCTTGCGTATTGCTTGCCTATTTTACTCGAACGCGCTTAGCGTTCTTATTCCTTTTGCTTCCAATTTTACTTTCGAGTGGGTTGGAGCAAAGACTTTCAGAGTCAATAAAATTTATTATTTTCTTTCGGCGATAAACCATAACAATATAAACTCCGTATACGTTCATTCGTATACATTTTGATTTTTATAAATGGGAGCGTCCACCAGAAACCAGCCAGCGGGCATGTGCAACGCATTTTTCGTGCAAAACACGCTCTGTTCAACTTACTCCTAATCGTATTCTGAGTCTCTCAGAAAAAAACAAGACATATATCGATTGATTTTTTCCTGCTCTTTCCAATGGTGCTATTGTTTTTACTCCGAAACTTTTTCTTCTGGTTGAAAATTCGAGTTGAAAGTTCAGAGCCATTTTTCTCAAAGTATATCATGTTTATTTTCAAAATTCATGTCACCATTCGAAAGTACAAGTCTTAAGCTACAAAACCCTAAATTTTCAAATTGGAGAAATGAAGGGCTCAAAAGTATCAAGATTAAAAAGACAGCGGTGAGTGGCCGCGCGAGCTCTTTGCGCTGTGCTCAGACGCGCCGCACGCTTGGGCTTGGTATAATGAGCTCGTAATCGTATTTTGAGTCTCTCAGAAAAAAACAAGAGACATATATCAATAGATATTTTTCCTACTCTTTCCAATGGTGCTATTCTTTTTACTCCTATACACTTTTCGAGTGGAAAGTTCAGAACCATCGTTGACATTTTAAAGCTTTTTTTTTATTATGAAAATAATAAATATTGAGAAAGAAAACATTTTCAGTGGGTGATAAATACCTTCCAAGGAGCTTTTTTAAGTATTGGGAACGACTCTGTGGTCTCACAAGTAACCCTACGGAAGTGTCACTCACCAATTTTCCTGAGCCTTTGCACACGGTTTTTATACCGAAAAATATGAGACACCTTTATGTTTTTAGGTGCCCATAAAGAGTTTTAAGGTTGTGGATAGCCAATTGTGAATTTTTATATACAAGGCAGGCCTATTAAATCTATTCACGCAAATTGCTTCAAAGGTATGGTTCAAAGGCGAAATCTGCCTTTCACCAAAGTTGAACGGTTCAAGAAGGACAATCTGAAAATGATCTACAATTTGACCGAAAAACAGTTTTCAAGGATATTTGAAGATCAAAATCTGACATTTTAAATAGGATCCCCTTTTTTATCATAATGACCTTATAAGATCATTGAATGGTCACTATCATTCTTTCTATTGTAGTCTACTGGAACTCGACCTCTACAAAGGTTTTATGATTTGAAGAATGAAAAGTAAAAATGACTTTCAACTTAACGTTGAAGACGATTTTCGCCTTCTTTAAATGATGCATCTTTTCTAGAGGTCAATTTTCACTAGATTTCCAATAAAAAGGATTTTATTGACCATTACATGCTCTTATAAGGTTACTTCGACCTAATACAAAAAAAAATTCTATATGTATGTAAAATTTTCCATTTTTTACAATTCCTAGGTCAAAAATAGTAGTGCACATGTTAGAGAGTAAAAAGAGAGATGGTGGTACCGTAAAGTGAAAACAAGAAATAAAAAAAAAAATAGTTTTAGGCGCATTTTGATAAATAAAATAATAATAATTTTTTAATTTTCTTTACATTAAATAAAAAAAATAATAACTTTTTATTTTCTCTACAGTAATATTAATGTATCTATGGTAACTAAAAACTTATTAGTATTTTTCTTGAAATGAATATCAGAGAATGAAAAAAGTTATGAGAATAAAAATATAAAAACTATGAGTTATCTAATTTATAGTATAATTTATTTATAATTAATATGTATTTTTATTATTTACAATAATGCGGATTACTTCTATTGCTTGGGTCAAAGAAATGATCGATACATAGAGCTTTAGTACACCAAGCGCACCTAATAATAGCAATACTACTGCATAGTTGACAAGATTCATCGCAATTTTTAAAACAGTAATCTACTGGAGTTTCAAAATGTGGCGGTTTTTCTACATATCTACTTTTATTCCAAGCATACTGAAACATATTAACGAATCTAGGTGAAGAAAATTGATTATGAATGAGAGATTGAAGTTTCAGTATGTTATTTCGCAAATGTAAATTAATGTCATAACTATTTAAAATAATTAAATCTGAAAAACACCTCAAAAAATTTTTCCATGGTCTAAAGGTGTATACATCGAGTGGTTGTATCATTCCTGTTGTACCACCCGGAATTGTCAATATTTTCACTTGCTTATTACAAACAATTACATCTTGAAATTTTTTATCAGTTTGTCCTGACCAAGAATCTAAACACAAAACAGAAGTTTCTCCAACATTAGGTAGAAAAGCTTCTTCATACCATTTAATTATTAAGTTTGAAGTTAATTTTCCAGATATTGAAGCAAACACAATAATATTTTCTGCTTTGTATAAATTTTTTTCTACCAATGGTCCGAAATAACCGTTTTTTTCTTGTGTTACTATAAGTAAAGGGGATTTTAAAACTCCACTTGCAGATACAAAAGGTTGAATCGTGTAACTATGAGTAAGCGAATTTAAAGATTGCGCCAATGATTCAATTTTCAAAGTTCCCTTGAAAGGCAATGTACGCCCTGCACGCATTTCCAGATTAAAATCCAACTGATCAGTATTATATACATTATCTCTTCCTATTTGTGAAATTTCAAATTTAACTTTATCCGTGAATCGCGAAGTCTCTTTAGATAATGCTACTTTATTTTTCAAACTAGATGTAGTGACGAATTTATTAATTTTCCTTGATACAATTCGATGCTGCTGTTTAAATTTATAAATCCACTTTGAAGATGCTGTAAATAATTCATTTGATAGACCAACATCATCTCTAGATTTAATAGCCCATCTCTTTATATCTAAATCATGAACTGGTAGAGATTTTTCTCGCGCATTTTGAAATTGTTCTAGCACATATTCAGAAATTTTCAATAATTTGTCAAGTCTAGTTCCCCCTTGAGAAATTTCTTTCTTCCATCTATATAATGTCTTAACATTATTGACTTTTCTAAACCTATGTTTAACTGTAGTTAGTTTAAGACGTCCTTTACTTCCAGAACGCCAAAAATTAACAGCATTGGTTTTATAATCTAGATCTATTGGTACCAAAACTTTTTTGCTACTTTCTAAATTATTTATTACATTATAATCATCTTCAAATTCTTCTTCTATAGCACAAGCATCAGAAATGACACTTTCTTCATCAAAATTTAACGTATCATATGTTTCTATAAATAAATTATCATTTATTGCATCTTTAATTAAAGTTTCAAGCTCTAACGAAAACTGTTTTTCTTCTTTAGTAATAATTGATTGAATGTCAAATCGAGAATCATTGAAAGCTTTTCCTAATAGCGTTAAAACATTCTTAGGATTGATCATTATTGTGCAAAATATACACTTGTATCTGAAATAAATAATTTTTTTTACACTCCGTGCGCAAAGTTCGATTTCGCACACGCTCTAATAAAAAAAGATGTCAAAAAATAATGTTTGATACACGAGTGAGAAAGTGGTTGTATCTTTGTGTGGCCTTTTCACCCTTGTTTCGCTCGGGCGCAAACGTCCACCACGAGGATAAAATCACTTTTTCGCACTTGTATCGAAAATAACTATTTCTTTAAATGCATGCATATTACAAATTAATGTAAAAAAATCGTTAAGTACTTATATAGTATTGCTAATTAAATAATGAAGAGCAAAAATTAAAGTTGTAAACTTTAAATAATATTAAATATGAAAATTTGTAATTATTTGACAGGGTAAAATTATTTATTACAACTCTGAAAAAAAATATTTGTTATTTTACAAATGTATAATACGTTAAACTTTATTAATGAAATAATTTTGAAAATGAAGCTTATGACGGCCGTGTAGTTATTAAATGTAAAAATGTATAAGACGTTAATGATTTATAACAGTAAATTCATTTTATTTGCGTAACGTTTTGATCTTATTAATGATGATCCTTTTTAAGTAAATAAATTTGTTCGTGAAGAATATTTTTTTTAAATTAAGATATTTACCTTTAGATAAAATTTGATGAAACTTTAATTATTAAACATAGTTATTTTTAAATATTCGGAAAATATTGATACAATATTGGTACAATATCGATACAATATCGATATAGAATATCTATATTTTTCTTATTTATAAAAATTTACGTTATTATAATTTTTTTTCGAAGTATTTAATAGAATGACTTTCACCTTAAACTTAAAATTGAATGCTAATAATTCTAAATTTTCTTTGTTTTATGATTTTACTATGCAAAAATTATATTTATTAAAACTATGCAATTTTTAGTTCCCTTAAATCATTCATATATTTATTTAGCAATAAAAGTAAATAAATAACGAAATGAGATATGTAATAAATATAATAAAAAGCTTTTATTCACCTTTCTCGTCTATTACAAAATTTTGTTGAATAACTTTGATAAACTTCTTTAACAAATTGTCAAATTATCACTGTTTCTATATTCCACATAATTGCACCACTATAGTTTTTATTGAAAAAATCATGTAAACTCAATTGAAGTAACTGCTTTCGATTTTATCTAAATATCTATTAATTGCTCTAGTTTTTATTAATGCATAGGGGAGATCGAGGCAAGTTGGCATACGGGTAGGTTAGCCCAATGCTAATATCTCGTGATTGGAGTAACAGAGGTCAAAACCTATCAAACTGTCGATGTTAGTCATGTACATTGGAACGAGGAATATTCGTTTTATTTTTCAGTCGGAAGTTTGAAAATTTTCTCATATACAGGAGTAAATTTTATATTCCAGAAAATTTCCAGTGATTCTTGAAAAGATTATGATTATCTATTTTTAAACGTAATTTAGGTTATAATGATTAATTATTTAATAATTTTAGCACTTTGTATTATTTTCATATTTAAATTTTCAATATTATTAGCATAATTTTTAAATTAAAATGTACCCGTGTTACAAAAAAAATAAATAAAGAAAATGTAGAAAGAGGTCTAACTATAGCACCGGTCTCTCCCACATTCAAAAGCTTAGGAATAAAAAAAAATCAAATGTGGTATTGTTTTTATTTTATTATTCAACAAAAATTTTGCAATACTAAATGAACTTCTTTTTATTGAAAGTGAATTATTTGCTTGGTAAAGAAATTAAAGAAAACTAAAAAATATGTGCAAATACGAGTAGGGCAACAATCGCCTATATTACGTTATAAATTTATATACGATTCAGGAATAATAGATTTTACTAATCTTAAAATGCAATTATTTAATCTAAAAAAAAATATTAATTGCAATAGTAGTAATAATTCGTTATTGAATCGAATGCTCAACTGCAAAACATTGGAATAAGAAAAATATTCACTTGTTATATCTTTCTAGTACTAATCAAATAAAGTAGTACATCACGTAATAATTATTACCATTATTATCTTTTCATTATCATTACTATAAACACAAACATCTGGTGATGAGAACAATAGTTTATAGAATCTGCCTTTACTTCTCTTACCAATAATAATACATTGAAAATGATCTTTTCTTCAACTGTTTTAGTTATGAATTAAATTCAAGAAACAACTTTTTTTGGTGTGTATTTGTTTATAATAATTATGAACAATTATGGATTAATAAAAAGTCCTATTCGATTTATAATTTAAGTCTTTTATACTACCTAACAATGCAAAAAATTTCAGGATTTTACATAAAAAAAGAAAAAAAGAAAAAGAAAGGTGCTAATATATTGGCTCATGTGACTGCAAGGGTAACCATGTATCTAAAATAGATTTTACGGGGCGCATATCAGTCTAAAATCATTAATATTATCCAAAATTTACGTGTCCTATTCAGTTTGGTAGAATAGATAAAATAACTTGAAGATGTTTATTATTATTGGGCTATATGGTATATGAGTAAATCGGATTTACTAAATTCATAATTTTGTGACCCTTTTCGAGTTCCAAAATTTCTTTTCCGAGCACACCTATGAGACACGTTTTTTGGCACATTACACCTTATATTATAAGAAGAAATTATGGGTGCATCCATTTTTTTTGCTGCATTTCATTTTTCTTATGGGAATTTAACATGGGAAAAATGGACGAAAAGTGCGGTCATTGTTGATTAACCAATAGCAAGCTATGAAAGTGGCCAACAAACATTCCACAAAAAACGATTACAGTAAAAAAAGAGCTTTAATTTGAGATGAGAATCGTTAAAATCGGTCAATTCGGCGCCAAGTTACGTGCATTTGAAAATCGCTAAAAATAATAAAAAATCATTGAATTACGTGGATTCGGGAAAAATCGCTCATTTTCCTCAGCAAAATATGGATTTCACCCAAAAGTTTTCGATTGGACAACGTTTTTTCCTTATAATATAAGGTGTAATGTTCCAGAAAAAACATGTCTCATAGGTGTGCTAAAAAAAAAAATTTTTTTTGGAACACGAAAAGGGTTACGAAGTTATGGATTTACTGATGATATATTCTCATTTCACGTATAAAAATTCACGATTGGTGAATACGTGCCTCATATTTTTCGATATAGAAGCCGTATGCAAAGTCTCAGGTAAATCGGTGAGTGACACTTCCGTAGGGTTACTTGTCAGTCCCTCTAGTGGCAGAAATGATAACACGCGAAAGTGCAACGATTAAAGTATAATAGATATTATATACGCATACAGAGGCGCGTCCAAGCGCAGAACAGACTTCACGCGGCCGCTCGCCGCTGTCTTTTTAATCTTATTACTTTTGAGCTCTACGTTTCTCCAGCTTGAAACTTTAGGGTTTTGTAGCTTATGACTTATACTTCCAAATGGTGTTATGCATTTTAAAGAACATCATGTTATACTTTAAGAAAAATTACTGAATACAGTACGAATTGTACTGCGTAATATATTCACCAAAGACTGTGAGAATCTGAAAATGAAAAGGAAAAATTACACAAAGTATCTATTTTTTATTTTCTTAAACTAGCGTTAATTTGGCGCGCTACGCGCGCACTCTCTTCGCTGTTTCTCGATTTCTTTCGAGTTTCGAGATCGATTCGACATTTCGAGATACCTCGTAAAAACGCTCTAAAACCGGACGAATATCGATCGCTCAATTTATATTAAGGATTTTATATATGTACTGTAATATTTACAGAATACATGGCTCCTCTGAAACATTTGGCGCCCCTCACCATATAATCATTAATTGTATTATACTCAACACTTGAATTTGTTGAAATTATCACTAGAAACCACTTAAATTTATAACTCATCATTGCTAGACAACTTGTAAAATTAAAAACAAAAGTTTATGAACTAAGAATCATTGTGAGAATAAAGCTTTCTCGATATTCTTTTATAGTGGAGATATAAGTTCTTGAAATTATTATTGATTGAAACTACTTAAATTAATAACCCATCATTGCCACACACAGTCTTGTAAAATTAAAAATACAACCAGTTTATGAACTAAGTATCACTGAGAATAAAAGCTTTCTTGACATTCTTGTATAGATAAAACTTTTTGAAATTACTATCTGAATCTTGTTTAGAAAAATATTTACTAAGAACTCCTCTGAAACATTTTGACATCTCCCACAGTGAGAAAATCATAAATTAGATTAACTAAGCACATTATTCGTTGAAATTTTCACAGTAACACATCATTTTCACTTTTTTTAGTATTTCAATGTTCATTTGACATAATCTTTTAATTCGTGCTTGAGTAAATATGTACAACATATAGCTCTCTCAATTCTCTCACTCAGTTAGTATCCATGTAATGGTTCGCCTCGTGGAAAAGCTCACGGTACTTTGGCTCTCAGTGGATTCACTCAAACCCTCTCACTAAAAGTCTCTCTCAGTAATGGTCTACCACGAGGGAAATATACTGTGCCGGCGATTCTCATGTGATGGAGCTCTCTCTCGGTCAACTCACTCTGTGTAGCGGTTCGTCTCGTAGAGAAACTCACTGTGCACATTCGGCGATTCTCAAGTGAAACATTCAAGTGTAGGCTTTCTCACTCTCTCAACATGGACTGCTGCTCGGCAACATCTCATACGGCGTCGTCTAGCACGGCAGGTTTTCACGTAGCAGTGTCTCTCACACGGAAACTTCTCACACGGCGGTGATACTCAAGCGGCATCTTCTCACCGGCTCTCGATACTTCAAGCGCGCCACGAGGCAATATCTCACACAGCATATTCATAGTGCAGTGCGTCTAACAAGGCAGCTTCTCACGCGGCTTCTCCTCACATGGCATATACTCACTCGGCAACTTTGCACGGATTCTCGCTCACACCTGCACTTTCACCAATGCAGTCCCGGCAGTAAACTCATGATCACCGTGATCAATAATATCAACGGGATTTGGGCATGGTTTTTTCGAGCAGGAAAATTACACTGGCAGTTCTCAACCGGCTTTGCTCAACTGGTTTCTCTCATCGGCTGCTTCGCATCCTCACACTCATCTCACCGGCTTATCTCATCTTTCGTTATCATCCTCAACATACGGTTCTTCTCAACTGTTCAGCTTCGTTGCGGAATCATCATCACGGAACCAACTCATCAGCGTAAACGATTTACATCATCGCTACGTATGATAACAACTCAAATACATGCGGCCATTTTATACGAAGGTGCGCTGCTACACGGAAAGCATAACCAAGCTGTACAGCGGGAAATACTCAGGCACGATTAGGTCAGTAATACCTAATCGTGTCATCTCATTGAAAACTCAACCACAATCAATTCAATAATAATTGATTGTGTTGCTTATTGTATGGTTAGTACACTCATCAGTGATTCGCAACGTCGCACAGAAAACTCATACACTCAAACAGCAAACTCACCAATACTCACAGAATTTTGTAACACTCATACACTCAGAATTATGTAACAGTCATACACTCAACTCTTTATTGTAACTTTTTCACACAGTAATATTAATTTTGCACCAACCTTTATATAAATTTTTAAATGACTTAATGTAACTATGTAATAGAAAATAATTTATAGACAGTTTTATAATATATTGAAATTGAATTGACTGAAGTATTTGGCTCTCAATTTATTTTTTAAACACCCACAGCATGTCCTCATTATAATTTATGGGATTCTCAAACATTACAGCACTGATATCGACTAAGTTTCTTGAAGATGACAAATGCTTTTTAAACCAAGGCTAAGGCCAATATTTCAAATCAGCATCATAAATTATATTATATATTTATGCTCACGTGTTACTCACCAATATTTTCTTCTATGTAAAAGCTTATTATAAAATTTATGAACCTCATAACACATTATTTATTAATACACACTTCACCTACTCTCAAAATATTTCAAACTGTTTTAAGTAGAAGTTGTAAAATTTGATTTTATTTTATTTTTTTATTTTATTTATTTATTTTTTTTTTTTGAGTTGTTGATTATAAACACTTATTTGATTTCGTCTAACACATCATGCCGGTGCTTTATTTTATTTAATACAAAACACTGATTAGATGTCACTTATTGATAATACAATAATATACTTGTATCGGGCAAATCACTTCTTCATTTGTTATCAATGAGTTTCTAATCCCTCAAGAAAAAAGCCTTCACCAGCTCTAATATGATTTTCAACTAGATAGATCATCTATAAAAATCACAATTTTCTTTTTTTATTTTGAAGAACTAACTTCAAAACATAATACCTTTTTCGTACTTTTAGTGCAATACTGTCTAAAATATCTAAAATACATTTTTCTCCTCATCATTTGTTAGATCAGCTGCTATATTATAACATGTATAAAGTATCTCCAATTCAATTCAAAATCGAATTTTTTTAATGCCTCCAAAAAATCTTCTTGTATAATATCTGTAAAAATAAAAAATCACGCAAAGTATCAATTTTTTCATTTTTTAAAATGATTTTGGCCATTTAACATTTAGCCATTGAATAAGTACTTATCTAATAAAAGTTATTTCCCTCGTTGATTTATACACGTATAGATAAATTCTTCTCATCAGTTGACTTCTTGAGATCTTTGAAATATATTATTAATAAAAAAATCTAACTCACGAAGACAACATTTGTATAATAATAATACTGACATGTATATGTAAGGTTAGTGTTGCGGATAGGAATAGAAATTATTACATTTAAGCCTATATAGCGCAGGATTGAGTTATCAAACGAATGAACCTAGATTATTGTAAGTATAGGAAAATATTTGTAAAGCGTGGAAAGATAAATAATGTAAAGGAGATAAAGTCATTATTCGTAAAGCTACTTAGAATTTACTAGATGATCTACGGTAGTCAATTGTCTGTCGTTGGACAGCGTAATTTGAAAATTTGCAACTGTTGAATAAAGGACACACAAATTGGATAGAATAAAAGAGTTTATTTAAGAGACTTAATCTAAGATACAGTATGACTACACTTGGCGCGGGCCATTCTCGGTCTGACGACAAGTTCGCAGGAGCGTCGCGCTCGCCCGTCGGCTCTCACACGTTATGGGGTGGGGAGACACACATGTGTACATACGTGTGTCGTGCGCTGTACAATATAATATGTATATTCTCAACAGCAACTAAGATCGAGATTGGAGAATAGTGGTAGAAAGGAAATATGGAAACGCGGGAAGCCGCGAGAAACCGCGGAAAACGGCGGTAGAATAGAAATATGGAAACGCGGGAAACATCGGTAGAATAGAAATATGGAAACACGAGATACCGTCGTAGAATTGAAATATGGAAAAGCGGGAAATCGCGACAAAATTGAAATTGAAACGCGTGAATCCACGGGAAAGCGCGGAAAATGGAAATATGGAAATGTGGAGACGCGGCAAACTACGGGAATGCGCGGGAACTGTTAGGTCGATCGGATACGTGTGTGTGTATGCGTGTGTGCATGCGTGCATGCGTGAGTGCGTGCGTGTGGGTACACGCACACACACACACACATATACTAGTGGGGCTCCGCCCCCCTGCTCGTTCCGCTCGCCAACCTCCGTTACATACATAAATAAAGGTAAGCCATGATCCATTATTGTTGTGATTTTGATGTTAATATAATAAACAGTAAGTTAAAATTAGTTTTTGAGTTGAGCTATTGATGTTGTATGTTTTTATTTAAAAATTCAAAAAATGTCAACCGTTCGTTGGTTGGAGTTAAGTATTTAAGGTAAACAATTGACTCGACCGATCACTTCAAATCATTTAATTAATGATTTGAAGATTCAAATCCGACGTTTTGATAGTTTTATTTACTGTCTTCATCAGGTCTTTAAAAAATTATGAAAATTACATAGTAACTTAACAGTCATGACCTGTACAGTCATTTCGTAACCATTTTTTATTTTAAATTATAATTGATGAAAAATATTTGATTATAAAGAACACGGGATCGTTTCAGAGGCAATATATGTATAAAAGTATTGCTGTGATGATGATAATAGATACAGATAGTGTTAATATGATAGACATCAAATTAAAATTAGTTTTGTTAATATTATGTAACAATAAACATATGTTGTATATATTTAACAGTTTTCCACGCTACCCTAGAGGTACTGTTAGAGGCGCGTTGGATTTTTTTTAAGTGGTATCCTTCGCCAATAGCCCTACGTAACCACTTTTGATTTTAAATTATTATATTTATGTATGACTTATTATGTATGACTTATTTTACTTAAAATTTTATTATACAAACTTATATTTATAATTTGTATGTTTTTTAAAAATTTATAAAAATATTTGTATATAAAGAACATGGGAGCTTTTCAGAGGTAATATGTATAAATGTATTTTCTTCAATATATCCTATAATGTTTTATTCCTAAGCTTTTTATATCTTGGAAACGTATTTTTATTTACTTGTTTCTGATATATATATATATATATATATATTTATATATATATATATATATATATATATATATATATATATATATATATATATATTGTAGCTTTTTGTTATGTAGGATATATCAAAGAAATATATATTTCATGAAATTATTTTCGTAAAATTTTGACACATAAATAATAACATTTTCATTTATTTTCGTAAAAGTTTAAATATTACAAGTTAAAATTTAAATTATTATTTATATATTTTGAACTTTACGTAAAATTTAGTGTTACATGATTCATATATAAATTATTTCAATTATTTATTGTATTGAAATTTACGAAAATTGGTATTTATATGTTAAGTGTTGAATGTCGAGGAATCTACTCTTATATGTGTATTGAAATTTGTATGGTTTATCTTCAAATTATATTTGAATTATATTCAATTGATATATGGTTTATATTACCTTTATTCTGGGCGTAGGCTCTCGTAAATAATAAACAGCTGATTAGTTAGATGCACTATTTATTGAATGATATAAGTTTTATAAATAAGACTATGCGATTTACAACTTATTAACTTTGTTAAACAATATATAATACCGATAGATTATTGATTTTATAGATATAAGAAATTCTCTTCGTAATTGAATGTAGGGTATTTGACCCGTATAAAATATTCGCTACTCCTTTTGTCGACTGGAGTTGTACGGAGTTCGCAATCTGTTCACGATGACTGACTTGTGTGTTGAGAGTCGCCGTATTTATTAAGCGGTTAAATTAGGTTGAAGATGATTGAGATCATCTTATTTTGCAATGTAATTGTCTCCAATCGTATTAAATTCGGTAGTCGCATTGCGAAATGCTGATTCTAAAGAAAATATAATACGCAAGTTTGATGACCTACTACTGCGTCACGATTGCCTCGTATTAAATAATGTCAACGTTGTAAAGTTCGCTCGCTTCGGCGTGATGCCGCTTGCATTAAAAAGCAATGTTGTCAAAATTCGCATATACGACATTTGTATGTCAGAAAATTACTGGAGATAAATTATGCATTGTTAATTTGATTTTAGAGATACGTCACAGACGTCAGACGTAACACTTCCCCCCTTAGATTGTTGAATATCGTAGAGATTCAACAAGTATAATAATAGTTAGCCATCAGTAATTTTCTGTTACAATAATTTCAAATTACAATTATAAGATGGAAAGTTAACTATAAATACAACAACGTCTTTCATAAAATGTTTGTAGAAAAATTTTTTAAATAATTTCAATATGGTTCGTTTAAAATTGTGGTTCATTTCGTACAAGAATGTTTACAATTTTTTCTGTGTTGCAATTTTTCCTTTATGCTAGTTGATACGTGGGTGTCAATAAATTTGCAATCACATAATTTTGTGGATCAAGAAATTACTGATGAGAATATGAGTATCAAATGTAATTTATAGGGATACGTTACGGACGTAACATATAATATATTTTTTTAAATATATTTTCTTTAATATATTCTTCAATGTTTTATTCTTAAGCTTTTCATATTTTAGAACTTGTTTATGTTTATTGTTCCTGATATATATATTTTAGCTTTTATAGAATTGTGTTAACAACATATTTAAAATATATTTTAAATCTAGACATATATTAATATTAATGAATTTTATTAGTCATATCATTTATTTTAAAAATTAAATCTGTGGAACATAGAACAATTTTATCTGATCCTAAACTGGATTTAAATGAATTAATTAATGGTTCACAAATATTTTTAAATAAGGTAAGAATTTAAATAAGAAAGAAATACATTTATATTATATTATTATATATTGTAACGCGTGCGCGAGTTAGGTAATTCGAGATTCGAATTACCCGCGCCGAGCAGGCATACTCACCGGGGGCGCGAGCGCGCGAGCATCCTGACCGGATTAGAACGGTCTCGCGACGCGTAATATGCCCGTCGCGTACCCGCGAAGCTGCTACGGCTTTATAGGAATCACGGCAGCCATCTTCGTGTCTGCCATCGCGCGTGAAACATCTCCTCCGTGTCTCTCGTGAGTTAACTTGTCCGCGCCGTCCTATCGTTTTTGTTAGACCCCGCGAGTGTAGTGGAGGCGCCGCAAATAGTGTATCCGCACGCGAGAGAGACAGAGAGAGAGAGCGATACCGCATCGCGTGTGCCACGAGCAGAACGAGACTGCGAGCGAGGAGCCGGCAGCTAGCCCGCCTGCCGACCCAATACAGCGAGCAAGAGAGAGAGAGGGAGAGCGCAACTGCTGTGCGAGCGACAGGGAGCAAGAGAGAGTCGAGTGTACCGATTGGTCCTTCCTAACGTAAGTTTTCTACTCTCCTCTCGCGGGTTTATTGTAAAGGCTCGCACGGAAATCGACCCGTGCAAGCTTTCTGTGCCGTGTACGTGTGGGTGTGTGTCAGCCCGCCGTACTTTAACACCGCGTGCGAAATTAGCAGCTTCGCCGCGCGCCGTATCGTTCGCGCGTTTGAATCTTAACGGTCGCGCGCGAACTAACTCATATTTGTTCTAATCAGCACGTGCGTTGTGCTTGTAGTTATTAGTGATTTTAATATACTGTGATATCTAGTTACTCGTCGCGTTGTTCATTACAACCTGTCCTGCTCCCGGATACCGCCGCCTCCGCGGGAAAACGACTCCGCCGGTCGTTTTCATATCTGAGTATAGCGGCCGCGCGCTTTACTCTTCGAGCGCGCGCTTTTCACTCAGCGATCCAATTAGTTGGAAAGCGAAGTTCGTGTGCGATCTTCGCGTTGTTTTCGGGATTCCAGGAGCAGATCCCCGGGCAAGTCATTTTAGTCTGACACCCGCGGCACTGTGTTCTAGGGCATCGCTGGCCTGTGGCTTGTTGGGATTTTCCCCCACTAGCCATCCCGTTACAATATATAATAATTATAATTATATGATTATTTTTTAGACAAAAGAAGTAGAAGACAATTAAAATAATAATTAACATAAAAAATAAGATAAGTATATTTTGGTATATGTTTATAAAAATCTTTGAAAAATTATATAAAGTTTTAAAAAAATTTTAATATTTCGAAAATGATAATGATATTATTATTTATTTCATAATAAAAAATGATAAAAAGGAAATATAATTTTTAGAAAATTTATAAAAGGTACAAATCTTTATGAAATAATCTTTATGATATTCTTTAAGGGGGTGTGGTACTCATGCACTCTGTTTTACCGGCACAACTCGGCAAATTCTATATTATTAAAATAAATATATCGAATTACATCTTATAAAGAGATAGTTGCCCTGTGCAATGTAATAATCTACTAGCCTGCGCAGTTTTGAGCCCAAATATCAACGGCACCCTAAAAAATTAGGGTGCCGTTGACATTTGAGCTCAAAACTGCGTTGGCTGGTAGATTATTACATTGCGCAGGGCAACTATCTCTTTATAAGACATAATTCCACATATTTATTTTAATAATATAGAATTTACCGTGTTCTGCCGATAAAATAGAGTACATGAGTACCACACGCTCTTAAAATCATAATGTTTAAAAGTGGAACGGAAAAATAAATAAAAAAAGATATATAAATAAAGAATCCTTTTAAATTTTTCAAATGAACACATTATCAAACAGAAAAATGATTACAAGATTTCTATGAAGACTTATATAAAGATTTATAAAAATTAAAACAATATATTTCATTTCCTTTCATATCATTTGAATAAACATTTGAATAAATATTAAAGTAAACATATGTATATATTCTATATATCATATAATTTATTTTATATTATATTTGATCAATTATCATTTTTTTTCAGGCAATCATGGTAACTCAATTATAAATAATCAATTATAGGTAAGAGAGATATAGTGGTTAGGTAGGGCTATTGGCGGAGGATACCACTTAAAAAAAATCCAACGCGCCTATTAACAGTACCTCTAGGGTAGCGTGAAAAACTGTTAAATATACACAACATTATAGTATAGAAACATATATATATATTTATATATATATATATATATATATATACATATATATATATTTACGATAGTAATACATATAACATCAATAACACTAAATATATATAATAAGCTGCGTCAAGAAACCTTGACTATTAACATAAGCCTTACTGTACAGTAGTCCACCTTTTTGTGTTTCCTTTTTGTTAAAGTTTGAAGGTCCTTGACTATTATCATAAGGAATTATTTTAATCACATTTTATTTATATCCTTTAAGGATATAATTTATTTATATATTTAAAAGGATATTCTTTTCCAAATTAATTTTAGAAAATGGTTGTAATTTTTTAGAAAATAGGTTAAAACCGACAAAGGATACTACTTGAAATATTAGACGAAAACTATTTAAATAATGACATTATTTTGAGGGGGGGCTGAGGGGGGACCGAGGTAGCGCGAGGGGGGAGGGAGGGGGTGGGGGGGGGGGCGTGGTGGGGCGAGGGGGGTGAGGGGCGCTGTGAAGGGTGGCTCCCATTCTCAAAACACATGTAAATAATCGCATTTTTCCGTTATTTTGAGGGGGCGAGGAGGGGGGCGAGGAGGGGGTGATGGAGGGGGGGGGGCGCGAGGAGGGCGCGAGGTGGTGGCGAGGTGGCGCGAGGGGGGAGTGAGAGGGCGCTGCGACTGACACTTTTGAAACGTCTATTATATATATATATATATATATACACACACACACACACACACACACACACACACACACACACACACACACACACACACACACACACACACACACACACACACACACACAAATATATATATATATAAGTGTCGTAAGAGCTGCAATAGCTTAACCGGACATCTTAAAAACATGGAAAAATTGGAAAAGGACACAGCATATAACAAAATTCAGTTCTCGACATCATTTAAACGAGATAATTTTTTTATATGAAATATACACACACACACACACACACACACACACACACACACACACACACACACACACACACACACACACACACACACACACACACACACACAAATATATATATAAGTGTCGTAAGAGCTGCAATAGCTTAACCGGATATCTTAAAAACATGGAAAAAATTGGAAAAGGACACAGCATATAACAAAATTCAGTTCTCGACATCATTTAAACGAGATAATTTTTTTATATGAAATCTTTTGATTTGATTAGAGCAATGAAATGGCTTTCGATTAAGAATGATATGTTACAGTAAAAACTAACGCAATATACGTATAAAAGTGCAATGAATTTTTCGTACACCCATTTCAATGTACATGTAGCACGGGTCGCTCCTTTAGGCTTCTTCTATACTTGCCTTCGGAGCGCTCCCGCGCTCCTTGATAAAACACTACGTAATAAATATAGCATACGTTATACATTAGAATCTGTATAGGAATATATATCTTGATTGTACGTAGCATTTCGAAAATTTAATTATTTTATTAACGATAACGTGTACTAATTTGTGTTTTGCTGTATTTACATAAAATTCAGTCGTTGATTAATTAACTAAGTTTAGAAATAATGTGTACATTAAATTAAATTTATTACATTTTTATACGGTTTTATACATTTTTATACAGTTTAATACATTTTCATACAAAATAAAATAAAATAAATAGAAAAATAAATAAATAAATAAATTATGTTTTTATGTTTATAAAAACGTAACTACGTTTTTACGTTTTTTACGTTTTATAAATTCTATAAAACGTAAAAAACCATATGAAATTGTATAAAATCTTTGCAAATCGTAGAAAACTGTATTAAAATGTTAGAAACTGTATGAAACCATACTAAAACGTATCAAAACGTATTAAAACGTATAAAGTTGTCCAAAAACCAATGTTTAGATCCGGTTTTATACGTTTTTATACAGATTTGTACGGTTTTATACGATTTCATACATTTCTTTTGTTTCCATACGGGGCTAGAGGATTAGGTGATTTCAGAGAAATAGATGCGAAAGAGTATTTTTTAAAAATCTTTGTACCGTCTGCTGCTATGGAAATGGCAGTTGACATTAGAACTCAACTTCTCAGCCAACTTTGAGCTTCTAGTTTTATAAAAGCAAGAGAATCAGGTGATACAGAGATTTGAATTGTAATTCTGAGAACTTGTACTTTTTTCTTTTATTCCTTGCGATAGCTACAAAGAAAAAATTTATTATTGTTATCTTTTTTAACAACTTTAAATTCTCCGTTTAAATACTAATACAAATTTAATGTTTTTATTCAAACAATCTTTCTCTCAAGAACTGTCCAACTCTCTACAAAGAACTTGACTGAAAGCTTAAATGTTTTTTGAAACAATTATAATAAACACTTTTAAAAAACTATTTTTTAAAGTATTTTCTAACAATCACCTTAACTTTTGCAAACTATATAAAAATTCTTCCAAAAATTTTTTATGAAAACTAGTGACCTGTTTAACAATAATTATTTTGATAGATCTACAGAATCTATGAAAAATGTTTCCTTTAAAAAGGAAGCATTAACATCTTTTTCTCGAAAATATATTTGATTTATCATTTATCTAAAACTAATTTAAAATAGAAATCAGAAAACTTTTTACGAAAGTATAGAATAAGGCAAGTATAAGTTTTCCCTGGACTCTATAAGAATTAAAAGAATTATTTTCATATGACTTTACAACTTCTCTCTCTCTCTCTCTCTCTCTCTCTCTCTCGCACTCTCTCTCACTCTAAGCCTCCCTCGCGCTCTCCCTCAACATGTGTCAAACTCTTTACCAAGAACTCAGATGCGTCAGAGCGCGGCGCAAGGTGCGGACCGATAAAAGTAGCCGCGAACAGTAGCTCAGTGTGCACACTTTGGGGGAAGAGTAATAAAGGAGATTAACAATCGGCGCTACACTTCCCCGACAAAAGTCCAGGCCCACGCGGCGCGATGTATATAACGAGTTCTCGCCCCGGTAGTCATTTTTTTTTACAGAAACCAGTGGCTAGGTGTAGCTCGCTTACATACGGACGCTCTCTCGCCTACCTACCTTATACCCGGGAAAATTCCAGAGCGCGAGCAATGCACTCCTTGCGCCGGAATAATGCGTGTTTATCGCTCGAGCGAGCGGCCGCTCTACCTTTTGAAGCTCCCCCTCTCTCTTTCTCTATCTCGCTTTGGATCGCCGCGCGAGCAGCAGCTAGCTGGAAGAAGAAGGGCCGCGCGCAGATGGGCCTTAGATCTTTAATAAGAGCCTAAATATTTTTTTAAAACAATCAGTAAAACAAATAGTATTGTTAATAAGCTTTCTACAAAAGTATAAAATAAAGCAAGTATGAGTTTTTTCTGCAGAATCTATAAGATAATAATATCAATATGCACAAAGTCAAGTATTTACTCTCTCTCTCTCTCTCTCGCTCTCTGCCCCCCCCCCTTTCTCTCTCCCTCTCTCACATCAAAAACTGCATTTAAATCCATTTAATATTAATATACATTTGTAATTAAATTTTATAATAAAATTTTTGTATATAATTACTTTTTACAAAAGTATAAACCTAGGCAAGTAACAGTGTATTACCAGTCGCATCTATGTATTTTTCCTTGTACGAAAACTTTCTAGAAAGGCGAACTTAAAATTTTTAAAGATATTTAAAAAACGTATTGAGTTAATACGTTTGTGATAAAATATAAATACAAATCAAACAATAGAAAGTAATGAAATCAACATGTATAAAGTCAAGTCTTTACTACCCACTCTATCTGTCTCTCCCTCTCTCTCACTCTCTCACATCAAAAACTTTATTTAAATACATTTAATATTAATATACATTTTTAATTAAGTTTTATAATAAAGTTGTACAAATCAAACCAATGAAAGTAATGAAATCAATACGCATAAAGTCAAGTATTTTTTATACTAATTTATCAATTTTCGGAAAAAATAAGAATGTATAGTAATTATAAAAAAACCCATTCAATTGCCAACACGTATATTTATGTGAATGTAGAAGTATGAAATTTCTACTATTATATATTATAGGCTGACTATTTCAAATACGTTTTGTCGGTAGCTATTTTTTTTCCAACTTGAAGAGCTGAATTTTATTTTCCTTGAAAACGTTGTATGTTTGAATCGAAATTATATTTAAATAACGATATTTAATGTACAAATTTCTACAAATTAAACAAATAAAAGTTATGCAATCAATTTCTATAAAGTCAAATATTTTATCATTAATCTATTTTCGGAGTAAATAGATTTTTTATTAGAAATACTTAATCGCCAACGCTTGTGTATATTTTTATATCTTACCTCAATAAAGAATGTAGAAGTGCAATATTTTGAACTTAAAGAGAAAAATTCATTTGCTTTTAAGATATTGCATGTTGGAATTGAAATTCATTTAAACCACGACATTTTTTATAAATTATGCAAAAGAAAGTTGTGATATCTACTCCCAGATAGTTAAGTACTTTTATTATAATTGAATTGAATTATAACGATACTTTCTTTTTCTAACAATATCTTTTACATTATATGATTGAGATGTTAATGGTTCAACGGTTAATTTTTACATTTACATCCCTGTGGCCTAGTGGAATTGCTTGTTCTATTTATTATAATATTTATAATAATAAGCCAATTCAAAAGTTCTTATGAATTAAGAAATTTTTCTAAAAGTTTACTACAGAAATTTTTTTATAAAACTTTGAGATACTGTAAAATATTTATGTTTTTTGATAAAATAAAATTTTGTCCATTTGATAATTGTTTATATGTAGATTTGTTTGACGCATTTGAAAGGTTCATTGTAAAAAATTAATGACAAACATACTTGCCGGACCCGTCCTTTACAGTAATAATACTGTAAAAATATTTAGCTGTATTCCATTTGAAATTGAAATGAAAGTGGTTCCATCGACAATCAATTTAAGGCGATGTTAGTGCCATCCGTTACCGACGATTGCAGGAATCCGTTTTTTTTCATTCAATTTTGAGTTTGGAGGCAATATCACTCTGGTTTGTTATAGTATCAAATCTATAACGTGTCAGAGAAATTTTTTGTCAAAATTCAAAGTTGAATAAGAAAAACGGATCTGCAGTCGGCGTTAACTGAGGGGCCTCGCATCGCCTTACCGAAAAGCGAAAAGTAAGCAATGTTGTCAAAAGAGTTCTAGAAATTTAATTTTTTTAATAGTCAACTGTTCCGCTAAAAACTGCCAAAGGACGGGTCCGGCAAGTATGTTTATCATTAATTTTTTAATGAAAAACCTTTAAAATGTGTCAAACAAATCTACATATAAGTACCCTCTAAATTCCAATAAGTGAAATTCACTCTCAATAAGTGAATATTCACTTATTCTAAGTCCAATAGAAAGGTTCATTTTTAAGTTTTTATACGTTTTCCTACGGTTTCATGCATTTATTATTTCCATACGGGCCTTTACAAAATGCGAAGCTCAAAGTTTGCCAAGTTAACTACCCTTATGTAACAGCACCTGATACTAATAATAAGTTTTTTCACAAAACACTCTTATGCATCGATCTGCTCTTGTTTTTTGGACAAATTGTTATTACATTATTAAATGTGTGCTAAAATTTACCTCTAGCCTTCTCTTGCACACTCTAAAGCTGGAATTCGTTTCATTATTTTGATATCCACATCTTTCTTTTTCATATGTATCAAGCTATTGTCTGTAGTTGTTATTTTCTCTTGTCACAAGTAGCATCTTCTACTGTAGCCTATTTATAAATCTATAAATAGTCTGACATGCAAGTTATATGTATCTCTCCTATACATACAAAGCATATGAGAAATTTCTTTTTATTAAAGCTAGAATGTTTACTTGAACTGTACTGTGTAATATATTCACCAAAGACTATGAGAATCTGGAAATGAAAAAGAAAAGTCTGTAACGCTGCCAATTTTCCACCCCCCTTGACAACGTTATTACTCGCCCTGAGGGCTCTACAGTCACGACTGAGTGTCGCGCCTCTCTCACCTTCCCACAAACGACTTCAATTTCGCGGACGGCAACGCGTGGACGCGGTCAAATTTATTTTAGGGGCGCCAGACCACGGCGGTGACGCGTTCCCTCTCTCTATCACTTTGCCTGGCGGTGGACTCTTCCTCTCTCCCTTGGGCGTGGGCGGTAATGCGACGGCCTGGTATGGCCGATACCCTCGGTGACTTCAAGGAATTTCGCGAAATGGCTACTTCGGACACACGGTAACACTCAAGGAAATAAAAACAAAATTATCTACGTGAAATTAAATGTGAACCAGTCCTTTATTTATGTAACTAATTCCTCTCGGCGGCGGATAAATTTCTACTCAACACAAAAGAAAAGAACACAATTGCGACACGGTACAAAATGGCCGCGCTGGCCTCGCACGCCGGTGGTTTCACGCACACGCGAGAGAGACACGGTCCTTCTCCCCGCTGGGAGGTAACACCGGCACTGTACAACGTGATATCGTATAATTGAGGGTCGGGGGCAGGAAAGTAGTTTGCCTCCCGACGATAGCAACGAAAGTCTTACCGTGTTGGTACGGTGGTCGTAGTAATCTCTCTCTCTCGCTCTCTCTCTCTCTCTCTCTCTCTCTCTCTCTCTCTCTCTCTCTCTCTCTCTCTCTCTCTCTCTCTCTCTCTCTCTCTCTCTCTCTTTCTCTCTCGTTGGTGGCTCGCGATGAGAGGTTTAACGTAGCGGCGGACACCTCTCTCTCCCTCTGAGTCCTGCTTGCCAACAGTTCCTCTCTCTCTCTCTCTCTTTCTCCCTCTCGAAGCCGCTTCTCCTCTCGCACGATCACAATTTACTTCTCTCTCCCAACAACTACTACACTTCAACTCTCCCCCGAAACTCCGACTACTTGACAACTGCAACTCTCCGAAGACAAACTACGCAAAAGAACTCTCGCACTCAAACTACTGTGCTGCGGTGTGCTCTAGGCAACGATCCGGGACTGAGTGAAGAAGAAGGAAGCGGTGCCTGCTCGCTTCCATCTTCTTCCTCGGTGGCGCCTCTCTCTTTCTCTCTCACTCTCATTCAACATAGATAGGTCGGTGGGCAGGTTGGCAGCAGGTATCGGCGCGCGTCGCGATTTTCTTTTTTCTTTTTTGGTGTAACTTATCCATTTAACCCAATTAGGGCTCGAATTACTTGAACGGGGGCTGTGATTGGCCCTGCGCGACGGCAAACGATTGCCGGATCGGTTACTGCTGCCACCTGTTGCGCGTGGATTTTAAATCGGCATCCTGGTTTAATTTTCTCCGCTTAGTGGCGGCGCGCCTTTAGACGGCAGCGCGCCTCCACGCTTTGATGCTGCAGGCGTGGTCCTATCGGCTATTCTCTCTTTCTCCCTCCTCCGTGTGCGCCGCTGCGCCGTATTTCTCTCCCCCCCTATCCACGCGGCCTTGTGCAGCTCGCAGGCTACCGAGCCGGATTCTCTCTCTCTCTCTCTCTCTCTCTCTCTCTCTCTCTCTCTCTCTCTCTCTCCCCCTCTCTCTCCCGTCTCGCGGCTCTCGCTCGCTCTCTCCCCCATGCATGTATGTGCCGCTGCGCGGCTATCGTTCGAGCACACCGGTGCGCCGCTGCGCACTCTCTCTCTCTCCCTCTCTCTCGCTCTGCAGTGCGTAGACTGCCCGGGCGCTTCTCCCTCTCACACAGTCTGCGCGGCATCGGTGCGTCGTCGCATGCTCCGTCTCCCTCGGTTTCGCGTGGCTGCCGGCCTCGTGGCCGTCGAGCAGCCTTCACGAGCTTCCGCGGTTCGTGCGTGTTAGTGCCGGTGTAGTGATGTGTGTGTCGTGCAGTGGGTTGTGCGTGGGTGTGCGTCGGTAGCCGGCATCGCTCCTCGGCGGCTGCTGTGGCCCGTCATGGCGGCCGAGCGCACGTGGGCACGTTCGCATTTGGCGCACAGTGCTAATTACCGTGTGCGTCGTTTGCGACCGCGCGAACATGTGACTCGGCGTTCTTCACGCAGCATCTCGCCCCGTCTTTCTCTCTTCATGTTGCTGTTCTTCGCCGTCGGTGCTAACTCCAGGGCGGTGCGAGAATCTGGATGCTGTCGTCGTCTGCTCGCCTCGTGAGTGTGCTTGTGTACCTCGAGAGATGAGAAAAAACCCGAGATTAGCTATGTGTACCACCGTGTACACGTAGCTCGGTGTCGAGGTATTGCGCGATGCCCTCCGCTGCCTGTCGCGTTTAGTCCCCTAATTGTGTTTTCGATTCTATTTACGTGGTGCAGAAAACGCACATCGTTACAAGTCACACCCCTAGTAAAAATGATCTTCAAGGTTCGGAAATGTCCGGATCTAAGGAACCTTTTCGATCCTTTCCGGTTTTTGGAACCAATTTCTTCCGAACTCTTCCGAACTGTCATGGAGGTAAACTGTTAAGAATGTTGATGATCTCTTTAGAACCTTTCCGATCTATTAAGATTTTTTACGAAATAATTTGGTATATTTATTCAGAATTGGTTGGTTCGTTCCGAATCTTGTTGAAGTATAATGAATGATTACAATTAATTCAGGACTTTGGTGAACCATCATGTTCCTGGCTATTAGTAAGTTCTGAACCTTGTTGAAGTATAATGAATCATTACGATCAATTCAGGACTTTGGTGAACCATCGTGTTTCTGGTTATTAATAACCGTAAAATCGTTCGGAACAAATGCACAAGATTATTAAAATTTATTCCAATATTTATTAAGAATTGTAAAGTATGTTGGTGTTATGCCAAATAATTTTGAAGTTCAATAATAAAGTTTTAAATAAAAAAAAATACTTCACGTGTTATTATCATTTTATTTATAAATGATAATCTTATTAGAATTAATTATATATTATGACAAAGGGAAAAAGTTTATTGATATTCGATCGATTTCGGAGTAGTTTGTAACAGTTCATGACAATCCAGAAACTTTCGTAATGGTTCATAAAGGTTTATTGATATTCGATCGATTTCGGTATAGTTTGTAACAGTTCGTGACAATCCAGAAACTTTCGTAATGGTTCATAAAAGTTTTTAAAAAATCTAACAAACTAGTATTATGCTATACTAGCTTTCTCAATGATTCCTTATGCATTTTTATGTATTTTATTTTTCTATCAGCATCTCTTCTATCTTTATAATAATAGATAAAATTTCATAAAAGATCGTTAAGGATCACATTATAGGTTCATTTTTCAAGGTTCGCATGAAACCGGGAAGGTTCAGAAAATCTATAAATTATGTATTCTTGCTCTAATCAACGTATTTCATTCAAACCTTCGTCATTCTAAAGAGAATATTCAAATTATTTTCAACTTAAATATTTCGGAAAGGAACTTGATAAATCGAATAAGTTTACAATTTTTTAAATAGAGAAATAAATCGTTTAAAAAATTATTGTAGACAAAAGACTTTCGTAATTCGGCGATTCATAGTACTGAAAGTAAAAATCTATTTTTAACAAGGTTCGGAAAGGTTTACCATTTTCCAGATATTCCACTCCACATAGGTTCGGAAGCTTCCTTAATGGATCTGAAAGGATCAGAAAAAAACCGTCCCGATTCATTCCTAACCTTAACGGGCATTTTAACCTGGAACAAAGTATCTATTTTTTATTTTCTTAAATTTTATATATGTACTGAAATATTTACAGACCAAGTGGCTCCTCTGAAACATTTGGTACCCCTCACCATAGTCAACACTTGGATTTGTTAAAATTATTACTATAGAAACTACTTAAATTAATAACGGATTATTGCTACACATAATCTTGTAAAATTAAAAACACAACCAGTTCATGAATTAAGCATTATTATTATCTGAATCTTGTATAAAAAAATATGTTCTAAAAACTTCTCTGAAACATTTTGACATCTCCTACCGTGAGAAAATCATAAAATATATTAACTAAGCACTTTCATTCCTTGCAATTTCCGCAATAATACATCATTTTTGCTCTTTTCAGTATTACCATGTTCACTAGACATAATCTTTTCATTGGCACTTGAATAAATATGTACAACAGCAGATCACTGATATCGACTAAGTTTTTTAAAGATGACAGTTTAAAGCTTTTTAAACCAAGGCTCAGATCAATATTTCAAATCTGCATCATAAATTATATTGTATATTTATATGCTCACGTGCCACTCAGCAATATTTTCTTCTATGCAAAAGCTTATTATGAAGTGTATGAACCTCATAACGCGTAATTATTTATTAATACACACTTGTTCTATTCTAAAAACATTTGAAACTGATTTTTAATAGAAGTTTTAAAATTTGATCAAGGAACGCGGGAGCGTTCCGAAGGCAAGTATAGAAGAGCCTTAGGACGACCGCGTGATGATATACATTGAAATGGATGTACGAGAAATTCTATGAGCTTATTGCGCCTATTATACCTATTGCGCTAGTTTTAACTATATAACATATCCCTCTTAATCGAAAGCCATTTCATTACTCTACTCAAATCAAAAGATTTTATTTAAAAAGATTATCTCATTCAAAAGATATAAGGGACGGAATTTTTTTTTTGTCGGCTTTCCGATTTCTTAACTTTCTCCATGGTATTCAGGCTCGCATCCGGTTTTTCCCGACTTCCTGTGACATCATATATGTTATGTATATATATATACACATACAATCACCAGGAATTAATGGCCATGAAGAGTTAAGCAGTGATAATGGCCGTATAATCATAAAGAAAGACAAGAGAAAGAGAAAGATAAAAATATAGATAGAGAGAGAGGGAGAGAAGAAGAGACATAAACATATGTATATTTTTTATTATATACAGTATATATGTTTATTAGTACATAACCTCTCTCTATGTATATACCTCTATATATGTATATACACATACATATAAACATGAACATAATATCTGTGGCTTCCCGGAATAACGACCTAACCCACTTGTACGTGTTTTCGAGAAATCGACGTTTTAAAATTTCTGTCATGACACTTCATATGTAAGATCGAATTGCGCGAGATGAGTCATAACAATGTAGACTTTTACAAAGGTATAGAGTACTCGGCTCGGACCTCGGCTTTACCTCAGCTGGGACCTCGGCTTGGACCTCGGCTTTACCTCGGCTTTCCCTCGGCTCGGACCTCGGTCGAGCCTCGGCTCGGACCTCGGTCGAGCCTCGGTTGGACCTCGGTCGAGCCTCGGCTAGAACTCGGCTCGGACCTCGGCTTTACCTCGGCTCGGACCTCGGCTTTACCTCGGCTGGGAACTCGGCTCGGACTTCGGCTTTACCTCGGCTCGGACCTCGGCTCCAGCCCCGGATTTGCCGCGGCTCGAGCCGAGGTACAGCCGAGGTGCTGCCGAGGCTAAGCCGAGGCACACCCGCGGCTAGCTTCAGGTGAATTCGAGGCTCATCCGAACTGTACCCGAGGAACTCGGGGTAAAGCCTTCGGGGTAGCCGAAGATGATTTCTAGGTGGTGCGCTCCGTAGCGTTTTACCTCTAGGTATTGGAACGCATCAAATGCGTGGTCTAGGTCTTTGAGGTGGCCGATGATGGAGTCTAGGTAGTGCGCTCCGTAGTTTTTTGTGATTAGATCTCAGGGTGCATCTAATACGTGGTCCAGGTGTTCGGGGTAGCCGATGATGACGTCTAGGTGGTGCGCTTCGTAGTTTTTTACCTCTAGGTATTGTAACGCATCGAATGCGTGGTCTAGGTCTTTGGGGTGGCCGATGATGGAGTCTAGGTAGTGCGCTCCGTAGTTTTTTGTGATTAGATCTCAGAGTGCATCTAATACGTGGTCCAGGTATTCGGGGTAGCCGATGATGACGTCTAGGTGGTGCGCTTCGTAGTTTTTTACCTCTAGGTATTGTAACGCATCGAATGCGTGGTCTAGGTCTTTGGGGTGGCCGATGACGGAGTCTAGGTTGTGCGCTCCGTAGTTTTTAGCGATTAGTTCTCAGGGTGCATCTAATACGTGGTCCAGGTGTTCGGGGTAGCCGATGATGATGTCTAGGTGGTGCGCACCGTAGCTTTTTGCATTTATATGTCAGGGCGCATTTTATAGGATGTCCACGTATTCGAGGTAGCCGATGACGATGTCTAGGTGGTGCGCTTCGCAGTTTTTTTACCTCTAGGTATTGGTACGCATCGAATTCGTGGTCTAGGTCTTTGGGGTGGCCGATGACGGAGTCTAGGTTGTGCGCTCCGTAGTTTTTAGCGATTAGATCTCAGGGTGCATCTAATACGTGGTCCAGGTGTTCGGGGTAGCCGATGATGATGTCTAGGTGGTGCGCACCGTAGCTTTTTGCATTTATATGTCAGGGCGCATTTTATAGGAAGTCCAGGTGTGCGAGGTAGCCGATGACGATGTCTAGGTGGTGCGCTCTGTAGTTTTTTGCATTTAGATCTCAGGGCGCATTTTATAGGATGTCCACGTATTCGAGGTAGCCGATGACGATGTCTAGGTGGTGCGCTTCGCAGTTTTTTTACCTCTAGGTATTGGTACGCATCGAATTCGTGGTCTAGGTCTTTGGGGTGGCCGATGACGGAGTCTAGGTTGTGCGCTCCATAGTTTTTAGCGATTAGATCTCAGGGTGCATCTAATACGTGGTCCAGGTGTTCGGGGTAGCCGATGATGATGTCTAGGTGGTGCGCACCGTAGCTTTTTGCATTTATATGTCAGCGCGCATTTTACAGGAAGTCTAGGTGTTCGAGGTAGCCGATGACGATGTCTAGGTGGTGCGCTTCGTAGTTTTTTCCCTCTAGGTATTGGAACGCATCGAATCCGTGGTCTAGGTCTTTGGGGTGGCCGATGATGGAGTCTAGGTTGTGCGCTCCGTAGATTTTTGCGATTAGATCTCAGGGTGCATCTAATATGCGGTCCAGGTGTTCGGTGTAGTCGATGAGGTGCGCACCGTAGCTTTTTGCATTTATATGTCAGGGCGCATTTTATAGGAAGTCCAGGTGTTCCAGGTAGCCGATTGCGATGTCTAGGTGGTGCGCTCCGTAGTTTTTTGCATTTAGATGTCAGGGCGAATGTAATAGGAGGTCCAGGTGTTCGAGGTAGCCGATGACGATGTCTAAGTGTTGTGCTCCGTAGTTTTTTGCATTTAGATGTCAGGGCGCATGTAATAGTAGATCCAGGTGTTCGAGGTAGCCTTTGACGAGATTTGAACAATTTTTTGAATGTACTTACATATAATTTGTTCAGCATACAATGACTCAAAGAATTAAAAGACTTTTTCATTCGGATTTATTTGATTTCTTTTACAAAATCATAAATATTATTATTTTATAGATTATTTGTACAGTCATGAAAAAAATTATTACCATTTGTAGAGAGTGTTTATTGAATAGATGAGATTTGAAGAAATAAAAGGACTCGATAAATTGTGTTGTCTTTTATAGATTATCCAGAAAAAACGTCTATACTTGCCTTATTTTATACTTTCGTAGAAAGTTTCATTAAAATATTAGCTTTTAAAAAACGTGTTGATTCTTCTAAAAAAATATTTAAGCACTCATTAAAGTTTTTGGTACTCAGTTTGCCGGATGTTGAGAGAGAGGGAGAGATAGAGAGAGAGAGAGCCGGAGAGAGAGAGACAGAGAGAGAGAGAGAGAGAGAGAGAGAGAGAGAGAGAGAGAGAGAGAGAGTGAAAGAGAGAGAGAGGTTGGAAAGAGAGGGAGGGAGAGATAGGGTGGTAATATTATTACTCAATAAACAGAATACGACTGATACATATTTATTGCAGTGCATAACTGTTTTTACTTCAGAAAATAAAATGTCAATTATATCATAGGGTAAGTGTAGGTACTACTGCGGACGTGGGTACTATTGTGTATGTATTACTGCTGTAGAATCTTATAGAAAATCGCAGTAATACCAGCGACGTACATTTCGGGGTTCTGCGCATGCGCCAGCCCTCTCCTTATGCTTTAATATGGCACCGTAATATCAACGCAGTAGTTGCAGCAGCTTCGCAGTAACATCAGCAGAGAGATGTTGTTTTCAAAGTCATTTTATACATTTATTTATCAATTTTTGTTCAAAAATTGTACTTTAATCGATAGATATGATACCTAAATTCCGTTATTAAAAAGAATCAGCATAATTTTTTTGCATGGAGATGAAATATATTCGTTTGAAACTAACCTGAAAAAAATACCGCTGTAATACCCCCACTTACCCTAGTGAGATTGAGACAATGGCTGATAATGGTAGCTTTCTGGCAGAAGCGAAGGTTCCATAACATTTTTCTGCACAATAGCATATCTTTCGCTTCCTTTAAAAGTTGATTTAAATTTGTACACTAAGTGTTTTTTGTAATAGTCAATATAGACTTAATTTTTCTTTAGTATCAATCCCTGTTATTTTAAGTATAAAGTTTCCATTAAAAGTTCAAGTACTAAAAGCTATTTCTAAAACATTAATTCAACTGTCACACGTATTATTCAAACACTTTTAAAAACTGATTTAAAATACCTTTACGTATTATAATACACTAAATGTTTACTCCCAATTCCCTTGGAAACAAGGAAAATTAAGAACAACACTTTGTATAGAAAAGGTGCTGATGCTGATATCACAGTGTTTATATGAAATGACAGCTGTGCATGTTTACTTGCTTGCGGACTTTTTCATAGGTTAAAATCAGCTCTGCTACAGTGAATATACATTGCATGCCGTATGCCGTATGCCGTATGCCGAAAAAATTCAAAATTTTCAAATTTTCAATTAATTATAACTTTAAAACGATTCCATATTTTGCTCTAAAACTTTATATTTCTGTTTTGGGACTAATTTGGAATGAGTAAAAAAATTTGAAGCGATTTCAAAATTTTGAGTTGAACAATTAACATGAAGTTACCCAGATATATAATACACCATAGAAAATGCTGCCATGACAGTAATTCTGTTTGAGTTGAGATGATTTCCTGTCCTGAATACGTTGCTATTGTAGATGATATATATATATATATATATATATATATATATATATATATATATATATATATATATATATATATATAAGTGTTATTTCTGGGACGAAAAATGTATATAACTGTTATTTCTGGGACGGACTGTTATTTCCGAGACGTCCCGAAAAGAAAAAGGTAAATTTACGTTATTTCCAGGCCCGTGCTAGAGTCTATAACCCCAGGGTCCATTATTTCTTTCGTCAGTTGTATATAGCAACTCTGAAAGAATAAACTATAGAACACTGTAAAATCCCGAAAATAAGGCCTATTCTATTATATATATATATATATATATATATATATATATATATATATATATATATATCTTCCTATATTATATAGTTGTAAGGGCAAAAATGGGTACCTAAGCCCCGCCACTCCCCCCACCCCCTCCACTCCCCTCCGCCCCCACCCCTCCCCTCCACCCCCTCCATTCCACTCCACCCCTCCACCCCCCTCCACCACCACGCCACTTTTTACCGTTAAATTCTTTCAAATTTTACGTTATTTTGAAGGGCGTCTGCTCCACCACTCCCCTCCACCCCCTACACTCCTCTTCACCCCCTCCACACCCTCTCCACCTACCCCTCCACCTACCCTACTACAACTAATCTCTTATAGATATGTTGCTGAAAATTGTATATAGGGGGTATCGAGATTCACTGATTAGGAATCTGAACTCAGATTTTGAAAATTCAAAATAGCGGAACGAAAATGTCTGCCGCATATTGAAATATTACTGAATTTTGCTGAAAATTGTATATAAGGTGTATGTGGATTCGCTGATTACGAATCACAACTCAAATTTTCAGAATTCAAAATGGCTGATCGAAGATGGACGCAAAATATTCAAAAACTACTGGAATTTTCTGGAAATTGTATATAAGGGGTATGTGGATTCGCTGATTACGAATCATAACTCAGATTTTCAGAATTCAAAATGGCTGATCGAAGATGGAGGCGAAATATTCAAATACTACTGGATTTGCTGAAAATTGTATAAAAGGGATTTCTGGATTCGCTGATTACGAATCTGAACTCAGATTTTGAAAATTGAAAATGGCGGATTCGAAAATGGTGGCCAAATATTGAAATATTATTGGATTTTGCTGAAAATTCTATATACGGAATTTTTGATTTCGCTGATTACGAATATGAACATATATTGTGAAAATTCAGACTGGTGGACCCAAAATCGCTAACACAAATTTAAATTTTACTTGATTTTGCTAAAAATTGTATAGAGTGGATTTCCGGTTTCGCCAATTAGGAATCGTACTCAGATTTTGAAAATTGAAAATAAAGGACACAAGATGGATGCCAAAAATAGAATTTTTACTGGATTTTGCTGAAAATTGTATATAACGGGTATCTGGATTCGTTGATTACGAATCGCAAATCAGATTTTCAGAATTCAAAATGGCTGATCGAAGATGGAGGCGAAATATTCAAAAACTACTGGAATTTGCTGAAAATTGTATATACGGGGTATGTGGATTCGCTTATTACGAATCACAACTCAGATTTTCAGAATTCAAAATGGCTGATCGAAGATGGAGGCAAAATATTCAAAAACTACTGGAATTTGCTGAAAATTGTATATAAGGGGTATGTGGATTCGCTGATTACGAATCACAACTCAGATTTTCAGAATTCAAAATGGCTGATCGAAGATGGAGGCGAAATATTCAAATACTACTGGATTTGCTGAAAATTGTATAAAAGGGATTTCTGGATACGCTGATTACGAATCTGAACTCAGATTTTCAGAATTCAAAATGGCGGATTCGAAGATGATGGTCAAATATTGAAATATTGGATTCTGCTGGAAATTGTATATACCGGATTTTTGGTTTCGCTGATTATGAATCTGAACATATGTTTTGAAAATTCAGTCTGGTGGACCCAAGATGACTAACAAAAATTGAAATTTTACTCGAGTTTGAATTTCTAAATTGTCTACAGTGGGTTTCCGGATTCGGCAGTTAGAAATCGTAACTCATATTTTGAAAATTCAAAATAGAGGACCCAAGATGGCTTCCAAAAATTGAAATATTACTAGATTTTGCTGAAAATTGTATATACGGGATTTCTGAATTCGATTATGACGGATCTGAACTATGATTTTAAAAATTCAAAATGGCGGCAAAATATTTAAATTATACTGGCTTTTGCTAAAAATTGTATATAGGAGGTTTCTATATTCGCTGATTATGAATCTGAACTCAGATTTTCAGAATTCAAAATGGCTGATCGAAGATGGAGGCCAAATATTGAAATAATATTGGATTTTGCAAAAAAATTGTATGTATGGGGTTTCCGAATTAGTTGATTACGAATCTGAACTCAGATATTGAAAATTCAAAATGGCGGAACGACAATGTCTGCTACGTATTGAAATATTACTGAATTTTGCTGAAAATTGTATATACACGGAAAGAAGCATTCAGAGCTATAGGCCGTGAGTTATAACAGAGTAAGCGCGTACCTTCTCTGCCACCGTGTGACGGCGCGACATTCAAGGATGTCAACGATGGTCTCTAGGCAACGCTATACGGGGTGACTGCCGCAGTCGTCAGACGTGCCACTCACGCTCGCCGCCGTGCGCGTTAAAGCTTGAACTCAGTGATAGTCACGGCCTACGGCCGTGTCACGCGAGCACCGTTCATCGAAATGACCACAGTCACAGTCATAGACGCATATGTCACGACATCCGGCGATGCTATATGGCACGCTATTTTTTTCTCGCGCATCACGGGCTACATCTGTGAATTCTTCTTTCCGTATACGGGATTTCTGCATTCAATTATGACAGATCTGAAATCAGATTTTAAAGATTCAAAATGGCGGCAAAATATTTAAATTATACTGGCTTTTGCTAAAGATTCTATATAGGAGGTTTATATATTCGCTGATTACGAATCTGAACCCAGATTTTCAGAATTCAAAATGGCGGATCGAAGATGGAGGACAAATATTCAAACATTGATGGATTTTGCTGAAAATTGTATGTACGGGATTTCTAGATTGGATGATTACGAAACTGAACTCAGATTTTAAAAATTGAAAATGGCTGCAAAATATTTAAATAATACTGGATTTTGCTAATAATTTTATGTAGGGGATTTGTAGATTACGAATCGCAACTCAGATTTTCAGAATTCAAAATGGCGGATCTAAGATGTCGGACACATATTGAAATATTATTGGATTTTGCTGAAAATTTTAATTCAAACTGGTGGACCTAAGATGACTAACAAAAATTGAAATTTTACTCGAGTTTGTTAAAAATTGTATATCGTGAGTTTCCGGATTCGCTGATTAGGAATCTGAACTCAGATTTTGTAAATATAAAATGGCGGCCAAAAATTGAAATATTACTAGATTTTATAATCAATAAGTTACAAATAAAATCAGAGCTGACGTAAAAATTAATAAATGTTAAGAATAATGTTTTTAAAAAACATTACAGAAATTTTAAATGAAAAAATAAGTGTTTCATGATATTATGTAATAGAAGATTATCCTCATTCATTATTATTAATATTTATCTCGAATAATGGGGATTGACGAGCGGAGCGAGCAAAGGGCGAAGCTCCCCTAGTATATACATATATATATGTATATATAAACTTGTATAACGTTAGTTTCCAGGACCCCATGTTACTGTATACCTATACGTGACTAAAGAAATAATGTCTCTTATGGGGGCCGATGTCCTCAAAACTGACGTTAAACATATGTAGATTCAGGGACTGTCCCCAAAACTAACAAATGTCCCCGAAACCAACGTTAAACATCTGGAATGTCCTGGAAACTAACATAAAACATATATATATATATATATTAATATATATACATATTAATATATATACATTTCTTTTACCAGATTTATGGAGCCCTTTTATACACATGAGCATATTTATGGAGCCCGTTTTCTTTTATGGAGCCCGGGTCCCACAAAATATTCTTATACGGCGTTTATGGAGCCCGATCTAGAGTTTCTATACCCAGAGAGGGATTATTTCTTTAGTCACTTGTATACGGGAACTCTGGGCGTAGGTACTAATATACAGGGATGGGCTCCATAAAGGGGTTAAGTGATAATTATATATATATATATATATATATATATATATATATATATATATATATATATATATATATATATATATATATATATATATATATATATATATATAGTATATAGATACTATATACCAGTTTTGAAGAGTTTTTCCGGTTTTGAAGAGCCTCTTCACACCGGCAAAGATATATATGACCGGTTTTGGAGAGTTTTCGGTCATTTTCTAGAGTCTATAACCCCAGGGTCCATATTTCTTTAGTCACGTTAACATAGGCATCTCTGAGAAAAAGATCTATACCTCTCCAAAACCGGTTCACCCACATACTTACATATATATATATATATATATATATATATATATATATATTGTCACAGCCTGCCGTACCGACGTCGAGTATAAGCCGTAGTTGAAGTAAATCATCGCTGCATCGACGTGATGACTAGCGGGCCACGGCGAGCCGGCGGCCATCTTATAGTTCGCTACGGTATTCTGCAACCGCTTTTGGTTTTGCTCCACCTTGTTTCGCCTGTTATTAATAGAAGACTCGTTCGTCCTTTTGAAAAGAAGTACCGTGTCAGAGCACGAATCACGAGAGTTTTGCTCGTGATGTACAAAAATAGTGTATTGAAGTACTTCTGCGGTTCTCGCGCGTTAAAGTGCAAAGTTCAAGTGCGACAGGCTAGTATCACCTGCCGCACCCAACCACTTAGTGTCTGGAGGAAGTAATAGCACTTTTCGTGTCCGCTCCACCGCAGCATCAAGATTTTTATACCACTCAGGAAGTAAGACCAGACACGTCCGAGACCGATCAACTACTTGAACCGTTGCTAAATTGGGTAAAAGGTAAGCGTGCACGCATTCTTCCGCGCCGCGTATTAGCTCCGCGTAACCGTTTGTCCAGGCTCGTTGTACCTGGACATCGGCTTCGAGTAGGCGTTCTCGTGCGGTGAGAGCAAGTGCGAGGAGAGAGTGTAGGCATCGGGCTCGCACTTCATCAAGGTTAAACGCGAGGTCAAACCACCGGCTTTTTCAAAGCCGGTGAGTGCGCACAACAGATGCGCACACGTGTAAACCCGCCGTCTGCCCTCTCTCTCACACTTATACATGTGTGCTTCGCGCGGCGATCATGACTGCTCTCACACTTCGTTGTTTTACTCGGTGAGCGCACGCGTAGAGTACCGCACACGTGAGGCGTATTATACCTCACGTGCGCGGCGTAAATTACCGCGAGCGTGACGTCAGTCTCCGAGGCAGCTGACGTCAGAGGTAACGTGCTGGCGCACCGTTTAGATAGGGAATACGCAAACCTAAATTCATTTCTTTTATATTTCTGATCCATTATCACACCACAACTTTTTTTATTTAATAAACAATAGTCTTTTATTATTAAAATTTAACCTCTCGAGTTGTTATTTCGCGACCTAGTCATTCCCCGTTCCACCCCGTCTCCGCGGTCGTTACGTAAGAGAAAACGTATCGTTTTATCTGAGCAGCCGGCACACGAACCAGTGAACGAGAGGAGAGTTCGAGTCACTGGTAAGAAACAAAGCGCAAGTCTTCGACTTGCGTGTTGCACGGTAAGTAACCAGATTAGATGAACATTGCACGACGTTGTAGCGTCCGTTGCATAATCTGGCTATTACGTCTCCGGGAGTTGAACCGAGAGATATGGAATTAAACCGCTAAGGTACGCAGGTGAAACGTGCCTTAGCCCGAAAATCCATTCCGTGACAACTGGCGCCCTAAACGTGTGTGCGCTTGGGAATATCGCGAAATTTTGACTTCGAAGGAGCAAAGTTCGAATCCCAAAATTTCTTTTTGCGTTTTTCCGATTTTTTTTTAGATATTTAGTTAGGAAGTGACTAAAGTACAACAACCAACCTACAGCAAACCCTCTGGGGGTAGAAGTTCGAAGATTTTTTAGAAAAATCAAGATAAATTGCTGTAGGCTACAAAGTTGCTATTTTTTTTTATATAGATTATCGTATCAAATAGTCAGATACGGTGCGCCTAGGCGAAGTTAAATTGCGAGCGAAACTTTTGTTTGTTGAAACAATAATTATAATTTGTTTAAACAATAATAAAAATTTGGGAGACAAAGAATCGAACTGAGGGGTAGATTCGAACCCGCGGTGACCTGGCTGGCATTTATTTTTTTTTACAGAGTAAAAATTGTAAAACAGCTGAAAAACAGTGACAAACCAGTAATTCGTGCTAAATCGGGATCGAAGCACCAATTACTGGCAAATTAAAAAGAAAAGCAGCCAGGGCGTTTTGAAACCGAGCGACTGGTATCTAACCCTCTGCAACTCGAAGTGAAATTCAGAGTGTGGAGGTTAGGTAGAACTATAATATATTATAAATTATTTATATATATTTATTTATTGATTTGTAAATTAAGAGGTGCGCCTTAGGGAACGATCCCTTAAATAGAAACCACACACACAACCACACTCTGAAATACACATTCAAGCGCGTGTAAAGAAGACTACAAGCGAAACAAGAATTCAAAATGGCGCAGAATATAGAGGAAGCCATCGGAAATTGGTGCCAATGTTTGAGGGCAAAAGAAGTAGACGATCATCTACAAACACTGAATTTAAAAACCAGCGGCTCCAAATTTATAAAGATGAACAGGATGTCGCCGTGCTGCTTGGAATATTAGGCCAGTCAATAGAGAAAAAAATCAGCGTTTTCGTGCCATAAATCTTATTAGTAAGCGGTAAACGCTATTGTACGCAGAATAATCCACAGTATAAGTGGTATATAAACTCGACTAGCAGCTCCGTTCTATATATATTGTTATTAACAATTTAATACAAAAAAGCGCTTTTTTATGGTTTTTTGCTTTTATAGCCGAAACTAGTGGACCGATCTTGATGGTCCAATGAGATAAATTGTAGTAAATGAAATTACGAACAAAACTATATGTTGATCGAATCGATCGGACGATTAGTTACGGAGAAAAACGTGAAAAACCGAAAAAATGAGCGTTTTTTGAAAAATTCATATATTCGCCATTTTTGAAGATGTGGCGGATATCTCTGGCGAATTGATAGTAATTCATATGTACTTTATGTGTGCGAAAACCAGGGACTGTGCGATTATTAGTTTTTGCGTAATTGCTATTTCAATTTTTGAGTAGGCTATTTTTGAGCGAGGCTGTATGCTCTACGGGTTATCCGATTTCAATTATCAAAAATGATTTTGAAAGTTCAAATGTTGAAATATAAAACGTCTATCTTGGATTTTTGATTAAGTACTGTTTTATACCTCAAAACAGCTGTCAAAGTTGACCAAAAACGCCCGAGCGCACGAAAGTGGTGGAATGGTGGGGGGCGCGCGGCGGCTGAAGGGAGCTGATATATATAGTAATAGAACGCGCTGCGTGCAACGCACAGATCTTTGCTTTTAGTTTCCTCAGCAACTAGAGGAGCTATTTTAATCATTTTTTTTTATTTCGGGGTAACTCAACCCAACTAAACCGATTCTGCACTTTTATTTGATGAAAAATGAACAGAAACGCTAATTTTGCTTGAGATTTGAAGCAGGTATATACGTATCTACTCGGGCGTGTATTATATAATCAAGGACGTTTACGCTCGAAACGTCTGCTTGTATATACAGTATAGTAATGCTATTCGCTCCACTCTGTTCTGTCCCCACTTTCTTCCACTATACCATACTATTGTATATCGTGGACTGAAGCGGTCAAAGAAGGAGAAAGCGACGCTACCAACGGTCTTTTCAGCTGTTTATACTACAGTTGCCACCGAGACTCTAGCTGCTATACCTTTGCAAAGCATCTTTGATACATGTGTTTATTTTATAAATAGCTACTTAATTATTACTAATATTTTAATTATTTTAAAATATTAAAATTGTTAATTTTTCTTAATTTTAATTGTATTAAATTAATAATAAGTTCAGTGATTTTATTGTGTAATATCAAGTTTTTGGAGTGGAGTCGACACCGTACTGTACATTCATTATACGAGGTGCACACAAAAGTATGTATAATTTTTATTGTAGTATATGTAGTATAGGTGAAAGTCTTTGTAAAAATCGGAAATCAAAACAGGATAATTTTTAATCAAGTAGTCTCTTGTAAAATATTTTAGTTTATCAGTAGCATGTTAAAATCCGGTTACTTTAGGTTCTTGTTTTTGAAAAATCTTTGTTGAATTGAAAAACTTTTTTTTCTAATTCGTAGCGTTTTTTTTATATAACTTGAAGTTTAAATCAACTTAAATTTTATTATAAGGAATATATCTTCATGAACATAATAAGTTTGAAAGTGTATGAGTATAAATGGAATCGGTATTACCGGCATTCTGTTTAATCATTCGAGTAGAAAGAGCAAATAGCAGTGTGAAGGATAGCCAAGTTGCAGAGACACTTGATTCTCACTCAAGCGGCCGGAGTTCGATCCCGGATACTATCACGGTTCCATTTTTTCTAATTCTTTTTTTTATTTTTTTCTTTTAATTTATGTGTATATAGTGTGTAAGTGTGGCGTATTTGTATATATTTCAAAATTTCTTTCCAATAATTGTTTTATTAATTTGTGCCTGTTATTTGAGTTTAAGAAACATTACTTTATAAATTTACATTATAAATAACAATTAAAAATTAATAATAATTTAGATTGTTAATAAGACTTTGAAAGTATTTAAAACACTCGATGTGTGTTGTTATACAAGTGGTATATAATACTGATTCTCATTAGTTAAATTTAATATAAGAGTCGTAAATATTAATTATATTTTATTAAAATTCCTAGATAATCAGTATACAAGATCAGTATACAAAACATCGTAATGGAGCTTCCCGACGAGGCAGAAGCATCTACATCTACGAATGTTAGGTAAATGTTATTGCAAAAACACCCAAATTAAACAGTCTTATTAAAATTAAATGAAAAATTATTTACTCGGTCGTGTTCACACTAATAGTAGATTATGCACCTAGGGAGTAAAAGTAAAGAATGTCTCAGATCGCATATAATTGTCGCTCGAGCCAAAGGCTCGGGCGACAATTATATGCGATCTGATGGATTCTTTACTTACTCCCGTGGTGCATATACTAATTTTCTCCACGACGAACGTATATGTGCAAATCTCACGAAAGATGCGACAAAACCCGAAATCACGATTTGAAAATTTTTTTTGGAGCACACCTACCAAACCTGGTTTTTCTCGTTGTTTGTGGTATGTATAAGAGAAATTCGTGGTTGAGCATCGTCCATCAAGTTGCCTATTTTTTCTAGAACCACTTCTTACTTTTTAAGAAAATGGCAAAAAAGCCCTTCTCTTCAAACCTCAGTTATTTAGCCCACAAGCGATCTACTCAAAGTTTACAAAAAGAAATTAAAACATGAAAAAAAGAGTTTTAATTCCTTTTTTTAAAAGTTAAAAAATGTTGATTCCTTCAAAAGTTACAAGGATTTGAAGTTGAACGTCGGAAACGCATAAAAATGCAAAAAATCGCAGGAATCGGACGCGCCGACTTTGAGAGCATTTTTATGCCTTTTCGACGTTCAACTTCAAACCCTTGTAACTTTTGAAGGAATCAACATTTTTTAATTTTTAAAAAAAGGAATTAAAGCCCTTTTTTGCTAGTTTTAATTTCTGTTTGAAAACTTTGAGTAGATCGTTTCTGGGCTAAATAGCTGAGGTTTGAAGAGAAGGGCTTTTTTTGCCATTTTCTTAAAAAGTAAGAAGTTGTTCTAGAAAAAATAGGCGACTTGATGGACGCTGTACAACTGCGGATCTTCATTTTATATACTACAAACAATAGGAAAAACCAGGTTTCGAAGGTGTGCTCGAAAAAAAATTTTCAAAACGTGATTTCAGGTTTGGTGCATCTTTCGTGAGATTTGCACATATATGAATTTTACTTTACGTATTCCATTAATATTTTTTTTATTCAGGCACGATAAAAATATACAAGCTATGGAAGACGAACAGGAGTGGCTTGACGACGATGAAATTTGTTTACTTTGCGACAAGCCTAATGAACCGTCTAAATCGCACATATTAAAAGAACGGGCCATTAATAATCTTATTCTAGCCAGTCATAAAAGAAAAGATAAGAAGCATTTAAAGTTACAAAAATTAAAAGAAATCACAGTACATAAAACTTGTCAAACTCTCTATACGAGGGAGTCTAATATAAAAAGGGCGTTAGCAGCATCAGCATTAACATGGTTAAAAGACCGAAATCGTTGTAAAGAAGGACGAGGGTTCGCTTTCTCAACTCATTGTTTTTTTTATTCGAATCAATGTCACAGTTGTAAGCAAAATTTAACCCGTGTTTCAGAGCAGGAGACTATCGATAATATTTTGACGCAGTTACAAGCTCTCCTTAAAAGCGAAGAGAATAAAATTCTAGCGTCGCGGTTATCTAATTTGAAAAAAGAATCTGATAATTATTATATAGAAAACACCGTTTATTATCACTCGAAATGCTTAAGCGTATTTTACTCATATAGTCCTTGTAATGTTAAGGGTAGACCGATAACTGAAGATATGAGTAACTTATTATCTTTTATTATCAACTATTTATTGGAGAATAGCGATCAGTGTCAATTTTCTTTAAAAGATATATTACAAATATATGTAAATAAGTTCGGAGATACTGATCTACCCCGACTTGGTCGCATAGAAATACTTTTAAAAAATCATTTCGAAGATGAAATAGTAATTTATTCTAGCTCAAATGATCGTTTTATTTGTTTTAAACAAACGTTAAGTAAATGTATACAAGATAGCTGGTATTCAAATCGCAAAGTAAATGAAAAAGAAGAAAGGTTGAGAATAGTGGAATTAGCCAGTCATTTTATTCTACAAGATGTTAGGGCTATGAAAGTTGACTTAGAGAATTATAATACGCCAACGGATTTCTTAAATAACATTAAAGATATTCCGGAAACGTTGCAACTAATGCTCGAAATTCTTATAAAAATCATAAACATGAGCGAAAAAATGGATCTTGGGATAAGTGGGAAAACAGAATTGTTACCGCAGCCCATATTTTAATATCATCTATGCGACCACGATCCTTTTCATCGCCTATATTATTAGGACTTTCATGTATGATACATACGAAATTTGTAGCACGAGGTTTAATAGATTGTCTCTACAATATTGGGCTCCGTGAGTCCTACGCAGAAACAGTACGATTCGAAAACTCCCTCGTTAATGACCCTGAACATTTCGATTTCATTGGAGCAGTGAGAAAAATAAAACGAGATTAATAAATATGCTTTGTTTAACTCTAAATGCTGTACGATTTCAAACAAAAATAGCCTCGGAGGACGCGGATCGGTTAATAGTAATGCCTGCGATAAATAATGCCCGCGCTGATTATAAAACAACTGTGGTGATTGTGGGCGAAGACATAGACTTGCTAGTTATTTTTTCAGAACTGGCAGAGAACATTAACAACATTTATTTTTGTAAAGAAAACAAAGGCTTAACACCAAATCAGTATTTTAATAGTAATAGTTTCAAATATCCCTTTTTAAGAAATAGAATAACATTTTTACATGCATTTTCTGGCTGCGATACAACCTCTTGTTTTTATAGAATAGGCAAAAATAAATTAATAGATACAGTTAACCACGAAAAATTATTAGATTTATCCGCAGTATTTTATGAAAAAAATGCCAGTTCTGAAAAAATAGCTAGCAATGCCTATAAGTTAATAATGGACCTGTACAGCAACAAAGCAGAAAAGAAATTAATCGAAAAAAGCAGTAATTTTTCACTGCATGATTTGCGATACTTACATTTTTGCAAAGCCAAAACGAAAACGAAATTTGCTTTAGAAACTTTGCCATCAACGCAGGGATCCGCTAAGCAAATGCATTTAGAGTGTATTACCAACTCTAATTATGGTTAGGTAATAACTCTTTAATACCTACTGATTGGGGTTGGCAAATAAAAAATAAATGTTTGCTCCCGGTAGGAACGACGGATCCACCGATACCCCAAAAATTATTATCGCAAATTTCATGCACTTGCTCGAAAAAGGGATGTATAGATGCTTTGTGCAGTTGCAAAAAGCACGGCTTAGAGTGCACAAATCTTTGTGCACACTGCCACGCAGACACATGTTATAACTTAGTCATAAATAAAACATTATTAGAATTAGAAGATGACTCGAGTGACGAGAACAAATGCGAACTCGACTCGTATCACTGCGAGGATGAAATCGATTTGCTACCACCGAAGCGGAAAAAAACTAATTAATGTAACATAGTTTTTAAGTAACACTGTAAATTTTTCTAATAAATATAATGTAGATTAAGAAAAATAGAAAGTTTATATTTATTATTTTATCAACCTATTAAAACGTCCAATAACTGCCTTTCTGTTCGTTTTTCATCAAATAAAAGTGCAGAATCGGTTTAGTTGGGTTGAGTTACCCCGAAATAAAAAAAAATGTTTAAAATAGCTCCTCTAGTTGCTGAGGAAATTAAAAGCAAAGATCTGTGCGTTGCGCGCAGCGCGTTCTATTACTATATATATCGGCTCCCCTCAGCCGCCGCGCGCTCCCACCACTCCGCCACTTCCGTGCGCTCGGGCGTTTTTGGTCAACTTTGACAGCTGTTTTCAGGTATAAAACAGTACTTAATCAAAAATCCAAGATAGACGTTTTATAGTTCAACATTTGAACTTACAATAGTTATTTTCGATACAAGTGCGAAAAAGTGATTTTATCCTCGTGTGGACGTTTGCGCCTGAGCGAAGCGAGGGATTGAAATTGAAATTGAAATCGGATAACCCGTAGAGCATACAGCCTCGCTCAAAAATAGCCTACTCAAAAATTGAAATCGCGATTACGCAAAACCTAATAATCGCACAGTCCCTGGTTTTCGCACACATAAAGTACATGTGCATTACTATCAATTCGCCAGAGATATCCGCCACATCTTTAAAAATGGCAGATATATGAATTTTTCAAAAAACGCTCATTTTTTCGGTTTTTCACGTTTTTCTCCGTAACTAATCGTCCGATCGATTCGATCAACATCTAGTTTTGTTCGTAATTTCATTTACTACAATTTATCTCATTGGACTATCAAGATCGGTCCACTAGTTTCGGCTATAAAAGCAAAAAACCATAAAAAAGCGCTTTTTTTGCATTAAATTGTTAATAACAATATATATAGAACGGATCTGCTAGTCGAGTTTATATACCACTTATACTGTGGATTATTCTGTGTACAATAGCGTTTACCGCTTACTAATAAGATTTATGGCACGCAAAAAAACTCTATTGATTGGCCTATATACGAACCGGAGGATTTTCAAATGGAAGAAGGGCAGGATGAATATTCCCTGCTCATAAAGAGAGAAAACCTCCGGACCAGGTTCATTCAAGAACACAGCACGGAAGACCTTCTACCAGCATGGGAGAACATAACGGGTGAATCCATGGACGAACCACACCCGTTAACCATGCTGGCAGAGGACAATACGACAAGAGCCAACCTTGAGGCAACAAGGTTGGCAATAAAAGAAACCGCGCCGCCACAGCCGACAGAAAAAGAAATAACAGGCGGTAAAACCACAGAAAATCCGAGCCAACAGGACTCTGGCAATTTAGTAAACCAGAGTTCTGTGGTAGACGACACGACGCTGGCACAGTTTTCCGAGCCGATGGCAGCGATGACATCCGCATCCGGCATGAAGTTCCTGGTGCCAGAAGCATTTTTAGAGTTCTGTGGTAACATGATGCAGGAAAACGAAACATTGCGTGCAATCTGCGCAATACAAGGAGCAGCATCTAGCACCAGGATGGAAGACGACCGGACGTGCCAGTACCCCGTCGATCCGCATCGAGACGGAGCATCGACCCCCCAGGAGCACTTAGGTGACAGGACCCAGCCACTGTTGGGTAACTGTGGCAGAATCTGGGGGAGGGGGGAGGATTCTCGAGGAATGAAACCTCCGAGAACCTCGGCGTCAGTGGAGTCGAAGATTCGTCGTTAAGAAGGCGAACCTTCCCCATTGTTGACGTCGGACTCACAGTGAGGAAGTGGAACGTGTCGTTCTCTGGCAATAGAGGCCAGAGCATAGAAGCTTTCCTGGAGAAAGTAGAAGCGTGCCGCGGATCGAATAGCCTGTCCGAAGCAGAGGTATTCCAGGCCTTGCCGGAACTACTAAAAGGCGTGGCAGCCATGAGGTTCCAGGTAGAAAAACACAAGTGGAACACATGGTCAGACTTCTGTTCGGCAGCTCGGCGTTGGTACGGAACCGGAAGAGGTTACCAACAACGCTTATTGATGGAAGCAACCGCGAGGACACAGGAAGAATATGAACTCGTGAGAGATTACATAACCTGCCTCCTGGTTATTATAAGAAAAATGGAGCCGATACCGAACTTAGAAACGCAACTTGACGTGCTCCATCGAAACTTGAGGCCGGGACTCCAAAGGTTGGTGAGGAGAGCCGACTTCAAAGATATCGACGAGTTACAAGAGATGGCGAGGGAAGCCGAACTAACTCTCGATATGGAGAAAACCTTGCGCCCTCCGCCGCCTTCGGAATTGACTATGTTGCCTGAAGCAGCCTATAAGTCAAGGAGTGTGAAACCTGCGAAGCCAAAAATCTCCGGAGTGAACTCTGGAGAGTACAATGGCCTCGCAGGCAAAGAAACCTTGGCGGATCAGTCGATACTGACCGCTATATCGAGGTTAGAGGCTGGACTGAACGAGTTACGCATCAAACAAAACGCTCGTACATCCGGCCACAACCCAAGGAAGAAAGGTGAAAATCGCCACGAAAAACACAAACCGTCACCGGCGAACACCCCTAGAGGGAAAGAGAAAGAGAACCGAACATTAACCGGTGACGGTAAGAAGAGCGATACCGGTGGAGGATCCGAGCGTAAGAGCGACAAACCGGCCGGACCCATAACGTGTTGGGGCTGCGGCAAAATAGGTTACCATCGCTCGTTTTGCCCCTACTGTTCGGGAAACGAGAACCGGCGAGATTGAATGGGTCCAAATCCGCCGAGACCACTGTAGAGGCCCAGAAAGAGTCGAGGAAGAAGGACAAGATACCAACCGACCTGGTGGCAGCTGCCAGCCAGGTCAAGGCTGAACAATATCCAGACAAAGAGAACGTCGGACAACGGAACGACTCCATGAAGGAGCTAGAACCTAGCTCCAATCAAATTCCTGTACAACCCGACAATTTCGTCCGCGCATTTGAGACAACGCACGACCCCGTAGAGAACAGGCTGATAGTGGGAAAATCCGGTAAGAGTGTAGGACTGTAATTAGCCTGTGTCTCTTCGTCAGATCCAAATGATCCAACACAGATCAGGATCGCCTCCATCGACACGATGAAAGCTTCTTCAGTGGGTCTCGCCGATATTACGCTGGAAGAACACCAGCGCTTACAAGCTCTTTTAACAAGAGTACTACCAGCAGCAGACGCTCCACTCGGCTGCACTAATTATGCCGAGCACGAGATAGACGTTGGCAAAACTCGACCAATCCGGCAGAAACAATACCCGATTTCCAGAAAATTGGAAGAGGAAATGCATCGACAAGTTCAAGAGATGCTTGCAGCCGGATTGATCGAGCCTTCGTCGAGCCCCTGGGCCAGTCCTGCTTTCATGGTGCCGAAAGCTGGCAATAAACATCGTATGGTGATCGACATGAGAAAGGTGAATGCCGCCGCAAAGGGAGATGCGTTTCCGCTGCCAAATATGGATCAGATCCTGCGGAAGCTCCAAGCCGCCCGTTATATCAACCTTAGATCTGAGCAACGGATACCATCAAATCCCTTTGAAAGAAGAATCGCGGGAGATTACGGCATTCTCAATACCCGGTCTGGAGTTATTTCAATTTAAAAGAATGCCATACGAATTGTCGAACGCAGGAGCCACCTTTCAGCGCATGATTGCCAGAGTCGTAGGGCCCGAACTAGAGCCATACGCATTCTCTTATTTAGATGACATCATCATCGTAACAGAGACTTTTGAAGAGCATCTAGCGATGTTCGAACGCGTATTGGCAAGAATCAATGAGGCAGGCCTCACGATCAACCGAGAGAAGAGCGTATTTGGTAGATCTGAAGTAAAATATCTTGGTGTTCTCGTTAACCGAGATGGGTTTAGACCAGACCCAGATAAGATAGCTCCGGTTATGCAATACCCTACGCCTAAGAACCTAAAACAGTTAAGGCGATTCCTCGGTATGGCATCGTGGTATCGGAAGTTTCTTCCCGATTTTGCCACAATCGCCGACCCTCTCACATGCCTAACGAAGAAAAACTTCAGGTACGTGTGGGAAGAGGAACAACAACAAGCCTTCAACCACATCAAGGCACTCATAGCCTCAGCTCCGGTCCTGCACCGTCCGGATTTCGCTTCGCGCTTTGTCATACAAACTGACGCAAGTGAATCTGGTTTGGGGGCCGTATTGTTCCAGGTGATAGACGGCCAGGAGCGAGTCTTGGAGTTTGCGAGTCGCTCACTCTCTAAAGCTGAGCGAAATTACTCAGTAACAGAAAGAGAGTGTCTTGCGGTGTTATGGGCTATCGAGAAGTTTCGGGCATACGTAGGGGGATATAATTTCCTCGTAGTGACCGACCATAGCAGCCTGCGTTGGATTCGGTCACTGCGTAGCCGACAGGTAGACTAGCAAGATGGTCGCTTAGGCTGCAGATGCACAACTTTGGAGTTGAGCATCGCAAAGGGAGTCTCAACTGCGTGCCGGATGCATTATCGAGAATGTATGAAGAAGCGAGGACGAAGAACAACCAGTCGTAGGCGCCGTCTCGTGGGCAGTAACCACGAAAGACGAGTGATACCTCGGCTGGCAGAAAAAGGTATTAGAAGAACCTAATACTTATCCTAGGTGGAAAGTATTAGGCGGCCAGCTATACATGTATCGTCCAAATCAAGATATCGAGGAGGATTTAGGCGTAGATGACGATGCATGGAAAGTGGTAGTTCCTAAGGAGAAAAGGAAGAAAGTTCTCTTGGAATGTCACGACGACCCTACTGCTGGACATCTCGGAAGGGAGAAGACCTTCGCGAGAGTATCCCGATATTATTACTGGCCGAGATACTACAAGTCAGTAAAGGAACATGTCAGAACATGTTTGATATGCCAGCAGTGCAAGGTAGAACAAAGGCCACCCCTCGGTTTGATGGGGCGGCGAGTTATTCATAAGCCTTGGAAAGTCGTCGCGGCGGATATAACGGGTCCTTTTATCCGGAGCAAGGCCGGATTTGAGTATATCTTGGACTTCCAGGATTTATTCACTCGATGGGTATAGTGTTTTCCTATCCGGAAAGCTAACGGTAAGACTATCCAAAAAGAGTTGAAGAATAGGATAGTATTACGATATGGCGCACCGGAGGTCTTCCTTTCCGATAACGGAACCGAATTTAAAAACAGGATAATAGACCAATATCTAGTCGAGATAGGGGTTCATCACTCTCATACTGCACCTTACCACCCTCAAGCGAATCCGGTGGAAAGAGTTAATAGAACCCTTAAGACCAGTATTATGGCATTTGTGGAGGGAAACCATAATACTTGGGATGAGAAGCTACCTGAACTAGTGTTCGCGCTAAATAATGCACCCCATAGCACCACTCGTAAGTCGCCAGTCTTGTTAAATTATGGCAGAGAGCCAGTGCCTCCCGGGACTAAGAGGAGGGAGCAAGATCAGGTAGTAGAAGAGACTGCTGTTCAAGAGGACGAAGACGCCTGGTTAGAAAGGATGAAAAATCTCAGCAATATGCTAGATGATGCTGGTCACCATTCAAGAGAAGAACAAGAGAGGCATGCTGAGATATATGACGCCAGGCGGAGAGAACCGAAGTTCGAGGTCGGAGATCGCGTGTGGAAGAAGAATCGCGTGTTATCCTCGGCAGCTCAAGGAGTGATGGCGAAGTTGGCACCGAAATAAGTTGGCCCTTACGAGATTTTGGAGAAGAAAGGGCCCAACACGTACAAACTGGTGGATCAGGAAGGAGATGTTGAAGATCTGGTCCATGCAGAGCACTTGAAGCCATACTTCGCTGGAAAAGAGCCCGAGGATAACGAGGAAACACACGAGCGCTATATAACTGAAGGAGAGGATGACGTCGCCCAACCACCGGGGGAAGAAGAAGAAATGGCGAAGAGCGACCCGCCACTTGCGAGAACACAGCCGCCAGCGGGCGCTGGGCAAAATCAGGACGAAGTTGGCGTGACAACGCAAGCTCGCGGGAGAGGTAGGCCGAGAAAGACTGCGATAGTCACGAGAAGGCCAGGCGAAACTTCTCCTGCAACGACCAACCCCGTTCCTGTTGCGAGCGAGCCCCCAAAACGACCTCGTGGCCGACCGAAAGGTTCGCGGAATCGCGTACTAACCTGCGACCCCATCTCGACGTCCCCCCGGAGAACACGCGCGAATCCGAACTACGGTTCCCGAGGATAAACGCTATCTTCTCCTCTGTCCACAGGATGAGTCTTGGACAACTGAACCAGCAGCAGCTCCTCGAGCTGGTAGGCCAGCTGCTGGCACAGGCGCAGCTGATGCCTCCGACACCTGGCCGGATAATACCAGCCATTTTAGGAGAAGTCGCGGAGGGATCCTCCTTAACTATTGAGGAACTATCGGCAGGGGAGCCAGTAGTTCCACCACCAACACGGTCGATTCTGCGTCGGCTAAAGACCGAGACAGACGTTGCTACTCTGGTACTTAGCCAGAGTAGCGAGATTGAAGAGGAGTCGTCGGCTCCACAGGTAGTGGAGCCTGTGGAGTCGAAAAAACGGAAGAGTTGGGCCAGTGAGGAGAGCCTGGCCCACGATACTCCACAGGTAGAGGAGCCTGCGGAGAATAGCGAGTCGTATGAGTTGTCAGGTCGCTCCCCCATGTCGGTCGCTTGGATGAAACTCGAAGCCAACTTGGTAGCATTTCGAGAGCTATCCCAGTTGGCTAGAGAAAAGGATGAGGCCGTCATAAAGGAGTGGGATAACTTCCACGATTATGAAGGGGCGAGGGTCCACTCCGAAAAGTGGTTTAGCCTGGTCCTGGGCCGCAAAGAAGAGCTCGCGGTGGCAGTCGAGTTTCACCGACAGCGAAACGAGAGTAGGGCTCGCGAGGCTCGCGAAAGTCGCGAAGCCTTGGAGAAAGCTCGACGGAGGCCAAAGAAAAGGAGATGGCCCGGGTCCAGGCCGAACTCGCGAGGGCCAGGGCAGAAGAGGAAGAAGTAGCCAGGGGTAGGAGGAGGCCTACCCCTGGTGCGATAACTGTACCCGTAAAGGAGTCCCGTCCGGGCAGACCGAAGAGCCGCCAGAGGAGTAAGTCTAGGAGAAGGTCCTCGAGGGGTCGCCCTCAAGAATGGGCACCCGCTCCTGCGGGATCTACCGGGCCCCTGAGGTCCCTTTCTTCTAGCCGGCGTCTGCCCGGAGAACCACGACAACCGAGATGGTGCTTCTTTCGCGGGCACCTCAACGTCCGCAACCCAGCTACCTGCCCTGGAGCCGCGAATCACGACCCACTCAACCCGTTTTATTATCGGCAGAAACATCAGCAAAATTTCGGGTGACGAAGCGGCGCCGATTTTTTTTTGTTATTATTCTTTAAATAAAATTTTTTTTTATTTTTCTATAAAAGTCGCATTCACTTGAGTACTTCTAGAACCTTAGCCCTTTTCAGGTATTAGCGACGCCGGATTGAATTGCAGAGTCCCATATCAGGAGATAAGTGACATCTGGGTGGGGGGTGTCATGGCCTGCCGTACCGACGTCGAGTAAAAGCCGTAGTTGAAGTAACTCATGCACACGAACGCGAGATGGCGCGTCGATGCAGAATCTGAGCTGCATCGACGTGATGACTAGCGGACCGCGACGGCCGTCTTATAGTTCGCTACGGTATTCTGCAACCGCTTTTGGTTTCGCTCCACCTTGTTTCGCCTGTTATTAAAAGAAGACTCGTTCGTTCTTTTGAAAAGAAGTACCGTGTCAGAGCGCGAATCACGAGAGTTTTGCTCGTGATATACAAAAATAGTGTATTGAAGTACTTCTGCGGTTTTCGCGCGTTAAAGTGCAAAGTTCAAGTGCAACAAGCTAGTATCACCTGCCGCACTCAAACCACTTAGTGTCTGGAGGAAGTAATAGCACTTTTCGTGTCCGCTCCACCGCAGCATCAAGATTTTTATACCACTGAGGAAGTAAGACCTGACACATCCGAGACCGATCAACTACTTGAGCCGTTGCTAAATTGGGTAAAAGGTAAGCGTGCACGCATTCTTCCGCGCCGCGTATTAGCTCCGCGTAACCGCTTGTCCAGGCTCGTCGTACCTGGACATCGGCTTCGAGTAGGCGTTCTCGTGCGGTGAGAGCAAGTGCGAGGAGAGAGTGTAGGCATCGGGCTCGCACTTCATCAAGGTTAAACGCGAGGTCAAACCACCGGCTTTTTCAAAGCCGGTGAGTGCGCACAACAGGTGCGCACACGTGTAAACCCGCCGTCTGCCCTCTCTCTCACACTTATACGTGTGTGCGTCGCGCGGCGATCGTGACTGCTCTCACACTTCGTCGTTTTACTCGGTGAGCGCGCGCGTAGAGTGCCGCACACGTGAGGCGTATTATACCTCACGTGCGCGGCGTAAATTACCGCGAGCGTGACGTCAGTCTTCGAGGCAGCTGACGTCAGAGGTAACGTGTTGGCGCATCGTTTAGATAGGGAATACGCAAACCTAAATTCATTTCTTTTATATTTCTGATCCATTATCACACCACAACTTCTTTTATTTAATAAACAATAGTCTTTTATTATTAACATTTAACCTCTTGAGTTATTATTTCGCGACCTAGTCATTCCCCGTTCCCCGCCTCCTCCGCGGTCGTTACGTAAGAGAAAACGTATCGTTTCATCTGAGCAGCCGGCACACGAACCAGTAAACGAGAGGAGAGTTCGAGTCACTGGTGAGAAACAAAGCGCAAGTCTTCGACTTGCGTGTTGCACGGTAAGTAACCAGATTAGGTGAACATTGCATGACGTTGTAGCGTCCGTTGCATAATCTGGCTATTACATCTCCGGGTCGTTCTTGTACTTTTCGGTCATAACCGGTCGCAGGGGGTCAACCGTTTTCCTCGCTGATTTTTCCTGTGAAAGTACATATAAAAAAAGTGAGAAAGCCCCAATATTAGCTCCCTATATCCAATATTGAGACAGCTATACTGTGCTGAATTACGAAAAATTGTCAAAAAATGGCTATTTTCGAAAAATTCTGTAGGCTCGTTTTTTGATCGATTTGAATGATTCACGAAGGAATTTCTTTGTTATTTTCTCAAGTTTTAGAAAAAAAATTTGTGGAATAAAAATATCGCAATGAAATTTTTACACAAAGGAAAACGTGAATCTAAATATTTTCATTTGTAAGGTTATCTTTCAACTTTCGTATTTCCTCTAGTTTTATATATATTGAGATCGGGTAGGGCCTATTTTCTTCGCCTTAAAAATACGTTTCATTTTCACTCGGCCGACGATTGATTTGATTAACTAGAAGCAAACATACAGCTCTTTCAAAATGGTCGATTTTCGAAAATCGCAATGTTGGCACCCCTGTAACTTTTTTCTATCAAAACCGATTGGGCTCGTATTGGGTGGAAAAAAAGTTTTAACCATCTAGAAAACGACCCAATTGGTTTCGTTCGGTTTTTTGGATATTTGCAAAAGTTACGAATTTTTCAAAATAGGTGTTTTTCGTATACGTATCCATTAAGGGCGTGTTACACCTAATGGCTTCTGAGGCCAAAATCAGCTGAATCAATGGCTTTTCATGGGTCTAAATTACTTGAAATTCATGTGTTTATTGCCCGAAGATTTGAAAATATTAAAAATATTTTATTAAATAATTTGAAAATGCTAAAAACGACAAAGAAAATTACAAAAGCTCTTAAAATTAAGCAATTAAAAGTGGTTTTTCAATTTTTAAAAATAATTTATCAAATAATTTTAATATTTCCAACTCTTCGGGCCATTACTGCATGAATTTTGAGTAATTTAGAACTTGCCCCATGAAAATTCATTAAATACTTTTTTTTAAAAAGGTCTCAGAAGCCACTATGTGTAAGACCCCCTTTAAGGAGGTTCGATACCGAAATGAAAAAGGTTACGTCATTCCAAAAACTAAATATTGTTGTTCTTCGATTGATTTGCTATTAGTGTGTGAAATTTCAGATCATTTGTCAACTCGATTATGAAATTATTCAACTTCAAAGTTCAACTCTTATACACAGGCTCTTATGGAAGTACCTTTGTCCCCCTCCCCACGCCCCGCGAGCGGTGAGCTATCGAACCACCTTAAGGTGGCTCCGGCGCGCTGGGCCGTATCATTGGGAGGCTCTTTAGGGTGCATTGCATTTTTACTTAAAGAATCGATCAAATTGCAATAAAACAGTTAATAGTAAGTTATAAAGTACTTTTAAGCATTTAAGCACCCTACAATATAAAACATAAAAAAGTTATTGATCACTATTGATCAAGTACTACGGCCCTGGTAGTGTATATACATATATCTTATACACAGGAAGCACGGCTTTTCATTTTATACGTAAAGATTTCTTCGAAATTTTGTCGTCGATCGTTATTTTTCAATACATCATTGTAAACTAGATGATGAACAGTTATTTACAAGTATATACACGTATATACAAGAGTACTTTATAACTAACTGTTTTATTGCAATTTGATCGATTTTTTAAGTAAAAATGCAATGCACCCTAAAGAGCCTCCCAATGATACGGCCCAACGCGCCGGAGCCACCTTAAGGTGGATCGATAGCTCACCGCTCGCGGGGCGTGGGGAGGGGGTCCCCTTTTTAAAAGAATCGCGTCATAAGTGTTTTGTGTTTTACCAAGGTACTTCCATAAGAGCCCGCGTATAAGAGTTGAACTTTGAAGTTGAATAATTTCATAATCGAGTTGACAAACGATCTGAAATTTCACACACTAATAGAAAATCAATCGAAGAACAACAATATTTAGTTTTTGGAATGACGTAACCTTTTTCATTTCGGTATCGAACCTTCTTAAAGGGGGTCTTACACATAGTGGCTTCTGAGGCCTTTTTAGAAAAAAGTATTCAATGAATTTTCATGGGACAAGTCCTAAATTACTTAAAATTCATGCAGTAATGGCCCGACGAGTTGGAAATATTAAAATTATTTGATTAATTATTTTTAAAAATTGAAAAACCACTTTTAATTGCTTAATTTTAAGAGCTTTTGTAATTTTTTTTGTCGTTTTTGGCATTTTCAAATTATTTAATAAAATATTTTTAATATTTACAAATCTTCGGCAAATAAATACATGAATTTTAAGTAATTTAGACTCATGAAAAGCCATCGATTCAGCTGATTTTGGCCTCAGAAGCCACTAGGTGTAACACGCCCTTAATGGATACATATACGAAAAACACCTATTGTGAAAAATTCGTAACTTTGGCAAATATCCAAAAAACCGAACGAAACCAATTGGGCCGTTTTCTAGAAGGTTAAAACTTTTTTTTACGCCCAATACGAGCCCAATCGGTTTTGATAGAAAAAAGTTACAGGGGTGCCAACATTGCGATTTTCGAAAATCGACCATTTTGAAAGAGCTGTATGTTTGCTTCTAGTTAATCAAATCAATCGTCGGCCGAGTTAAAATGAAACGTATTTTTAAGACGAAGAAAATAGGCCCTACCCGATCTCAATATATATAAAACTCGAGGAACTACGAAAGTTGAAAGATAACCTTAAAAATGAAAATATTTAGATTTACGTTTTCCTTTGTGTAAAAATGTCATTGCGTTATTTTTATTCCACATATTTTTTTTCTAAAATTTGACAAAATAACAAAGAAATTCCTTCTTGAATCATTGAAATCGATCAAAAAACGAACCGCACAGAATTTTTCGAAAATAGCCATTTTCTGACAATTTTCCGAAATTCAGCACAGTGTAGCTGTCTCAATATTGGATATGGAGAGCTAATATTGGGACTTTTTCACTTTTTTTATACGTACTTTCACAGGAAAAATCAGCGAGGAAAACGGTTGACCCCCTGCGACCGGTTATGACCGAAAAGTACAAGAACGACCCACATATATATATATATATATATATATATATATATATATATATATATAAATATCTTTGTACGGTATTTTGAGGATTTCATAAAGAATTTGTACAATAGTGGTGACACAAATATAAACATTGTTATAAACAACCAATAAACAAGCGCGTGACTAAAGAAATAATGACCCTAAGGTTATTGACTAACACCACGACGCCTGCGGCGCCCTCTTTTACGGAAAAATATCACGGAATTTCCGAAATCGATGTATTAACACACTATTGTGGAAACCGCTGAAAAATCCTCAAAATGCCTCTCGAGTGCTTTGGACTTTTGAGGAGACTCCTCAAAATGCCTACAAAATCCTCAAAATTCGGTATATATGACTTATATAATCCTCAAAATGCGTCCCAGATGTGAATTTATATATATATATATATATATATATATATATATATATATATATATATATATATATATATATATATATATACATCGATTTCGGAAATTCCGTAATATTTTTCCGTAAAAGCGGGCGCCGCAGGCGTCCTGGTGTTAGTCAATAATCTTAGGGTCATTATTTCTTTAGTCATGCGCTTGTTTCCTGATTAAAGTCCTTGTTTATAACAATGTTTATATTTGTGTCACTACTATTGTAGAAAACCTTTATGAAATCCTCAAAAGGATCCCAGGATAAAATTGTATATATTATATATATATATATATATATATATATATATATATATATATATATATATATATATATATATTTCTGTTCACCGCTATGTTTTAGGACTTTTCATTGGTTTACCGCTATGTTTCAGGACATTTGTATGTTTTCAGGTCTGTACTGAATTACACTGAGAAAACTGTCGTAGGAAAATTTACTGAAAAGCTAATAAAAATTACTATTTTTTATAGCAACGATGGGATATCATGGAAATTTAGGTACTTTTACTAACTAATATAGTAATTTTTGTAGCCAAGCTTAAACTTAAAAAAAATTGATTTTCATGATTTTATATCTATAGGATACCTAATATTTATACAATATTTAATATATTATTAATTAAATTTAGCTATACAAGAAATAAATAAGGAAATAAAAATTTTTTTTTTTACGGTGGTTGTGTATTCGAACCCTGGACCCTCCGCACGCTAGGTAGACGCGCTAACCTCTTACCCACGTGAGCTTCTTGAGTACAAAATTTTGGAACTGATACATTGGCTACTTCGCTTACGAGAGAACTTTGATGATTATTTGATAGCAATAAATAACTATGATAATATAAAGAAATAACTCATAGCTCACCTGCACAACGTAAAAATAAAACAACTGAATCGATATTGTCGATGTTTTTGATAACTTAAAAGGAAGATAATCTCAAATTGCGGGAGAAACATAACCTCAATCAGACACGTGCTCCCGGCGTGCACTCAATAAGTACTACATGTAGAGGGCACTTTTTGCTATGTGTAGTAGTAAAAATTATTAAGATACCTTGTAAATATTCCTGAACTATAGCAAAATTTTTTATAATTTGCTTATATCCCCGCGTTGCTATCAAATATAGTAATTTTTGTTAGTTTTTCAGTAAATTTTCCTACGACAGTTTTCTCAGTGTAGGAATATGTTTACAGCTAGCTTTCAGGACATTTTTGTATTATTCAGGACATTTAGGGTTTCTTTCACAACGTTTGTTTCCGTAAAATTTTTCCGAAATCAACGTAAAATACTGCGGAACTGAAAGGAGGCGCCGCAGGCATCGTGGTGTTAGTCAACACCCTGAGGGATATTATTTCTTTAGTCCCTTATATACTGTTTAACGTTTTATACCTACTTCTATTGCAGAAAACCTGTAGGTGTCCTGGAAGGTAGCGGTGTACTAAGTTATATATATATAATTTTATCCTGGGATCCTTTTGAGGATTTCATAAAGGTTTTCTACAATAGTAGTGACACAAATATAAACATTGTTTTATATATATATATATATATATATATATATATATATATATATATATATATATATATATATATAATATATATAAATACATCAAATGCAGCTTTTGAGGATCTATGTCAGTACGGATTCGATACTTTGAGGATTTCTCGGACTTTTGAGGACATCCTCAAAATTCCTTCGGTATGAAACGGTACTTTTGAGGATTTATATTAATACCTTCAACGCAGAGAGGGAGTTATTTCTTTAGTCAAGCATATACGAACTCTGGAGAAAAAAACTATAGATCCACAAAAGTACCGGTTTCCGCAACGTGTGAGTGTATATATATATATATATATATATATGTGTGTGTGTGTGTAAGTATGTGGGTGAACCGTTTTGGCGAGGTAGAGTTATTACAATCAGGGATTCGTATGCTGGACTAAAGAAATAATATCCCTCTCTGGGGCTGAGGTATTAATAAATCTCCCCAAAAGTGGTCTCCGGTGTCTTTGCTGTTATGACGAGCTCGTCAAAAGCGTCACAAACTCGCCAAAAGCGACATTTCGTCAATTATATAATCGCCAAAAGCGGCATTTCATATAAATATAAATATACATATGGTATCACAGCATTTTGAGGATTATATTCGGCAAAAATACCGACTTTTGAGGATTTTTTAGCATTTTGAGGAGCATCCTCAAAAGTCGTCGGCACCCGCTTAGCATTTTGAGGATTTTTTTGCGGCGTCCACAATAGTGTGTTAATACATCGATTTCGGAAATTCCGTAATATTTTTCCGTAAAAGCGGGCGCCGTGGTGTTAGTCAATAACCTTAGGGTCATTATTTTTTTAGTCACGCGATTGCTTCCTGATTGTTTATAACAATGTTTATATTGGTGTCACTACTATTGTAGAAAACCTTTATGACATCCTCAAAAGGATCCCGGGAGATAATTATATATATATATATATATATATATATATATATATATATATATATATATATATATATATATATGGGTGATTTTATGTCAACCGTAAGGACTGAAATTTTAAATCTCCTGAAACCTGGTTTAATATTTTCAAAATAACAAAAAAAAAGCACAGAAACCAATTTTTCGCATGATATATGCAAATGTTCAAAAGTTATTCTAACCTGAAAATTTCGAAATTTCGATTTTTTTCATAAAAAGGACATTTTCATGATTTTTTAACTGAAAAATTTGAATTTTTTTGTATAGCACATTGTATGGGAAAAAGTTTACAAATTTGGTGCAGAATCAGTATGAATTTTTGTGAATGCGTTGTCAATATTCTTGACATTTGGAGTTGACAGTGTATCTTTGAAAGTCTGAATCTCAGAGACGGTCATCCAAAAAATTTGGGTACATGCTTAAAATTTTATTTCTTGTAGTACCTTTTAATCCTTTTTTTGAAAACTATGGGCCCTATAAACTGGAAAATATGGTGAATGATCAAAGTACTGGAAAAAGTCAAAAAAACATAAATAACTGTCATATCCTATAAAAAAAAAGTTCAAACAAAGTATCATTTTCTCAATAATAAAAATACATTTTTACTTAAGAATTTTATTATACTTATCTAAAGCAAGCAGATTATGTGAATAGTAACAGAATGCTACTTTATTTCTATTTTATTGAAAATGTTTATTTGACAAACGACAACATTTTCTGCTACCCTGGTGTAAATATTCACAATAATATTCAAGTGCCACGCGCTTAGCTTATAACTCTATGTATATTGGAAATGGGACATAAGGGTCTGGTAAAGACAACGGAATATCTTAAAATTTTAAGAATAAGGAATAATAATCAGGAGTAAAGGCTTCTATAGTTAAGTCCCGTTACACAAGAATCATATTGTTTTACAAAGTCTATTTATTTAAAAAGTCTTCTTAGGTTAAAAGTTTCTGCTTCTCTAGGGCTTGATTCTCTAAGCTTACGTCTGTTGACACCACCGGTTTTCCTTCTAAAGAAGCTCTCTGATTGGTCTTAATCTCTTGTCTCGCATGTATCGCACCGAGATAGAGTTAGAGAATCAAGTCTCTGATTTAAATATACACAAATTGAGTCCATATGATTACTTGTACAATCGATGTATATACTGTATGCAGATTGCAGAAAGGAATAACATTAATACCTGACAGCCAAATACAATTGGCGAACTGTGATTAGATAAGGTAATAGACGTCAAAGTCTCTGGCCTATATAATTATACCTTATTTTACGTATAATACACATGGATTATATACGTGTATAATTTTTACGCCGAGTACCATAATCATGTTTAATATAAAATAGTAATTCATGATTAGCAATTCATAATTTAAAAAAATTAAAAACTAGAACTATTAATTAATATAATTAAATATTAATTGATTATTATGAAAATTATAGCTATTAAATAATTATTAATTATTATTATTAATAACAATAATTTATTAATTCATAATTTTTTTTTGAATATCAAATTCTAAATTATTTGAAACAATTGCAAACTGTTTAAAACTATTAGAAACTGTGAAACATTTACAAAGTATTAGAATTAAAAAGGTTTATACAGAATGCTACACTTTGTAACATTTGTAAACAGTTTTAAACAGTTCCAAACAGTTTAAATACTTTCTAACAGTCACTTGCTGGTTTGAACATTTATAATTTAAGACAAGACAAGGATTATAGAATATAATTTTTGAAAGTGGAAATTGTCAAATAATAGAACATTAGGTAAAAATTATAAAACATAATAAGTATTAAAAATTATAATACAATATAATACAAAAATTCAGTATAAAAACATTAATATTTTCATTTGGGTACGTTAAATACTCTAAATTTAAAATATTTTATAGTCTTTGTAAATTATTGAAGTGGAGTAGTATTTTGCACGAACAACGCCATTTTCAGCGTAAACCAAGTAATGTTTTTCTTGAAGATGATCAATCCTTGTAGATATTTTAAATCTTTTAGCCAAAAATCTTTTAGCCAAAAATCTTTTATTGGCGTTATAATCAGCCTGTGAAGAGAATCTAAAATCTATATTTGCTAATCTTCCTGTGGTTGAGAGGCATTCAAATAAATCTTTAGGCGTTAAGATTTCACGATTATCAGTTGATTGCAGACTTGCTTTCACTGCTGCTCTTTTCACGACAGCGCCGAGTCCATCACATGGGCCTTTTCCATGGGCTGTTGCATAAAAATTCCATTCTGCGGGAATATTGAAATCGTTCTTGTGAAAAGCAAGATTAATGACGTTCTTGTAGTTTTTGTATTGCTGAGGGGCTCCATCCGAAAAATACAATACTTTTTTCACTAACAAAAACTCTGATTTCAAATATTCTATTAGAATCTTGTGAAATGTGTATACTGCTATAGAATCATTTAGTACTAATTTAAATGATTTTCTTATAAGGATACGAATAAATTAAAACCAAAATTAAAAAAAGAAATAAACTTGCAATAAATTTATAAATTAATAAATATATTTCGGTTTAAAAAAATCATAAAGTTTATAAAAACATTTGAAATGTTGTTCTTTCATCTATTGATGATCACTTAATAGCATATAAACTTTTAACCTTACCTAGTAACAGAAGTTTCACATTTTGGTGATAACTGCACACACAAACGCTGTGAGTGCCGCTGCTACCAACCAAAATGCAATTTGGAGGTCTTAAGGTTGAAAATTTAGCAAAGCCAATCTTTAATTCTGGATGGTCTTCCTTGAAACTTTGGTAAAGCTCTTTTAAATTGAGTAGCAGTAGTCTTTTTTGGAGATATTCCTTCACACCATTTTCATTTCTCACAGAAATGACATCCTTCATTCCAGGCATTACAGATGATACATCATCTCTTAAGTAATATGCTTTGACTAACGTTGTTACTTCAGAAGATAAAGATTTACCTATAAAATAAATTAATCATTTTTGTTTTTAACTATTTCAATAATAATGTATGTAAAAAATTGTTTCGAAAACTAAAAACAAATTCTGAATTTGAGTACATATTTCTACAAACATATTGACTTGTCTCTTGATAAATTTTTTAAAATGAAAACTATTTTTAATTTATTTTTTTTATAAACTTTTTTATGTATATTTATTTAACAAATCATCTGAATTATGACTTTTTCTCAAATAAAACTGACAATAGCAAGTACTGTATTTTTCTAAAACTTCAAGAAACATTTTCGACCTGAAAATAATGCAAAAGGTGTCTCGAAATTTTCCTGAATATAGACTTACTGTACCAATTTAAAACCGCTGCCAATTCATTGGCCCGTAGCTTCCTCAACCGTAATTTGTTTATTTTTTAATTAATTTTTAATAACAAAATTTATAATTTTTTAAAAAATTTATTGCATAATTATAATTAAATTCATTTATGAATATTAAAAATTGTTAATTTTTAAATATATTTATTTATTTATTATTTATTTATATCAAATTTATATAAATTTTGAGCTCATAAATAAAGTTATCATTCGAAATAGAAGTAAAATATCTATATTTTATAATAAAACAAATAGCTATCACGGTTGTTTTGTTATTAACAAAAACGTGTTTTTTTTTATATTTCATAATTCATATTTTTTAAGAAAAAAAAAATTTATAGCTATCATTGTTCTTTTGTTATTAACAAAAACGTGTTTTTTTAAAAAAGTTCATAACTCACAAATAAATTATAATAATGCAGAATATAATGCAGTCATAATGCATAATTCATAATTATAATAGATTATAATAGATATAATTTTTAAACATTTTAATTCATTTTGTTACACATCATTGGAGTCATGAGTTTTAAAAAAAAAACACGTTTTTGTTTTTGATGATAACTAAAGAACCGTGATAGATAGAAAATTAATTTTTTTGAGAAAATATAGGTATTTTAATTCTCTTTCGAATGCCATCCACCCCATTCAGATACATAGAGGCGTTCTCGAGAAATTACGATTCTAAAAAAATGTAAAAAAATTTTTAATCTCAAATATCTCTGAAATTTATGGACCAATCATTTTGCCCAAAGAACTCGACCGAGAACTATAAAAAATCTACCTCTAAAAGGAATTTTGAAGCCATTAAGTCAATTTTACTCTTGTAATCGTTGGACATACAAAACTGATTTTTTTCATTTTTCAATTTTTTACTCAAAATCTAGCGTACAGAATGTATTCAAATTTTAATAGATTATAACTATTTATATTCTGTATTATCATGATTTTTCTCAAAAAAATTGACAGTTAAGTTTAGGAGTATCAGCTTCTAAAAGAAAAAAACACGTTTTTGTTAATAACAAAAGAACCGTGATAGCTAGAAACTTTTTTTTTTAGAAAATATAGGTATTTTAATTCTCTTTTTGGAACGCTACCCATCAGATTCGAATAGCTTGATTATAATCACTTCATGTAACACGTCATACCAGTACTATATTTTATTTATTATTACACAAAACACTGAAAATTATATTGTATATTTATAACCTCGCGTGTCACGAGAGATGAATAGAAGATTACCAGCGCCCCGAAAAAAGTGAGGCAAGCTTATGCGCGTGGCGCGCTGCTACCTCTCGGCCAAATCATGGAACCATGCGCACGATTTTCTGATTGGTCGGTAGAACGTGCGCATGAAGCAGGGTGGGGGAATCTATTTAGATATAACAAATCTCCAAGACTTCGTACTTTTGAAAAAATTTTTAAAATTACGTAGATGTGAAACGTTTTTATTAAATGGCGTTAATCATATAAGAGAAGGCAAACTTTTTATCATTCTTTTGAAAAACTTCTTATATTTACATTTTCGTACTTCTCAAATTGTTGCAAACAATTTAGAACGTCCCGATAATCTTTTAAATAAGACAGTGCTAAAAATTTAGTACTTTTTGAAGCTACGTTTGTCAGGATACAAAATATTCATCACTGAACAAATGTTATCCAAAATATCGTAGTACTTCAATAAAATTAGCGCTTTCAATAAAATAATTTAAAAAAACACCAATTTTACTGGTAATGTTTTCTAAAAAAAAAAATATATCAATTATAATTAAAATTTCAATTCTACTAGAGGATAAAAATTGAAGTAAAAAAATGTGTGTGGTATAATAATATAATAAAAGAAATGTTACGTGTCTTAAAAATAAAAAAAATAAAAAATAAAAAAAGAGTCAGGATCGAACTCGGATCCAAAAGAACAGAACAAAAGTAGCTGCGCGCCTTAGCTACCGCGGCTACCGTTACGATACTCGTGTGTTACAGTAAAATCGTTTATGTTTATTTTCCCCCCTTCGGGCTTGAGTTGTGGCTTTGAATTTGGGTTTTGTAGTTGTCAGTTTAAAAATACGTTGATTTGCTAATAATCTAATTAGTAAAAAAGTTCGACCGAGCGACGATTGTCAAGCTGCTCGGCAATTGTCGGGTTGCCGGAAGAAGTAAACAGAGCCAGCAAGCGCGCGGTGCGCTGGGCCACTCGAGCATACACACGTTCAGTGCACGTGCACCGAGCCGTCGACCCGTCTTCACCTGCTTCCCCCACCTTGTTCCATGCACACGTTCTAATGATCAATCAGGAAATTGAGCACATGATTCCATGTTATGGTCGCGAGGGGCAGCAGAGCGCCGCGCGCGGAAGCTTGCCTCACTTTTTTCCGGGGCGCTGGCAATCTCCCTATTCATCTCTGGTGTCACTCAGCAATATTTTCTTCTATGCAAAAGCTTATTATGAAGTTTATGAACCTCATAACACGCAATTACTTAATAATACACACTTGAGCTATTTTCAAAACATTTCAAACTGATTTTAAGTAGAAGTTTTAAATTTTGATATAACACTTCATGCAACACATTTTACCGGTATTTTATTTTTTTTATATTACACAAAACACTGATTAGATATTTTCTAATTACTATGTTATTTGTTATCAATACCATTTGATTATATATGTACTTTATGCAACACATCATACCGGTATTTTCTTTATTTAACATAAATCACTGATTAAAATAACTTTATCTTGTCCATTAATAATAAAATAACCACCAGAATCATGAGGGCATTCGTTCATTTTTGCTAATTCAAAATCAGATTTTTCTAACAGTACACAATTAGAACTCCTCAACATTATTGTCTATATTACATATATCTCTATATTTCCAAAATGACTCGAAAAAAATCTTCTGGTATAATATCTGTAAAAATAAAAAATCACACAAAGTATCAATTTTCAAAAAATGATATTAGCTATTTAACATTCAGTAAGCACTTATCTAATAAAAGTTACTTTCCCCGTTGATTATTTTCCCCATTGATTGATACACAAAGAATAGATCAATTCTTCTCATCATCAGTTGACTACTTGAGATCATTACATATTATTAACTAATTAACTAACTCAGGATATAAAAACATTTGTAATATATATATATATATATATATATATATATATATATATATATATATATATATATATATATATATATATATATGTATATTTATCTGCAACGGTTCGTTCCGGGACGTTTACACTGTACATCGCTGTTATTTCCGGGACGCGCTGTTTTTTCCGGGACGTCCCGGAAAATCTGTGTCTGCAACTGTTATTTCCGGGACGTGGTATTAGTCCCACACCCCAGGGATATTATTTCTTTAGTCACGCGCTTATATAGGGAACTCTGAAGAGATAAACTATAGGACCCTGTAGATTACCAGAAATAACGTTTATAGGTCTTTATATATATATATATATATATATATATATATATATATATATATAAATATATGAAACGCTAGTTATGCAGACACTTTCCGAAATTTAAATAGACTTATGCAGACAGAGACCGACTTATGCAGACGTCAGCATAAGTAGAGAGATTATTTCTTTAGTCACGCTAGACTTGTGCAGACACGTGTATAAACGGTACTACACTTATGCAGACAGGTCACGTGGTCTTATACATTGGTGTCAGCATAAGTCCATGTTTATATGATTATATATATATATATATATATATATGTATTTTTTTCTTAGGTGTAAAAAATCAAATATTTTTCCTACCCATATTGGGAAAAAATTTGATGATAAGGGTTTTTATCGGGATTACAGCAAAAGAGTTTCTTATGATCTACGGAAAAATATTTTCTTTTTCAAGAATAAATTACTTAATTTAGAAATTAGAGGTTTGAATTTTGAAATTAATCGTTTGAATAAATATTTATTAGAGCTTGAAAAATGTTTATATAATAAAGTAGAACAAAATGATTTGCAAGAATTTTTTCGTGGTCAAAAGAGGCACTTTGAAAAAGTAAAATATAATCATAGGAGTAAATTAAAAAGAAAATTTGAATATTTAAAACATAAAAAACACTCTCAGGTCAATCAAACTTACAATGTTAATAAAGATTGGTTTAGAAATCTAACGGACAAAGTAATACCAGAAGAAGTGGTAAGTATCATGTCAAAGGGTGCTAAATTTGGAATATCATATCCAAGTAAAGCTCTTCCGATCAAGAATATCATCGCTGAGGTAGAAAGTAGTATTAGTAGTTTTAATCTAGAGTTCAAAAAGAATGTAGAAGTTTTTTAGTTAAAGTTATTAATAATTTTAAAAGAGAAAATAGATTTGATAATTATTTGAACAGTAATTTGTTGCATGAATTAAAAATAACGAAGAAATTCTTGAGAGAGAATCCAAATATGATCTTCCAAAAAGCAGATAAAGGAAATGTAACAATAGTTTCAGATAAAAGGGATTATATAAATAAAATTCAACTTATGTTGGAAGATGATACCACTTACGTGAAAAGTAGGAATCCACGTATCAATAGACTACAAGATAAATTGAAAGAATTATTGATGCATTGGAAAACAACAGCTTATATTAAGGATAGTATGTTTAAATATTTAAAATGTGAAAATGGCACTGTAGCTAAATGTTATGGGCTTCCTAAGATTCACAAAGAACAGTTAACATATAGAATAATAATATCATCGATAAATTTTCCGACTTATAGACTGGCGAGTTTTTTGTCTAATATATTGTTCAAGATAGTGGGTAGAACAAATTGATATATTAAAGATAATTGGAGTTTTTATGATATAATGAAAGATATTGTTATTCGGAATGATCATAGGATGATTTCATTGGATGTAGTGTCTTTGTTTACAAATATACCTCTAGAGTTGTTGAATGATATTATATAAGATAAATGGTCTGAAATTAAAGTACATACTAGTTTAACAAAAGATGAATTTGTAAAGGTACTTAATTTGGTTTTTAAAAACCCAATTTTTTCTTTTGATACTACTAGTATCAAAAGAACTACTCATATAAACTAGTAAAGATATGGTTGTCCAATGGAATCACCTTGTCACCTGTTATAGCGAATTTAGTAATGGAAAAAATGGAAAGTGTTGTTTTGTCTAAGTTGGCTTTTCAGCCAATTATTTTTAAAAGATATGTTGATGACATTTTTGCAGTTGTACCTGAATGTTTCGGTGGATGTGTTTAATTCTATCATGATAGAAAGGATTAGAAGGGTTTCTAGTAAACATAATATTCAAGTTTTCTTTAGAAACGATAATAATTTAGAAAGGTTATTTAGTAATTGTAAAGACAAGGATGATAAAGGTTTGAAATCGGGAGTAGTTTATAAAATTAATCGTAGGGATTGTAATGGATGTTATATTGGTCAAACGGGTAGATATTTGAAAAAGAGAATATGTGAACATCAATATAGTTTACGTAGTACAAATTTTATATCGGGTTTGAAAGAACATTGTTTAAATAGTTTGCATTCTTTCGATTTTGGGAGTGTGGATATTTTGGAACAAGGGATTAAGAATAAATATAAGAGGGAAAGCCTTGAAAGTATTCACATTCTAAGGAATCGGAATAATGTAAATTTAATGGTAGAGTTAAGTAAATTAGATAACATTTATCATTCTTTATTAGTTTAAGTGAGAATGGAAAGTTGGAGCGGGGACGGTGGAAGGTGTTGGGGGTAAGTGGAAATAAGTAGGTATGGGTATATAAGGAGGTGTATCGCGGGTTTCATTTCAGTCCCTGAGGAGGAGCCGGAGCGGGCTCGAAATATTTGGCAATTGGGCAATTTGGTGGTGGGGGCACTTAGATAGTCCTTTGCTAACAAAGTTTTTTTCCAGGTTTTAATTAAGTTTTTATTTCAGATTCTGTGGGGGTGATTATAAACAAGGGCAATCTGACTGCCATAAATATTAATTATTTTAATTTAATTTATAAGACTGTAAGACCGATGAAAAAATTCTCATCTGTTGATATTAAGTTGCAGTCGACATAAGTAATATTTTTAATGATATATATATATATATATATATATATATATATATATATATATATATATATATATATATATATATATATATATATATATATATATATTAAAAAAAGACTTACATGTATATAATCATATGAACATGGACTTATACTGACAGCAATGTATAAGATCGCGTGACTCGTCTGCATAAGTGTAATACCGTTTATACAAGTGTCTGCACAAGTCTTGTGTGACTAAAGAAATAATCTGTCTATTTATGCTGACGTCTGCATAAGTCGGTCTCTGTCTGCATAAGTCTATTTCAGTTCCGGAAAGTGTCTGCATTACTAGCGTTTCATATATTTATTTTTATATATGACTTATTACATGTAAATAAGGATAGGTCGACCAGATACGAGTGTATAAATATAACTGTATTTATTTTTAAATATAGTGTACCTGTCCGATAATGTTTAGATATTTTAGATTCTCTGAGTGTGATGTAAGAAAGGACATAATAATTTTATTAATATATTTAATGTATATTTCATATTACCGAATGTAAACAGATGTACACACGGAATCGAAAAGTAAACAACTGAGCTGTTGTATATACACTACTGGGTCGTATGGGGTCACGTGACGTGATACGTATCACGTGATCGGAAGCGGATGTAGGTTTGATGAAAGAAAAGTAAAAAATTTATCGAAATCGACCGGTCTGATTCTTTTATGCTCAATATCTTTTAAATGAAACAATATTTTTGAACAAAATCTTTAGATTTCTTTAGTTAATGAACATAGATTTCAACAAGTGTACTATGCTATAAATTTATTCTGTATAGATAAAATACAAAACGCTCAAAGTTATCGCGGTCCCATATCAAAGTATATAGGGCACGGACTCACTCCTTGACTGTTACTTGCCTTCGGAGCGCTCCCGCGCTCCTTGATAACTTTGTAGTAACTAAAAGGTGAGGAGAACTATAAAGGGAATGATTCAACTCATCATTTCCTTCCCTCTGCTGAGATGTCTGGCAAAAGATATATTATTTTTTTCTCTTTGGTTAAGTAGAATAAAATTAAAGGTCTTTTGATATTACCATTATAAAAATATTTCTCAACCGTATACTGAGAAAAATTATAATTATTTCCATAAGAAAAATTTAATTATATGTAGTTGTTTAGAATAATGTTGGGAATTATATGCGTTTTTAAATCTCGCGCGGTCGCGCTCTCGGTAGTTTCATTCACGGCGCTGCCATGGCGCGATAGCACTTCGTGGCGTCTCTGCGGGACAGCCTAAATAGTGTTTTGATTAGGTTAGTCAGTAAAATAGTGTCTCTGTCTCTTGCTCTCCCATACATTAATGGGAGAGATAGTGATTTGACTCGCACCGTGAGTGGCAGTACAAGTCGAGACTAAGGAAGTTGGCCCCGACGCTCGCTCTCTTTGCTTTTTGGCCACCCACGAGGTACACCTCACAGAATCGCTACTGCAGTTTTTTGAATATTTCCAACCGCATTTTCACTGGATAACATGTAATATATTGTACAGTGTTATCAATTAACTTATGTTAGACTCAACTTATTTAAACACCCACAGCATGTCCTCATCCAATTAATTGTAATTCTCAAATATTTGGTCCTTCAAGTCGGATAAACATGCTGTGGTGTGTAGAGCAAATGAATGCGTACTCATTATGTGTATTTCTCATGGTAATCCATCAGGCCAACTGAGAAGAAGGTCAAGACTTCGCAGGACAAGGCTGAGAAGGCAACGGACACCAGCAACTAACAGGACCAGAAGAGTGAGAACCAGTTAACAGCACCTGACGCTGAAGCCCTAACCATTCTCAGCACTTCTGGTCTTGCGCAGCCTCTCCTGCCTGCCATGATGCCTGGTCTAATGGTGACTGATAGCACTGGAAAAAGAATATGCTCGAAGTCTCCAGCGAGTGTGCCTGCTTCACTCATATGTAAGGTCAACTGACAATATGTGAGACTGCTAAAGCTGGAACGGATTGCCAAATATGTGAGTGAGAAGAAAGATACTGCTCAGTTGAACATCTTGGTGAGATGAAGGAAGGATGTAGAGGACACGAATGCTCTTTATGAGAAAGAGCATGCCCTAGTTGAAGAAGTATGTCCTGCATCATTCGTTATCAATCCATACTTTGAGGCAAGCTTCCACAACTCATTTCACGAGCAGTACCATTTCATCTTGTTCGAACTCAGCGACTTGGAACAACAATGGCAAGTGAAACATCAAACTCAATATGTCAACACCAGTGAAACTCAATCCTTCCAGAGCAACAGTTGCCTGAAATCAAGCTGTCCATTTTCAACGGTATCTACTCAGAGTGGCCAGCATATAAGGAATTGTTCGCAGGTATGATACTCAACCGGACAGGACTCACTGAAGTAGCCAAACTTCACTACCTGCGAAGCTCACTGAAGGGATTACCACTCACATGGATTGAAAGATTTACGCTCACCGGTGAATTCTTGATGCCATTATGGAATACTCTTGTAGACCGGTTTGAAAACAAGAGATGGTTGGTAAATGATCATCTTGATCATCTAAATGATCTGACAGCAGCTCAGTCCAAAAACCCGGCATCGCTCAACACGTTAATTTCGGAAATGTCCAAGATACGGAAGTCCCTCAACTTACTGGTGCCCAAGGAAGATTTAGGAGACTCTATCTTGGCACACAAGATGTCAAAGCTGCTGGACAGAGCAACAAAAGAAGCCAGGGAAACTTCTCGAGTCACCACCAAGGAGCTGCCTACGTTTGAGGAGTTCGAAGCATTTCTGGTGTCTCGAGTGTCCCACGGCTATTTGGATTCAAAATTGAAGGTTCTTTTAGATTTCATATCGGTTACTGTGCGTGGGCTCAGACTAGCAGTTGTAAATTAAAAATTTTTATTGAAAGTTGCAGAGAGTGTGATAGGGGGATTTGAGTCTTACGATTTATCATTGAAAATTGTCATCGACAAGTTGTTGTGTGTTGGGTTTTTAGGGCTTATCATTGAGCAATTAAGTTCTTTATTGGTAAGTTGCTGTGCTTAGATTTCTAAGGTCTTGTTTTCTATACCCTCCAGTTAGCAAGGTCTGGTGCTACCGGAGCTGCCATTCCTACTTGACGCCCCTAGATTCGGTTATATGTAAAAAAAAATTTATTTTGTTTGGATCATAAATGTATTTTACCAGTTCAAATATTGTCGAGTCATATCATTAAATGTATCACGATGAGCTTATGATCTAGCGAAAAAAACTTTGTTTATTTTATCACATTGTCGTAATATAAATAACAAGCAAATTTTATTATTTGCTATAAGAGATGTATTGTTTATGAATGAACGTCTTTCAATATTCTGTTTATTAAATATATTTTCGTTTGCTTGCAGGTATTTTATTAGTGAAGAATTAAACAATATTAGAAAGAAGATGCAAAAATACAACTTCAATAGTGAAATAGAAGCGTCTTTGGAAAATATTAATGAATATCACAAATGGTTAGTTATAAATATAAATAAATTAGCTGATGCTGATGGATACATGCAATGGCGAAAAAAAGAAACTCTTGAACTGTCTAATGTAGTTCAACAACGGTTCAGGTGTGTCTTCTAGTTTTTATTATAATAAAGCTTTTTATATTAGTAACTTTTTGATTTATTATACGATTCGAACTCCTTAGTGACAATGATAAAACGTTCCCTATTACCCGTACTGAATAATACATTTCTGCAAATACTGCAATGTGCGCTACAAACTTGTAAGCACAAATAGTGACATACTAGAAGTCACATAAACTTTTTGTAATATGGTAATTGTTTTTGTACTCTCATATTGCACACGCGTGCCCATTTTCTTGATAATTTTTATTTTATTTCTTTTAGTTTTCTTTTATTTGTTCTAGTAGAATGGCGATCACTAGAGAGGAGGAGGAACAGAGAGCGCGGGAGGTTGGGGCGGTTGGGGGGGGGGGATAAAGTTTACTGACTGATCCATAAGGTCCGTGTATATGGGCTTTCCGGTCTCGCCCCAGGCGTTAACCCGCTGTATCTTATTATAACGAAATGAATTGATGAGAACGAAACAGGGTAGCTAAGAAAAAAATGCACAAAAAGGCGCATCCTTTCAGCTCGTAGCTGCAGGTGACAGTATGATACTTTTGTATTTTTATGGGAATGCGGTAGAGAAACAGGTTAAGACACATCCAAAGCCTATTGTTAAGTCTTGGCAGTTGAGGGAAATACTTTTATATGGTATTTTTATTTTAGGTTTGTAATTGAATACTTAGTCTTTTGATGATACAGATTCTCCGAAATGAATTGGAACACAGAAATTGAGTAATAATTATTTATTAATATCAGATCTGGCTTATCACTTAATATGGGCTCGTATTGACCCTTATAAAACAGCTACTTCTATTTTCGTCCGGAGCATTACGGAGTTCGCGGTCTGGCGCGAGATACTGAATTGTGCGGGTGATTACCGCTTATTTTATAACACTATTAAATTAGGTTAAAGCTGATTTTGACGATGAGTCGGGATCATCTTTTTAACAAATTAAGTACACACTTAAACGTAAGCCGTTCAATTTCCAATTGAAGGTGCTGAGTGTATACAAAAATCTGACGCGCGTATGTTTTTGCAATTTCGGTCGCTCGCTACGTTACGATATCGCGTGGTCGAAATGCTGTGTCGTTTAAACTCGCAATCACATAATTTTGTGGGTCAGGAAATTACTGATGGGAATATGAATGTTTAATTTTAACAATACGTCACGGACGTAATACTTAATTCTTAAGTATTAATAATAATGAATATAACATTGCAATCGTTATAGTCTTTAATGGAAAAAGGAATAGATTCGCATACCATGCATTCATCCTTTAAATACATATATCTTCTTATATTATATAGTTGATTTAAGGGCGTCGTCTGTTATGTTGTGTTCTCAAACCTAATTTCATGATTTTTTTTCCAGAAGATTAAATGAAATCATTTCGGACTTTTTACATGTTATTAATACGTCGCTTCCCGGTTAAAAGGCGTTATTTAAAAATCGGCCTGAAAAAGGCGTTATTTGGAAATCGACCTGAAGAAGGCGTTATCTTGTAATCAATCTGAAAAAGGTGTTATCTAGAAATCGTCCTGAAAAAGACGTTATCTAGAAATCGGCCTGAAAAAGGCGTTATCTCGGAATGAACCTGAAGAAGGCGTTATCTCGCGCGTAAATTTTTTTTACTCTAATTTAAGTTGGCAACACTGTCAACATTTTCTTTATTTAATTTCAGAAATATGTTATATGATAATAGTGTACAATTTTTTAAGTTAACTATATAAATGCGGGGCGATAGTAAAATTAATATTTGTGTTTTTTTTATTAACGATTTTTTTATATAATACTATATTGATTTTATAATAAATATATAATAAATATTTGTAATAACCAATATTATATAATTTTTTTTAAACACACCTCCCAAACAGATTTTTTCTACTACTTCTTTATACCATAAAGGAACGGAAAATACTCGTGTACAATCCAAAACGACATCCCTTTTCTCGACATTGGGAATAAGAAAAGGTTTTTTCTTAATTCCAGAAACAAATGCTAAAAAATTGCCCTTTTTCAAATGCTAACCATTCCCTTAAAAGTTACGTGAGTTTGAAGGTATGTTTAAGATACACCAAAAATGTTAAAAAGCGGTAAAAGCAATATCTCCAAACTCATGTAACTTTTAAGCACGTGTAAATTACCGTACGAGCCGAAGGTGAGGCTGGCAAACATGTGCTTTGGATGGCCCTCTTTATCCCTGTGTTGCGTATATTATTTTTCACCATACCCGGGCCAATCGAGCGTCAATCTTCGCGCGTGCATAATTTCCTTCTTTATGCACGCGTAGCGTACATACTATTTTTGCTCACAAGTTACGGAATTACATTACGCACCGAGTGCGCAAAATAGGTCATTCCCGCACGAGTCGAGTTTGTCGCGCGAGCACAGCACGGGCGATATATAAAAGAGACGAGTGCGGGTGATCTATTGCGCACGTGTGACGTATACTATTTCTCCTAACGAGCTGCGCAGAGTTCGATTTTGCACACTTATAGTTCTGAAATAATTATTTTCGATACAAGTGCGAAAAAGTGATTTTATCCTCGTGTGGACGTTTGCGCCCTAGCGAAGCGGGGGGGAGAAGGCCATACAAGGACAAAATTACTTTCTCACTCGTGTATTGAACACTATTTTTTGACACGATCCGTGAGAAGCTTGATTTAGGGCATGCTTTTTTATTAGAGCGTGTACGAAATGGAACGTTACGCACGGAGTGTTAGAAAGTTCGTTTCCGAACGGCAACGCGTTCGGAATAGCATATTACACAACAAGGGAGGTAAAGAGTTGGCCAGTCCAGAGCAGGCTCTCAGGCCGAAGGCTCGCCTGGCAATTTACACCTGCTCTGGGGTGGCCCTCTTTACCCCCATGTTGTGTATACGATTTTTCATCATACCCAAGCCGAAAATACCACATTCGCGTTTCGGAGCCGAGAGCGAAAGTGGTACTTTCAGCCAGGGTATGGTGAAAAAACGAACTTTCCGCACGCCGTGGGGTATATATTTCTTTACACTTTGTTTATTGGAATAATTATATTAATAAAATTGGGAATAAGAAAAGGTTTTTTTCTTAATTCCAGAAGCAAATGCTAAAAATTACCCTTTTTCAAATGCTAGCCAATTCGGCAGGAAAAATAATACAAAAATAAAAAAAAGAGATTTAAACTCGAATTAAACTAGAAAGCGAGATCTTTAATTTGCTTTTTATTATTCCTTTAAAAGTTACGTGAGTTAGAAGATATGTTTAAGATACACCAAAAATGTTAAAAAGCGGTAAAAGCGATATCTCAAAACTCATATAACTTTACAAGAAATTAACATTTTTTATTTTTACAAAAAAGTAAATGAAAGCTCTCGCTATCTAGATTAATTATCTTTTTTGCCTTAAAAACAAGAGCTACTTTTTTGTAGATTTACTCATATATATATATATATGTGTGTGTGTGTGGTGTGTGTGTGTGTGTGTGTGTGCGTGTGTGCGTGTGCGTGTGTGTGTGTGCGTGTGCGTTTGCGCGCGCGTGTGTGTGTGTGTGTGTGTGTGTGTTATAAAATCAATATAGTATTGTATAAAAAAATCGTTAATAAAAAAAAAACAAATATTAATTTTACTATCGCCCCACATTTGTATAGTTAACTTAAAAAATTGTACACTATTATCATATAACATATTTCTGAAATTAAATAAAGAAAATGTTGACAGTGTTGCCAACTTAAATTAGAGTAAAAAAAATTTACGCGCGAGATAACGCCTTCTTCAGGTTCATGCCGAGATAACGCCTTTTTCAGGCCGATTTCTAGATAACGTCTTTTTCAGGACGATTTCTAGATAACGCCTTTTTCAGATTGATTACAAGATAACGCCTTCTTCAGGTCAATTTCCAAATAACGCCTTTTTCAGGCCGATTTTTAAATAACGCCTTTTAACCGGGAAGCGACGAATAGCACCTTAAATGGTACGAAAAAAATTTTTCCTTAATTTTACAATCATTTGTTAATGTTTTTCGGAGCCAACGTGGACGCCTCGAACAAAGGGTAGGTGGCTGGCTATGGTGATTACGATACTCCGTCGCTTGAGAGGTAAAAGGTTTTAACTCGGCTCGGCGCGTAAGTAGGTTACGACACGGATGGGCGCGTAAGAAGGTAACAACTCGCTTCTGCTGAGTATTATAGTATTATATTCTAACAAAAATAAATTATTTTTATTATTTCTCTAAACAACTGTTAAGTCGCTTTTTAAAAAACATTCAATTGTGTCTCTCTCTCTCTCTCTCTCTCTCTCTCTCTCTCTCTCTCTCTCTCTCTCTCTCTCTCTCTCTCTCACTCTCTCTCTCTCTCTCCCTCTCCCTCTCTCCCTCTCCATCTCTCTGTCTCCCTCTCTCTCTCTCTCTCTCTCTCTCTCTCTCTCTCTCTCTCTCTCTCTCTCTCTCTCTCTCTCTCTCTCTCAGAATTAAAGAGTTTGTAAGGCTTCGTAAAATAGGAGAGAAACGAAATAAGGTTAGGAGTCACCCATGTGCAATGGTGACTGTGAGGTGTGTGATGACCTTGCTTGTGCTGGTGATCTTTGTATTATATTGATAATATACTTAATTTTAATATTTAAATTTAATATAGATAGCAAATGATCACGTAATACCAAATTAATAAGCACTGCGTGAATAAGCAAAAAAATAAATTACGAAATATTAGCAAATTTCTCTGAATAATAATAAATCTTGAATGATTAATAATTGTATAAAAACGTAGAAATCCAATTAATATTCGCATATGACGACTAATTCAATTATAAGTAAGATTAATATTTTAAATAAATGGTAATAACAAATAATAAGATAAAGATCGTATTTCTCAAATAGATAAATCAGTACAAAATTCCAATTATTTGATAATTATTGTGAAAGTGTTAGGAGATAGGAAATGGTGGTGGAAGACACCCAGGTATAACAATAATAGCACTGTTAGAAAAATTGTGATTTATTAAATACCCTTATTTGGCTAATAATGTAAATATACATATGAGCGCCAAATCGTGCTATATCCAGCTCATGTTTACGATACTAAAACGTACTTTAAAAAATGTTACGATAAGCATTTCTGACGTATTTTTTCCTCAGCTTTCTAATGGTATAGGCAGTTTTCCCGAAATTTTCCATTTTCACCTTCATAAAGTACAAAATGTGTTATATCTCAAAAAGTGTATTTTACTATTTTTTTTTTACCCTCTAAATCGAAAGCTGAGCATTTTTTACATAGGAAAGGACATTTTCCAAAGAGTGCTCGACATGTTTTGTGCGAGAAATAGAATGCGAAAGAGTAGACGCGCCACCTTTCCTGCGCGCGGTACTACGCGGTACAACGCGCGGACTGTGCCCGCCTAATTGCCTATATAATAACCTTTTATAATCTTTAATTCTTTACCTGCTCTTTTGGATTCTTAATAATCCATGGAGTAATATTTTATTAATTATTTTATAAAAAAATATAATTTCAAAATGAAAAGCAATATTAACTCTTGTACTAACGTTTTTTTTCAGTGTAGATAATTTTTTTATTTTTTTACGTGTTATATCTCGAAAAGTATATTTTTAATATTTTTTTTACCCTTTAGATCGAAAGCTGTGCATTTTTTACGTAGGAAAGGATATTTTCCAATAAATGTCCAAAATGTTTTCTGCTAGAAATAGAACGTGAAAGAGTATAAGCACGGCGGTGCAAAGGCGTTTTTTACGCGCGGTACCGCGCAGCACGGAATCATTCATTTTTTCATTCGATAGGTGGCTTCCACACTTTTCAAACTGTATGTAAATCGTCACGTCGAAAGTATATAATTATTATAACTTTTTATCTTTTTTCTCTTCGAGTTTTTTCGAATTTCTTGTCAATAGTAGTTAAACACTTGGATTTCCTTGCGTCTTTTGTGCATTTGATGATTAAATCATTGGTAACTCTTGATTTCATTATTTTTGCTTTCTTAAAGAGAAAGCTTTTCATTTTTGTTTATTGTAACAATTTAAATGGATTCACATTGAAAATTGAAATGAATAAATCCTTTAAAAAAATGATCACCCTGCATCTAAAAATTTGTCTGACTTTCCAACACTTTCAAGAAGTGCATATCATATCCTCTACTACCTGAAAATGCTAAAATATTTTTAACCTATCGAAGCCAAATTTATAAACAGGAATCAAGTTTATCTCCATCTGATGCTAAAAAAGCTAAAACAGTGTATGATGATGAATATCACAGAGCTGATGTTGCAGTTCTCGAACAAATAAAGAAAGCAATTTCGATCTAGAGGGTAAAAAAAATATTAAAAATACACTTTCTGAGATATATCACGTTTTGTACTTTTTGAAGGTGAAAATGGAAAATTTCGGGAAACCGCCTACACCATTGGAAAGCTGAGGAAAAAATACGTCGGAGATGCTTATCATAAAATTTTTTTAAGTATATTTTAGTATCGTAAACATGAGCTGGATATAGCATGTTTTGGCGCTGGCTCACCGCGATAGGGCAGTTGACATGAAACGCCTCATATAAGATTACATAGTATAAAATAGAATGATTTATAAAAGAGCGAGGATATAAAAAAAAATTTCTCGTAGAATTATCCTGGTAGCTATAATAATAATTATATTATTATAATTATATTATTTCGCAAATATTGATAGCACATACAAAATAAATAGCGCGAGATATGACATGAACCAAGTAAAAAAAAAATAAAATATTTCTAAATAAACTCTAATCAAATTCCTACGCGGCCGCGGATTTCTTCCGGGCAAAAAGAAAAAAAAAAGTGAAACGACAAAAAAAATCTATTTGTAGATCCTAACGCCACTTAAAATAACCGCAACACGCGCCGCGGGTGCCCCCTCAAGGTTCTCGAGTCGTGCGTGAATGTTGTCAAAACGCAGAGGCAACCCGGCGCTCTTGTGCGGGGTGGCCTTGCAATCACATCCGCCGAGTCCAGGAGGGGGCTACGCCGTCCCCTGTTTTGCGCCTCTACGCCCGATTGATTTGATTAATTTTCTCCGAGTTGGGCAAACCAATTCGACTTGGCCCGCTTTCTCCTAAGCGATTAATCGCAGGCCTATTTTCTGGCTATATACTTCTACTCTTTTTTTTTTTTTTTTTTTAAGGGAAAACTCTGGTTCCTGGTGGTTGCTGCAGCTGATCTTCGTCCACGAGGTTGAAAAGCGAGTCTGACTTCAAAAAACAGAAGGAACCCGCAAGATGAAGCGCGTGCGTACTCGTCCTGGCAAAAAAAAAAGAAAAGCTATGGCTGGAGCGCGGACTGAGAGTGCCGCTGCACCAGGAGCGCAGCTCTATTTATGTCCCATTCAACCATATACGCCTAGGGTTATGCGCAGTCGACGAACTTCCATAAGTATCGGGTTGTAAGTGCGACCCTAGTCGTAGTTCTCCCCCCAAGCTGCTGCGCTGCTACCCCTTCGTGCCCTTCGTCTTGCCACGAAGCTTTATTTTCTCAAAGAAAGGGACATTTAAATAATATACATGCGAACACAAAATACATCAAAGGAATTCAAACGATCCCACTTCATTCTCGTTAAGTAATTTCCTGGAAGATGGATTGTTGATGCAGTTATATGCGGATATTGAATTATGATATATCTTTTTTAATAGGACAATATATGTTTGAATATATATGACATCGGATGTGAGATAATTGAATTCATCACAAAATTGCTTTTGTTCGTGTCTGGGAGTGCTATAAACAATGGTGTATGTTAGAATAATAATTCTCATCGTCTGTTTCACTCGCACTCACAGAAACGCCCATAGCGCTGTTTCTCCAATAGCATCATCTATACGTGCAGCGTGATGTAACTATCTAGTTACATCGCTTTCCGTGCCACCTGTACTTAATAGGCGCGAGATTCAAATATTCACGAATTTGAGGTCATTCACACCATGCTTCGGTTAATATTTATTTATTTATTTATTTATTTACCCAGAGTACATTGCAGAATTACGTTACATTGGGGTAACCCTGCAGAGGAAAATAAATTTCCTGTTCGCAGGTCCGGAGTATAAAGTTACTTAAAACTAAAACTAATACTAGGCAAATCATGTGATCTGTACATAGATGAGATTTCTAAATGACTATTGTTTTGATGGTTTATAATTGTATTTAGTATTTTTAGCCAACCCAGTTCTATAACATTAGTTGTCTGGGTTGCGTCTTTTTTTATATATACGACTACATGATCTGATTTGTTTATGTGACTATGGTTATTGTTTGAGAATGCCATAATTTATAAGTGAGTAAAATGCTGTGGGTGTTAGAAATAAATGTGAACAACATTTGAATAAAATTAAATTATAATATATTATAAAAACTGTCTATAAAATTAAATAACTATTACATAAATGTCGATAAAAAGGTTGTTATAAACGATTGAGATAAAATGTGTGTAGATGTTACAATAAATATGTTGAGTGTATGACTGTTACAAATTGGTTAAGTGTATGAGTGGTACAACATTATGTTTGAGTGTATGAGTTTTACAATTTGAATGTAAATGAGTTTTCTGTGTGAGTGTGGATGAGTTGTTCTGAGACACGTTGCGAATCACTGATGAGATTGCTAACCATACAATAAGCAACACAATCAAATATTATTGATTTGATCGTATGTGAGTTTTTAATGCGATGACACTATTAGATATTATTGATCTAATCGTGACTGAGTATTTCTTATTCTACCGCGTGGTTATGCGTTCATTACAGCAATGTACTTGTGTATGAAATGGCCGCATGTGTGAGTGGTTACCTGGGTTCGCAGTGATTCTGCTGAGTCTGCTGAGATGGTCGAAATGAGAAAGCCACCGTTGAGAAAGCCAGTTGAGATAAGATGTGGCCTTGTGTCGTGCTAAACGCATCGAGCGCCAGCGAGAAGATGCCGTGTGAAAATCTGCCGTATGAGAATCTGCCGTATGAGAACATGCCGCATGGGTAGTTCATGCAGCCTCGTAGTGAGCATAATGTAGAGCGTAAGCACACACCGCACTTTATGATCCTTGATGAAAATCCATGCCCAAATCCCGTTGATATTATTGATCACGGTGATCTTGAGTTTGCTGTCTGGGCTGCATTGGTGAAAGTGCAAGTGTGAGCGAGAATCCGTGCAAAATTGCCGAGTGAGTATATGCCATGTGAGCAGAAGCCGCGGGAGAAGCTGCCTTGTGCGACGCACTGCCGTCTGAGAAGTTCCATGTGAGACTATACCGTGTGAGCTATACTGCTGACTGACAATATGCCGTTCGAGACGACGCCATATGAGATGTCCATGCTGACAGAGTGAGAACAAACTTGAGCCTCACATGAGAACCGCCAACGATGTGCAGTGAGGCTTTCCACGTGGCAGAGCGTTGCAGAGAGTGTTTTAGTAGAGAGTAAGAAATTGAGTGAGGACAACCTTCTTCTTCATCGCCTCGTTGTCACCGAGGTGTGCGGAAAATCAGCGTCTCTCTCATTTACATGTGTAAAAGAGAGAGAGAGAGGGACAGCACGATTTTTGCCATACTCGGCTAATCAGTATAGCGGATCAGCTTTTCCGGAGAGCAGCTGATGAGTGCTGCCGTCGCGCCACCGCCTGCTGAGTTATACCTGTGATGCGTAAGCCGCGGGAAATTCAAAATCATGATAATTCCGAAACAGTTATAATATATATATTGTACCCATTCAGTTGATAATATTGATAGTGTTCTAAGTTACCGGTTTCCACACATACTATCACATATGGTTTGATTTTGAGCCTTTTATTCAAGATTTGCAATTTCTCAAAATTAGTCTTTAATTATTATTCTTATTAGTCTTATATTCAATATATATATATTCAATATATATATTAGTCTTATATTCAAATATAAAATCAAATTATCTGTTGCTTTTCTATCTCGATTAAGAGACTTCAAATCATTATATGCAATTTCCTGCTGGGGCTTTATCGAGCTAAACAAAATTTAAGTGCTGTTTTCATTTTTGGCCAATCAGCGAGCTGGAAATTTTTGAATAGCCAATCAAATTTCTCAACACCTTGAAAATTTCGCCTTGCACCGAACACTCGATAAAGCCCCTGGTATACATGATTATGTATGCCTTCTAATACTTCATGATTCTGCTCCATTCGATGCATTTGGTGTTGTTGGAGTTGCCTTTGGGCTTGTTCCAAGGCTAGAGACATTTCCTGTAGATTGATGAGATGACCTCTGTCGTAGATTTTGCGTAAGTTTCCATGTTGATACTTCAGGTCTACTAAATAGGTCAGCTGCAGCTGCCCTCTGTCATTTATTCAGTTGAGACGGCCTTGTTGATTTCCAGGTCGATAATTCAGGTTTCATAGGGTAATCGTTGCATCTATGTATTTTTTTATCTTGTTTTTAAGTATTTCACAGTTACTCATATCATATGGAGAATGATTAGTATATAAGTTTGTTCTGTATGTTTTGTTACTAAAGATACAGTTAGTGCATTCTCTTTTGGCACTATTACACGTGTTTGTTTCGTGATTACCTGTACATTTTATGCATATCTGTTTATTCTTGCATTTTTTCCCGTTATGACCTAACCTCCCACAGTTGTAACGGTGAGATATTTATTAGATCATAGACTCCACATCTTTGGTATCCTACAAAAAGTCTTTTATTGTTATCTCTGATCAACTTGTATGTTACAGGTGGTACTTCCATTATAACGGAACTAAGTTTTGTTTTTTCATTTGTATACATGTGAAGAATTGAACCACTGTTTGTGTCACTAAAGTTTCTTGTATTTATATCATTTTCCATTTCTTTAATGTCCATCTCTGTATAGTTGTCAATGCCAACTATTTTTATTTTTGGTTTATTTAATTTTTCAGTAGCTATATCACACTTTTGTAGTTTCCTTTTAAGTACTTTTTCAGCATCTGTTACACTCTCAATGTTCATACAGTTAACTATGATATCACTTTTATTTTTATTATATATACTTTTGGTTTGAATGTTCTTTTCTCTAACTAGATATTTTGTTATTGTATTTAAAACCTCATCTTGTTCACATTTGCCAATTTTAACTACTAGTTTTGGTATCTTTTTTGGTTGTATTTTTATCTCCGTTGTTACTTCAGCGAAAGATTTTTTAGTAAATGGATTCTCTGTTTGTTTTTCTCTATATTCTTCAAGCAACTCCTGTAATAATTTATTTCTGTCTTGCAGTTCCTTATTCAGTTGTTTTAGTAAAGTATGTTCAGCTACCATGATCTCTGCACTTTCACTTGTATCATTTATTGTTGCATTTTGCAATTCTAGTGTCTTTTCTGCTAGCTCCTCTAGTGTTTCTCTTCTTATTTCATCGGTTTTTTCATTTTAATCTGTGCTATTATCATTTTCGCTGTCTCACTCAACTGTCCTTCTGCCTCATCATAGGTTATGTTAGACACGTGCACATGCTCCGGACAAATTACTAAGTTATCTCTTAGATTTTTTGTGTTGTTTAATTTATCGAAATCACTTTGATGATATGCATCTCCACATATAATACAAATTACTGTTGCCAGCGGTTTTTCTGGATGGCACTTATATACTTTTGTACTACTGTTATCGGGAGGTCGTTTCCTTCCTGGCACCATGTTGGCGCCATGTAGTACGACAACATAATTAATTAGTAGCCTGGTAGTATATCTTCAATTAATTTTACATGCAAAGTGCTTTTGTTAAAGAACAAGAAAAGTTGGGGATTTTAAATTCCCCGCCGTGGTGGGTGAGGTTAGTCTATGATGGTGATACTCTATATTAAGTATGGACTTCATTCACTAGAGAGCACGTCAGGGAAGTTGGTCGGTAAGCAGAATATCAAAAAATCGTGAAAATTCGATATTTGAGGGCCAATCCGTGGAATATGGAATAAAATAAAAAAATCCATATAAATTACATACAGCAACGTTTCGCCAGCAAGGTTCGCTGGCCTCATCAGGCTATTATTTATTCCAAACAAAAACAACAAATAAATATTACAAACACAATACAAGATTTTCGATGAAGAGCACAAATTTTTCTCACAGTAAATTTAATTATTAATTATATAACATAATGATATTCGGAAGTGGATGGAAAAACGACTTCCACTGCCACCGTCAATGTTTTAAACTGCGAATGAAAACCAACCGCCGTTGTCTTATATACAGTCAACAGCGTTGGTGTGTTTATTCTGGAAAAGGTTATTAAGCTTCTTGTACGTGTGGCTCAGTGATTGTGTGTCTTCTTTTCTATTGAGAGTGTGTTTATACATGTTAATGTGAAGCATCTCGGAAATAAGTCGCTTATTATAATTCTTTTCTCGATCCAAAATTTTTACATTATTCCAATCAAACTTATGGGTACTATTTTCAACAATATGTAGTGGAACGGGTAGTAATTTATTTTTGCACTTTTCATGTTCAGATATTCTTTCTTTCAATTTTCGTTTTGTTTCGCCAATGTAACATGCCGAACAATCCTTACAATCAAACTTATATATTACACCCGTTTCATCCCATTTTTCCGATTTATCTTTGCCGAGCTTAATTATGTCTGCGAGACTATGATTGACCAAAGGCACAGTGCGAATATTGAATTTTTTTAATGAACCAGCAACCTTATTAAAAACTTATCATGATAAGGAATTGCTAAAGGACCTAAACAACCGTTTCGTCAAATATTAACAAAAGAAACAAAGAAAAAAAGGTCCTCTTTAGCAAACGATATATGAAAGAAAACAAATAAAATGTAGTAAATGGCAACAAAAAATTAGGTCTGCAATTTTTTAAAAAGTCACGTCCTCATTAATCATGAGGACGTCGTCATCATCTGCTTCTCCAGGTGGGGGCGACGTTGTGCGTGCCACGATGCGAGCCCTAGGGTTTCGTGCCACGAACCTCTCAATTCGGGCTCGTCTCTCCTTCGGACCGTCAGGCACGGGTGACTTTGGAACTGGAGTTGGCGTGAAGTGTACCTGTGCCTACCCCTCGGCTCTCTCTCTCTCTCTCTCTCTCTCTCTCTCTCTCGGTAAGTGCGCGCACACTAGTCTGCAATCTCATGAGCCTGGAACTATTTTCCTCCAACACTACACCAACATAACCTCAAGCAGCAACACTTGGGGCTGTAGGAGAGCATTTTGTCGGTCGCTTCGCATCTGCCTGCTACTCCATTGACGACTTCTTCAGTGTGACCTTGCAGTACGGTAACTCGACTTCATCGGCAGTGCAACAACTTTTTTTACAAGTGTCAGCTAGCCGTCAATGTGAGTTAACATTTTTATTTTTATTTCAACCATGTGGCACGAGCGACTTACCAGCGTGGTGTATTACATTCTGACGACCGACTTTCCAATTTCTCCGTGAGATGGCAGCAGCCACGAAGATCTGACGTCATACAGCCCGCGGAATTCAAATCACCGATTGTAACTCCCAGTGTTGCTTGCAACTATTTATATAGTTTTATTCATAGGTTAAGCTCACCTCTTTAATATAAAAAATTATTATTAATTTTATTAGAGTTAATACTCCAAAATGAGTGACGCTCAAGTGTGTAGTATATGTAATTTAACAACAAGAGCGCACAAACAATTATTTCAATGGACGCGCTGTAAAAATCTATTTCACGAAAAATGTGCAGGCATAAAAAATCATTTAACTAGTCAACAATTCGTGTGTGATAAATGCACAGGATCGAAATGCAATAAACTTAACAAGCCTAAAGACTCTTCAACGCCTCTTTCAATTCGGAAAGATAACAATAATTCCGCTAAGCTTAATTCTACTGGTCTCGATAGTTTTAATAAATCACCAAATGTAGGTGCCAACACAGTCGCTACCCAGCTCTTCACTTTTAATAACACAGTCTCTCTTCTTTTATCTACCTTCACTGCGAGTATAAAGTCGCTTTCACGCAAACTTGACGAGCTCTCAGAATCTGTAAAACCATTACCAGTTATACAGATCCAAATAAAAGAAGTTCGTGATAGTTTTCGCGAACTCGATTCTCTGGCACGCACCCAAAACTCTCAGCTGGTAGAGTTGTAAGCCAAACAATGTGATTTGATGAAGGAAAATAAAAGCTTGAGGAAAGATTAACTAATTTCGAAAATCATATTCCCGTGATAATCTCCGAAAGCATTACTAAATTAGAAGAGAAAATCATTAGCAAAATTAACTCAATTGAGAAAAATATGCAGCAAGAATTCAATGCTATTGATAATAATTTCGGTAACCTTACGACTGGTGTAGCGTCTGTGATGGAAACCGTCTCTGAACTCCCTCTCGCAGATGAAGCTGCTACATCTGTTGCATCTAACCAAAATGTACCGCCAGAAAATATTCCTGTTTCTAATGAATTCGCGAACCAAAATTGTAAAAAAAGATCTGCACTCTGAACCACACGGTGAGCTCGTAATTTCTTGTGACGTTGATTGTAAAGATATTGGATTACAGAAGGCAGATTTTACCCTCGCCGTGCTAAATAGAGTGCATCCTTCTATAGATTGTTTGGATATTATCAATGTTCAGCAGCTGTTTAACAACAACGACAAGTCAAAAGGCATTTCAGCCAGTGAGTTCAGAGACGGTTCAGGTGGTGCTTCTTCTCTGCTAGTCAAGCTGACGAGTCGTAACCTGGCTAGTCAAATTATAAGAAACAAGCATAATATTACGGGCTTTAATACTAGTCATATCGACACTACGCATCTTGATAGGAACACCCCACTTACCTGTCGCCTCTATTTTTATTAATGAGTTTTTGGATAGCCAACTTTATAAGAAATTTAAAAAATTGAAGTCCCTAGCCAAGAAGCTAGGGTTTAAATATGTATGGCACAGACAGGGGCGATTCCTTGTCAAGATACGAGATGGCGAACAAGCCTTCACGTTCAGCTCGCCTACTGACCTCCATGTAATTGTGGCGACTTATAAGACCGACAATGTTGAGACAGCAAAAGATCAGGCAGTCGTGTCAAGCGACGTTAATGTTGTTCTTACAAGGAAAGTACCCGAACTGTCAAATTCAAAAAAATTCCAAACCCATATTAAAAAGTAGACCTCCATGCGAGATTCACGAAACCATTTTTTTTTATCGGCTGAGAAGCGCTTTATAAGGGTTAAAATCACCCCTAAAGTTTACCCCCAAGAAACGTTTTTTTTATATATCTCGGCTTCTACTTAACTTTTTTTAACGAAACAAAATGGAAAGAGTTTCTTATTAAAAAGCCAAGAAATCCGTGGTAGTATGAACATTAAGGGTTGCATCCCTTATTTTTTAGAGGGTGAAATTGTGTTTTTTTAAGAATAATTTTTGTTGTAAGAATTCATAAAATAATTTAAAATAGGTAAAAACATTATTTTTACCAACTACAATAAATAACAGTTGGTGTTTTTGGGCATTCTTCGCGAAACAACCCCTTAAGAGGTGGTAAACCACCCCTAACACAAATGAATTAGGTATATTTTTTTGGCAATTATTTTTTCCTTAAAATGGGTTCTTGAAGTCGTTAATCGGAATCCACAGTTAGATCCACAATAAAAATTTGAAAATAGTGAATTCAATATGGCGAAAAATTTTTTAGAAATATTTTAAATTCCACGAAAAATAGTATGTAAACCCCCTAGCGGAAATTATATTATGTAAATAAGTGTATAATAATGTAACAATGTTTTGTTATGTTATTCTATTATTTATTATTTTTTGATCATACACTTGTTTATCGTACGATAAACAAGTGTATGATAATGTAGTTGTTTGTAAAAAAGTGTAAGAAAACGTAACAAATTGTACTTTTCTACTGGATTTCGGACGCTTTTACATTTTACCACAGTTTATACCATTTTTTAATAATTTCTTACTTTTCCTTACATTTGTCTACGTTTTATTACTTTTTAATTTGTACTCTTAATTCAAATTTTATAGGCATTCTTACACTTTCGTACATCTTTTTACATTTTATTATATATTTGTACTTTTAATTACATCTTTTTACGTTTATATACAAATTTTGATACACATTTTACATTATATCACATATTTGTACACTTTTTTCAAATAGTTCATAATTATACTTTTATAATAATTTATAATTGTACTTTTATTTAAATAAAGCTATAAATAAAATATTTTCAAAGATGTACAGAAAAAATACTAAAACGTAATAAAATGTAAATTATTATGTATTAGAAATATAATTAATATATGTTACAAAATGTAAGTTACTGTATAAAAGTTTAAATTTTTACAAATTCTTACAGCTTTTATAATTTATTATCTTTTAATACAAATTCTTATACAATTCTACCAATTTCTAAGCAGCACAACGACCAATTTTAAATCCTACGGGTCAGCCAACAGCAGACGGCAAGCTAGCTAATTATTCTGACGATCATAGATTATATGTTTTACAATAATGATATTCATGAAAAAAATTTTGTAAACATAGCGATTTTTTGCACCATGAACATGTTATAATCGCTCATTTACCACAAATATTGCATGTAATAAAATTAGAATTGAAGCAAAATTTTTTTGGGTTTTCAATTTTTTCTGGCCTTTCATCAATGTATCCGGCGGCGTACCAAGCATATTTAAATAAATTTTGAAACCTGGGACTTGATAATTGATTGTGTACTAATGAATGCATTTTGATTATATTATTTCTATCGTGTAAGTTGAGATCCTCATTTGTTAGAAATATCATATCCGAAAACGTTCGAACGAAGTTCTTCCACATTCGAAAACCGTAAATATCAAGCGGTTGAAGTTCACTTGTTGTTCTTTGTGGAATTTGTAGAATCGTTAAGGTTTTATGTTCCGGTTTTACTTTATAAATTATATCTAGGCAGTGACCTCTCCATGAATCAAGCAATAGGGTACTTGTTATGGTAGTTGATGGAAAATATACATCTTGCGCCCAAGTTTCAACATGTTCTTTAGTCAATTTACCTGATTTCGATGCCATTACATAAACATTTTCTGCTGCAAATAAATTTTTTCTGACTACAGTTCCAAACTCTCCCTTTGGTTCTTGCATAACTAAAAGGAAGGGTGATAGAAGTTTTCCTTCAGCAGATACAGTAGGTTGGATAGTATAAGAATGAGTTGTCGAATGCACTGATTGCACTATACTCTCTACACTTTTATCTCCTCTAAGATTGAGGGTTCGACCACTGTGTATTTCGTAATTAAAACCACTTTGGTCGGAGTTATAAACACGTTTTGCATCATATTTTATGATGGCATTTTTTACTCTATTGCGAAATTCCTGTTTTTGTGCTGACCATTCTTCTGAATCATCTATAGATTTTTTAGTAATAATTTTTGTTATTTTTCGAGAAACGATATTAAATCGCCGTTTAAATTCATTTAACCAGTGTCTAGAAGCTTTATATTCATTGAAGTTTAACTCTAACGCTTTTTCTTTTGCCATACGTCTTACATCAATGTCATGAATGGGTATTCTATTCGATCTGGCTACGTTAAATTTTTGTAAACAATATTCCTCAATTTTTTTCAATTTATCGATCCTACTTCCTCCTATTGCCACTTGATCTCTCCATCTATGCAGCTGACGTGCTGTTTTTAATTTTTTGCATCGATTTTGGACTGCTTCAAATTTTAACTTGTTTTTACTACTTAACCAATACTCCACAGCTTGCTTTTTGTAGTCAAAATTAATACTCTCTGATTCGGTCCTACATTGATTTTCAGTTTCGGGTGTTATCATATCTTATGCATCGATATCTTCATGTAAATCATCTGCAGGTATGTCATCATAAGGTTCGTAGGTATCATCATAATATAGAAATTCTTCCGTTTCTTCGTAAATACTACGATCATTTATACTTGATATTATAATATTATACACTATATTAGCAACATTTCTTTCAGTGTCATTAACAGGTAATTTCTTTTCTTGATCTTGAAACATACTGTTTAAAATAAATAAAACATTCATCGCATTTACCAAATTCATATTTATGGAAAATATTTTCTTTCTTCTTTTAGATACGTTGAGTCGCAGTGTAAACCTGTAAAAGTTTTAGTTATTATAGCCTTTTTATAGCCATAACAGTATAGGAATATACAATAGTATGAATGTACAGTAAGTGTAAAAAGTATTCAGACATCCAAAACTTTTGAGGAAAACATTTTACTAAATTCCTTTGTAAGTGCATGGGAATTCGTTATTGTTTGTCAATGTTTTGTCTACAAGATACACTATTTTATTAGCATTAAATAGTTGCTAAACGTTATTATTATAAATAAAGTACTACTTCTATTCACTCGTATGAATATTTTTTACACTTAACTTAACTGATTAAATCGTCAGTATGTCATATTTTATATATTAGAATAACAGTAATGTAACAGTAATTCTAAAAATTAAAATCAAAACATAATTTTTACTATCATAAAATAATTCAATGCATGTATTAAGAGTAAAGTTTCACTATCAAAATATTTACAATTGGTACAATAAAGATTCTATAATAGATTTTTACTGAATTTGACTTTCTTAACTTCGGCCACTTGTTCAAAATTTATTGTATATTTTGACGAGTTTTATATTTAAAAATGCTGCATTTTATTTAACTTTTCAATATTATATCTATTATATCCTTCTATTAGAAATATTTTGAATAATTATGTAGAAGAAAGAAATTTCAATTATATGGTTACTTACGACTATTATTATTGTTGTTATCATTCAATTCAAATAGGATTTCGTACTCGTAAAATATTTACTTGCCATTAAAAAATATGATGCAAGTACCTCCAGACACTTATATTTTCAATTAATACCCATAAAATAATGTTGACATTGAATATTAATTTAACACGAGCGTAGAAAAACGTTCAGTAACGTATATTTGTTTTCGACTGACCGATGTTTCACTTATTTATGAATAAAAGAGGAGGAATCGGGAGATAAGCCATATCAATGCAAGTGTACGTAATCTTGTATATTGCGCAATAACCATGAATTGCTATAATTATCATTATATTAAAAATTTTATTCATATTAATTTATATTAATAAATCATAAATAAACTTTTCTTATTAAAACCTATCATAATTTCAACAAGCAAGAAAATCTCTCCTAGCTGAAATTATAAAATATGCAAGAAAATAAGAAAATACTTATAAAATGGAATAAATTGTCGAAAAATGTAAGAAATCATAAGATACTGGATTTCGGGCATATTTAACAAGTTGTTAAAGTTTCTTACATTTTCTTTCAATTCCTTACGTTTTCTAAATATTTCCTTGTGTAGCTTATTTTTATGAAATTATAAGAAAGTATTTGTTAGAAAAATCTGTAAGAATTAATTTGTTAGAAAAATCTGTAAGAATTTGTAAAAATTTAAACTTTTATACAGTAACTTACATTTTGTAACATATATTAATTATATTTCTAATACATAATAATTTACATTTTATTACGTTTTAGTATTTTTTCTTTACATCTTTGAAAATATTTTATTTATAGCTTTATTTAAATAAAGTACAATTATAAATTATTATATAAGTATAATTATGAACTATTTGAAAAAAGTGTACAAATATGTGATACGATGTAAAATGTGTATCAAAATTTGTATATAAACGCAAAAAGATGTAATTCAAAGTACAAATATACCGGGTGTCCCATTTTAAAACCACCAGGCAAATATCTCGAAAACTAAGGGAGATGGAAAAAAACTTTTAATACGAAAGTTGTAGGGTTCAGAGGAGCCCAACCGATCGTGACCTTGGTTATGACCTTGAGGTCAATGATCAAGTTTATTTGAAGGTCAAATCGATTTTTTCAAATGGGAATCCCCACTTTTGACCTCGTAAATGGAAAGAGCGGAAAATTTTACGTTCAGATATATCCTTGAGTCAAGGTCATGGTCATGGTCATGGTCATGTTTAAAATCAAAATCAATAAACGCATCAAAACATTCCCATAATTAGGTATACGAGACAAATTGTTAAATACAAAAGTTGTAGGGTTCAGAGGGGCCCAACTGATCGTAACCTTGGTTATGACCTTGAGGTCAATGGTCAAGGTCATTTGAAGGTCAAATTGATTTTTTCAAATGGGAACCCCTACTCTTGACCTCGTAGATGGAAAGAGCAGAATATTTTACGTTTAGATATGTCCTTGAGCTAAGGCCATGGTCATGGTCATGGTCATGTTTAAAATCAAAATCAATCAACGCATCCAATTCCCATAATTACGTATACGAGTGTTAAATACAGAAGTTGTAGTGTTTGGAGGGGCCCAACTGATCGTGACCTTGACCATGAACTTGAGGTCAAGGATGATGTCGTTTGAAGGTTAAATCAATTTTGTTTAACGGCAACCCTCACTTTTGACCTCGTAAATAGAAAAACCGAAAAATTCTGATATGATCTTGGGTCAAGGTCATAGTCAAAGTTATGGTCAGTTTACGTGCAGTTAAGAGCAAAGTCGGAGATGACCCGGTCACCTAAGGCAAGGTCGGAGATGACCCGGTCACCTAAGGCAAGGTCGGAGATGACCCGGCCAGTTAAGGCAAGGTCGGAGATGACCCGGCCAGTTAAGGTAAGATCGGAGATGACCCGGCCAGTTAAGGCAAGGTCGGAGATGACCCGGTCAGTTAAGGCAAGGTCGGAGATGACCCGGCCAGTTAAGGCAAGGTCGGGGATGATCAGGCCAGCTAAAAATTCATTGGAAAATTCCACGTTCATGTGTATTTAGTCATAGGATCCAAGTGTTTCGGTCACCATTTACTGAAGAAGATGCTCAAAAGTTGCACCATTTACTTGTTGACAACATTCTATTCTCCTTTTAAAGTTTCTAACAGTATTTAATAATACTTGACGTGGAATACTTAAGCAGATTTGTGTAATCCTTTGAATCATGTCATCTCTTGTAGTTGGCCTGTTGCGGTAGACTGTATTTTTAGGAAGCCCCATAAATAAAAATCTGGAGATGTCAGATCTGGAGATCTTGGTGGCCATGCTACGGGACCTCCTCTACCAATCCATCGACCGTTAAACCTTTCATTAAGAAAATCTCTGACAATTCTGGCATAATGTGGAGGAGCACCATCTTGTTGTAGCCACATTCTGGCCCTTGTATGGAGATCAACGTTTTCTAGAAAGAGTGGCAGCTCGTCTCTCAGCAACTGTAAATAAGTATGTTGAGTTACGTGACCTTCAAAAAAATAAGGTCCAATCAGACATCCGTTAATAATACCACACCATACCGTTACATTCCAGCGATGCTGATGATCAACTTCTCGCATCCAATGAGGATTAACAGGAGACCAGTAGTGGCAATTATGGCGATTCAACATACCAGTACTCTGAAATGTAGCCTCGTCGCTAAAAAGAACATTGTTAAAGAAATTTTCATCATCAGTAATTTGTTGTGTTGCCCATTGGCAAAATGTTATTCTCCGTCGATAATCTTCCACAGTTAAAGCTTGATTTAGAGTAATGTGGTAAGGATGGTAACGCGCATATCGTAAATATTTACTGGCCGTAGATCTTGGAATACCCATTGTTAACTCGATTTCGCGTAAACTGACATGAACATTTAAATATACCATAGCTAGAACAGCAAGAAAGCGAGGATTACTTTCATAATCGTGTTCATTCAGTGTCGTCCTTCTTCGAACGAAGTTTCCTTGTCGACCGCGCAGTTCAATGTCACGTATTACCGTATGATCAGGATGTTGTCGTTGAGGGAACCGAGCACGATACAATCTGCTTGCCTCTCGATAGTTTCGTCGACATTCTCCTAAAATAAGAAGAATTTCAACTATTTCATTAACAGAATAGTCAGGCATTCTTTTTTAGTTGTAAATGCAATTATTTATCAAAACACACCACAAAAGAAATAATATGTTGTTATACTATACAATATTTTAAAACGAAAAAGCTTAATTTTCTGTGCCAATATAAGTGTGCTCAATTTGAAAACAATTTGATGTAAACAGTAATAATTATTGACTATTACCGATCAATGCTGAATACTACCGGTCACTATTGGATACAGGTGGTCAACACTTATTAACTTTTGTTATTATTTGATATAAGTGGTTAACCCTGGTAAATATTGATAATAGTAAAAATAGTAAAATTTTCCGCTCTTTCCATTTACGAGGTCAAAAATAGGGGTTCCCATTTGAAAAAATCGATTTGACCTTCAAATGGCATTGATCATTGACCTCAAGGTCATAACCAAGGTCACGATCAGTTGGGCCGCTCCAAACCCTACAACTTCTGTATTTAACACTCGTATGCGTAATTATGGGAATGTTTGGATGCGTTGATTGATTTTGATTTTAAATATGACCATGACCATGACCATGGCCTTGACTCAAGGACATATCTGAACGTAAAATTTTCCGCTCTTTCCATTTACGAGGTCAAAAATGGGGGTTCCCATTTGAAAAAATCGATTTGACCTTCAAATGACCTTGATCATTGACCACAAGGTCATAACCAAGGTTACAATCAGTTGGGCCCCTCTGAACCCTACAACTTTTGTATTTAACAATTTGTCTCGTATGCCTAATTATGGGAATGTTTTGATGCGTTGATTGATTTTGATTTTAAACATGACCATGACCATGACCTTGACTCAAGGACATATCTGAACGTAAAATTTTCCACTCTTTCCATTTACGAGGTCAAAAGTGGGGGTTCCCATTTGAGAAAATCGATTTGACCTTCAAATGACCTTGATCATTGACCTCAAGGTCATAACCAAGGTCACGATCAGTTGGGCCCCTCTGAACCCTACAACTTTTGTATTAAAAGTTTTTTTCCATCTCCCTTAGTTTTCGAGATATTTGCCTGGTGGTTTTAAAATGGGACATCTGGTATAATAAAATGTAAAAAGATGTACGAAAGTGTAAGAATGCCTATAAAATTTGAATTAGAGTACAAATTAAAAAGTAATAAAACGTAGACAAATATAAGGAAAAGTAAGAAATTATTAAAAAATGGTACAAACTGTGGTAAAATGTAAAATCCGAAATCCAGTAGAAAAGTACAATTTGTTACGTTTTCTTACACTTTTTTACAAACAATTACATTATCATACACTTGTTTATCGTACGATAAACAAGTGTATGATAAGAAAATATTAAATAATAGAATAACATAACAAAACATTGTTACATTATTATACACTTATTTACATAATATAATTTCCGCTAGGGGGTCTACATACTATTTTTCGTGGAATTTAAAATATTTCTAATTTTTCGCCATATTGAATTCACTATTTTCAAATTTTTATTGTGGATCTAACTGTGGATTCCGATTAACGACTTCAAGAACCCATTTTAAGGAAAAAAATAATTGCCAAAAAAATATACCTAATTCATTTGTGTTAGGGGTGGTTTACCACCTCTTAAGGGGTTGTTTCGCGAAGAATGCCCAAAAACACCAACTGTTATTTATTGTAGTTGGTAAAAATACTGTTTTGACCTATTTTTAATTATTTTATGAATTCTCACAACAAAAATTATTCTTAAAAAAACACAATTTCACCCTCTAAAAAATAAGGGATGCAATCCTTAATGTTCATACTACCACGGATTTCTTGGCCTTTTAATAAGAAACTCTTTCCATTTTGTTTCGTTAAAAAAAGTTAAGTTGAAGCCGAGATATATCAAAAAAACGTTTCTTGGGGGTAAACTTTAGGGGTGATTTTAACCCTTATAAAGCGCTTCTCATCCGATAAAAAAATGGTTTCGTGAATCTCGCATGGAGGTCTACTTTTTAATATGGGTTTGGAATTTTTTTGAATTTGACAGTTCGGGTACTTTCCTTGTTAGTACTAGTAATTTGGCCACAGCTGCAAAAAACAATAATAATGAGGATAAACCCACCAAAAAAAGTAGCACGACCAAATCTAAAAAAGGTTCCAAAAAAAAGAGGTTAAGTGACTAGACCAGGTTCCGACCGGAAGGTATGAAGGGAGAAAGGGTGGACTGCAAGCGGGGGTTTCATCAATGTGAACTCTCTTCGGACTTAGATTGTCCAAGTCCGTCAATTTCTTCTTGATAATCCTTCCTATGATCTATTCGGCTTTGCTGAGACTTGGTTGAACTCAGCTGTTTCTGATGATGTCATTCAAATCCCCGGCTTTAAGTGGAGGCCGAAGTCCCGTCAGTTAGTTTTTCAAAGTTTTCTCTTCGAATAATTAACCGATTGGGTTGCGATTTTGAGAAATAACTAAACATTAATATCCAAAGCGCGCTCAAGTCTCCAAAATCCAAAAAGATAAGAATCTTTTAATTTATATAATAAAAACGCGTTTTACTGATTACAGCGCCATCCTTCATTTAAAATACATTGACTCCGGCGTTCCCTTAAAGTAGTCCGGCAAGATCGTTACGCGAATGGCGGAGGCGTAGCTTTGTTTATAAAAGAACACCTTCGCTGCAAGATTCTAGCGAGGTCCAACATGGAAGGAATCGGAAAACCGGATCTTCCCGAGTTCATTTTCTGTTCTATCAGTGACACCAGGAACCCGCCTGTACTTGTCGTGGTAATATATCGACCACCTAAAATTGCCTTTTTAAAAAATGCAGATCTATATACTAATTAAAGAACCTTATCAGGCAATTACAGTCATAAAATTGTAATAGGGGATTTCGTAACCTTGCAGCTGAACTATCGCTGCAGCTGGTTCAACACGGCCCCACCCACATAAAGCCTGCATCTCGCACCTGGATTGACGTGAATCTCGTTGACGAAAATGATAATATCATCAACGACCGAAACATCCCAGCTAACTTTCACAGCAGCCACAATGTTATTGACGTTACCATCCGTTTCAACTCTGAGGTGCCAAGAATACAAACTTTTCTGTACAGAGATTATAGAAATATCAATGCCGAAGATCTTGTAGCGCTATTGTCCTGCTGTGATTGGACACCCTTCGATACTGACGTCCTTGATACAGAGCAAGCTCTGGAATGCCTCTGCGCCAATCTATCGGCAGCCACAGATTCTTTGGCACCGCAAAAAACTTTTGTCCCGAAAAAGGGCAGGCTGCCGTGGATCAATGCCGAACTAGCCCAGCTGCTCCGCATACGTGACACCCTCTACAAACGCTATACACGTACTGGACCGCAAGACCTTTACGTAGAATTTGTCACGCTACGTAAACAAATCAACGAGAAGACTGACCTAGCGAAGACGTCTTATCTACATGCCAGACTAACGGATGCTCTGACAGATGGCAGTGTCTGGAAGGAGTTACGTGGCCTGGGACTTTTACCCAAACACACCGAGGACTTAAATGGGTTTACTCCAGATGAGCTTAATCGTCACTTTGCTGGAGTGTCCGTCTCTCCACGGGATGACAATGAGAAACGTCGCAGAATTATATTGGAGAGTAGTGATGAAGGATTCTCCTTCAAACCTATAACTTATAATGATGTTATTATCGCGATATCTCATTTTTCATCCCAGGCACGTGGAGTGGATGGGATTCCCCAATGTGTCATTGTCAAAGCATTGCCTGTCATCGGCAACCTACTGGTTAAACTCTTTAACTCCTCCCTGACGACTAATATTTTCCTATCCCTCTGGAAGAAAGCAAACATCATTCCTCTAAAGAAAACAAAGGCACGTACCTCTCCCTCAGAATTTCGACCCATTGCCTTGCTTTGCTTTCTTTCGAAGGTGCTTGAGAAAATTGCACACGCGCAGCTGATGGAGCATTTGGAGACCATGAAAATCCTCGACCCAAATCAGACAGGTTTTCGACGTTTTAATTTCACACAAACAGGAATTATTAGACTGACAGATGGCATCAAATCTGGCATGGACAAAAAACTCGTGACCATTCTTCTGCTATTTGATTTTAGTAAGGCATTCGACACTATCCTACCTTCTCGACTTCTCGAAAAGCTAGGATTGCTGGGGTTTTTAGGACTGCCCTCTCGTGGATCAACTCCTACATCGATGGAAGGATGCAAAAGGTGTACTCTAACCTCTCTGGCGAGTCATCGTGGCTCGGTACAAACTTAGGAGTCCCACAGAGGTCAGTTCTGGGACCTCTGTTGTTCTGCCTCTATATCAATGACCTGCGGGAGGTTCTCGATCCTTTGGGTGTCCAACATATATTATATGCAGATGATCTGCAAGTTTATTATCAGGTATCGCGTGATAGGTTCGGTGAGGCGGTGGCATTAACTCAACAAGCTGCAAAAGCAGTTTCGGAATGGGCAACCGGCGCCGCGCTCAAACTCAATGCAGGTAAGACGAAAGCGATTGTTTTCGGTAGTAATAGTTTTGTCAATAGTTAGATTCTGTCGAGAGTCTCGAAGTGGTTCTTGATTCTAAAATGACTTCGAAGAATCATGTCGACATCCTACTAAAAAATTCAATAGAACATTGTACCATCTGAGATTCTTCAGGAATTACACCTCCGAGTCTCTCCGGAAACGGCTGGCCGAGGCACTGCTTTTCGCTCATCTAGACTATTGTTCAGTTGTGATGTTGGACGCATCTCAGGAGTTGCGTAACCGCCTGCAGGTCCTGCAGAATTCCTGTGGGCGATATATGGCGGGTCTTAGGAGGGATGATCACATCACGCCTCACAGAACCTCTTTGGGTTGGCTACGCATAGATTCGAGGAGACACAACTTCATGGATGTACTAATGTACAAAATCGTGCGTATGAATGTTCCGGACTTTCTACTAGGTCTCTTTACTAGACATGTACCCAGAGGTGCTGTTAGGGGGGTGATAAAAGAACTTGCAGTCCCCCTGATGCGCAAAACTTACGGGGTTAGGTCTTTCAAAGTACAGGGAGCGCATTTATGGAACTCCCTACCCTCTGAGATTCGGAATTTACCATTTCTCAGTAGGTTCAATACGGCAGTGAAGAGGCACTTATCTGATCTTGATTAAGCGTCTTTTATTTATATGTATCCTGTTCCGTCCCATATACATGATTTTAAAGTATGAATGTATTTAAGGGATGAATGGGAGAGAGTGCCTGTGCGTTCAGAGACTATGTATTACTGTGTCATTTTTTAATCGTTTATTGTATTATGTGCGTTTTCTTGTATTTTTAAACTGTATTTGATAGATGTTACAAGTATTTTATGTATGATATTATTCGTATTATTTTTCAGTATTCTCATCTGTGATATCACTCTGCGTGACTTGACTTACTGTGATATATAGTATTACCTAGTTTTTAAGTTTGACTGTGATATCACGTGCAATATTTTTCCTTTTTTTTTTTAATTTCTTTTTAATGTTAATTTAAGCGAAATTTTGTGTTATTTATGAAAATTATTTTATATAATTTACACGAATAAACATCTATCTATCTCTCAACCCTTTTTTTTTGCCTACTTCATTCGCGTGTCTAATAAGGGCGGTCAGCCCCTTCTCCGATTGCTTCCTATGGAAAAGGGCTTTGAGCTTGGCCTGCATAGCACCTGTTCTGCCTTAAAGATATTTGCCAAAAGCTTGCCGTTATATCCAGACTCGTCATGACCTTCACATTCGCGCACTTTCGTAGGACGTCATCCATACCCTCCGGCCCATCATAATCGTTTTTTTAAACGGAGGTTTAATTCCCTCGCGTCTAAACATAACCGGACTGCTTACAATTTTTTAATTACCGGCACGATCGGGTTGATATATTGACTTCGCGATCGCTCGATGATATCATATTTCAACATCCTTTCAATTTCCGAATCGACTTTATCAAGGTGTTTTAATGGTATAGGGTATGATTTAAAAAACTAAGGCTTTTCGCCTGTGAACTCGAGCTTATACTCAAACGATTGAAAACGGCCGGGTGCTTTTCTAAAAATATCTTGATATCGTCGACCTCTGCTAATTTAGTCTCGATTTCCTCGTCAGTAAGGTCATCTGTAGTCGACTGGTGATCTGCATCTGTGTAGTCGAGAGGGTCGTCAGGGTCGTGTAATTGGACGGTTAATCGATTAAGCTCCTGCTTTGTCGTTAGGTGCATAATATTTTTATCCCTGGGGTTTTCTGGGTTCTCAAATGATATGAAGAGCTGGTCAAAATCAATCGTTAATTTTAATTTCACGTGTGCGTCCACTCCCAAGATACATTCTCGTATGAGTTTAGGTATTATAAGAAAATCTAATCCACCTGTCCACGTTCCTAACCTTACTCGCGCTCTGAATTGTTTCTTTAGTCTTACTAATTTTTCATCCGCAAAACCGCTCACTTGCACTCCCACCAGTAGGAAAGAAGCACATGTTTTAAAGATCTTCAAGTATTTGTTATAAATGTCCTCCGATATACACGTGATTCTACTTCCGGTATCTATTAACGCCGTTACCGGACAATTTTCAATCTCGAGTATGACTTCCGGGCATTTAATGGTTCCCGCTTCCTCCTTATCTTCGCGTCCCGACTCTTCATCTAATAGAAAATCTCCTGTGTTGTCAAATATCGTATTAACCTCATCGTTCTCAGTTGTATCGGGCGGCTGTTCATTTTCCAGTCCAGTTGGATTGTTTATGACCTCTGAGGCTCCTGACACAACTGTTCCCCGTTTCTCGACTCGTTAGTCTCGATATCGATCTGATTTATCGTGGAAAGGTTGCTCCCTTGTCGCGTATTTGTTCCTCCCACCTGTTTGTCTGTTTTGCATTTCTATTGTCGTTCTGTAGATAGGGTTGACTTGTCTCCCGCACTGCACCTTTTCATCGAAATGTCGTGAGAATTTATCAATTATTTAGCTGATGCTCGGTGTATCGTCTAACATACGTATGTCGTTATATAACCTTAATACATACTCGCTCCGCGTCATCTCCCACGTCGCCCCGATAATATCCGAACTCTAAATCCCTTCCAACGCGTGATTGCAATGTACTATTCCAATACCTGCTCAGAAATCGGATTTTAAACTGCTCCACGTCTTCTACTACTGACCCGATATGTTCCCACCATTCCAATGCCGGCCCTTGTAATGCTTGGTTAATTACATGCTTGAAACTATGTTTAGTTACATTAATAGCCTTCAAATAATTCATGAATGACTTTATAAAACGCGCTGGCTTGTCTTCCGTACCGGCTTTGAATGTTGGCATTTCATATCTAATGTTATGGGAACTGGGATCGGCCTGCGTCGGCCTATTTCTAATAATGTTCTCAATCTCGTATTTGTTTTCATCTATTTTTTGCTGTAGCCCTTGGTACCGTTCCTCGAGCCCCACGATCCTATTTTTGTTCGTCCTACATGACGTCGCGATATGCCCAACCGCCCGTTTATTCACATTCAGCTGCCTAGTTATTCCTACCATTTCGTCTACGACGGTCAGTACTGTCTCTTTATTCTCGCGTAGATCCTCGCTATGCTTGCGAATCACTGGGTTCAAAGCGCTAAATCGCGTACGTAATGCGTCTAATGAATCTATCTGTTTCTCGTGTACGTCTAACCTAAGGATTTTTTAGTGTAATTCATGCCGTAATTAGTTAAGTTTCCGTCGGAACCATAGTTTAAAATTGTCCCCTTCGTCATTTTCGTCCCCCTCCTTGTTACGCGGTATTTTCCCGTTGCTCATCGTATGGTCTGCAAATGGGTCGACTAGACTAAGCCCTATCCGTTTGTCTCTTTCTCCGAAATCAAGGGAACGTCTCACCTTCGTCACCAGGTCGTTTATTTCCGCCTCCTCTAATCCCTCTGTATGTTTGCTTCGGGTTACCCTCTCGGAGGGGACCTTTTCCGACATTCGCGTCTTCTTTTTCTTAGTCCCCGCGATTAGTTCTTTGACAATTCGAGTTTAAATCCTTGTCCTTCCCGCTACCGCTCGGTAACCCCAGCTGTGACATTTCTCCTCCCTCTTGACCCCGGGGGAATACAGTGTTGTGCAAAACTAACGATCACGCGGAATTGCTCCAATCAAAATTAATCTAATTAATCTAAGTTACCCCACGTATATCGAGAGAATTTATGATATATGTAAAAAAATAATAAAAATGAATTTCAACTTACTATAGCCGCAGATGGGCCGTACTAATTCTACAACACGAGAGATTCGTGAAGTTACATTAACGCTCGAAAAGGAACTATGTTATGTACTGATAAGTCTACGTATGTTCGTATATATTTCTATCCTCCCTGTATATATCTGTACGTCAAATACCCTCTATACCTTTTCTAACCAACCAAACCATATATGTATATGAAGAAAATTCCTTTTATTAACGGATGATATTTCTGTGATTTATTATCATTTATTTATTTATTTATTTATTTATTTATTTATTTATTACGCATTCAAATCACTGGACGTGGCCCCTGCACCCTATCCTCACAAGAGATGCCAATGTAAGGGTTCGTAAGATAGGAGAAGGACGAAATAAGGTTAGGAGTCACCCGTGTGCAATGATGACTGTAAGGTGTGTGATGACCTTGCTTGTGCTGGTGATCTCGATACTGCTCACACTGCTCCAGTTGTCCTCAGTTGTAGAACCAATATGCTTTGTATTATATTGATGACATACTTAATTTTAATATTGTAACGGCAGGCGCGTCTGTGTGTGTGTATGTGCGTGAACACGGAGTTCGGATCGAGCCGACCTCCGACGCACGAGATACATACGGGTAGATGCCCGAAAACGTAAACATGCCGCGGCCTTGGAGAAGGCAAGGCCGACGATTTCGGCATGAGGATTCGCGAATAGAGTCGGGCTTGTCCTCGTATTTCTCCGGGGGCTTGCGTGTGTGTGAGTGTAGTTTCGCGCACGTGAAAGAACTGAGCGTAACTACGACACACAATAAGCCCCGAAATGAAAACTCGCGACAACCTTGCGCGAGGGGGAAGGAGAGCGAGAGACAGAGCCCGGCAGTATTGCTTTTGCTGCCGCGGAGAAGAGCCGCCTTCTATCCGCGCTGTCTAATTGTTCTCGCGAGGAGAGAGAAGGAGAGAGCGTGACAATCTCAGCGTGCACGAGAGTCGCGATCGCGAGTGCAGTGCGGTGCACGAGAGTGAGAGAGGTGCGACAGTGCAGCAGAGAGAGAGAGAGAGTCAGAGACGGCATCGGCAAAGAGAGTGAAGGAGAGAGAGAGAGAGACGAGCCGCCTGCGCAGCTAAAGCGAGAAGGAGAGAGAGCTCGAGAAGAGAACGGCAGTGCGCCGTCAAAGTAAGGACGCTGCGTCGAGGAGAGAGAGCTGCCCCCTTCACTCCGATACGAGGTAGGCCTGGCCAGGTGAGTGCGTGAGCGAACGCTTCTCCCGCGGACGCCGTTCGTCCGGGAAGCGAAGCGCGGCAACGAGGCCAGCTGATACGTGCGCGAGTACCGAACGCGCGTGGCGTTCGGTACATCTGCCCGGGTCGCCTTCCGACTCTCACGAGTGTGTGCGTGCGAGCATACAAGCGAGCGCGGGCGCACCACCCGATCATCCGGCGCGCACATTTGAAGCGCGCCATTCTTGTATTTGATTTTCGGTGGTTACGGGAAATAAACTGTCTTGCTTTTTACTTAATCGCGTATTATTTCGCGCAACCCGAGTTCAATCCCTTATTCGGTGGCACGGTGATGAACACCGCCAGCCTCTGCGGTCGCGAGTACGTAGTACTCGCATGATAGCTGAGTAGCTGGGGCAGCACGCTCGAGAGAGAGAGAGCGCGACGACGAAGTTGCGCGTTGCAACGGGTCGAAAAGGCGCGACTGCTGCTGAAAGCAGCCGACGGCGAGCAACAGTACGAGGCGGCGAGGCCGCTGTTCGCCGAGGGTTGGCACGAGCAAGTGCTCGTGCCTCTGAATTGCTGCGCCGTTCATCGGTAAGTCCGCGTTGAGAATTAGCGCACCGAGAACAGCTTATAGCCCGTTACAATATTTAAATTTAATATATTATAGCAAATGATCACGTAATAGCAAATTAATAAGCACTGCGTGAATAAGCAAAAAAAACTAAATCACGAAATATTAGCAAATTTCTTTGAATAATAATAAATCTAGAATGAGTAATAATTGTATAAAAACGCAGAAATCCAATTAATATTCGCATATGATAACTAATTAAATTATAAATAAGATTAATATTTTAAATAAATGGTGATCACAAATAATAAGATAAAGTTCGTATTTCTCAAATAGATAAAATATAAATCACTACAAAATTCCAATTATTTGATAATTATTGTGAAAGTGTTAGGAGATAGGAAATGGTGGTGGAAGATGCCCAGCTATAATAATAATAGCAATGTAAGAAAAATTGTGATTTATTAAATACCCTTACTTGGGTAATAATGTAAACATACATATAAGATTATAGAGTGTTAGTTGCATCTAATGGTAGTTTTCTTTGTATTAATATATAATGATACTAATGGCTTATCTCTACCAGGTAATGTTTTTCTAAATAAAAAACAACATTTGTCGTGTTTCGACGTTTCGGACACTTTTCTTTGTGTCCCTCATCAGGATTAATGAGACAGTGTCAATTAGTTACGCAGAGAACAATCCGCTCGTCAATAATTAAATTTTACAAAATTCCCGCTTATATACTACCCAATGTGTGTGTATTCGAGAATATATGTTATCACAGATATAACTACTACATATAAATGGTGACGTGAAGTAGAAATGGTGGGAAAGGTGTCGCTGCAGAGCTCGTAAACGGAGAGAGGTAACAGGGCGACACACATTGGAGGAGGTGACGCTATCGATGTTCTAATAAGCGGGCTAAGCCAACTTACACGCTGTGTAGTCAAACCTCCTACATGTGTGCGTTCCTGATACCTTTACAAAGTCATAGAACGGTAAGTACATTATTTTGGAGATGAGAAATCGAAATTTTTTATAAACGTATTATATTCGTTAGGTAGCCTTGTAATTTCGAACTGTTTATTCATAAAATTTGATTGTGTGTGAATAAAAAACGCCTCTGAAAAAAGCCTTTGTCCATTATTAATTTCATTGTCTAATATTTTTATATTTTCGAAATCTATTGTGTGATTTGTTTCATTAGTGTGCATAAATAATCCGGAACTCGTTTGTCCGACATAAGAAGCGTTGCAATCATGGCAATTGATCTTATATACGACAACAAATTTTAGACAAACAGAACCTGTTAATAATAAAGCCATCATTAGCTTGACTTATGTTAAGGAACTGGAATTTTGCAACCATAACTTCTTTAAACAATTTAGTACAAAGGTTGTCTATAGCACTACAAATAAGTTAAATCATATTATAAAGTTAGGTAAAGATAAAACAGAAAAAGTTAATCAAGCCAATATCGTATATAAGATCAATTGCCGTGATTGCAACGCTTCTTATGTCGGACAAACGAGTAGACGCCGGATTATTTATGCACACTAATAAAACAAATCACACAATAGATTTCGAAAATATAAAAATATTAGACAATGAAATTAATAATAGACAAAGGCTTTTTTCAGAGGAGTTTTTTATTCACACACAATCAAATTTTATGAATAAACAGTTCGAAATTACAAGGCTAAAAATTTCGATTTCTCATCTCCGAAATAATGTACTTGCCGTTCTATGACTTTGTAAAGGTATCAGGAACGCACACATGTAGGAGGTTTGACTACACAGCGTGTAAGTTGGCTTAGCCCGCTTATTAAAACATCGATAGCGCCACCTCCTCCAATGTGTGTCGCCCTGTTACCTCTCTCAGTTTACGAGTTCTGTCAGCGACGCCTTTCCCACCATTTCTACTTCACGTCACCATTTATATGTAGTAGTTATATCTGTGATAACATATATTCTCGAATACACACACATTGGGTACTATATAAGCGGGAATTTTGTAAAATTTAGTTATTGACGAGCGGATTGTTCTCTGCGTAACTAGATTGACACTGTCTCATTAATCCTGATGAGGGATACAAAGAAAAGTGTCCGAAACGTCGAAACACGACAAATGTTGTTTTTTATTTAGAAAAACATTACCTGGTAGATATGCCATTAGTATCATTATATATTAATATAAGATTATATAGTGTAAAATGGAATGATTTATAAAAGAGAGGGGATATAAAACAAATTTTCTCGTAGAGTTATCCCGGCAGGTATATAATAAGTATAATATTTCGCAAATATTAATAGCACATACAAAAGAAATAGCACGAGATATGAACTGAACCAAGTAAAAAAAAAAAATAAAAGATTTCTATATAAACTCTAATCAAATTCCTACGCGGCCGTGTATTTCTTCCGAACAAAAAAAATATGTGAAACGACAAAAAAATATATATTTCTTTGCAGATCCTAACGCTACTTAAAATAACCGTAATACGCGCCGCTGGTGTTCCTCAAGGTCTTCGAGTCATGCGTGTATGTTGTCACAGGCAACCTGGCGCTCTTGTGCGGGGTGGCCTTGCGGTCACGTCCGCCGAATTGGGGGGGGGGGGGGGCTATGCCGTTCCCTGCTTTGCGCCTCTAAGCCCGATTGATTTGATTAATTTTCGCCGAGTTTGGCGAACCAACTCGACTTGGCCCGCTTTCTCCCTAGGGATTAATCGCAGGCCTATATTCTGGCTACATACTTCTACGCATTTTTTTTTTTTTAAGGAAAAACTCTGGATCCTGGTGGTTGCTGCGGCCGGTCTTCGTCCACGTGGTTGAAAAGCGAGTCCGACTTTAAAAAGCAGAAGAAAACCGCAAGCTGAAGCGCGTGCGCACTCGTCCTGGCAAAAAAAAAGAAAGCTATGCCTGGAGTACGGACTGAGAACGCCACTCCGCCGGGAGCGCACCTCTATTTATGTTCCATTCCACTACCTGCGCAGTCGACGAACTCCCATAAGTGTCGGATTGTAAGTGCTCACCCTAGTCATAGGTCCCCCTCCCCCAGACTGCTGTGCTGCTACCCTTCCATGCCCCTGGCCTTGCCGCGAAGCTCTATTTTCTCAAAGAAAGCGACATTTAAACAATATACATGCGAACACAACATACATCAAAGGAATTCAAACAATCACACAAGTAGATAAATAACAGGGCTTCTGGAGTCACACGGCTTCTGGAGTCAGTATAATTTCTGCGGTCTACCCCGACTGCAGTTCTGCGGTCAGCTGGTTGATCGCAGAAAGTATACTGACTCTAGAAGCGGCATGACTCTAGAAGCGGCATGACTAGAAGCGACACTAGCAGCCAGCGGTTGATAAGTTATCTACTTATAAATATTTAAAACTTCTTATAACCCTGTTGCTCGGGCAAAGGACAGGTATTTGTCGAAAATTTTTCCGAACATTTTTTCCACTGCGACTTTTTTGTATCGTTTTGTATAAGTTGTTTTTGCTCAGGAGCAACGGTCGAGCTACTTTGACTCATTATTAGGGAATGAAAGCCTCTAACGACCTCATCACGATTATATAACTTCGACTGATTGGTACCGAGAGTATCGTAATCACCTAGCGGTCATCTAAGAAACTATTTAAAGGGGGATAGAAGCCCGACCTCGCTCCCATCCTGTGAGGTTTTACCTGTCTATCAATCCCTCCCTTACCCTTCCAATTTTATTCTTCAATTAAAAACGGCTCTTTGAAGAGACAGTGGTTCACTATTGTCCGTTAGAGAAAGTACAGCCAATTCCTTTAAGACGAAGTCATTCCCTGACTATTTGAAGCCTTGCATATCCACCACATACGCCATCTCACTGGAATCTTTAAAACCTCTTTATCTCGGGTAGATTGTGTGTATTAGATGAATATTTTTGTGGGTATTCTTTCCAATTTGAATTAGTATTCTCCTTCTTCTTTCTATCTAAACCAGGGGGAAGTTTTACTACGCTTTGATCCATTTCACTCTTGATGTGGCAGTAGAATGAGCTCCCCATGCTCGAGACCTCATTTTATATCCCCTCCACTTCCCTCACCATCATCTATCACGAGCCGCCGCCGCCACAACAAGCTATGATTGGTTCCCCAACCAGTAGCAGCGAGCGGCGGAGCCCCACTTCGCTTCTCCTGCGAGATTTTACCTTTCTGTTAACCCCTCCATTATCCTTCAACATCTTCCCACTCCATAATGTCTTCCCACTCCATGTTGGGATCGTTGCGGTAAAATTCCTTCATGCGCTTTACGTTATACAGGGCACAAGTAGTTTTGCACTCTCCATTGTGGTTAGTACATATAGTCACCGATCTTGGATAGTTGAAAGATGGATAGTTCATTTCGCTGATATTAGTAAGATTAAAATTAAAACGTTCTAACCACAACTTTTTTATTTCACCAATCACGAAAATTCTTTTAGCATCTTTGAATGTCACTTGAAGAATTTTTCCAATTTCAGTATAATCATAATCACCGTCATTCCAAGATAGTCCATGATAGCAAAGTTCTAACCACAAATTTTCACGTTTGTACTTGTCTGTTAGTCTTCGCCAAGGAAACGGTGGTTTGAAGAGTAGCACTACAGGCACATCGTCGTCGTTGAAAGACATAAAAGCCAACTCTTTGAGAACGAAATCATTGCCAGGCTTTTTAAAGCCCTGCATATCCACTGCGTAGTCCACGCTGTAGAAAATTTCGCTTCGAATTCCAAATGACGAATGAGAAGGAGCCGGAGGCTCGCTCACCTTATATGCTCCTTAAAGTTTCTGTACATCACCACTTACAGGACTATATTGAACTATGCGATCGTGGAAGATCAAGCAGTATGCTGAAGTTTCAGCAGGAAAATTTTTCTTTGCTTCAAATTCTAGACGAATGTCTACAGGGGCGCTCTTTAAGGGTTCGTTTTGTTTTGAGCAGTCTATCACTATCAGGGGTATGTAAGTGAGATATTGCGACTTTTTCAACATAGGTTCTGGATTCTTACCATAGTAAGAATTTTGAAAATTAGCGTACATGTAGAGGATGGCAAATTTATTACGATTCACATCGAGGTTAAGATTGCCATATGGATATGACTGAGAATTGAGAAAAAGCTTTACATTTGTAAGATTGCAATGATCGAGCTGACTAGCATTTGCAGCTCTTCGATCTTTTCGATTAGTTTGAAAACCTAAGATGACAAAGCGTGGTTTTTCAAGTTGATTTGATGTTTTAACAGTCCATACCTGTCTTGATGTAATCGGAAGTAGCAGATACTCGTACAATTCCCACGTGCGAAAACTCATGGCAATAGGACGATTTTTCCCAACAAAATCTAGTAGGCGAATTTTGTTAGAGTTCGATGCAACTACGTATGGCATAAACCATTCGATTCTAGTTAATTCAATTTTAGAATCCTCATAAACGTCTCGATTGTCTACTTGCGTAGCTGTTTGTTCAACAGCATTTAAGTTGTTTCTCGATCTCATGAGAACGAGTTCATGCTTTGCGTTTACTACAATTTTACGATAGTCCTCTGTGAAGCCAAAAATTAGGCTCAATGGAATCACTACATTGAGGTAACCAGCATTATCAACAATATTCTGTGTTTCTTCTACATTGATCCGGTCCGCATTTTCAATGATGAAACTCTGAGTCGGATTGAGTGTCACTCAGCCTTTCATAAGAGTGGTTAATCCAACGTTTTTACATTTGTCTATCTCAATGGCATTTAACTCATATCTAATTTCTTCAAACAAATGACAAATGGCATTATTCACAAGTTTTTTTATTTTTAACGGAAGTATTATTAGTTTTAACCAATCGCCCGCAGATATGTAGTGCACTGCGGTAAGGTAAGAGACATAAATGTTGATGTTGAATAGATATGCGTATTTCGGTATCTGGATAGTTGCTCGAAAATTTTTTGCTCGAACACTTTTGCTCGAACAGATATTTGCTCGAAAATCTTTTTCTCGAATGAACATTGGCTCGAATATAGATTTGCTCGAAAGATATATGCTCGAATGAAGATTTGAGGTAGAGACATTTGCTCGAAAGAAAATTTGCTCGAAAGAACATTTGCTCGAAAGCACATTTGCTCGAAAAAACATTGCAAATATCCCATAAATCCTGTGAGTATAATTACCACCTATGGAGGGTCATTATTTCTTTAGTCATAAACTTAGATAAATGACTAAATAAATAGTATCCATTCATAAGTAAAAGTGTATGAATTTCAAAAGAAATTAGACTCGAATAGAAATTTAACGGCTTAAACATTTGCAAATGTTATTTCGAGCAAATGTTCTTTAGAGCAAATGTTCTTTCGAGCAAATGTGCTTTCGAGGAAATGTTTTTTCGAGCAAATGTTCTTTCGAGCAAATGTGCTTTTGAGCGAATGTTCTTTCGAGCAAATTATTATTCGAGCAAATGTATATTCGAGCCAATGTTCATTCGAGAAAAAGATTTTCGAGCAAATATCTGTTCGAGCAAATGTCCGTTCGAGCAAATGTCCGTTCGAGCGAATGTCCGTTCGAGCAAATGTCCGTTCGACCAACTGTCCGTTCGAGCAAATGTTCATTCGAGTAAACATCTTTCGAGCAAATGTCCATTCGAGAAAACATCGTTCGAGCAAAGGTTTTCGAGCAACTGTCCTAAACCCGCGTATTTCATCGCTGTTGTTGAATGATGCTGTATACGGTTTGTGAACGTGAAGCTCATAGTGCGCTACGGATTCATCGAAAGTTACAGGTGTTTGTATGCTTAGAATTTCTTCCATTTCGTTGAAAGCAGCAAAAGATGATAGAAGTTATCTTCCACCAAGTACTACTTTTAATCCTAGACATTTTAGTATTTGTATGCTCTGACGTGTTAGCGCCTTCACAGTTCGTTGATGACTGATGCGTCATAGGCATATTTCACTGCTTATATAGTTTTTATTATAAACGATTCCCATTATGCCTGGCGGATATGTAATCTTATAGTTATAACTTCTCCGCTGAAATTTACTAAGTCTCCGTCTTAATCGATGATACGTACTTGCAAATAATCTATACTTCGATAATTTTATAACCTGGAGGTACTGCAGGAAAAAACTCGTGAATTGTCTGTACTTTTCGATCGTTTATGTATGCTCCTGAAGTTACATTACATTCGACTCGCAAAGCGTTGATTTTGAGAATTGTAACAGACAAGTCAGAATTATGAATAACGTTCGATTCGAGAACACGTCTGGTGAAGCCCAGTAGACGACCGACAGAATTTTCAGGTCGAAAATCTATAGGTTGGCTACACTTGGTTGTGCAGCGAAGAGTATTATTATTTGGCTTTAAATTGAAAGTAATGTCGTTGTGCGCTAATTTTTTACGAAGGAATTTGTCAATATCCTCAATTTCGTAACTTCCTACTGGTAAAGTATAAACGCTTTCACCTACGTAAAACTTATTGTTGTTAATGTCTATATTGAGGATTGAATTAAATGTTAAAAGTTTTACAAGCCCTAAAACGTAATTTTTGTTTGGCGATAGCTCGATTGGTGGAAAATATTGTGCTCCTAGTGTAGAAGACGTACCTGAAAATGTCAGAGTTAATGAATCTTCCATGACAGCTTAACCCTTTGAAGCATGGTGGTAACCCACGTTACCACCTCGATTTCCTTAGATTTTTGTTATTTACTTTGCTGTTAACGTATTCAGATCCTGTTTTTTGCTATTCTCAGTTACTTTAGTGATGAAAGAACAGAAAAATATAGTTTAATTGACAAAATTGTTTATAATAAATGATTTATAAATAAACAAACATAAAAAAATCATGTTTTTTTCGGCAAAATTCATTTTTGAAGAATCTGTTGAAGATAGTAACTTGAAATTTGGTGTAAATAGGTTTTTGGGGTCGCTGATTACGAATTCGAGGTCAGATTTGCAAAATTCAAGATGGCGGATCCAAGATGGCGGACATCAAAATTTAAATCTTCGAGAATGTCGATGAAAATTGTTACTCAGAGATTTTCGGGGTCGCTGATTACAAATCTGATGTTAGATTTGCAAAATTCAAGATGGCGGACACCAAAATTTAAATCTTTGAGAATGTCGATGAAAATTGTTACTCAGGGGGTTTTCTGGGTCGCTGATTACGAATCTGATGTCAGATTTGCAAAATTCAAAATGGCGGACATCAAAATTTAAATCTTCGATAATGTCGATGAAAATTGTTACTCAGGGGTTTTAGGGGTCGCTGATTACGAATCTGATGTCAGATTTGCAAAATTTAAATTTCGCAAATCTGACATTAGATTCGTAATCAGCAATCCCGAAAATCCTTGAGTAAAATTTTTCATTGATATTCTAAATGCTTTAAATTTCGGTGGCCGCCATCTTGGATCTGCCATCTTGAATTTTGCAAATCTGACATCAGATTCATAATCAGCGACCTCGAAAACCCCTGAGTAATAATTTTCATCGATATTCTCCAAGATTTAAATTTTGGTGTCCGCCATCTTGGATCCGCTATCTTGAATTTTGCAAATCTGACATCAGATTCGTAATCAGCGATCCCGAAAACCCCTGAGTAAACATTTTTAGCCTCAAATACACTATTTTTAATTTTTTCGTTCGCCATCTTTTGTCCGCCATCTTGGACTTGAAAAAATCAAAATTCTGGTGGCATATTCGTAGTCAGCGACCCCAAAAACCCTCGAGTAAGAAATTTCAGGCCAAAATAGTGAGTAGAAAAAGGTGTGCTTCAAAGGGTTAAATCAGAATGACGCAATGTTTCCCATACCTCTCCATATATAGTCCCGCATAAGAATTTTAGACAGAGGTATCCGCAATTGTACGTGTTAAAATCTTGATATTTTTCATGATTATATTTAACTTCGTCAACCCCGAGATGTAATATTAAATCTAACGGAGGGCGGAGATCACCAAAACTATCGAAATATACAACATGTTTACCTCTTTTTCTATATGCAACCTAGTGTGTCCCAGGGCCGGTAGCATCATCTAGATTAACTATAGCGGATTCACTATAGCTCGGTCCAGAAGCAGGTAATGGATTTCTCATAAATACTCCTCGAAAATTAGGTATTTTTAAAAGTTTTGCATATTTTAATATGTCAGCATTGGTAAGTGCGCGCTGAGGTAATTTCATGAACTTTTTTTTTTTAAATGAAGACCTAATCCAACTTTATGTGGTTTCAGATACAAACCATTGCCCAACGCTACACTTTCCATAGTTTTGTTATGTCTTTTATTTTCTTCCAACTGCAGCTTAGCGGCTTTTGCATGTTTACGGCCTTCACTATTCCAGCAACTCCATCAGCTAGAGCGCCAGTTGCACTCAAGCCTGCAAATAGAAGTATGAGAAATGGCAATACCCCTCCTGTTTTCATGGCGACTGGTAAAATACGTGGAATTTTAATATTCTTTTTACTTCCAACTTCTTTAACAGCGCAGTTACTTAGCGTTGATTTAGAGGCACCAGCTTTGATAATTTTTTTCAAGGGAACTTGGTTTCTCTTCTTAGCTTTTAAACCCATTCCCAATTTAGATTTTTTAGCGTTCTTTCGCTTTCTCTTTTTACTTTTCTTCTTCAAACCCATAACGAATCTAGATCTTAATTTCATAGTATTAGTTATAGCGTATGCAGCCGCTTTTTCACAAAAATTAGCGTCTTCTAATTTAACGGTATTCCAAGCTTTTCAGCTAAAATTTTATCGGCGGCGTTTCTCGCTTGAACGTTATCACGATTTTTATTATGAGCTATATCGTGCTTTTTACAAGCGGTATCTAGTGCCTGGACCACAGTACTGATTACTAGGTATGTGAAGCTCAAACGGAGGTTTATTGATAATTTTATTAACTAAACCGCGTCCACGTATGTGAATGATCATCACTCCTCGAAAGTCAACGGGCAACTGATGGTGAAAGCTATATAAGACCACTATTTATTCTCATAGCAATCAGTAGTGATTTGGTTGTCATAGAGTAACGATCATGAATTTTAAAGAGCAAACAGTAAAACTACCAATCGAAAATTTTGACGCACTCGTAGAACATGATAAGAGAGCAAAGCGATATGGCGATCTACTTCCTGATAGTATACGAGCCGTCTTCTCCGACCCGTCAAACTGTGGAAAAACAAATAGTCTATTGTACTTGCTCTCATAACACATCCTAATGGCGTTAGATTTGAAAACGTATACGTCTACTCAAAGTCTCTCAATCAGCCAAAATATAAATTTTTAAATGAAATCTTTGAACCTATAGAAGATGTATAATATTTTCCGTTCCATGAGCATGACGCAGTTATCGATCCCGATCACACACTTCCAAATTCTTTCATGATATTTGACGATATTGCTTGCGAAAAACAGGATAATGTTAGAGCCTATTTCTTCTTGGGCAGACATAAAAAGGTTGATTGTTTTTATCTATACCAAACTTATGCTTACATTCCCAAACATCTCGGCTTCGACAATTTTGCTATAAATATAACATGCACATAGATAACAATCACCAGTTTCTGACTGAACGTTGAAACGACAACATGGCTGACTTTCAACGAGAAAAAAAACGTGCTTCGTCAACTCGTTAAGTCGCGAAATGCGATTAAATGCAAATATAGAATATTAAAATTTGGAAAGGGCAATATCGACGAGATTTTAAATGGAACATTCAAACCAATAGATGATCCTACTTGATCCTCTGCAAAAACTTGTAACTCAAAAAACCGCTGAACAAAATAGTGTCAAAGATAACACCGTCGAACAAAGTAGCGTTAAACAAAATGAAAGTTTTGACAGTGAGTTTAATGATACGATACAGAATGCCCACGAGACATCTTTCGTAACAGCGGGTAGTGATAACGATGATGACTCTCATTTATGCATCAAGGCCCTGAAGCTCAATCAGCTCCAGTATCTTGACAAAATTTATGGAGTACGAAATAAAAATGGAGAATTTTTTATTGGTAATTTACTGATTAGCTTTTATAATAATAAAATTAAAATTACTGGAGTAGCATACCCGAAAACTACAGGATTAGTAGAATTACTCATAGCGAAACAACCAAATAAAAATAATATAAGTTCAGATGATTTAAAAAATTATCGCAAAATTTTTATTTTATAACTATCGTCTGCTTATAAAAAGCAGCATTACAAGAACGAAAGGATTCGTGTTCATAATAGTAATAAATTTGATAATATTATTGCTCCAATGTTCAATATTACCTCGAAAACAATTACCGGAGAGTCGATTAAAGATGACTCATTACTTCGATATAAAATTGCAAAAAAACGTACGGCTTTGGACTACGTCTACTGGGACGATCCGAAGGAGCTCGTTGACCGTCTTGAATTACTAACAGCTGAAAGATCTGTCGGAAATTCAAGTCACGTAAACGAGATACACGCTATAATCGAAGAATTGATGCAAAGAATTTTATAACGCAGATTTTCAAAAACTTACGAACACATACAAAATAAAGTTGTACTCAACCTTTAGTAATCTAAAAGCATCAATATGTGAACGTTTCTATCGCACGCTAAAAAGTGCTATGGGGAAAAAATTCAGTTTGAGAGGCAACTACAAGTGGCTAGATATTTTACCTGATTTACTTATCACGTACAATAATTATAAACATCGTACTATCGGTGTGAAACCTAAAGATGTAACAACCAGTAATAAAGCAGACATACTAAAGAAATTTGCTCGTAAAATAACTAAAAAGATTAAGCTAAAATTTAAAATTGGTGATAAAGTTCGAGTGAGCAAGGCTAAAGCAGTATTTGATAAAGGATATACTCCCAATTGGTCTACAGCGATATTTACAATTGTACGTATAGCAGCTACAAATCCCACGACTTACCATCTGAAAAACTATCATGATAAGCCTGCCTGAGGCGGATTCTATGAACAAGAACTACTCAAAGCCAAGTATCCAGATATTTATCTTGTAGAAAAAGTAATTAAGAAAAAAGGAAATAAAATTTTTGTAAAATGGCTTGGCTTTGACAATTCACATAATAGTTGGATAAATAAAACTGATATGTAATCATGCAGTATATTTTTAATCATGCAATGTAAGAATATGGAAGGTTAAATAAAAACAAAATTTTTTATATTAAACCAAGAACAATGTTTATTAAGTAAAGATCTAATGATTCTAATGGCAGCTCCAATATACATAATATAAATGAATAGTGAAGCGAATAGCCCCGCAGCCTAGTGGTAAAGGAAAGACAGGAAAAGACGGAAAAGGATAAAAATTAGAGACAAATCGTTGCCTATCCTTTTAACTAAGGAAAAAGTTTAGGTGTTTCGTCCCAGGTTACTAGAGTGAATTCATCAGTGATGCTCTAGTAACCCTCGTCAGACACCGGCCCATCAGATGACTTGACGTCCTTATAAGCAGTAGAGATGGTAATTCTACTAGTGAATTTGGGTGCTGCCATCTAGTAGTATAGATACGAACTAGACAACTGCAGCTTAACGTGTAATTTTGGCCCAACGTTATATATAAGTAAAGATCTAATGATTCTAATGTTTATTAATATTTTTTTAACAATCTTATAAAGTTAAATCAGGAACAACGTTTATACTTAAATATGAGGCGTTTCACGGCAATGTCCTCATCTTTCCAATAGTGTAGGTAGTTTTCCCGAAATTTTCCATTTTCACCTTCAAAAAGTACAAAACGTGTTATATCTCGAAAACGATATTTTTAATATTTTTTTTTACCCTCTAGATCGAAAGCTGAGCATTTTTTACGTAGGAAAGGATATTTTCCAAAGAGGGCCCGAGATGTTTTCTGCGAGATATAGAACGCGAAAGAGTAGACGCACCGCCTTTCCTGCGCGCGGTACTACGCGGTACAGCGCGCGGACTGCGCCCACCTCGTTGCCTATATAATAACCTTTTATAATCTTTAATTCTTTGCCTGTTCTTCTGGATTTTTAATAATGGATGGAGTAATATTTTATTAATTATTTTATAAAAAAATAAAATTTCAAAATTAACAGCAATGTAGTAACTCTTGTACTAACGTTTTTTTTCAGTGTAGATAATACTTTTTTGTTTGTTTTTACGTGTTATATCTCGAAAAGTATATTTTTAATATTTTTTTTTTACCCTTTACTGGGCTGAAGATTACTGCAAACAAACCAAAGTTTTTTATAGCAGTAAAGAATCGTATGAAGAAACGGTTTTGAAACTAAAACCAAGACTGGACAAGGCTAAATCTATACCAGGCACGTTACAATACCATGCTATTATTCCAATAGATAAAAGTACATTGAAGCTCAAAAAAACCTCTCTGAGTTCAGAGTATAAAATCTTCCCGAAAAAAACTGCGAAAACAAACAAAAAAAACCGCTGCCAATTCATTGGCATGTAGCTTCCTCAAACTTAATTTACTGATTCCTTTAATTAATTTTTAATTCCAATATTTAAAATTTAATACTTCAGAAAGACAGAAATAACAAAACTCCAACATAATTTATTCAAATTTTTATAGATTATACATTTCCACAAAATTTCACATACATAAAATATATATCACAATTGCCTATAAATTTGCAACTGATATTTAGAGCTAAATGTCTAGAAAAATTTTAACCTCAAATATCTCTGAAATTTATGAACCAATCACTTTGCCAAAAGAACTCATCCGAGAACTATCAATAATATAGGTCTACAATGAATTTTGAAGCGAATAAGACAATATTACTCTTGTAATAGTTGAACATATAAAACTCATTTTTTTCATTTTTCAGTTTTTACGTTTTTGTTAATAACAAAAGAACCGTGATAGCTAGAGAATTAATTTTTTTTAGAAAATGTAGGCAATTTAATTCTCTTTCGAATGCCACCCACGCCACTTAGATACATAGAGCCGTTCTCGAGAAATTACGATTTAAAAAAAAATTGAAAAAAATTTTAACCTCAAATATCTCAGAAATTTATGGATCAATCCTTTTGCCCAAAGAATTCACTCGATTGGTATACAAAATCTACACCTACAAAGAATTTCAAAGTGATTAAGCCAATTTTACTATAGTTATTGAACGACAAAATAAATCACTTTTTTTATAAATTATTTTTTTTCTCAAAAAATAATGAATAAAAAAACCTAAAAATTTAGTAAGTTATAGTACTTAATATCCTTTATAACCAAAAAAATATTCATGTTAATATCTTTTTTTAATTTCGAAATATAACCTATTTACAAAAAATTACGTTTTCATCAATAACTTATGACGAAATATAGCTACCGACTGTTTTTTTTTTAAATTGTAGATAATTTTATCCTACATACGGAGAATTCATGATATATAAACAATATTTGTTCTGAATATTAAAAAAATCGAAAATAAAAATTTTGAAAATTAAAAAATGGCTATAAAAAAAAAAAATTAAATTTTACAAAAATAGAATATTGACCCCAATTGTGGAAGCAAAATCTAAAAAAATGATCACTCTCCCGTTAAAATTGGTCGAGTAGATCATGAGATATTAGCGTATACGGACATACATACGCACACATACACACACATCCATACGGACATTTTCTAAAAATAGTGTATTTCGATTCCAAATTTGCTAAATAACATTTCTAACACATTATCTCATAAACTTTTTTTTACTATCACAAAGCTTCCTCTAGGAGGAAGCAATATTATCTACACTGAAAAAAAATGTTAGTACAAGAGTTACTATATTGCTGTTAATTTTGAAATTTTATTTTTTTATATAATAATTAATAAAATATTACTCCATGCATTATTAAGAATCCAGAAGAACACGTAAAGAATTAAATATTATAAAAGGTTATTATATGGGCAACGAGGCGGGCGTAGTCCGCGCGCTGTACCGCGTAGTACCGCGCACAGGAAAGCCGGTGCATCTACTCTTTCGCGTTCTATTTCTCGCAGAAAACATCTCGGGAACCCTTTGGAAAATATCCTTTTCTACGTAAAAAATGCTCAGCTTTCGATCTAGAGGGTCAAAAAAAGTATTAAAAATATTGTTTTCGAGATATAACACGTTTTGTACTTTTTGAAGTTGAAAATAGAAAATTTGGGGAAAACTGCCTACACCATTGGAAAGCTGAGGAAAAAATACGTTGGAAATACTTATCATAAAATTTTTTCAAGTACATTTTAGTATCGTAAACATGAGCTGGATATAGCACGATTTGGCGCTCGAGCGCCGCGCTGGGACAGTTGACGTGAAACGCCTCATATACATCTTTAAATTATTTACACAAACCAATTTCGAAAGATAAATAAAAAACAGCCTTTAACATACTTTACACAAACTGAATTATCTGAAGATTTATTATATTTACAACGCTTTGTAATTCTATTTACAATACTTATTTTCCGCTGAATTCGATATTTGACGCGTCGAAACAACTTAAAAAGAGTTCGTACTTGTTTGCTGCATCAGCTAAATTATTGAAGAAGTTGTCGTCTTCTACTAAGGCCGCTGATACTCGTTTAGGAAGGAATACCTCGAATTCGCTATCCAGCTCGTCGACAACCTTCTTTCCATATTTTGTCGCACGATTTTCAGTTTCATCACCATAACTTTCACACCTTGAGGTAGATCACAGAGTTTTTTGGTGGGGAGAAATCCTCCACAAGCGATAGCATTCAGCTTTGAAAGATCCATCTGTAACATAAACATATAATTAAGTTGAGGTTTAGTAATGGAACATAATTATTTTCTCTAAATACCATACTAACCTTAAATTTCTCTCGATTTTTTATTAACTGGTTCGTCAAGGATCGTCTTAGAAGACCTCTTGAGAGAAACGTCTACGATGCTCCACTTGCTACTGCTGCTGCTGCTGCTGCTGCTGACTGCTGCTGCTAGGCGGTCCGACTGCTCGAATGAGCTCCGACAGCCGCTGCTCCGCATTAAATAGTGGGCTCTTCACTACGGCGGTCGGTGGCTCAACCCCCTCTTCCTCTCGAGATGCTTCCTCATTGGCCGTCTACGTTGCGGCGATTGGCGGCTTGACCCCCTCCTCTCGAGGTGCTTTCTGATTTGTCCTCTCTCTCCCCACTATGCTGTAGTGACCCCAGGGAAGCGTATCTGTAGTGCCGGGCTGTAGACAGCGCTTGTCATCGTGAGCGCTCAAGGCAATCTTTTTCTCTTTTTCTGTGTGCATGTTATCATGCCGAGATCTGATGTTACGTTGCTAACTAGTGACAATAACGTTTTCATGAAGGCAGTTTATGTAATCGTCAAAGGTAATGGTTGCTTTGACTACAGAACTTTTTACTCATTTTGCCTTCTTTATAGGTCTTGGTTCTGTACTTTGACGCTGTACATCTTGCTTCGCAGCCCAACAAATTCCAACATAATCTCCCCGTTACTTTCGTCTTTCATCAAGCTAACGATTTCCTTGTTGGCTTGACGCATGTTGAACGGGTTGATCATCGGATAGTCTGATGTGTCGAATTCATGTATGTCATATTTCATTACGTCATACATGTCAATACCTGTTACTTTGTACACCAAACTATCTGTGTCGATGTACAAGAGCTTGTCCTGGTCTCCCACATGATCTCGTATGTAATCGTAGTTGAACCTGTACACAAGGGTCTTTGACAGGTCCAGAACTGCCAATCCGATGTAAATGAGCTTCCTTATGGAGATCTCATTGTCAGTTCGTAGAGTTGTACAGCTACAAGGTTGTCATCAAAGGTGTCACTGCTGTGGAAATTTGGTCTCGAGATGAGTGTCTCGGCTCCATAATGTCCTTTCCACTTGTTGACTAGTTTCACGTCAACACGTTTCCTCTCGTTCTCCATCGTCTTGCCATAAACAGCGTTGTTGAAGAGTTTGAAGAGCATTTTTTCAAACTCATTCTTGGCTTTCTTTCTTTTGGCGCTATTTAAATCTATATACTTCTTTAGCCAAGCACTCTGTTAGAATTTGATGGCTCGATGCACTTTGACGAGAACTAAACCATGTTTCAATGCTACTTAAGTGCTCGATAGTGAAGCACATAACGATTTTTGTCATGAAGCGTAGTCATAAGTTTATGCTGCTTTGAACCAGGAGGCGTCATGTACTCAGCACAAAATGGCAGGTCTTTGATATTTTTAATAATTAAATTTATAGCTCAGTATTTTTGAGCATAGCATCCCATGTGAGGCCAGGCGTTGTATAGTACGGGGTCCAACTCATAAGCTTCCAAACAGTTATTTCTAAAGTTCTCAAAAACTTCAGCCAGCAATATGACGGCTGTCTTAAGGTATAAGTTAGAATATTGCCCAAGATCTTGGATGTTAAAACTCTGCCAAACGTTTTGGGCACGACGATAATTATTGTCGCTGGTATGGGTGTTGTATAAACTACTGAAAAAATCATTCTTCGACGGAAGATTCAGCTTCTTTAACTTTTTAAACGACGAGATATAGTCATAAGGAACTACTCCTTTTCTTTTTAAGAGAGCAATCTGTTCATCAGTGAATCCATCTTGCTTAAACAGGCGTCGGTGAATAGCATCTCACAAATGTGGCATACACGAGCGCCGTCGAACCTTATTTTTTCGAGACGTGTTAAGTCATTCATTGGCCACGGATTTTTGTATGCATTATTTAGTTTCACAGCTAGAGAGTGAAGACTTTGCACAAACCATTTGGCCGGAGATTCAACTTCTTCTCCTTCTTGTCTATAGCTTTTATATTCTGAAAGACTGTTGTTGTAGCTACATTTAACAAAGAAACCCACGCTAAATGGTTTGTGACTTTGATAAGCTCGTTCATTGTCGGCCACTGGCTCCAATATACACTCAAAATCGGCGTGTATCACAAATGGTACTCGATTTTTACAGCAAAAGTTTTTAAATTGTAAAATATTGTCTTTCTTCGATAAGAGCGTAATTTTACACTGATTAATATTTTGACAATCAATTTCATGCTTCAACAGCTTCTCTTCAGTCCAAAAATAATGTAAACATCGGTCACAGATGTAACTTTTGTGCTTGTAAGCAGATACCTGACTTCGTACGAGTCTTGATAAATTTTTTATCCAGACATAGTGATTTTTAAATACTATGTCGAAATTTTCATGAGTTTCTTCCTCCTCCTCCTCCTCCTCGTCTACATAATGACTTTCCACAAAAAGTAAGTTGACATGCTTTTCTTTCTTACAAGATGTTAAGTGCAGCGGTAAGATGTCAAAAATTTTTCCTTTTTTCTTCAAATAATAGACATTTGCCGAAACATCCTTCTTTTTTTCAAATTTTCCAATTTTTCGAGGCTCTACAGGAAATTCAATCCCTTCAAAGTTGAGTTCATTTTTGTATGGCACATATGACGCTACTCGATTTATATTGTCATTATTAGGTTGTATTGCTGACAAAACAGCCCACCGAAAAGATTGGTCATCGTCAATCTTTAAATTGACACACGCCTTCTTGTTTTTTATAAATGGAGGTAAATCAATGTATGAGCTTTCTCTGATTGAATTAAACTTATAAATATTTATAACTAAATTTAAAATCGATTTGAGGGACCAGCCTGATTCTCGCTCTTGGAATTCTTCCATTCCCATATCGATGGGCTGCTGCACATTCATGACAAACCACTCATTTAAGTCTGTCGTCGAATAGATGGGAGCAGTTTTTGTATTAAAATATTTAATATCGACAGTTTCCTCGTCATCCTTCACTATTGTATACTCAGCAGCCAAGACCGTATTAACTTTGAGAGCAGGATGTTCCTCGGGAGCTTCAGTCACTTTCGCAATGAACTGCTTTTCAGCATCTTTCATGAAAGCTAATAGATCAAAATACCTTCGGTTACTAATGACTCCCGTTTTTATTCTATTTTCAAAGGCTGACTGAACATAATCCCAAACGACTGCAGGATTATTCTCGCTTAGCCCCGCACCTATACGACGTTCACTCAAAAGATGCAGAACGCTGTTAATAAGTGCAACCCCAGCTTGAAGTTTCTACTTATCGGGCACAGACAAGATTCGCGAGAAATTTTGGACTCTGAGTAGAGCAGCATGTCCCATCTCTACATATGTGTTGATGTCATCAACAGCGCGGCCACTGAGTATGGCCTGATATGCTGTCCATAACGTAAGAGCTGTATCCTTACAATCTTGAGCGATGTTAGATTGGATTATTCGCATGATTTAAACTACTCAGACTGGCGACTGCAGAATTATTCGCGTTAGCTCTTATGCGACGTTCTCTTATCAAATTCATCACGTTTTTTATAAGCGTTACAGCCACTTCAAGTTTCAGCTTTTCGTCCTCTGAAAAGTTTCGCGATGAATTTCGGGCTCTGCGTAGAGCGACATCACCCATCCATAACCATCGGTCATCTTCATTGGCATCATCATCATTCCTAGTGTTCATGTACACTTTCTATAGATTAAGACCTATATCCATAAACTCTTACGCCATCTTGATATGACAGCTCTCGACCTCCCCGAGCAGAGGACTGATTTTCCGTCGTCAACGCAGCACCTTTTATCTCTGAGCTGTGAAGAGAGATCGATTGTGATTGATTATGAAGTGTGGGGTGGGAGAAACAATGTGATTAGTCGAAAATCGAACAGTGGAAGAAAAGCGCTAACGAGGGGGCTATAAAAGTAACCACGCAAGGTAAAAAATCTCATTGGCTTCTCCGCTCTCATTCCAGAGCTGTCGCAGCAGTCTCAGCAGCATGATGAAGTACATTGTCGACGTACAAGGATTCAAGATTACCTTGAACGAATTCGTTTTCAAGGTAGCCGTCGTCCCTCTCGAGGAAGACCCTACGTCGTCGGTCTTCCTCTTCAAACCACCTCATGCTTGGGAAAAGCTTTTGGACAAAAATAAGTCCGAAAATAGATGGTTTGAAGAGAATTTTCATGGAATTATGTGGAGAGTCGGCAACATTCCGTACGAAGAGCTTAGCAACACTCTACGTGGTGTACTCGACGGAGCAGAGGTATATGTAAAGGGATTGGAGAAAATAAAATGATTGCAGAGATTTTTTTCCCTGACCGGTAAGTTATTAAAATTATGTTTTTTCAAATATTTTTTTATAAAAGAGAAATTCTTTAATACTCGTTTATTTTTTCAGATTAGTTTTTAACATCGAGGATATGGGATGGATGCCCATCTTTAAGAAAGCTCCCAGTGGAACATCTTTCATGCAACAATCATTTTGGTTGTGACTTTCCCGTATATGCCCTTCGAAATGCAATGGCCATGAAAAAGTGGATGCTTAATAATCATTAAGAAAAGTCATTTCATTCAATGTACAGTAAAATTATATTAATGCTGTTAATATAAGTGAATAAATTTATATTTTAACATATATTATTTTTTACTAGTTTCATTACATATAGTATTCTACGAGTTAAATACTACATTTAAACATTTTTAACTATAAAGAAAAAAATTAAATATTGAGTTTAATAATAATCAATCTTGAAAAAAGTTTAAGTGTTTAAAATATGACAAAGAGTTTTAAATAATTTGCATGGTAAATGTGCGCAAAAAGAGTATACGTTAGCGACAGAAAGTCTAAAAAGTATAAAATCATTATTATTTTGACCTATGAAACGCTATATTTATTTATTCGTTTCATTATTATACGGGCATATACCCTTTCATTAGATCACAGAAAACTCACGCGTACTTTAACGGAGATGTTTGGAAGAGTGAGAAATGGCACTTGCACACATGCGCGCGAGAGAAAGAGATTTCCTACCGCGCGCCCCGAGAAAAAAATGCTGGGGAACCGTGTGCAATGCCGACGGCTGCCGTTGACGTCGAACACTTCGCTCTCTAACACACATTCTCAACCTTTGTTTAATAGTAAAACCGAATCTAGATCAAACGTGTCGTAGCCGATCAAACCAACTTAGCATACACGTTGTATCTCTCGTTAGACGGAATTACTATTGAAAAAAAGTAAAGATGATTGGAAAAGCGAGAGACGACACTTGTACGCACGCGCGCGAGAGAGAAAATTACCAACGCTGATGACGAAAAAATAATGTCAGCAATCGAGTGCCCGCACGTTCTCTTCTAATCTCTCTCTCTCTCGACTTACTTTCCTCCGCGAGAATTTTTCTATCATACATTATCTCTCATATTCACTTCCGGCCGCACGGCCAGCTGGGTGAATATGAGAGACATAAAATAATAGTAGCAAACAACTCACGCTTACTGCTGCGGCGGGGAAGAGATAGAACGAAACATGCGGATGAGCGAAAATACTTATAGAAAACGCGCGCGATATCGAAGACTGTCGGGCAAACTGTCTGTTGCACTTCTCGAACATTTTTTAGCAGCAACAACGAATCCAAATCAATCGCTAGTAGCTGGACAAACCAGCTTAGAGTACACCTGTGTCTCTCGTTAGACAATGTTACTGTTAAAAAGAATAAAGAAAATACTTGGCGAGAGACGACAGCCGCACGCGTACGAAAAAGAGAATTGTAACCGCATTTACTTATGCTCTCCACTTTGTCTTACTTACCTCCATAAGAATTTGGCTACTATTATACGTTATCGTTCATATTCATTTCTGGCCGCAGGACCAGCTGGGTGAATATGAGAGGTAGAAAATAATAGTAGCAAAAAACTCACGCGTACTGCTGCGGGCAGGGAAGAGATAGAACGAAACATGCGGATGAGCGAAAATACTTATAGAAAACGTGCGCGATATCGAAGACTGTCGGACAAACAAACTCTCTGTTACATTTCTCGAACATTTTTTAGCAGTAACAGGGAATCCAGATCAAACGCGAGTAGCAGGACAAACCAGCTTAGCGTACACGTTGTGTCTCTCGTTAAAGTGAATTACTATTGAAAAAGGCAGAGATGTTTGGCGAGAGCTCTCAAACATAATAATTTGTAAACGACGGAGGATCTGACCGTAGTCGGCTTTTACGCTGATCTCACGATCAGATACGCTCAAGATCATTTGCGTTTTAATCGCGCCTGTCGAGCGAGATCTCTATCTCACATTTCTCAAAAATATTTTTTAATAGTATTACGGAATCCAGATCAAACGTGTAAAAGCCGGACAAACCAGCCTAATATCCAAGTTGTGCCTCTCGTTAGACGATGTTACTATTGAAAGAAGTATAGATGTTTGGCGAAAGACAATTAATTGCACGCACGCGCGAAAAAAAAGAAATGTTATCGCACGACTTTGCTCACTAACATATTTCTCAAACATTTTTCCATTGTAACACTGAATCGAGATCAAACGTGCCGTAGTCGGAGAAACCAGCTTACCGTCCACGTTGTGTCTCTCATTAGACGGCATTACTATTGAACAAAAGTAGAGATGTTTGAAGAGAGAGAAACGGCGAGCGAGCCGGCAAACATGAAGTAGCCGGAGAAACCAGCTTAGCGTACACGTTGTGTCTCTCGTTAAACAGCAAGAAAAGACACGGCATTGATAAATAGAAGTTATTGAGAAATAGAAGTTTTAGAGCGAGAAATGACGCGCGCGCGAAGGTGGAAATTGACAACGCGGAGGTTGGACGAGTTCGCGCACATGCTCGCCTAACCGCATCCAAAAAATGAGGCGCGCGAAAATGCCTTCTTTTCCAAACGCAATTATTTGCTGCTGCTGCTGATGATGATGATGAACGCGACTTCCTTCGCTTTCGTTGAGAGCGCGTTGTAGACGTATGCGAGCGAATTTTCGACCAATCAGCGCGTGAGCGGCGGCGACGGTGCTCGTCGAGGTGTATAAAATGTAGCGCGCCGAGCACATTCCCGCGACTATGATTTCGACTTCGAGCCAGAGGCGGTGGCGAGTGCCAAGAGAGAATTTTGTTGTTATTAATGAATTATCTCTCGTATTCAATTCCGGCCATACAGGGCCAGATGGTTGAATACGAGAGATACTTGCATTAAACAAAAAACTCTGTTCGTACTTCATCGTCGAACAACAGCCTCTACGACTGAAATGCAGAGGCAACCGCAATTGATCGTCTACTGAGAGTAGTCGAGCGGGTAATGCGGGCAGCCGAGGCCGCGCGTCTACTTAATACCAACGCCCCGCTTGGAAAGCAGTGGGAGTGCGGAGTGCCTCGCCGTCTAGCAGCCGGCAAAGAACTACGCTCTCATTCATGCTTTCACTACGAAATTCAAATTTTGATATTGAAAATTTTGGTTTTTTGCTTATACGAGGGGTGTTCAAAAAGTAAGTTTCCCTAGTCTGCCGTTTTGCCCCAGCGCCATCTAGCGAGCTGGGACCGAACATAGTTTTAGTTTAGGATATACCGATAAGAGCGGAACCGGTCTTAGCTGCCGAAAAAATTTTTTTCATCAGTACCGGCTCGGAAACCATGGAGCTACCTGTGAAAAACGTGTCCACCTGTGAGTTGCGTGCAGTTATTCGCTTTTTAACTGCAAAAGGGCTTAATGGCAACGAAATGTTGATTGATTTTCTTGAATCCGGTACCACGATAAATGCAGATCGTTACTGTGAAGTGCTAAATAAACTTAAAAGTGCCGTTAAACGAAAGCGTCCTGGAAAATTATCGAGAAAAGTGTTGCTTTTTCACGACAATGCACGGCCTCATTCAGCAAAAAAAACACAAACCTTACTGGAAAAATTCAAATGGGAAATTTTTGATCACCCACCCTACTCTCCAGATCTCGCACCAAGTGACTTTTTTCTTTTTCCTAAATTAAAGGAAAGTTTGAGTGGCCATCACTTCAATTCAAATGATGAAGTGAAAGACATCGTTAAATTATTCTTTAAAAAACAGGGCACGGATTTTTATAAACAAGGTTTGTCAAAGCTTGAGAACAGATATAAAAAATGTATTCAAGTCCAAGGGGACTATGTGGAAAAATAGTTTATAAGTCAAACAATAAATACATATGTTACTTTAACCTAAAAATTGTGTTTTGCTTTTTTCCCGGAGCAGGGAAACTTACTTTTTGAACACCCCTCGTATCTCGAGAAGGAGAGCTCGAATCAAAAAACGGACGAAATTTTTGGGGGTTTGACTTGAGGGGGACACACTTTTCTCACACTATCGAATGACGTTGACAGAATTTTCGAAAATCGGTGGTGAGAGAAGAAATTTTGGTTTTTCGCTTATATCTCCGAAAGTTGAGCTCTGATCGAAAAACAGACGAAATTTTGGAGGTGCATCTGGAGGGAGGACATATTTTTCTCACATTATCGAACGACGTTGACAGAATTTTCGAAAATCGGTGGTGGGAGGAGAAATTTTGGTTTTTCGCTTATACAGATGCGTGCATATCTTTTTGGCCACCCTATACTAAAATCACTCAATATTAAAAGTTTTCTAGCTCCGTTAAAAATCCATGCTTTTAAAAAAATCCAACGCGCTTCTATAGAGTAAAGCAACACCTTTCATATCCCGTCCGTTTAAAAAAAAATTAAAATGGCATTTTTTACATTAAAAAATCCAGAACGGTTTTTTTCATTTTTCCCCCTCAAAAAAATTCGTCTAACTTTTGAAGCAGTCGACGGATTTTCAAAAACCAAATTGGAATCGAGACGTATTCGTCTTTACTTTAAAATAAGAACAATATGGTTCATTTCTATCAAGCCGATAAAAAGTTATGCAATTTTTTGTTAAAAAAATCACCCTTTTATCAAGTTCGATTATCTTCGAATATATGCACTGTAGAAAAAAACTTCTGAGAGAAAAAATGTTTATTTTTGCATGTAGAATACGTATTTAACAAAAGAAATTATTTTTGAGAAAAAAATGTTTTTTTAATTTTTTACCGTAGATTTTTTTTTTCTTTTATTACGGATGTTTTTTGAGAAAAACAGAGCAAATTCACTTTTATAACCAAATAATTATGAAATATACGACAACATTCAAACACATGTATTGAAAATATTATTGGTCAAACTTTTGGAATTCAAAACGAAAAAAAAAATTTTTTTCTCAGAAATAATTTCTTTTATTAAATACGTATTTTACATGCAAAAACAGTCTTTCTCTCAGAAGTTTTTTTCTACAGTACTTTTTTTTTTACCGCCGCAGCCTATTGGCCTAGCTGGCGGGAGCCTTTCACCACCGTGGTGGGGAAGTAGTGCCCAATTCTATAACCTCACTATTTTTCCTCTCATATTACCCTACCTATTTTATAACCCTCCTGGAAGACATTTCCGGTGAGGGCATATTTCAGTCTCGCACTGTGTTGGTTAAGTCAACACTCTCTGCCCCCGGGGGGCATCGGGTCCGTCTTCCAGGGTAAGCCTCTCCGGAGAAGGTCTATATTTCAGGACCTTATTTTCCCTAACACTGCTTCGCATTCGCCCAGGCTTGCGCCTGGAAGTTAAGGGAAAACCCGGGATTCCACTGAAGAGGAATCCCGTGGAAAAACCCACCTTAAAGCAACCGGTGTCTTGATACTTTTCCCGCTGAAAAACAGCTCGAAAAAAATCCGAGTGATTTCACCGGGAATCGAACCCACGACCCCTGGAACGCCGCTGTTTCCGTGACTAGCATGCTAACCACTGAGCCAACGTCGCTCATACAGTGCATATATTCAAAGATAATCGAACTTGAAAAAAGAGTGATATTTTGAACAAAAAATTGCATAACTTTTTATCGGCTCGATAGAAATGGACCATATTGCTCTTATTTTAAAGATAAGACGAATATGTATCGATTCCAATTTGGTTTTTGAAAATCCGTCGACTGCTTCAATGTTAGAAGAATTTTCATGTTAGAAGAATTTTCTTGAGGAGAAAAAAATGAAAAAAAAACAGTTTTGGATTTTTAATGTAAAAAATGCGAAGTTAATTTTTTTTTTTTTTTTTTATCGAACGGGACATGGAAGGTGTTGCTTTACTCTAAGAACCGCGTTGGATTTTTTGAAAAGCATGGATTTTTATCGGAGCTAGAGAACTTTCAATATCGAGTGATTATAGTATAGGGTGGCCAAAAAGATATGCACGCAACTGTATCTCCGAAAGTTGAGCTCGGATCGAAAAACGGACGAAATTTTGTGAGTGTAACAATAGGGGGGACATACTTTTTAAATACTATCGAACGACGTTGACAGAATTTTCGAAAATGGGTGGTGGGAGGAGAAATTTTGGTTTTTCGCTTATATCTCCGAAAGTTGAGCTCGGATCGAAAAACGGACGAAATTTCGGCGGCGTAACAATAGGGGGGACGTACTTTTAATATACTATCGAATGACGGCGGAATTTTCGAAAATCGGTGAAGTTTGGTTTTTCACTTATATCTCGAAAAGGAGAGCTCGGATCGAAAAACGGACGAAATTTTGGGGGCGTAGCAATAGGGGAGACATACTTTTAATATACTATCGAATGACGTTGACGGAATTTTCGAAAACCGGTGATGGGGGGTAAAAATTTGAAAGAAAATTTTTGCATAATCCCAAAACGCATGGTCCACAATGTTACCTCCTCGTATGTTATATAATACATATCTCTTTGTAGCAGTAGTAAGACGGTTGCTCAGTAAGATAGAGATTGTGGGTTCAAATCCACCTCAGCATCCGTTTTTTTTTTTTTAATTTCATCGTAATTCTGCACACCGAAAACCTCTGGCCGCTGACCGGACGCTACGAATCGCTCGCCGCTGGCTGCGCGCCGCAAAACCACTGCCCGTTCTATAGCCATCTCGCTTCTGACATCATGACGCTTCTAGAGTCACTATATTTTCTGCAGTCAAACAGCTGATCGCAGTCAGACTTGACCGCAGAAAGTATACTGGCTCCAGAAGCCCTGGTTGCTTGTCTTCGCACACATCATGCTCGTTAAGTAATTTCCTGAAAAAAGGATTGTTAATGCAGTTATATGCGGATATTGAATTATGATATAGCTTTTTAAATCGGGCAATATATGTTTGGATATATAGGGCATCCGGTGTGAGATAATTGAATTAATCACAAAATTGCTTTTGTTCATGTCTGGGAGTGCTATAAATAATGATTTATGTTAGAATAATAATTCTCATCGTCTATTTCACTCGCACTCACAGAAACGCCCATAGCGCTGTCTTTCTCCAATTGGATCATCAACACGTGGAGCGTGATGTAACTATTTAGTTACATCGCTCTCCGTCCCACCTGTACTTAATAGGCGCGAGATTCAAATATTCACAAATTTGGGGTCACTTACACCATGGTTCGGTTAATATAATATGAAAACATAATTAGTAGCCTGGTAGTATATCTTCAATCAATTTTACATGCAAAGTGTTTTTGTTAAAGAACAAAAAAGGTTTGGGTTTTAAATTCCCCACCGTGACGGGTAAGGTTAGTCTATTATGGTGATACTCTCTATTCAGTATGGACTCCATTCACTACATAGCTCGTCGGGGAACTTGGTCGATAAGCAGAATTCCCTTTAATGGGATAACATTTAGATTTATTTTATAATAGACTTGGCTGCTATAATATATGGCGCTGCGTCCGTTACCAGTTAAGGGGGCTAGACACCTTTTTTCTCTGAAATAAGAAGTCACATTTTAATACATAAATGTAAATTAATTATTTCATACTTTTTACATATAAAAGTGGGTATATTTACCTTACCTTAAAACTTTCTCCGATGGGCCTTTTATATGGTCCAGAACCATAGTCATCGATGAAACAAGTTTTTTCACTAACCGTAAGCTTTGAAATTTTCCTGTGGATGGATTGACTCCAGATTTGAACTAAATTACTCCTGAATAGTATAATTCTCATATGAGTGCAGGGATTTTTGATCTAATGAGAAAAAAAAAATTGTGCTGTTTTTTCAAGAGTTTTTTTTTTAATTTTTTTAAATTTTTTATATTTTTTCATAATTTTTCTGATGTAAAAATTTTTCCGACATTTAATCCTAAATCCCTACACTCATATGAGAATTATACTATTCAGGAGTAATTTAGTTCAAATCTGGAGTCAATCCATCCACAGGAAAATTTCAAAGCTTACGGTTAGTGAAAAAACTTGTTTCATCGATGACTATGGTTCTGGACCATATAAAAGGCCCATCGGAGAAAGTTTTAAGGTAAGGTAAATATACCCACTTTTATATATAAAAAGTATGAAATAATTAGTTTATATTGATGTATTAAAATGTGACTTCTTATTTCAGAGAAAAAAGGTGTCTAGCCCCCTTAATTAACAAATTTAACATATCGGAGCGTCCGCCAGAAACCAGCCAGCGGGCGTGCGCGATGCATTTTTCGTGCAAAACAGGCTCTGTTCAACTCGCTTGTAATCGAATTCTGAGTCTCTCAGAAAAAAACAAAAGACATATATCGATAGATTTTTTCCTGCTTTTTCCAATGATGCTATTGTTTTTACTCCAAAACTCTTTCTTCTGGTCGAAAATTCGAGTTGACAGTTCAGAGCTATTTTTCTCAAAATATATCATGTTTTTTTCATAATACATATCACCATACGAAAGAATAAGTCTTAAGCTACGAAACCCTAAATTTTCAAATTGGAGAAATGAAGGGCTCAAAAGTAGCAAGATTAAAAAGACAGCGGCGAGTGGCCGCGCGAGCTTTTCGCGCTCCGCTCGGACGCGCCGCACGCTCGGGCTTGGTATAATGAGCTCGTAATCGTATTTTGAGTCTCTCAGAAAAAAACAAGAAACACATATCAATAGATTTTTTCCTGCTCTTTCCAATGGTGCTATCTTTTTACTCCCAAATACTTTTCGAGTGGAAAAGTATTTTTCAGAACCATTTTTCATAAAGTATAACATGTTCTTCTTGAAAATGCATAGCACCATTCCAAAGTACAAGTTATAAGCTACAAACCCCTAAATTTTCAAGTTGGAGAAACGTAGAGCTCAAAGTAATAAGATGAAAAAGACAGCGGCTAGCGGCCGCGCGAGCTTTTTGCGCTGCGCCCAAGCGTGCTTTTATAAACGTAGTGCATATTTTCGTTGTTTCCTATTTAAAAGCATTACACAATGTTTATCAGTAAATCATATATTACATTTTAAATATACTAATTTTTTATTTAATTCTTAATTCTTTTATTTTTATTCGCGATTATGTTTATTGATCTCTTCACGATACTCATGTTTTTCTTAATTCGAGTTTCAGAGGGTTCGGATTTTTTAACTGGTGGATATAATTAAGAATCTTCGGATGTTGAAAATCGTTTAAGTTCTAACTTTTTAGTGTCAGCTCATAATCTAACACAGTGAAATGATTGATTATAACACGTGAAAGTGCAACGATTAAAGTATAACAGATATTATATACGCATACAGAGGGGCGTCCAAGCGCAGAACAGACTTCACGCGGCCGCTCGCCGCTGTCTTTTTAATCTTATTACTTTTGAGCTCTACGTTTCTCCAACTTGAAAATTTAGGGTTTTGTAGCTTATAACTTGTATTTTCGAATGGTCCTATGCATTTTGAAGAACAACATGTTATACTTTAAGAAAAACGGTTCTGAACTTTCCACTCGCGCGCGCACACACACACACACACACACACACACACACACACACACACACACACACACACACACACACACACATACACATCGCATAACACATACACATAACACCTCGAAATAAAATTATAGACCAGGAGATAGTGACAGAAAAAAAAGAATGATTAGTTAGTGTATGCATATTTGAAGATTGATTATTCAAGTTATTTGACGAATTATAAGCGGATAATCTGAGACTGCACGCTTGCAGCCACGATGTCAATTAAATATTTATTTGTAACAAAAATCAATGTTTTTGAACGATTAATTAGTGTATGCAAAGAAGTTTTTCTAAAAGTTTGGACAAAAATAACCCGGCGGAAGCTAATTTGCATTCGGTTTCCGCGTGTACAAAGACCGGAAATAATTTTGTTAAGTTGTAAAAAAAGTGGGTGTTAAAAAACAATTAGTATTCGTATGCAATTTTACAGGGTTAATATTATCACCATATAGAACATAAAAAACTAATTTGCATACGTTTGTTACTTGCACTTGTGTTTGCGGCAATTTTTGGTTACTGCATTATTTTCGTTATAACAAAGAATAATTAGTATGTGCTTGAAAAAGGAATTAATTTAAAGTTTATATGATCAAATGTTGGTATAGCCATTTGCATACGTTTCAGCCTTGCAGAACCTTTAAAAAAAGTATTTGACAATTGCAAATTTTTGGACAATTGTTGAACAATTAATTAGCATATGCAATTTGCATTTTCAAAATATTCGTAATAAAAAAAGGTGATTTCCTGATTAGCATACTGTTCTGGCATGTACAAGATTATTTACAGCAATAATTATATTGCAAAAAAATTGTAATGATGTTGAATGTCGAGTTTTTGTCCATTCATTTATTTATTTACGAGTTCTCACTTGTAACAACAGCAATAACAGTATTTTAAAAAAACTACTGCTAATACATTGGCACTTAGGTGCCTTAAACTAATGGGGGATGAGGGGTGGAGGCACCAATCAAACTCATTATTTTTCTAAAATAATTCTTTTCTCAATAAGAAATGTAGATAGTCTTTTTAAATTTTAACACAATATTGTTCTCAATAAGGGAAGTGTTTATTAAATTTTGAGTTGAAAGATCAAATATTTTCTTAGAAAATTCTATTCGAAATTATTAAAAAAAATGTTGTACCTCAAATATCTTTGGTCGTGATGATTGAATTCTTTTGTCAACGGACTTGGTTCAAAGATATAAAAAAGCTATATCTGTGCCAAATTTCAGGACGATTGATTAATTTATACTTCTGTTATCGTATGACAACTAAAAAGCTATTTTTTCTAAAATAATTTTTTTCTCAAAAACAAATAGAGATAATCCAATATATAACACAATAAGTGTAATAAGTAGCTACAATTTCGAGTCGATAAATCAAATATTTTTTAAGAAATTAGTTGATGAAGTATAAAGCACCTTTTCCTTAATAGCAAATGACAGACTTCAGATAATATAAAAGTTAAAAAAAGAAAATGTAGATAATTTAAAGAGCAGTCAAAAAAAGTTAATTACGTTAAGTAACATTGAAACATCAAAATAACGAAAAATTTAAAATCGTTTTTTGGTTATAAAACAAAGGAAAATCGATAAAAACTCAAATCAATCAACGAAATGAAAATCTCTATGGAGGCAAATGAGATTTGTCCGACCAAAATCGGTGGAATAGTTCTCGAGATATCTGCAGGATACACACACCCACACACTCGTACACACACAAAAATTTTGTCTAAATCGACTGATTTATCGAAATCAGTCAATCTATATTGATACGTTGCCTTAAAACATATTTTTGTACATTTTTGTGCCGTAATTTTTTTTTACTGTTCTAAAGATTTCTTGTGAGGAAGCTAAATATAATATTGATAAATGATACATTAATATATATTGCTTTGTGTACTAATAGTTTTCATTTTCAATTTAAAAACTGGCAAATTATATACATATAATGTATACTCATGTACGTTTGTTTTGTGCACATATATGTATACTGAATACATCTGCGGTCCTTCCCCACTCGAGCTTGATTTTAAGGCGATATTTAAACTCTGTACTCAAAACAAAGACACAAAATACGTTTTATTTGAAAATTACGCCCTTCGTCGTTTCTACGACTCCGAATGCGATCATTGCCTTTTCGCAAGCTCTGTCAACAGGTTATACTCTCATGAAGTGCAAGTGTTTTCTGTGTGGCGAAATAGAAAGCGTAAAAAATTTTCTGGAATGATATTAAAAAAAATGTAAGGAATCATTAGAGATTCGAATAAAATTTCATCTGGGACACGAAAACGTTGAGTTAGCGGACGATGTCAATGTGAATATCAGTTATCATCCCAGACCATGCTACAGCAATTTTAACGCAATTAATGCCAGATATAGGGCAATTGGAACATCTGATTTGTAAGTATATGATTTTTATTAACTTTATTTATTCTTTTAAGTCATTTGTAGTCAAAATCTATTTTTGAAAAATGTCCGTACGCGTGTGCGTGCGTGCGTGCGTGTGTGTGTGTGTGTGTGTGTGTGCGTGTGCGTGCGCGCGCGCGCGCGTGTGTGTGTGTCTGTGTGTGTGTGTGTGTGTGTGTGTGTGTGTGTGTGTGTGTGTGTAACTTTTTGAATTTTTATCCGATCGTTATCAGACAGCGCTTAAAATTTTTCTTTTTTTTCAACATTTTTGGTAAATAATAATATTATGCAGTTTTTTGGATAATTTTTTTTATATCGATTTTTCACTTTTTGAAAAAATAATTTTCATTTTTTTTTAACGGTAACATTGATATATTTAAATCGGATGGGAAGCATTCGAATGAGCATTAAAATACCTATATTTTCTAAAAAAAATTCTCTAGCTATCACTGTTCTTTTGTTTTTAACAAAAACGCGTTTTTTTTTTAAAGCTTATAACTCGCAAACTAAACAGTCAATTTATTTGAAAAAAAAAAATCACAATAATGCAAAATATATATAGCTACAATCTCTACAAATTTGAATCCATTCTGTCGATTAGTTTTTGAGAAAAAATTGAAACCGTAAAAAATGAGTTTTGTATGTCGCACGATAACTGGAGTAAAATTGGCTTAATCGCTTTAAAATTTCTTGTACGGGTAGGTTTTTTGTATAACTCTCGGTCGAGTTATTTGGGCAAAATGATTGGTCCATAAATTTCAGAGATATTTGAGAATAAAAATTTTTTAAGTTTTTTTTTCAAATTGTAATTTCTTGAAAACAGCTCGATGTATTAGCTTTAAATTTTTATAAGCTTGAAGTTTATAGACTATTTTGTTTGCAATATAGGCAATATCTATGTCAAATTTGATCTAGATTATATGGTTACATTTTGAGATATTTAATATTTAAAATTATGGTATTTCTGAAAATTATTTAATTCTATAATAAAAAGATATATGTAATATTCATATGACTGGCATATAGCATAGAATTCCTGTTTATATTCGATCATAACGTGCTCGGATCGTTTGTTATCATTATTTTGCTTTGTCGTCAACTCCAATGAAAGACATAAATACAAACAATAACATATATGATTGACGTCAAAAAGCCGTTGACACCGATGAAATTTTTTACACCTTCATTGCTATTGATTATTAAAACAGAGGGATGTATTCAAATAAAATCATTATAGTTTCTCATAAGCTATATATTTTATTTTCATTTGTTAATTTTTGTAATAGATCTAACTTTGATAACCAACGATTAATTTTCTACAATTTAATTTTTTAAAAAGCAAATCATGAAAAATACGTCAAAAATACGTATAAACAAAAAAATCATTCTATTCACTAAGTATTTAAAATCGTAGGTTTACAAACATTCACGTACGCGCAGATGTACATTATACATAAACACGCACACATACATGCGCACGCGCGCAGAAACTATTTTTATTTTCAAATTTGCACAAACAGAAATATGTTTGGATTACAACTTTTGCACAAATTTTATTGTTAATCGTTATAAAGTTTATTATCTGCCTTAAGTCAAATTCTGTGAGAAAGCAATCATGTATGCAATTAATTAATTAAACTATTTATAATAAAACTTATTTTTTCATTACTGACTTTAATTTGAGTTTTAAATCAATAATTTTTTTATTTTATTATGATTCTATTTTTCAAAATAAAATTGTTTGTATTTTTTCCTTTTTGACCTTCGAGAAATCTCGTTTTGCTTTTTCCTAAAGATAGACTTTGTGATTATAAAAATACCTAGTATTAATGTTCTGTACGACATTTCAGACCGAATGCACTATTTTTAGAAAATGTCTGTATGCTCTGTTAATTTTTCCAGAATTGCTTTTCATTTTATCTGGAGAAAAAACATGGTTTTCTTTTGATAAAAAATAACTGAAGGAAAATTAATAAAATTTCTTCTAGATTTTGTGGAGGGATAGCAATTGCAAATTTATTGAATAAGTTTGTTGAGAGGAAATACCGATTCATAAATTATGGAGATATTTGAGGTTCAATGTTTTCCATTGTATTTTGAAATCGCGATTACGTAAGAACAGCTTTATCTATAGGCCTAAAATGTAGGGGGGATATTGTATATATTAGGCGAAACATGTTAAATTTTCATTAAGATTGACAATTAGTTTTAGAGCTATTTGAAGTAAAAAGCATCTGTAAGGTCATTGTCACGTGACTTTTATATCGATTTTGACCAGATAGAGCTTATTCATTTTGTTTTGGCCTACATAGTTCAGAAAAATACTTCTGTTTTGTTGAATTTCATTTTTTTTTATTATTCCATAGTAATTTTTACTTTTCCAATGTTACATTTTATCATTTTCTTAAATTCTTGAAAGTTAATATTGCTTATTATATATTATTAATGCTATAGAATATATTAAATAATAATTATAGTTTTTTAAAAGTTGCTTATTATTATGGTCCATTTTTGGTTCTTACTGAAAACGTCATTTCCCGTAAATAGGTAATGTTAAAAAAATGTTTTTTCAATTTTTAATATTTCATTTTCCTATTTTTTGTATTCAAAACTAATGTTTTTTCTATATTATTAATAGACTTGCAGCAGTGTAAAATTATTTGTTAGCTTTGTGAAAATTTTCAAAAATACGTTATAAAACGTAATAACATCTTGAATTTTGCCAGCTGCATCAAACCTAAAAAAGTAACAATTGCTGGAAAAATACAAGAAATTAAGTTACAGCGGGATTAATTTGGTCGGTTATTAGGCATTTCATTAGATGCAAAAATAGGCATGGCCAAGGTATAAAATAAAATTTGTTACGTAATAGCACATTGTGCAATAAGAGAAGAAAATGATCTATTTCAAGCGAGGGTGAGGAGGTCAGGACGAAGGCGCCCGAGACAGAGACGAGTGCTGCAAACACCTCACTTGATATGAGTCTGAAATAGCTCTTTTTCTCGTGTCACACACCGTATTTTTTTCAACGAGTGCAAAAAAGGGCCTTTTTATATGCATAAAAGTTGGGTAGGAGATATCTCTTTTTATATCAATTATATCTAAATTGTAAATATTCATTTTTTTGTAATTTAACTGAAATGTTTTTAATATTCCTCGAAATGGGCCAAGAAGCTTTAAAATAGATGAATTTGAAAGTAGATGACGAATCCACAAAATTTATTCATAGCGATTCCTATTTTTTTCCCCGGTAAACTGTTAAAAAATGGATTTTTCTTATTCTTTCCCAAATCTCGCTTGAAATATGCGATTTTCTATACGACTTTCAGGCATGTAAAAAGACCCGTTTCGTGCACATGTTGAAAAAAAATTATTTATAATAAATATGTACAAGCATTTATTATTATTATTTATAGATATTGTCATACCCTTTAACTCCTGTACCATTTTCGTTTTGCCATCTTGATGGAACAAAAATAAGGAATAATAATTTCTATAAACGTTATGTTGATGACTGTCTATTGATTATTAAGGAAAATGATATAGATCGATGTTTATGTGAATTTAATGAGTTTAACGAACATTCGAAATTCACGATGGAAAATGAAGAGAATAAATCTATCATTTTTTTAGAAATGTCTCTAATAAGAGAAGGTAATAAAATTATTTCAAATTGGTACAGAAAAAGTACTTATTCTGGTAGATTCGTTCACTTTGATTCGCATCATCCTTTATCACAAAAAAGAGCGATTGTTTATGGTTTGGTTGATAAAGCTATTAATTTATCACACAGTAGATTTCATGTACAAAATTTAAATATTGTAAAACAATTACTTGTTGAGAATGGTTATCCGTTAAAATTTATTAACGAGGGTATACAACGTAGGTTATCTTTTACAAAAAAATTACAAATTGACATAAACGATTCTAATACTGCAGATGATTCTAAAAAATCGTTCATCATTATCCCATACGTTAAACATCTCAGTTACAAATTAAAATCAATTCTGTCTCGTAATAGTTATAAGGTTATACAAGAACCATGTAATAAACTTTCTAAATGGCCGAATCCATCTCAAATCAGACAGCCCGCGTATGCCTATTTCACCTATCATGTTGAAATAAAAATATTTATGTTCTACTCGAAAAAATATTTTACACGTGTTTTTTTATTTTTTTGTTTCATCAAAATTTCATGCGTTCAGCGATGCCGAAAAATTCCGAGAAAATTCTTTCATTGAGAAAAAAAATTTTCAATGTGATTTTCAAACTGCTATTGTTACAGCAGTTTTTCGAGCTTTTAAACGTGTAACACACAATTTCACTCAGTTTTGAGCCCTCTTTAACGGCCTTAATGTCATTTTCAAAAAAAAATAAAAAATCCACGAGCTATGCACTTTTTACTGAAAAATTCATTTTTTAGGGAAGTGCCTTTTTCTCGAAAACGCCATGTTTTTTTGCACAATTTTTGTTGTCGTGATAGAGGACGGTAATGCCTAGCTAGACGTATTTGTGAGATTCGGTACTTTTTCCCTGGGATAGCGATCACTAATGAGATAACACACAAACAAATTTTTCACGCCTAATGCTTATATATAGTCAATGATATTAGAGTCAATGTAAAGGTATTTGTCTTTGTGTGTATGTAATATACAGGTACACATAACTATGTATTTATTTGTTATTTGCGTCTTTTGATTTTTTATTTTTATACCTTTTTTTCATTTGTATACCTATTTTACTACCTTTGTTTTTCTGCTTCATTGTTCTTAATTCAGTAAGCGGACGATCAGCGGTCTTTGCTGTCAAACAATGTATTTTATCGTCACATGTTTTTTTAACCCATATATGAGTTTTTTGAATTCCAGGATACTTTGGAGTTGTAAGCCAATCAATATTTTTTTCTTTTCTGAATTGTTCTATTTCAGCATCTTGCAAATGTATTATTTTAATAGCATCAGTATATTTTTGAACATGTATTGCAAAATCATTTGCGTTTTGAATAGCTTCTTCAAGGGGCTCTCGAAGATTATGCGAAGTAGCATAATGCTTTATAAGTCCACCCACACCATCTACAGCTCCTTTGCCGTGCCCAGTAGCAGAGAACAACCATTTTATATCACACGGTGCTCGTTTTAGTTCATCTAATTGAAAGCGATTTTTAAAGTGACTCGCAGCGCCGTCTGATACGATGGTAATTTTTTTAATTGAATCACAACAATTTTCTTTCAAGAATTTTATAATTTTTTGTACTGCTAGCAAAGCATACGCTGAATCATGTTTTCGGTCATCACTTATAACTGCGAAACTTTGTGTCGAATCCCCTTGATAAGAGACTGCTGTGAAAATAGAAATTTGATCATTAACCCAATGATTTCCTTGAACAGCTTTATTATGAATCACAGCCCAGTTTTCAGCGAAGTCTATTTGAAGAACTAAATGATGTGAGTCTTTTTTAGCACTTTCTCTTTCTGTTTTTATAGCTTTGCGTTGTATATTTTTTACATACATGTGAGTACTAACCCTCATGGTCCAAACCGAAAGTTCATCTTTAAAAGCAGAAATTGATAGTGTCTTTTTAATCAGGTTTCCATTATCCCACAAAGCATATGTAATTTCTTCTGTGCCTTCTACATCTTGCAGTTTTAAAACATGAAACGTAATTCCCTTAATCCCTGGACATAGTTTACATTCTTGTAAATAACATAAATCAGATGGCTCAGAACACATTGTTGCATTTATTATTTGTGACCGACTTTCATCCAACTCTGTGACGTTACTCCCTCTAAAATTAATTAAGCTCGTAAGAAATAAATCATAATTTGCGCAATAGATACAGAGACAAACTTCTTTGATGGGGCTAAGTAAGACATACTTTGGTCGCAAACTATAAAATTTCGATTTTCCAATTCTCAATTCTGGATAATCATTTTTAAATACTTTATACGTCTCTTTTAAACTTCGAGTAAGAAAACGCTTAACTTTTTTCTCTTTTTTATTGTTAACTTTAATTGTAACAACGTCACATTTATTAGGACTTTGTCTTGAACAATTAAAATCATCATTTAAATAATATTCCATAACAATTTTTTCCATGTTTTCATCAATCGGATGGCCTGAATATGCATCTGGTTCTGAATAAATTCCTTTTTCTTTAACAAGATTTCTCGATTTGTTGATCATATACATTGTTATTTCTGGAAATAAAGATAAAATTTCATGTTTTGTAAAGGATGAAGGTAGCAAAGTCAGAATTTTTATTTTTTCTGATACCGTAGAACACTTTTGCAAGGCTAGACCAAGATTTTGTATCCATTCTGTACAATGGCATACAGTTGATTCATTTGCTGTTATAGAAACGTCATAAACATTGTTCAACTTGACATCAAGGGTATTAGACAATGTTGAAAGTATTTTTTTTTTCTTCTTTGTTACGTAATTTTCAATTGATTTTTCATGTATAAGATTTTTTCTTTTAAGAGGCGATACAGAACCTAAGAAAGATGTACTTATTTCATTATTAAATTCTTCAATGCGTTTTGGAGTACTTGGTAAAAAATCTTCATCTCTATCAACTACGTTATCGGTAACTTCATTATCCGTTATAAATTCATTGTCAGTACTACTCACCAATTCTAAAGCACGATTGTAACAATGTTGACACAGATATGTAGAAGGTGTCAAAGGTAAATGAGGATAGAGGTGCTTCAATGGATGAGCAAGATTCTCAAGTTGTTTTAAACGTACGGAACTAGATTTGTAAATAATTTGTTTGTGTTTGTCTAAAACATTTGATTCTCTCTGTTGAGTAATATTGAGACATCGTAGTTGAGTTGATAAGGTGTAAATATGTAATAATTTTCCAAAAGATGATGGTTTTAAATAAGACGAGATGTGTGATATATAGCAGAAACCGAACTTTTCTTTGTAAATGTTAAGTCAAACCATATCCATCTAGCGGACAAATGTACTAGTACATATACTCCTATAAGTAGGCGCACGTACATGTGTATTACATACGCACAAAGATAAATACCTTTACATTGACTCTAATATCATTGACTATATATAAGCGTTAAGCGTGAAAAATTTGTTTGTGTGTTATCTCATTAGTGATCGCTATCCCAGGAAAAAAGTACCGAATCTCACAAATACGTCTAGCTAGGCATTACCGTCCTCTATCACGACAACAAAAATTGTGCAAAAAAACATGGGGTTTTCGAGAAAAAGGCACTTCTCTAAAAATGAATTTTTCAGTAAAAAGTGCATAGCTCGTGGATTTTTTATTTTTTTTGAAAATGACATTAAGGCCGTTAAAGAGGGCTCAAAACTGAGTGAAATTATGTGTTACACGTTTAAAAGCTTGAAAAACTGCTGAAACAATAGCAGTCTGAAAATCACATTGAAAATTTTTTTTCTCAATGAAAGAATTTTCTCGGAATTTTTCGGTATCGCTGAACGCATGAAATTTTGATGAAACAAAAAAATAAAAAAACACGTGTAAAATATTTTTTCGAGTAGAACATAAATATTTTTATTTCAACATGATAGGTGAAATAGGCATACGCGGGCTGTCTGATTTGAGATGGATTCGGCCAAATACATTAAATTAGGTAAGGATAATGTTGATAAGTTTGAAAAAAGTGGTGTAGTTTACAAAGTGAATTGTGCTGATTATAAAATATCATATATTGGACAGACAGGTAGACAATTACGATTACGCATTAATGAACACAAGCGTAGTGTTAAGAATGGTGACACCACGTCGGCTTTAGCCGAACATGCAAACTTTTATAATCATAAAATAGATTTTAATAAGGTCAATATCGCTGATCACGAAAGTTATAAGAATAAAAGATTGTTTTCTGAGATGTTACACATTTATAGTACCAATAATAATATGAATAGACAGTTTGATACTATCAAACTAAAAAATTGTTATAAATCCACAGTCGACATTGTTAATAGATCAACCAACATTCGTAACAAACCTAACAAATTCATAAATTCTCGTCGGTTACGCAGCAGAGAGTAGTTTTTCATTGGTGTGCACTGCGTTACTAAGTCAATTTCCTTACTAAATTTCTATCCCCACTACTTTATTCCGTATAAATAGCCCCGGAGATGCCCGTAACTCTTATTGTCTCTTTTGGACAGTGAGATTACATCATCCTGGGTAAAACAGCTCTTGACGTTATGACTACACGACTAATTTGTAACATGTAAGTTTTTTTTTAAATTTTCATGCCTTTTTTCTTATTTTGGGTTTTTTCTTTAGTACAATTTAATTTTCTAAATATTCTCATTATACAGGTATTGCTTTACAAATGTTGGTGATTTAATAAAAATCTATTGTAAAAAGAAAAACTGTTTGACACGCGGAGTCCACGCTATGGCCGCTTTATAAATTTGTAAATTGATATACCACCTCGAATTGTAAGGGAAAAGAAAGTTTTTTCTTTAATGTGATAAGAAATTTTATAATTGCCGTTATGTTTAATATTTTTTGTATGTTCATTGGGTTTAGCCTTGATAAGGAGAGTTAATTATACTCCCGAAACGTCGGTGTATCAATAAATTTATGATGCTCGAAAGGATCTATGGTGTATGAATTCACTACACCCTCAATAAAAATTATCATTGAACGCGAGCAGCTTGGGAGAGCAATAACCTTTTGAACAATAAATAAGACTGATAAATCGGTGCTAACAAAAATTTTGGAGCGAGGAATGGAACATGGTTCACCGAAAGATGCCGAAGTGTACTTAATAGATGGATTTTTTTTATTACACACCATGAAGCAAATTTCTCAAACTTTGGACAAATCTCCATAAAAATTTTAAAAGCAGCGATCCGTGCCTGTCCAACAGCCAAGACAATCTACCTCATTTTTGACACATACCAGAAGCCGTCATTGAAAGACACAGAACATAATTTTAGGAATAATTTTTCAAGAGATTTTTGTATCACACATGTGTATACGACGAAATGTACGCGAAAAATCCATTAATACGTCCTCAGAAAGGGGTAAAAATGATTTTTTCAAGGTAAACCTTCCGGGCTTGGGTTTTCCAACTCTACACTCTTAAAAATGTTATCCATATTTTACACAAAATGTGTGTTAAATAAGAATTTTCCTATTTTATACAATTATTTGTGTAAAATATGAATTTTCCTATTTTATAAAATTATTTGTGTAAAATCGCCATTTTATACAAATATTTGTGTAAAATCCGAGGTATAATCACTGTTTTGAAATTTAGAATTTTACACAATATTTGTGTTGATTTAAATTTTACACGCGCTTGCGTAAATTTTATACAAATTTTGTATAATTAAAAAAGTCTTGGTGACGCCGTTTTTCAAAGATTGAAGATTAAAAAAAAATGCAAAACAAGCTTTTTCTTCAACAATTTGCAAACAATAAAACTGTAGAAATCCAGCTTTTATTTGTTTTTTGAAAATTAAAAAATGTTGATTCCTTGAAAAGTTCTGACAGTTTAAATTCAAGTGTTGAAAAGGCACTAAAATATTCAAGTCGTACAAATCAACTGCCCGAGTTTTCAGTGTGTTTTATGCCTTTTCAATGCTTGACTTTAAACGGTAAAAACCGGGCTAGTCATTTTAGTCTGACACCCGCGGCACCTTGTTCTAGAGCATCGTTAGCCTTTGGCTTTTTGGGAATTTCTCCCAAAAGCCATCTCGTTACAACTAGGAAGCAACATTTTTACCCATATTTGAAGACACATTAACGGATTTTTCACGTAGATTTCGTCATATAAATAATTATGATTCAATGAAACATACTAATTATTATACGATTTTAACTATGAGTCTTATGTTTTGTACAGGTTCAGAGCAAAATCGGCCATCAGATTTTATTTCTGAACTGAGAAATATAAAATTCAAAGAAGCTTTAGTTAAGTTTCTAATGGACCATTGGAGCACAGATGAAGCTGCTGAAGCAATTGGTCAAAAAGAAATTTACATTTCTTATGACAAGTGCTACAAATACATTATAGCAAATAATAGCACTGTAACTCTAATGCAAAATATGATTAATTTCAAGTGTGAGGGACACGAAGAGGCTGACACAAAGTTGGTGTTTTTCCTGAATCAATTAAATGCGTGTACCAAAGCTGTCATCCGATGCGCAGATACGGATATATTGGTTATTACCTTAGGAAATATGGAAAAATTTAATCCGTCGCTCGAGGTAAGATAAGATAAAATAGATTTTTAGTTGTAAAATATTGAAAAAATCTTTAATAAAAAATAAATTGAAAGGTCTGGCTGGAATTTGGCACGGGAAATCGTCAAAGATTTATAAATGTTTCAGCGATATATGATTCGCTTGGCAGTAAAATTTGTGCCGCAGTACCAGGATTTCACGCCTTTACAGGCAGTGATTACAATCCGTCGTTTTACGGTAAAGGTAAAAGTAAGCCTTTTAAGTTACTAGCCGAAAACGATATGTATCAAGTAGCTTTTGCGGATTTGGCTGATCCCGAAAAATTGGATATGGCACTTGGTCCAATAGAAGATTTTGTCTGTAAGATGTACATGGCGAGAAGTAATGGTTTAAAGAAAATTACAACAGTGGACGAAGCGCGATTGCAATTGTTTACAGGCAATTATTCCATGATTGATAATATGGAGTGTTTCAAGCGAAAAATTCTAAAATTGACGCCTGTACGCTGCCTCCATGTTGTCGAGAATTGCAGCAACACCTGCTGCGTACATCGTATACTGCCAATACATGAAAAAACGCTACGTTAAGCATTCCTTCAAATTTAAATTTTCAAGAACATGGATGGATCGTTGCAGAATATACCGATTTTAAATGGTTTGAAGGACCTGAAATGCCAGATTTGGTATCTGATATCCTCATCGAAACAGTTGAAAAAGGTAAGCCTTGAATTACTTGATTGTCGAATGGTTAACGATTTAATATATACTAATTATTCACTATCTAAACATATTAGAAGCTAATTCGGACAATAAAAATGACGATACCGAAGATGATGAAGATGATCATGATAATGATGATGAGGGTGATAACGAAAGTTGCTTTCGTGATACTGTTAGCGATAAAAATAGTTACAATAATGGCATTATCAATAGTGAAGGTGAAGATGTCCACGATGAAACGTATGAGCCGAATGAATAAAAATATCATTTATTAATTGTGATGCTATAAAAGCAAAACAATTTATGTAAAAAAATTATATTTACGCAAGTAAAGAAATTTATGTTTTTTGTATAAAAATCGTATTTTTTATATATTTATAAGACTGAAGTTTGTAGGGAGATGCAAGAAGATAGTTCATAAAAAATTATACAAAAAGAACAGGATATTTGTATATTTATTGTTAATTAGGTATTGCAAAAAGCAAAAATAAAAAAACGAAGCCTGTTCAAACTCTTGATATTTTAGGTATATTAGCTTATTTAGATTTGGTTTTATAGTCCATAAAATATTCCTAGAATCCAGCACGGATGTTTATTTTCTGATATTTGGTAATGTTAATTATTTTGTTCCTACTAAGGTGCCGAGAAAAATTCAGAGTGTGATCAGGCTCAATTATTTTATTACAGTTTTTTTACAACATTTAATTAACAATAAATAAACTCATAATCCTGTTAATATTTATAACTTCTTGATTTTATTCTTTATGTATCACTGAACGCGTAAACAAGTTTTTCGAAATTTAGCTTGTTTAGATTAAAGTTTACAAATATGGTCCAAATCACTCAACTGTACAACTTCCTGCTGGTATTGCCTGCTAACTTCAGTCTCATGTAAATCAATTTATAGTATTATGTTATCAATCATCATATACCTGTCCTCAAAACCATTATTTATTATTGTGGACATTATGAAAAAGTAAATATCATACGTCAGTTAATAGTTTATACCTAATTTTATTTGTCAAGACTGTTATGACATTAATTTTAAGATTTAACCAATTTTTTCGGAAGGCACTACAAGTATTACAAGTATGTCAATGATAATACTACTATCTTAGCACCTAATCTATTCCTAGTGGCATACGCGATTTAATCATTCAACATCATTATGATTTTTTTGCAATGTAATTATTGCTGTAAATTATCTTGTACATGCCAAAATCGTATGCAAATAGGGAAATCATTATTTTTTATTACGAAAATTTTCAAAATGCAAATTACATACGCTAATTAATTGTTCCAAAACTCTTGATTTTGTAACATTTATTTTTGCATATGTCAATAGGCTGAACACTTTCATAATGTATGCAAATGTTGTTTCTACGCATATGTATACAACATCTTGCATATAGTAGAATAGCATTCACTAATTAATCATTCTGTGTTATAACGAAAATAATACGGTAACAAAAAATCGCCGCAAACACAAGTGCAAGTAGTAAACGTATGCAAATTAGTTTTTTATATTCTATATGGTGATAATATTAACCCTGTAAAATTGCATATGAATACTAATTGTTTTTAACAACCACTTTTTTTTGCAATTTAACAAAATTATTTCCGGTCTTTGTACACGCGGAAACCGTATGCAAATTAGCTTCCGCCGGGTTATTTTTGTTCAATCTTTTAGAAAAACTACTTTGCATACACTAATCAATCGTTCAAAAACATTGATTTTCGTTACAAATAAATATTTAATTGTTGAGTTAAATATGAATATTGCTCTCCAATTGTTTATTTTGAAATATAAGGGATCGATCCGAAGGAGGCAGGTAAAAAGAAAAAACAAGTTTTTACTTTAAATTTGCGCTACGTTTCGTTGGCATGGTCCGCCAACCTCTTCAGGCTTATTTTACCTAGCACATAACGTCAATGTGACGTCAATGTCACATTGACGTTATGTGCTAGGTAAAATAAGCCTGAAGAGGTTGGCGGACCATGTCAACGAAACGTTGCACAAATTTAAAGTAAAAACTTTTTTCTTTTTTGTTTTTTCTTTTTTTGTTTTTTCTTTTTACCTGCCTCCTTCGGATCGATCCATTATATTTCAAAATATTTAATTGACAACGTGGCTGCAAGCGTGCAGTTTCAGATTATCTTCTTATAATTCATCAAATAACTTGAATAATCGACCTTCACATATGCATACACTAATTAATCATTCTTTTTTTCTGTCACTATGTCCTGGTCTAACATGTTTTTACAATAACTAAAAAATTACTATCACAACGCTTCCTCTAGGAGGAAGCAAAAATTACATAGTTACCAATACATCCCAATTTTTTATTATTCTTTCTCAATTTTGAACTTTTTATAATATTACGTACTATCTTGGCAGGACAAGAGAAGTCTAGAGCTGCTCTACCAGGGGTGGTCCTCCGATTTCCCACCCATACTTGGCGAGTCCGACGGTTTGCTATTCAAGGTTCTATAAGGTTTTGTAGGAGTATGTGAGCTATTACGCCTCTTAGAACAACGTGGGCGTAAAATGTAATTTTACACGCAAGGTACGAAAAATTCTATTATGTCAGTTAAGTTAACTGATGGGTACTTGACTACAATAAATTAATTTCAGTACTTTCTTATGTTTAGACAAATGAACAAATTTGAATACATTTCTGAGAACAGTCATACAGTTGTTTCGGAGAGTTGTTTGCATTACTTGACTATCGGTAATTGATTTCACATCTTTCGTTTGTTTGATTTACAATGAACAATTTGAATGTACTTACGTGTAATTTGCTCAGCATAAATTTACTTGCAGAAGGAAAAGATAGTTAAGTATATAATTAAAATAATTTTTGCCTACACGGGTGTAAAGCGCGTAGGTTCTATAAAGTTTTGTAGAGGAGTATGTGAGCTATTACGCCTCTTGGGCGTTAAATAGTATTTTATGCCCGCCAGCTGAATATTTTTGAGTACGCACGAAAAGTTGTATTATGTCAGTTAAGTTAACTTATGGGTACTTTACTACAATAAATTGATTTCACAACTTTCGTTTGTTAGATTTGCAGTGAACAATTTGCATGTACTTACATATAATTTGTTCAGCATACAATGACTCAAAGAAGTAAAAGACTTTTAGACTGGTATTTATTTGATTTCTTTTATAAAATCATAAATATTATTATTTTATAGATTATACAGAAAAAACATCTATACTTGCTATCTATTATTTTATTCTTTCGTATAAAGTTTTACATTAACAATATTATTATTTGTACAGTCCTGAAAAAAATTATTACCATTTGTAGAGAGCTTATTGAATAGATGAGATTCGAAGAAATCAAAGGACTAGACAAATTGTGTTGTTAAACCTACTTTTAAAATTTTTTTTTAATACGTGTTGATTGTATTAAAATAATATTTAAGCTCTCATTAAAGTTTTTGGTACTCAGTTTGACGGATGTTGATAGCAAGGGAGAGAGGGTGAGAAAGAGGGGTGGAAGAGAGGGAGGGAGTGAGGGAGCGAGAGAGACAGGGGGAGAAAGAGAGGGAGAGAGAGAGAGAACGGGTGGGAGAGAGAGAGGAGGGGAGAGAGAGAAAGGGTGGAAGAGAGAGAGAGGAAGGGAGAGAGAGAGACACTTACACTTGCCTTAATTTAAACTTTTGTAAAAAGTTTTTTTTGGATAGATTTCCCAACTTTATAAGAGAAAATAATCATTACATAGTGTGATAACGTTATGAGAGTTTATTATAGTATATTTTTAATATCGTTATTAAATGGTAGTATTGTTATTCACAAAAGTTTTAAATTTGAATGTTTTTTAAGGAGTTCTGTAATCTTTCAAAATAAAGTTTGTATGTATATTATTCTTGTACAGAACGTCTTGTTGGCTGTTTCAAACAAATATTTAGGCTCTTCTCAAAGTTTTTTGTGGAGTCCTTATACAGTTGTTGAGTAGACCAGAGTGAGGGTGGGGGGGAGAATTGAATTTTGTTTGAAAAGCGACTAAACAGTTGTTTAGAGAGATAATAAAAATAATATTTTTGTTAGCATATAAGTTTTGCATAAACTGTTCATTTTTCTTATTAAAATATGTTTTGTAATTATTGTTTTTCGAAAAGAAACTTTACAGTTGTTAAGAGAGATTATAACAATAATTTATTTTTTAATCATGTAGGTTTTGCATGAACTTTTGATTCCTATCAGAGCAAGCAGATTGTTACGTACACATGTAAGTCAAGAAAAGAGGGATAGAGAGCGAGAGAGGATATTTCCAAATAAATAAACATGAATTTATTAATAAATAATTTAATTTTCAGTCTCTATTTTTGTAAAAAAGTTTATCCACTTTCATAAAATAGATACTTATATTTATTATAGTTTTTTAATTTTTTTCTAGAATCACGAAGTATCTTATGACTATTGCAATTTTCGTACGAATACCTTGATAACAGCATGCGCGGTGTACCCGGCGTACTACACAGAGAAGATTTTGGTTATGCAGCAGCGATAAGGGTGCTTAGCTTTACTCATACTATGCGTAAAATTCAACTTTACACACTCAAACGATGCGATGACGTGCTTTACTCATACTATAAAAGCAAATATTGTTCGCCACGCGGGCGAAATCTTTACGATCTCGTGATCATCCAACACTCGGGCCGGCTGCGTCGACCGTCGTGCATATTGATCACTCGGTGCGTGAAGTTCAACTTTACGCCCTAGTGACGATAACTACTATTACAGTTGTTAAGAGAGATAATAACAATAATTTATTTTTTAAACGCGTAGGTTTTGCATGAACTTTTGATTCTAATTAATAAATTAAAGAATTTGCAAGGAATGATAATGTACACTTGCCTATAAGTTATGATTTTCGTAGAATACTTGTAGATTTTATGTTTACTAGAAGGTGCAGTTGACAAATTTTTTCTTAAACACCGTATATCCTTTTGAGCAACTTTATTAATAAAATACCGACGTTTCGGGAGTGTGATTTACTCCCCTCAAGGCTAAGAAGCAAGAATATATAAAAAAAAATTTTTAAATATTAAAACATAACAGAAATTACAATTTGGACGTTTTCAAACAAAACGAAATATTTCTTACCATTCTAAATTATAACAATTTTTACAGTATAGCCCTTGCGCGGGCGTTACATGTCAAAAACATTTTCGCTAAACAGGGGTGATATTTTTTTTTAGATCACCACCATTTGTAATATAGTACCTGGACGAATAAATAAAGTTTTAGGACAAAAAAAAAACAGAAATACCTATGAACCGATAATGAAACAAACAAACTCACATGTTGTAAAAAGGTACTATGGTCATCTTATATGCAAGGTATCAAAAGACAATTTTACCCTGGATATTACGCACTCACTATCAGGATAGACAATAGTAGTGTCGGGCACCTCAGGGGTTATTTATACGAAAGAGAAAGGTAGTAGGGATCGGAAATTCATATAGGAGGAAACGTATCAGAGCCGCGCCAATCAATGCGCAACTATTCTCTACTCCGCAATTGACGTGAATTCGTGACATTATTCGGTTTATTACAAGTGTTGGTTAATCTACTTACAATATCGACTGTAGTTTTATAACAATTTTTTAGTTTAATGGTATCCAACTGTCTATTCATACCAAAAACTTTAATGAGGGCTTCAATGTTTTTTTAAGGCAATCAACACGTTTTTTAAAAGCTAATTTTTTAAGTACGTTCTAACAACACAATTTCTCTAGTCCTTTTAATTCTTCTAGTCTCGTCTATTCAATAAGCACTCTTTACAAATGGGAATAATTTTTTTCATGACTGTACAAATAATAATATTGTTAATATAAAACGTTCTATGAAAGTATAAAATAAGGCAAGTATAGACGTTTTTTCTACATAATCTATAAAAAACAACCCAATTTGTTTAGACCTTTTATATATTCGAATCTCATCTATTCAATAAGCACTCTCTACAAATGGTAATCATTTTTTTCATGATTGTACAAATAATAATAATATTGTCAATATAAAACTTTCTGCGAAAGTATAAAATAAGGCAAGTATAGACGTTTTTTCTGTATAATATCTATAAAATATATTTATGATTTTGTTTATAAAACAAAACACTATTTTTTACAACACTAAGACAATGGAGTTCTAGACATTCAAGAGCTAACTCGCCAAACCATGGACTAGAGCAACCACCCATGGGGGCACCATGAGTTTGTTTAAAGTACTTACCATCAATAAAAAATCACTTGTCGTAATACCATACATTAAAGATCTCAGTTATAAATTAAAATCGATCCTCTCACGTAATAGTTATAGAGTGATACAAAAACCAATCAACAAACTTACCAAATATATTAAATTAGGTAAAGATAATGTGGATAAGTTAGATAAAACTGGTGTTGTTTATTATGTTAATTGTGCTGATTGTAATATGTCATACATTGGACAGACGGGCAGACAATTACGAGTACGCATCAATGAGCATAAGCGTAGCGTCAAGAATTGTGACACCACGTCGGCGTTAGCCGAACATGCAAATTTATATAAACATAAAATTAATTTGGTAACTTTCAAATTATAGATTGCGAAAATTATAAGAATAAAAGATTGCTTTCCGAGATGTTACATATTCATATTACTCATGCATGACGGAAAATAATTCTTTGTCATTTTTCCCTCTCTCCGCATTACCTCTGTATTAACATATTGAGATTGTTACAGGTGCAGATGACGCAAGAGGAAGCCGAGCCAAGAGGGAGGGAGGGGGAGAGAGAGAGAGAGAGAGAGAGAGGAGCGCGCGCAACCCGGTAGACTCAAGAAAGAGTCTAGATTAGTCTCGTTTTGGATAGCGCCCGCGCTCCTTGCTGAAAGATAGTATATCGCGAGAGTACGGCGATGTGTTTCCCCCAAGAGTGTGTGAGTGTGTGTGTGTGTGTGTGTTGGTGTGCACCCCGCCACGTGGCCCTCCCGAGGCAAGCGACCGCGAGCGGACACACCAGGTGCTGGTGCGGAGGGACCGTCGGCGACAGCGATACCACGCAATTGTAAGTGCCGGCTCGACTCATATCTCTCTCTCTCTCTCGCGGCGACTCGGGCCTCCTTATGCGCCTGCTGACCGCGCACCGCTATAACTGTTCCCCCCTTTCCTATCAACGCAATAAACGCCATACGGTTTCTACCTATTTCTCGCGATTAATTATTTACCTTACCGGGTTCTCCCATAACTATTTATTCATTAAGATTCGCATGCAGTGTGCATTGCACGAGGTGCGCTAGCCTCGCCGCCGCATGCACTATTTGTAACTGGATACTTGCCGAGCAGCCGGAGAATTAATTATCCGTTACAAATTGGCGCCCCTCGAGAAAACCCACAGTTTTCGAGAACGTGGGTAAAAGAATTTGAATTCGCGCGCATCCGGAGTGCGAAAGATTGCAGCGTGCGGTGAGTCGCACGTCTGCAGTAGTTCACGCAATGCATTAGTGTATTAAACACGAGCAATCTAACACCGGTGGGGTGGATGCATTAAGCATCACCCCACTCCGGGAAAGCCAGCGAACGCGCATATAAATTCAAAGCCATTGTTGAAGATTACATTCGACAGCCGTCGCGCAAACGACAGCTGCCGTTCGACAGCTGCCGCACATTCGACAGCTGCCGCAGCGACGGCAACATCGGACATTGTTTACGTCCTGCGCCGACATAGGATTCGGGCCGCGCAGAACGTAAACAAAGCGCGCCTTTCCAACACACGAATTTTCGTACTGTATGCTGGAGAGAGACAGACGACTCCGAATATTATATTCGGAGCAAGAATTATTTCGAGCGCGGCCGAATATTATTTCAGCTTTGTAGGCGCTGTTCACATGAGACTCAATACGCGACGCGCATATGATAACAGTACGTCTTATATACAGTTACTTCTCTATTTTTCGATTACGAGTTTTGAAAGCGACCTCGTAATAATAAACATTGATTAATTACATGAATTGTAATGACACGCGTTATTACAAAATTAATAGGAAAAATTGAAATTTGTTTAAACAAGTTAATTTTTATTGTATTTAAAAATTAATAGAATTTTTTTTGGTGACCGATACCAATTTAAATTGAAGTGAATTAAAATTCGGAATTACTTTCGAAATCATTAAAATTTAATAATCAAATCAAATCAAAACGTGAATTGTTATCGAAATAATAAAAATTGCATTAAGCGGAAAAAGGAACATTTTCTAACGAGAAATAAAATATATGAGAACTCGCTGATAAAAACTCATTATCTAGGCACACGCAACGTAGCTTGTGAATCGCGATACATAGCAGTGTGGAAACAGTAACAGCTGATCGCTCGGGAACTATCGTACCCCGACAGCGAATAACGCGAGTGCCGTATAGTCACCCGGTAGGCATTTAGCGTAGACTATAGAATTCAAAGGCGGACTTTCGCAACGCCCTGCATTTAAATCAGGTTGAAAAATTAGAAACATTTACCTTATTATCAATTGACGTATAAAATTTAAAATCGTACTATATTGAAATAGACACGAATCCAGAACACCAGACTTACGGAAAACGAAATAATTTAGAACTAACAGCGAGAACGCACATACGTTCTAAACTATTTCAGAGAAATTCGGGTCACAAAATTATTTAAATAAAACAGAAATTTTTTCTCTTCTCTATTATATTGAAGTATTAAGCCTTCAATAAACCTTAATAAAAGAACCTTTGGGATTTTAAGTTAAACTAAATACTCTTCCCCAGTTAACATTAAGAACCCCAAGAAAATACGCAGTTTAATAATTTATTTCATATTTATTTTTTAAAAATTATTAGGATTCTACCTAATTTAGTAATAAATTTTTTTTTTTATAATAAAGATATAAAATAATTTAATTGACATCATTAAATTGACATCATTATTCTTGGAATTTATTTACCGCGATCCACGCAAAAATTCACAGAATTTAACGAGCAAAATCTACCTATTTTAATAAATTATTGAATGTGTATGTTGCAAGCGCAAAGCCAACTGCAACACATTTAGGCAAAGCACAAACGACCCAATATATCAGCTTTATAAATTATTTGAATTTATTCCGGTTGTTCTCGCAACAAATTGTCTTTTGTCAATTCGATTTTTCTTGTTGTTAAATTAACAAACAAGAAAATAAATAGAACTGGAAGAGACAAGAATTTTTTTTTTGTTTGGCTTTTTTTTCCGTTTTGATTTAAATAAGGAAACATTAAAAATTTGATTCTCGTTAAAGTTAAAAGAAAATTGACCAGCGATTAACGCAAATTAAACCTAAAAACACCAGAGGCGTAATAAGTTAAAAATTAAAACTTTAAAATCCAAATTTCTCCGCGAAGCGCAGTAGGGATTTTCAGGTCAATAACATGTCACTCTTAGACGACGACACCTTCGCAGATACCATGGGGGCAGGAATTCAAGGCTGGATAATGAATCTGTCAGGTGATCCGCTCGACAATGCGCTCGAAAAATTAGAACTTCGGAAAAGCGGCACACAGTTTGCAAAAGCAGATAGGTTATATAGGCGACTGCGAGGCGACTATATGGCGAAACTGGAAACCTCGGTACAAACTCTGCCGTTCGACGCACACATGACGAGCTGGCAGAAAGGCGTGAAGCTACGAGACACACACACTACACGCAAAGACGTCTCGCGTCAACGCCACTAGACCATGGTCACACACTACTGTACCAAATGGACATGTCACTCACCGAAGTACAAGAAGACAACGCCGGCGCGACAGCGCTAACAACAACCGAAGAGCAAATATGAACCGCGACGGCGCAAAGTCAACAAGGACCGAGGTGAACGTCGCAGCAAGATATCCGTGAAGCGATAAACACAGTCAACGTGGGTGAACACGCTAACAACCAGGACGACAACGGCGAGTACAGCCGTGGCCAGCACTGCGGGCACGAACACAATACATTCAGCCCCGCAATGTCCGAGCTGACGTCTGGCGTGGTGATGTCGCCAAGCTCGCAAAAATTGGCGAACTTGGGAAGATTTCTGCGTCGCCGCACGCCGCTGCTACGGGGTCGGCAAGCGATTTCAGCAACGGCTGGTTAGAGAAGCAGAAGCACGCATCCAAGGCAGAGATGAGCCTGTAAGGGACTATATTGTATGCCTCCTTACGATTTTAAGCAAGTTCGAGGAACCTTGCGATGGTGAAAGGCAACTCGAGCACATATATAGAAATATGCTGCCCAATCTCCAGCGCTTAGTGCCGTGGGAGAAAGTTACAGACATAGACAAGCTCATAGAGCTTGCACGAGAACCGGAAGCACTACGAGAGGCGGAGAGGAACTACAGACCTCCCCCGAATCCGGACGACAGTCTGATACCAGACGTAGCTTACAAGGGACCAAAGTCCGTGAAAACGCAACCACAGCGAGGCAAGAGTAGTCTGGTGGCTCTGGCGAGTCGCGCGGCCCCGCAGGACAAGGATGCCATAGCAAGCCGAGCCTAGCCGCGATGGCAGAGAAGTTGGCTAATCAGCTGGTCGGCTCAGGGGCTCTACCAGCTGATTAGCCAACTGCTAGATGAAAAGCTCGCCAAACTTAATTTGAGCAGGAACCGACCCTTGGGTCCTCCGCCGACAAGTAGCAGCCCTTCCAAGAGGACAGGAGCGTACTGCAAGGGTGGTCGCAGTCCCTCTAATAAGCATATGGAAAATGCCCCGGCAAAAGACGGCGAGGCGAATTACGCGCCGCCGACTCCAACTAGCGACAAGAACGCCAACAACCAAACCGGACCAAAAGAGCACGTGCGGTGTTGGGGTTGTAGCTGGCCTGGCTATATTAAGCCACGCTGCCCGGAGTGCTCAGGAAAAGGCAGAGGGGGTGCGTAGATGAGGTCCCTCTCGCTCCTCCAAAACCTGACGTGACCTCAACTGGGCCTCCGCAAGGCGCTACGGCTGCATCCGTCGCAGCAACCTCTACTGAGTCGGAGGGAAATTCGAGTACCCCGACTCAACCAGAATCCTCACGGTGGTATTTACCCGTGAGTCTGGGCGGATGTCGCCTATGGGCGCTACATGATTCAGGCGGATCTCGCACCTCAGTAGGCCCGATTGGCTTGCGGATTGCCACCGCATGTGGCAGGCAGATTACGCCGCAACGTGGAAGTGGCACACGCCTCGCCAACGCAAGACCGTGGCGGTACTGGGCTACGTAGACCTGCCCTTTGACGTGGCAGGTGTGCGACATTACCTCGACGTGGTGACACGCCATTAGGATGCACCAGCTGGACCGAACACGACATCGAAGTCTCATGCACGAGGCCCATTAAGCAAATGTATTACCCTGTTTCGAAGAAGCTCGAGGAGGAAATCCACAAGCAAGTGCGAGAGATTCTCGAAGCGGGCATTATGGTCCAATCGATCAGTAAATGGTCGAGCCCTGTTGCGATGCAACGGAAAGCGAATCGCACGTACCGATTCTGTATAGACTATCGCAGATTGAACGCGGTAACGAAGGCGAGCACGTACCCGCTCCTTCGCATGAATGCGATTTTACGCAAGCTCCAAGATGCTCGATATATATCGACGATCGATCTGAGCAGAGCCTACCACCAAACTCCGTTGCGGAAGGAGGCGCAGGCGCTAACCGCATTTACTGTCCCGGGGATGGGCCTCTTCGAATTTACTCGAATGCCTTATGGGGTAGTGGATGGGCCAGCGACCTTTCAGGAGCTTTCGGACCGTGTCATCAGCCCGGAGATGGAATCTCATACGTTCTCCTATCTGGACGATATTATTATCGTCACGGAGACGTTTGAGGAATACCTCAAGTGGCTTAGCCACGTTCTTCAGCGCATTAAAGAGGCAGGTCTCACGATTAACCGTGAGAAAAGCGAGTTCTGTCGCAGAGAGGTCAAGTTTCTCGGGGTCTTAGTTAATCGAGACGGCTTTAAGCCTGACCCGGACAAGATTGCTCCAATTTGGAATATCCGGCGTCGAAAAACTTCAAACAGTTGAGAAGGTTCCTTGGCATGGCGTTGTGGTATTGCAAGTTCTTGCCCGACTTGGCGACGATCGCGGTGCCGCTCACGCAGTTAACAAAGCACAATGTTGCGTATGTGTGGAGGAACGCGGAGCAATTCTGCATTTTAGAAGATTAAAGCTCTCATTGCGTCTGCTCCGGTATTACACCGGCCGTCGTTTGAACACCAGTTCGTGATTCAAACGGACGTGAGTGATACTGGCCTGGGAGCGGTACTCACGCAGACAATGGACGGCGAAGAGCGAGTTTTATGCTTCGCAAGCCGCACGATGACTGCGGCGGAGCGGAATTATTCCGTCACGGGACGCGAATGCCTCGCAGTTTTGTCGGCGATACGCAAGTCCCGTGCTTATGTCGAAGGCTATCACTTTAAAGTGATAACGGACCATAGTAGTCTGAAATGGTTATGCAATTTCCATAATCCCACCGGATGCTTAGCGCGGTGGGCGTTTGAAATGCAAGTGTATGACTACGACCTCGAGCATCGTAAGGGTTCACTAAACCACGTGCCTGATGCCCTCTCTCGCATGTTTGAGGACGAGGAAGCGCCAGACTTCGCGGCAGTAGATATCTCCAAAGAGACAGACGACGCCTGGCACAAACGCATGGTCGTCGTCGTCGGACAAAATCCCGGTGACTATCCATGGTGGAAGATGGTTCACGGGTGTCTCTACAGCTACCGTCCGAACCCTGCTGTCGAAGATTTGCTCGAGGGCGAGGACGCGTGGAAATTAGTGCTACCATCTGAGAAGCACGAGAAAGCGATGCAAGAGAGCCACGCAGAACCTACCGCGGGTCAATTAGGCCGAGCGAAAACGCATACGTGTGTCGCACACTCTTATTACTGGCCTTCGTTGTGCAAAGATGTCGCTGACTTTGTGCGGAACTGCTTGATCTGTCAGCAGTGCAGTGCAGCAGACAGCGCCGTCAGGCCTCATGGGTAGCGATCGCGCATTACGCCCGTGGCAGATCGTTGCAGGGGATATTATCGGACCTTTTCCCAAGTCCGCTCGCATTTTGGAGTACCTGTTGATCTTCTTGGATTTATTTACAAAATGGATCGAATGCGTGCCGATTCGCAAGGCGTACGCACGTACCATCGAAAAGGAACTAGAACAGCGAACCTTTCTGCGCTTTGGAGTACCCGAAGCTTTTCACTCCGACAATGGAACGGAGTTCAAGAACAAGGCTCTTGACTCCTTCCTAAGCAAGTGTAGGGTTGTGCATACGACGATTCCGCCGTATCACGCGCAGGCGAATCTTGTGGAGCGAGTGAATCGCACGGTGAAAACCATAAGGATTGGGATTTGCATATCTCCGAACTAATGTTCGCGTACAACACTGCGTCTCAGGAGCCGACGGGGTCGAACCCCGCTTTCCTGAACATGGGTCGGCAACCAACTCCGCCCGTTTTCTTGAAACTCCGCGGAGAGCGCGTAGCGAAAGAGCTCCTAGAAGCAGCCGAGCTCGAGCGCTGGCTCACACAGTTGCAGAAGTTGCGAGACTTGCAACAATCCGCTGCGAAGAACGCTTCAGCAGCGCAACAGCGACAGTCCCAATATTATAATGCATCACGTCGCGACGTTCACTTTGAATTAAAGGACAAGGTGTGGAAGCGAAATCGCATTCTGTCCTCCGCAGCCCAAGGCGAAGCGGCGAAATTAGCGCCGAAGTACGCGGGTCCGTATATAATAGCAGCAAAGCTAGGCTCGAATGTGTACGAGCTGCAAGACATGGATGGAAAAGACTGCGGCAAGGTCCACATGGAAGGCCTCAAACCCTACCACGAAAAGGTTGATCTCACCGTGGAGGCAGGGAGCTTAACTGACGTTAACTCGGCACGCGATGACCAGACTGGGGAAGAGTCCGACGATGACGGATCTCCCAATGACCTGGCGAGCGAGCAGCAGCCCGCACCCCGCAGGAGGGGAAGACCACGCAAAGCACGGTTGGTGGTAACGCGAACCACGCTTATCATAGAGGCCCAGGCGAGCAAGCGCTCGCGAGTAACGGCAGACGCTGACGAGCGAAAGCTGCTACCACTCGCAACGAACGCAAGCGCAACGCCACCCCAAAGCCGCGGATGGCCTAAAGGCTCTCTGAACGCAGCCACAACGAACCGCGTCGCGACACCTTCCCCCGACGCACGCGCGCCGCAACGCGCCCAGCACGTCACTAACCCCTTAACCTCAAGCCTCACCATTGAACATAGTGACCAACTCTTTTCCCCGCTAGGGCGAATCATCCAGGGATGAGCCGTTAAGCGCTCGCGCAATGTGCGAAGGATCGCCGCTCCGCAAGACCGCGGGTCTGCGAACCACAGAATAAAAATTGTAAAAGAGAACCCGAGTTGCTCACCTTTTTCCTTTTTGTACTTCTCAAGCCTATTGTATGGCTCGTCCAAGCTCTAGCCCTTACCGCATGTTGCATGACGGAGAGAGAGGTTATCTCGAGCTGGTATGTCGCCCGTAACCAGCGTCTGGGGGAGCGGCGTATGACGGAAAATAATTCTTCGCCATTTCCCCCTCTCTCCGCATTACCTCTGTATTAACATATTGAGATTGTTACAGGTGCTGACGACGTAAAAGGACGCTTAGCCAAGAGGTTAGATTAGATTAGATTAGATAATGTTTATTGCTATTCATTATGTTGAACAATAGACAAGATTTACAAATAGAGTTATTACAAAGAGAGTTTTTACAAAGAGTTAATACAAGTAGCGAGATATTAAGAATATTACGAATAGTGTAAATAGTTAAAAATACAAAAAAATAAATAAAACTAAAAAAAATATAGCACAAAATAAGAAGCAGATGTATGACGATGGATGGAATGATAATGACATGGGTGGGGCATAGTTTTTGGGCATTTTTACGCATCGGAGTTGAAGAGATGTTGATGAAGACATGATTTGAAATAAGGAACAGAAGTGATATTGCGGATGTTTGATGGTAATGAATTCCAGAGATATGCAGAACTGATATGAAATGAGTTTTTCAGTGTCCCGGTACTAAAGCTACGAATATCTAGGGGCTTCATTTCACCCCTGACAGGTCGAGTAGCAACCGCAAAATCAGAAAAGGCCAGTAGATAGGAAGGCGTAGCTGTATTAAAGATTTTACGTAGTAAATTTGCAGCAAAATACTTCGCACGCGCTGCCGTAGTCAACCAGCCAAGCTCACGCCTGTAGCGAGTTATGTGCTCTCTTCGTTTTAAACCATAGATATAGCGGATACCTGAGTTGACAAGTTTCTGAAGTCTGTCGTTGACATCCTTTGAGAGATCATTGTACACAACGCAACAGTAGTCAATCATTGGAAAAAGAAGCATTTGAATTAGATGTTTACGCAGACGTAGGTTGGTGCTTTTCCTAAAATAATAGAGACGGTACATAAGAGCACGTACTCGGCGGCAAATATGCTCAGTATGCTCATTCCAGTTGAGCTTCGAGTCAAGCACCACACCCAGATTGTGCAATGAAGATTCGTAGACAACAGAGATGCCACCAATATCGATGAAGCTTTTAGCTACAGAGGGGAGAGAGTTGATATATCGGGGAGTACCTATGACCATGGCTTTCGTCTTATCAACATTAAGCCTAAGACTGTTTAAGTTAGCCCAGTTTATGATGCGGTCTGCATTTGCACTCATCTTAGCTGAGAAATTGTCAAGCTCCTCAAGAGGACAGCTGATGTAAAGCTTAAGGTCATCAGCATACATGATGTGGGAAACATCATGATCAAAATATAGAGGCAGATCATTAACGTAAATGGCAAAGAGCAGTGGCCCCAACACAGAGCCCTACGGTACTCCGGTATTTAGCTTGAGAAACGATGAAAAATTGCCATTGTTGTCAACGACCGCTTGCTGACGACCAACCAAATATGACGCTAACCAATTGATTGTTGATTTAGACAGACCATGCTCGAGTAATTTTTGTAGGAGCCTGACGTGACAGACAGAGTCAAAAGCCTTACTAAAATCGAATAGGAGAAGCAAAGTGACGTATTTCCTATTAATACCAAGTCTAATGTCATCAGTGAGTTTAAGTAAGGCTGTTTGAGTGCTGTGTCCAGATCGAAAACCAATTTGAAGAGGGTTGAGAAGAAGCCTAGATTCTAAGTAACAAGATATTTGCTGGTATACTAGCCATTCAAGCGCTTTAGAAAGAGAGCACAGCAGGGATATTGGACGTAAATCATTCAAGCTATTTGGGGTACTCACCTTGTTCAACGCAATTACAGAAGATTTCTTCCACAGTTGCGGAAAACAAGCTTCGCGTAGAGACTGATTAAAAATTTTACATATGATAGGTGCAAGAAAAGGTAGTGCGAGTTGTATTACACGCTGTGGAATACCATCAGGTCCTCTAGCTTGCGTAGTAAAGTGATTTACTGCTTCACATATATCAGAGTTTTGAAGCTCCTTGAATGTGAAACACTCAGCGTTGTTTGATGAGGCCATGGTACTGAGAAAGTCTGAAGCAGAGGGAGTCGAAGGGTCGTAAGAGAAGCTTCTTAAAATGTGCATTGAGCTGGTCGATGGAGAACGGCAATGATGCTGATTTTTTGGATCCTGTGATGCCCAAATGCTCAAGCTCCCGCCAGATATCCTTCGGATCAGTCAAGGTTGATAGTCGAAGATGATAGTAATTATTTCTGGCTTCCTCTATTGTACGATGAGCTAAATCGCGAGCTTCTCGGTATACAAGCAAATCATATCCACCACGAGACCTACGAAAACGTTTGTACAAACGATCTCTCTCCTTGATTAAGTCGCGATGTTCTGACGTAAACCATGGATGCCTATTTTTTCCAGGTGTAATAGTTTTGACCGGGGCGAGAGCATTGATAGCAGAAGTTACGTTGGTTTGCAAGATAGAGACACATTCATGAAGGGAAGTCGACTCAGCTACAGACCAGTCCAGACCTCTCAGATAATCAATAAGAGACTCGGCGCTAATGGCATTATAATCACGAAAAGTGAAAGATAGTGATGAGGGTTTCGGGGTCTTAAGCGTAAGTGTAGCAGTAATTAAGTCATGACCGTTAATAAATGGTGACTCAGTCTTCCAAAAATCCAATATGCGATCTTGCTCATCTACTAAGCAAAGATCCAGCCAGGTGTCGGAGGTAGGTAGGTAGGTTTGTGGTGAGTTGCACCGTACGGAATGTTGTGAAGTCCATTCTATGCGATGAACTTACGAATGAAAATCGCATCATCAGAGAAGCAGAGCTGATCTGCGTTAAAATCGCCAAGAATAATCTTCGTGCTGTAGTTATGCATGTGTGTAGTAATTTTTTCTATCAAATCCGTATCTTTGAGAAAAGGAGCATGTGGGGGGCGATAGACTACAGCGACGAAAAAAGGTGGATGACCTTTAACCGTTACTTCACAGAAGAGATATTCTGGCTTAACTGGTTTACCAGTCCAGACCCCATCTGATGAGCAGAGGACAGTGGCAGAAATAGAATTGTGGATAAAGAGTGCAACACCACCACCGTTCTTATTACGATCGCACCGAAAGAGAACGTATTCATTTAAGTAGACAATATTGCTGTAATCAGCTTCAGAATAGAGCCAGGTCTCAGTAACGGCTATTATATGAAAAAAGGTGTGAGTCGACAGAAAATGATTAATCATTCCCATATGGCCTCTTATGGAATTAGCATTAAAGTGACAGACTCTTAGGCCTTCATTCTGTGACCCAGAAAGACTCGATGTGCGTGAAGATGGAGAGTGAGTAGGGATGAGATGAACGCGGTTGAAGGAATGACGATGAGATGAGTCTATGCTAAAAAATTATTGAGCTCTTCAATAGATGAGATGACAGTTGCATGATCTTCTTTCTTCTTCTTGATGTAGATACGTCCACTACGCACATAAGTGAATCCTTTCTTTTTTGCTTCAGTTCGTGCTAGTGAACGGAGTCGATGTAATTCTGCAGGAAGCAATTCGTTAATGTTGATCAGTGATGATGGTAAGGGTGTTGTTATTTTTGCTTGTTCAAGCAGTTCAACACTGAGCTGCGACGAGTGTAGTTTTCCCATTTTTATTTTTGCATGAATGAGATTCAGCATCAGATCGGGCGATGATAGGCGAACAATGATTGGTAGAGAGTTAGTTTTTGTGTGATTGAGCATGTCTGACAGACTAGAGTCAGTAGTAGCATCCGATGAGGAAGTGGATGGTAGATGCTCAGTTGTTGTTTTGCTATACATGCGGCATAAATGCATAATGCCCCGTTCCAGGAAACCAGGATCGAGAACTTTAAGCGCTGCAAATACAAGGCCTTTCAGAGACGATGTTTCAATTGTTGTTGGAAGTCCTGTAATCACGAGCTCGTTGGCAGCGTTGCGTTGCAGGGTAGAAAGATTTTGCACATCCTGCTCCAGTTTCTTCAAACGGGTATTAGCAGGAACATCAAGAGCAGGCGGAGCTTGATTAGCTGTAGTGAGAGCAGCAACCTGTTGACGAAGGCTCAGCTGCTCAGTCTGCACCTGTGAAATGGCTTCTTCCGCCGCCGATAGTCGCGTCACAAGACCTGGTAACACATCCAGAGACGATAGCCTTTCCTCTATGTTTGTGATAGCTGTTGAAAATTCCCCTAGCCTGGCGTCAATGGTTGAGCTCAGCGTATTCATGCTGCCCTCAAGGTTTTCTAGCCTGGTAAGCTTTTCGAGGATCAGCTGAAGAGGATCGCTTGACGGTACAATATTACTCCCATTGAGTGACTCATGTCTTTGCTTATCAGTGTTTGCCGCGCTACCCCCAATCAGTGAATCATTTCTTTGCTTATTTGCATTTGCCACATAAATGCAAGCACGACATGCACTAATAAGCTTGTTTGCTTTGTTATGAATCTGCTTGAAAGTCGTGCAATTAGGATGGAAGTTGCTATTGCAGTGGTCACATGTAGTATATTTAGTTTTTATACTTTTGTTGCAACCACGACAGATAATGTCCATCTCGTTTTGTGTATCAAACGCATGAAAGATAAATATGATAAATAATGAGAGATACAAAACCCAAAACTAGAGTCTACAACACGAAAGTTAAAAATGATAGAATGAGCTGAAGCGTGAAAAATGAAAAATGAAAAATGAAATGCTCGAGATAGTGTCAGTTTATGAAAACGAGATGCAAGAGTCAATAATTAATATAAGCGCAACAATCACAAAAAAATCACCGGTATAAAAGGCCGCTGCAGTTTTACAGACACACAGTTATGAACAAATACAAGAAAAAACAGGCAGGTCGGCAACGCAGGAGCCTTTTACACCCGTTTACACAGTAGTATAAAACGGAAGCAGTCAGACTTAAAAAAAAAAATATCAAACGTATAACTATTAAGTTAAAAACTATAGAGCGGCAGAAATAGTAGTTATTAAATATAATAATAAAAAAGGTGACATTTTGAAAATGGAAGAGCGAGCGGCTAGATAGTTATAAACAATTAGTTGATTAAAAAAGACTTGAACACTATGCAATATACATAAAAATAAACGGAAAAATAAATAAAAGAAAAACGAAAATAATTGTACAAAAACGCAGTTTACCTACTTAAGTTTAATAAAATTAAAAAAAAAAAAAACAAACGCATGTCAAACAAACTAAAAGCAATTAAAATCGAGTTATGTAGCAGTGGTCGGCAAGGTAGATCGCGGGTAAATGACCAAGCACAAGCGCTCGCGCTGCGCGAGGTGTGTTGCGCAAGACGACAAACAAAACGCTGGCTCACGCAAAAAGAAGAATGCCTATAGGCATAAAACAGCTGATGAAAGTGGTGAGCAAGGCAGCATATGCTGACGCACACAGCTGGTCTTATCCCCTCAGTTGATTAAATGCAGGTATAGCGGGACGACATAGCAAGTAGCGAGGCAGCAAGCAGAAACCTGACCGGACAGCGACCGGTACACTGCGTATAATGCAGCGTATGGGTTGCGGCGGTGCAGTGGTGCAACGGTGCTGCGACGGGTGCCGTCGCAGTGTTATGTAGCGGTCCCAAAGAGGAGTAAAGCTGACGGCGCGGTGAGCTGCAGTTGTGTATGCTGAGTGTGTTGCGTGTGCTGAGTGCTTGACGTGTTGAGGTTAGGGCGTCTACGTGTAAAGGAAAAGGTCCCCGGCACATAAAGCTGGAGCGCGATGCCTCCAGTTTTTGGGCTGGGAGCTTGAGTGCCGCCTGGGGCTCCTTTTCCTGCAATGATTTGACTCCGAGGAGTAAAAACTTTATTAGAGATGCTGCAATAATGCGAGAACTCAAGCAGAACACGTCTACACTTACCGCCAAAAAGGAGAGAGAGAGAGAGAGAGAGAGAGAGAGAGAGAGAGAGAGAGAGAGAGAGAGAGAGAGAGAGAGAGAGAGAGAGTACGTATTTCGAAATTCTTAGAAGCTTAGATTTTTATATTGAAGACTCATCTGAAGAATCGAATAAATTACGTGGTGAGTTGATTAACTGTGTGAATTCTTTTGCTAAAAAGAAATTGCATTTATTACATTCCGACGCAACAATTATGAGTAAAATCTCAGCAACTGATAAATTTGGCAAGGAAAATAAAAACATTTTATTTACCAAAGCGGACAAGGGAAACGTCACAATTGCAATCGATAAAGAAAATTACAATAAAAATGTTCTTGATGTTCTTTCAGATAATAAATATTACGAACAACTGTCTAAAAATCCTCCTAATACACTCAAAAAGTCGGTTGATTTATTAACTAAAAAGTGGATTAACCTTGGTGTATGCAACTTCGATTCTAGCTTTGACATTTTAAGAAATAATGATAAGAATACTGATTTGGCTCGTGCTTACGGGTTAATTAAGATTCATAAAAAAGATTTACGAGTTAGAATTATTGTATCAACAGTTAACTCGCCCACTTATAAATTGGATTAAGCTATTTCTATGTTTTTCACGAAGTATTTGCCCAAACCCAAATCATCTCTTAAAAACGCTTACGAATTGTTAGACACAGTTTCAAAAATTAATGTTCCAGATGACTATAGATTAGTTTCCTTTGATGTTGCATCTTTATTTACGAACATAAATATCGACTTAGTGCTAATGGGGATCAGGCGAAAATGGAAATATTTAAAATGCAGAACCAATTTAAGTCTACAAGAGTTTCTCGATGGGATTATTTTTCTTATGTTTTCCACATATTTCAAATTTGATGGCAAGTACTTTAAACAAACTCATGCTGCCCCCATGGGTGGTTGCTCTAGTCCATGGTTTGGCGAATTAGCTCTTGAATGTCTAGAACTCTATTGTCTTAGTGTTGTAAAAAATAGTGTTTTCTTTTATAAACATTATGTAGATGATTGTATATTGATTATTAAGGAAAATGATATTGACCGATGTTTATGTGAATTTAATGAATACAATGAATATCTGGAATTCACGATGGAAAACGAAGAGAACAGAGCTATTAATTACTTAGAAATGTCGTTAATAAGAGAAGGTAATAAAATTATTTCAAATTGGTATAGAAAAAATGCATATTCTGGAAGATTTGTCCACTTCGACTCTCATTACCCTTTATCACAAAAAAGAGCGATTGTTTATAGTCTGGTAGATAAAGCTGTTAATCTATCGCACACTTAATTTCATGAACAAAATCTAAACATTGTAAAACAACTGCTTATTGAGAATGGTTATCCATTGAAATTTATCAATGAGGGCATCCAACGTAGGTTATCATTTAACAAGAAATCACAAGCTGGCACAAATGATACTAACATCGCGGATAACAATAGAAAATCACTTGTCGTAATACCATACATTAAAGATCTCAGTTATAAATTAAAATCGATCCTCTCACGTAATAGTTATAGGGTGATATAAAAACCAATCAACAAACTTACCAAATATATTAAATTAGGTAAAGATAATGTGGATAAGTTAAATAAAAGTGGTGTTGTTTATTATGTTAATTGTGCTGATTGTAAAATGTCATACATTGGACAAACATAAAATTAATTTTGATAACGTTAAAATTATGGATTGCGAAAATTATAAGAATAAAAGATTGTTTTCCGAGATGTTACATATTTATATTACTCATGATAATATGAATAGACAGTTGGATACCATTAAACTAAAAAATTGTTATAAAACTACAGTCGATATTGTAAGTAGATTAACCAACACTTGTAATAAACCGAATAATGCCACGAATTCACGTCGATTGCCGAATAGAGAATAATTGCTCATTGGTTGGCGCGGCTCTGACACGTTTCCTCCTATATGAATTTCCGATCTCCACTACCTTTTTCTTCCCCCTGAGGTGCCCGACACTCCTATTGTCCATCCTGATAGTGAGTGCGTAACATTCAGGGGAAAACTGTCTTTTGATACCTTGCATATAAGATGACCATAGTACCTTTTTACAACATGTGAGTTTGTTGTTTTCATTATCGGTTCATAGGTATTTCTGTTTTTTTTTTGTCCTAAAACTTTATTTATTCGTCCAGGTACTATATTACAAGTGGTGGTGATCTAAAAAAAAAGTATCACCCCTGTTTAGCGAAAATGTTTTTGACATGTAACACCCGCGCAAGGACTATACTGTAAAAATTGTTATAATTTAGAATGGTAAGAAATATTTCGTTTTGTTTGAAAACGTCCAAATTGTAATTTCTGTTATGTTATAATACTTTAAAAAATTTTTTTGTATGTTCTTGCTTCTTAGCCTTGAGAAGAGGAGTAAATCACACTCCCGAAACGTCGATATTTTATTAATAAAATTGCTCAAAAGGATCTACGGTGTTTGAGAAAAATTTGTTCAACTGCACCTTCCAGTAAACATAATATTTGAACGTGAGCAGCTCGAGAGGGCATCAACCTTTACTTGTAGATTTCTCAACTTTTTAAGAGACTACCCGTATGGAAAAAGAAATGTATGAAACCGTACACGACCGTACAGAACTGTATAAAAACGTATAAAACTGGATCTAAACATTGGTTTTTGGACAACTTTATACGTTTTAATAAGTTTTGATTCGTTTTAATACGGTTTCATACGGTTTCTAACTTTTTAATACAGTTTTCTACGATTTGCAACTATTTTATACAATTTCATACGGTTTTTTGCGTTTTATAGAATTTATTAAACATAAGAAACGTAAGAACGTAATTGCGTTTTTATAAACATAAAAACATCATTTATGTATTGATTTTTCTATTTATTTTTTTATTTTGTATGAAAATGTATTAGACTGTATAAAAATGTATAAAACCGTATGAAAATTTAATAAATTTGAGAAAATCTACGGAAATATACAGAAATATACATTTTTATACGGTTTCCTATGTTTTATTACATTAAGTTTTTTACAAAATTGACATGGAAGAATTTCTGAATTGTAAGAAAATGTCTGAAAATGTATTAAACTGTATAAAAATGTATAAAAATGTATAAAACCGTCTAAAATGTGTCCAAAAAACAATAGAGAGGTTCATTTTTATACGTTTTTATACGTTTTCCTACGGTTTCATAGATTTATTATTTGCATACGGATATATAAGAATAGAAAAATTAAAAATAAAAAAGGGAAAAAATATTTGCAGCTTTTGGCAGAGTTAAATATCAGCTGCTTTATACAGTTCTCTTTTAGATTATATACAAGAAAAGACAGCATGGATATTGACTTAATTTGTTGAAGTGGATGAATGCTTCTTAAACACGATTCCAAAATATTTCAAATAAATATCAAAGACTTGCACGGGTACTAGATCTAATAATCATACTACTGCATCACAACCAGCTAGCTAATTAAAATATTGATTGCAGATTCAAAAAGTAGCCATTACAGTGATTTATATTATGGTTTCATGCTTATATTTAAATTAAAAAAGGTTACAATTTCTGACATATTAGTTATATGGGAGTGTCCAGCAGAAACGGGCCACCGAGCGCGCGCGGTGCCTTTTTTCGCGTAAAAGGCGCTCTGCTTAACTCGTTCATAATCGTATGCTGCGTCTTTGAAAAAAAACCAAGGACCTATATCGATAGATTTTTTCCTGCTCTTTCCAATGGTGCCATTGTTTTTATTGGGAAACGCTTTCTTCCGGACGAAAACTTGAGTTGAATATTAAAAGCCATTTTTCTCAAAGTATATCATGTTTTTTTCAAAATAAACTACACCATTGGAAAGCACAACTCTTAAGCTTCAAAACCCTATCTTGGAGAAGTTGGAGAAATAAAGGGTTTAAAAGTAACAACATGAAAAAGACAGCGACGAGGGTCCGCGCGAGCCCCTCGCGCCCGTGCGTACGGCACGTTTAAGTGCACGCTCTATTCAATTCGCTAATAATCGTGTACCAAGTCTCTGAAAAAAGAACTAAGGACATATATCGATAGATTTTTTCCTGCTCTTTCCAATGGTGCTATTATTTTTATTCCGAAATGCTTCTGTTCGGGATTAGTACCCGAAGTTTGTTATATAAATGAACAAAGTTCATTGTAATATTATACTAACTGTTACAACTAGATCCACAAAATTATGTCCACGCATTGGCATTGTAAGTTACAAAACATTTTATATTTACAAAAAAGAAAGGGCGAAATAGCACATCGCGTGTATTAATCCGCCCTTGAGCATAGCGTAAAAAGTTCGGACAGCCGCTGTCTTTTTGATCTTACTATTTTTGAACTTTTCATGTTTCAACTTAAAAATATAATATTTTATAGTTTAAGACTTGTACTTTTGAAGAATATAATTCATTTTGAAGAAAAGACTGATATTTTATTGAAAAAATAGAGTTTAAACATTCAAATGGAATTTTCAACTAGAAGGAAGCATTTCGGAATAAAAATAATAGCACCGTTGAAAAGAGCGGGAAAAAATCTATCGATCTATGTTCTTAGTTCTTTTTTCAGAGACTTGGTACACGATTATTAGCGAATTGAATAGAGCGTGCACTTAAACGTGCCGTACGCACGGGCGCGAGGGGCTCGCGCGGACCCTCGGCGCTGTCTTTTTCATGTTGTTACTTTTAAACCCTTTATTTCTCCAACTTCTCCAAGATAGGGTTTTGAAGCTTAAGAGTTGTACTTTCCAATGGTGTAGTTTATTTTGAAAAAAAAAAACATGATATACTTTGAGAAAAATGGCTTTCAATATTCAACTCGAGTTTTCGTCCGGAAGAACGCGTTGCGCAATAAAAACAATGGCGCAATTGGAAAGAGGAGAAAAAAATCTATCGATATAGGTCCTTGGTTTTTTTTTCAAAGACGCAGCATACGATTATGAGCGAGTTAAACAGAGCGCCTTTTACGCGAAAAAAAGGCACCGCGCGCGCTCGGTGGCCCGTTTCTGCTGGACGCTCCCATATATTATATGACATGGTTTAATTCAAAATCATTGCTTTGTTAAATCCAGATATCAATCGACAAATTCTATTTGAAAATAAAATTACATTTCAATATATGTATGAAATTCTTGAATAAAAAAACACTTTTTTACTTACTAGGAGATGCTCAGAGATCCGGAACCTCAATTTTCTTTAAACTCGCAGAGGTTGATGGTAACACCTCACAATGGAACTTTGTACAGTTGTAGACCCTAACGCATTCCCTGAAAAAAGTTACAACTATTCTGATTTACCAAAAAAAGGGAAAATTAAAGCAATATTTAATGTATTATTATTACGTTAATTATGTCAAATATAAAGATATAAGTCAACTTATTCATTTAAAAAAATGTTATTACCTGAACATATTCAATTTCATGCGATATTTCTATTATTTTTGTTTTGTGCACCTCCAATGTTAAATCCATTGTTTGTGCTACAATAAAAAAATATCCAATGACTTAAACTGTTAAAACATGCATAATTTAAGTAAGATATAAAGATTGAAGTCAAATTATACATTTAAAAATATTTGATTAGCTGAATATATTCAATTTCATGCGATATTTGTATTATTTCTTTTTTGTGCATCCAATGTTAAATAAAAATACCAGCTTCTTTCCTCTTCTCATAAGGGCATTTGATAGTATACAATTCTATTTTACTTTGAAAACAATAAAATGTTTTTGGCGGTAAATTAAGAGGATTGGTATTTAAAATTCAAATAATCCTCTTTTCTCGATTCTATTACTGCTTCCTGGGTGATGAGGTTGTCTGCTTCCGCATCCTAGACAGAAGAAGAAAAACATACACAAAGAAGCATATAAAAAGTGAGTCATAGTATGTTTACAAAGTTTTCTCAAATAATTTTCAGGTTACACATACTTATCTGGTAAAGACTGTCCCGGTGATGCTCCTTTTGCTCCATGAACTGTAGCAGAAGTAACTCATGAGTTCTACATATATTAAATTTGGATATAAGCCAGCTGTCAATGCTTTTACTACAGCCAAGTTTTCAAAATTAGGATTTAAATGTCTGATATCATCTGATTTTCAAGCCTTTAGAAAACCTGCAACATTTCCATAGCAGCAGCTGATACAAAGTTTTTTTGCAAAATACTTTCCCCATCCCTTTGCTTTTACTTTCTCTTCTATTTTGCCAAATTTAGAAAGGTCGTACCGTTAACACAGCAATGTGATCATTACAGTTTGAGTAGTAACATACCAACTAATATTGATCAAGAGATTCAAGCTAGACTTTCAAACTTTGCAGTTCAACGCTTTATACTTCATATTTTTTCTGTATACCTCTAGCTTCTCTAAGTTTTTCTCCAAGATTATCTAAGCGTAAATACAGTCTAGTTATTCTTGCCTGGGCAATTATATTGCAACCTATGTTTGTTTTGATCACCTCCAAACATACTAGCTGCACCATTCACTTGCTACTACTTGATTAGTGATAACCACTGCACAGCCAAATTCATCAGCTAAACTAAGCAATAATCGATGAAACCTGGCTAAATGCATTTGGCAAACTGCCAATTCTCCTCTTCCTGCAAAATCTGCCCTGTATAATGCAGTAGCACTGTCTAAAAAAACTGCAATTTACCAGTTCGAAATTTTCTAAAGATTTCTGTTATAATCATGTTTATATTCCACCTCCTAAATGTCTGTCTAATAATTACTTGAATTACTTGTAGCTTATGAAGACTTTACCGATATAATGAGAAATTACTGGCAATACTGGCATTACTACTGGTACTACTCCTTTGATAAGAATCTGTCCCACAGATTAAAGACTGTGAGAATTCTATAATCTGAAAATGAAAAAAAAAAATTCACAAAGTATCTATATCCTATTTTTATTTTAAGTTATATATTATTTTTACATGATAGATATAAAATATATGGGTCGTTCTCATACTTTTCGGTTATAACAGATCGCAGGGAGTCTTCGGATTTAATCGCTGATTTTTCCTGTGAAAGTAAAGTTTGAGTTTCCGCAGCAAAATTTATATTGATACATATTTTTACTATCCTATTTTTTTAAGCATTATTTCTATATCTATAAGAGCTCTCTTGTCTGAAACGGTCCTATTTCTTTTTTCATGAAAAATTATTATATCCGGGATCGAATATCCATAAATTATGTTTTCTATAGATTCATTTTGTTTATTTGAAACAACACTTTAGGAATAGCAATGAATATCGCTCGATCTTTCAGCCTTTCACACAGTTCTGAGGAATAGACACAGTAAGGAACGATAATGCAGGTCACTATATCTATATACATATGAGGAACAGAAAGAATAAGAAATAGCAATCAAGTTGTTCTTGCACGAAAATCTAACAGGAATAAAGTAAAAATTTATGATTATTTATATATATATATATATATATATATATATATATATACACGAGGGTCATTTGACAAGTACCTAGCCTCACCGCCAGATGGTGCCACTATCGCACCAGAAATACACTACAGTGCAGTATCTTCCTGTAAACGGTTACAGACGAAATTTCAGCCGGATCGGAGTTGTAGTTTATTTTTGAGAGCGTGTGAAAGCAAATGTGTCCGTTGATTTTTGAAAAAATGGACAAAGAACAATATCGGTCGGTGATTCGATTCTTGTTTTTGGAAGGGAAATCGCGCAGTGAAATTAAAGAACGCTTGGATGCAGTGTATGGGGATGCTTCTCCTTCGATGGCGACCGTTAAATTTTGGTATAACGAGTTTCAACGTGGTCGTACGTCGGTTTTTGATGATCCACGCCCAGGTGCTCCGAAAACAGCCACTACGGAGGAGAACGTGACAAAAATACACGATATCGTTTTGTCAGACCGCCGATTAAAGGTGCACGATATAGCTGCGATAGTAGGCATCTCAGAAGAACCCGTGTGGCATATCTTACATGAGATTTTAGGCATGAGGAAGCTGTCAGCAAGGTGGGTGCCGCGTTTGCTGACTGCAGACAATAAGCGCATCCGTGTGACCAGTTCAGAGCAGTGTTTGGAGCTGTTTAATCGCAATCCAAAAGAGTTTTTGCGTCGTTACGTGACCGTCGACGAAACATGGATTCACTACTACACTCCAGAGACCAAGGAGCAGTCAAAACAGTGGACCTTACCCGGTGAACCTGCTCGGAAGAAGGCGAAGACGGTTCCGTCGGCCGGAAAGGTGATGGCCACTGTTTTCTGGGATTCTCAAGGTGTGATTTTTATTGACTATCTGGAGAAGGGCAAAACGGTCACAGGACAGTACTACGCCGAACTATTGAGCCGATTTGACGCCGTGTTAGAAGAAAAACGGCCCCATTTGTCTAAAAAGAAAGTGCTTTTCCACCACGATAATGCACCGGCTCACACTTCTGCACTCGCCACGGCTAAATTGGTCAAATTACGCTATGAACTGCTGCCCCATCCACCGTATTCTCCAGATTTGGCTCCGTGCGACTTTTTTTTGTTTCCGAACCTAAAAAATTCGCTCGCCGGGAAGAGATTCCACTCCAATAACGAAATAATCGCCGCCACGGAGGCCTATTTTGCAAACCAAGAGAAAACATTTTTTTCAACGGGGTTAAAAAAATTGGAACACCGCTGGACCAAGTGTATTCAACTAAAAGGAGACTACATTGAAAAATAAATTTTATTTTTTGTAAAATTTTGGTGTTTTCATTTGTAGGCTAGGTACTTATCAAATGACCCTCGTGTGTGTATGTATATGTTCATAATATTTCCGAATATAGGGGTTTATGCAGCCCGACCTAGAGTCTATAACCCCAGGGTCCATTATTTCTTTAGTCACTTGCCGTAGGGAACTCTGGGCTGTAGGTACTAATATACAGTCTTGGGCTACATAAACCCCGATAAGTGTATATATTATATATATATATACAATTTGAGATGGAACATTCATGCAGAGCACATTGTAAAGAAAACAAAATATTTAAATTTTTTATTCCACAAAATAAAAAATATAATGGCATATCCTGCATTGAAAATTATATATTATACATTTTTCCATAGCATTATCAGCTATGGTATAATAGCTTGGGGAGGAGCCTGTGACAATAATATAAAAATGATACAAAAAGCACAAAAAAGAATTTTAAGAATAATAAGTAAAAATAATTTTGTTGAGAAAGTACCAATGAATTTAAATCAGCTCTTTGCATCTGAATCATTACTATACAATTACAACTCGCTGAAGATTAAATTTATAACCTCTAAAAGTACAACAAGAAATAAAACAATAATTCTGCCTAAAAATATTCTAAAAGTGAGCGATAAAAGCAGCTATAATAAGGCTTTTAAAGTATTTAATAATTTACCTAATGATCTCAAAATTTTAGACATAAGGAAAGTTACTGATAAGATCAAATTGAAAAATTGGATACTTGGAAACATTTGTTAAATTTGTCAAAATTATATTCCCTGTTATCAACCTATAAATTTTATATGTTTATTTTATACTAGATCAATTGTGTACATATAGTAATACAATCGAATATACTACTATTATGCATATTGCAAAAATTATATACAGAAAAATAATAAAATTTGTTAATTAGATTTTAAGATTGAAGATGTGTGAATGTTGTTTAAGTGTGAGTTTGTGAGTGGGTATGTGAGATGAGAGTAGGTATGTGTGAGACGTGTTGCTAACCGCAGAAATACATGTTCTGATGTTGCACACGTATACTATATTTAAGAATCCGGACCTGAATGCAGGAAATACATTTTCCTTACAGGGTTACTTGTGTAATGTAATGTAATATTTTGTATCATGATTTGCATGTATCTACATTACTCTGGAATAAATAAATAAAATAAATAAATAAATAAATAAATGTGTGTATTTCCACCCGGAATTTCTATATAATTTTATATTTATTTATTATATCTATTTTTATATTGTTATGCACTATTAACATAAAAGCCTATTAATCTTTTCATATATCCATCATAAATTCTTATTTGCTTTTTATATGCACGGAGAGAAATTTTAGAGTAAAAATTACCAAGGTGCCTTGGTAGCGCATGGATAGACTGTCAAAAGCCGTGATATTCCCAGGTTTCTAATACAATTTATAAGTTTCCCAGGAAAAACTACCATAACCACTTAAAAAAAATACCAAATTATCGGAATAAAAATTACCAGACACACTGATAAAAATTGAGATCTAGTCATTTTTACAAGGTAACCTAAGAATTTTTACTAAGAAAACTGATAAATTTTACCAAATAACCTGGTATTTGTGTATTCGCGCATGCGTACTGCGCATTATTGTGTTTCAGAAGATTGATACTAGAGGCGTGCGCGACGTTAAAATGAAAACAATACACATATTTTCAGTAAGTAATAACGGCGATTCAAATGACTGTTGGTAACAGCTTCCGTGGCGCAGTCGGTAGAATGTCGGACTCTCAACCCAAAGATCGTCGGATCGAATCCCGCTTCCGTAAAAGTTTTTTTTCAGTTAAATGTTTTTTCATCCTTGTTTCTGTTTCTATTTCTATATTAAAATACTATATATCCATCAATATGGATAAAAAAAGTTAATTTTTTTAATTTAAATTAACTAAAAAAAAATTTTACCAAGGCACTTTGGTAAAAAGTTTGAAATTGTCAGTCTGTCCATCCATTACCATAGAAACTGGTAATTTTGTCTCGAATATTTGTAATTTTCACTACAAAATTTCTCTCGGTGTGCATATCCTTCTTAAAGCTCAATCAATTAAGGCTCAATAAATGAGAAAAATACTATATAATGTTATACAACTTCAAATGGTAAAAACTTATTAAATCTCATATAATATTTTTACGCTGGTATTCTTTTGTTAAATTGGATTTTACTAATAACTATTATAAATGTTTTAGTAGGAAATACTATATTATCCTTATGAATTAATTTATTCATAGAAACCCATACTTTTTTAATGAGATTTTCCTTATAAATCCATGTAAGTTTGTACTGTTGAAATTGCTATATTGTATTTCCCCATTAATACACATAAAATATGATGGCCCTCAGATAACCTTATAAAATATTTAATGCGAATTTTTTTTGGCTGTTTAAAATCATAGATATTTTATGCGGTTTTATAAGGTTCTAAAGGGCCGTTTCAACAGGGACGGGCGTGTAATGCGTTTTTGAGCCAGCGACTATTATCCGGTGGTGCATCATCGCTGTGATCTCATGGATCCCTATTGCGGAACACCTGGATCGTCGCCATCGCGGGATCCTAGTGACCCCACTACCGGTAATGCCCGATCATCTCCTCGCAACACCCATAATGTCCTACTATACTGGGTCAAGTATAAGCTCACAACTACGATCACACGTACTTTCAACGTGATCGTTGTTGACTAGACCGGAGTTCGAGCGCGACTGACTGAGTGAGCGCATGCGGCCCGCGAGCAGTGCGCCGAAGGAAGACGGCAGTTACGAGTTTGCGCAGCAGCGACTTGCCCCGATTGGTGGCTCGAGCAGCGCGCGCGTTCAAACTGCGAGCGCACGAGCAGGTGAGTAACACGAGGTCCACACATACAATGGAGTTACGTAAACGTGCGAAACTAAGCGAAACGGTTATTAAAATTATTTCTAAACCCAAGTAGGCCGGGGGTATGAAGTACAAGCATATAAGGGAGTAACGTAGACACAAAAAATAAGCAAAACGATTATTTAAATAATTTTTAAACCCAAATAGCTGGGGGATATAAGATCCACGCATATTAGGGAATTATATAGACACGCAACAATAAGCAAGAGAATGATTTAACCAATTTTTAATCCCAAGTACGCGGAGGATATGAGGTCACCGCATATATGTGCAAATCCGCGGACTACAGACAACAACTGGAGTACAAAAACGGAAAAAATTTTTTTTGAGGGCACACCTACCACATAAGGTTTTTTCGGTTCTTTGGGGGTTCCCCAACATGAAAATACTTGTGTACACTCATTATCCGTTGCCAAACTTTTTTGCCGACGAAATCAATTTTTCTTATGGAAACCCTGTTGAAAATATCCATGTGGATTTTACATTGATTTCCACATGGAATCCATATGGAATCCATATGGAATCTATACGGATTCCATATGGATTCCACGTCGATTCCATGTGGAAATCAGTCCCAAATCGTCCTGTGGATTTCCACATGGAATTCCATATAGATTTCTATATGAATTTTTCTACAAACATTTGTAAAACAAAATCCGTATGGATTTCCATGTAGATTTCCATGGAGAAATCCAGGTAAAAACGATATGATCCATATAGATTTCCATATGGATTTCCATATGGATTTCCATGTGGTAATTTAAATGTTTATAAAAATGTTTATTTATAAAATTTTTAAATTTTTTTACTAGGGATACGTTTTTTACCATATCAGTAAAGCATAAAAAATTATAAACTATAATTTCCTCTTATGTAATTCTTCGAAAAGATTCTACAGTGCTTGTTGTCAAAAATATGTATCCTAGTAAAAAAAAATATAACAATTTTATAAATAAACATTTTTATAAACATTAAAATTACCATATGGAAATCCATGTGGAAATCTATATGGATCATATCGTTTTTACCTGGATTTCCCCATGGAAATCTACATGGAAATCCATACGGATTTTGTTTTACAAATGTTTGTAGAAAAATTCATATAGAAATCTATATGGAATTCCATGTGGAAGTCCACAGGACAATTTGGGACTGATTTCCACATGGAATCGACATGGAATCCATATGGAATCCGTATAGATTCCATATGGATTCCATATCGATTCCATGTGGAAATCAGTGTAAAATCCACATGGATATTTTCAACAGGGAATTTAACATGGGAAAAATGGATGAAAAGTAGTCATTGATGATTAACCAATAGCAAACTATTGAAGAGGCCAAACCAAATTCCACAAAAAAACGATTAAAGTTGAAGAATAGAGCTTTAATTTGAGATGAGAATCGTTAAAATCGGTCGATTCTGTGCAAAGCTACGTGAAGTGGAAAACGGCGAAAAATGACAAAAATTTGAAGAATTACGTGGGTTTGAAAAAAATCGCTCATTTTCGTCATTATTCGCCATTTTCAAATTCACGTAGCTTTGCACAGAATCGACCGATTTTAACGATTCTCATCTCAAATTAAAGCTCTATTCTTCAGCTTCAATCGCTTTTTTGTAAAATTTGGTTTGGCCTCTTCAATAGTTTGCTATTGGTTAATCATCAATGACTATTTTTCGTCCATTTTTCCCATGTTAAATTTCCATAAGAAAAATTGATTTCGTCGGCAAAAAAGTTTGGCAACGGATAATGGGTGTACACGAGTATTTTCATGTTGGGGGACCCCCAAAGAACCGAAAAAACCTTATGTGGTAGGTGTGCCCTCAAAAAAAATTTTTTCCGTTTTTGTACCCTAGTTGTTGTCTGTAGTCCGCGGATTTACACATATGGGAGTAATGTAGACACACAAATAAGCAAAACGATTATTTAAATAATTTTTAAACCCAAGTAGGCGGGGGATATGAGATTCACGCATATAAGAGAGTAATGTATACATAAATAAATAAGCAAAACGATTATTTAAATAATTGTTAAACCCAAGTAAGCGGGGGATATGAGGTCCACGCATATAAGGGAGTAATGTAGACATGAAAAAATAAGCAAAACGATTATTTAAATAATTTCTAAACCCAAGTAGCCGGGGGATATGAGATCCACGCATATTAGGGAATTATGTAGACGTGCAACAATAAGCAAGAGAATGATTTAACCAATTTTTAAACCCAAGTATGCTGGGGATATGAGGTCCACGCATATTTGGGAGTAATGTAGACATGAAAAAATAAGCAAAATGATTATTTAAATAATTGTTAAACTCAAATAAGCGGGGGATATGAGGTCCACGCATATAAGGGAGTAATGTAGACTTGAAAAAATAAGCAAAACGATTATTTAAATAATTTTTAAACCCAAGTAGGCGGGGGATATAAGGCCCACGCATATAAGGGAATAATGTAGACTTGCAACAGTAAGCAAGACTATTATTTAAATAATTTGTAAACCCAAGTAGGTGAGGAATACGAGCTCCACGCATATAAAGGATTTTACAAGGTTCCAAGCATTTTAAACAAAGCAATTTCAATATCATTGTACGTAAAACATTAAGCGTGGATCTCATATTCCCCGGCTACTTGGGTTTAAACATTATTTAAATAATGGTTTTGCTTATTTTTTCATGTCTACATTACTCCCTTATATGCGTGGACCTCATATCCCCCGGCTACTTGGGTTTAAAAATTATTTAAATAATCGTTTTGCTTATTTTTTGTGTCTACATTACTCCCTTATATGCGTGTATCTCATACCCCCGGCCTACTTGGGTTTAGAAATAATTTTAATAATCGTTTCGCTTAGTTTCGCACGTTTACGTAACTCCATTGTATGTGTCGATCTCGTGTCACTCGCCTGCTCGTGCGCTCGCAGTTTGAACGCGCGCGCTGCTCGAGCCACCAATCGGGGCAAGTCGCTACTGCGTAAACTCGTAACTGCCGTCTTCCTTCGGCGCACTGCCCGCGAGTCTCCGCGCATTCCGCACATCGCGTGTGCTTCCCACCCCCGGTGCGTCCCCCACCGCACCGGCGCCCTACGCCGCTCGGACGCTCTCGGGCTCTCCACGTGGCTCAAGCGCTCTCTCCCCGTCCCACCGCGTAACTGCCGCGACTTCTAGAAATTTCTGACCTTCGCTTTTGTTTTCATCTTATCTTACACGCGAATAAGATAATTATTTACAAAATTATTTGAAAACGCATAACACCTCATAAAATAGATTATGCTTTTTTATAAATTTTACATTTTTTCTGATAAAGTAGCGTTTGTTGTGTAACAGAAAATACATGTATGATAAAAACAATTTGTAATTAAGTATTCGTATTAAATATATTCTGTTTTAAACATATACTATTTTATTTAATACGTATTATATCGTTTTTTCCAATATTTATATTGCATATAGATTCATATAAAATAAGTTTTTTAATGTGTGTATTTCCACCCGGAATTTCTATATAATTCTATTTTTATATTGTTGTGCACTATTCACATAAAAGCCTATTAATCTTTTCATATATCCATCATAAATTCTTATTTGCTTTTTATATGCATATCCTTATTAAAGCTCAAGTAATTAAGGCTCAATAAATGAGAAAAATACTATATAATGTTATACAATTTCAAATGGTAAAAACTTATTAAATCTCATATAATATTTTTACGCTGGTATTCTTTTGTTAAATTGGATTTTACTAATAACTATTATAAATGTTTTAGTAGGAAATACTATATTATCCTTATGAATTAATTTACTTATAGAAACCCATACTTTTATAATGAGATTTTCCTTATAAATCCATATAAGTTTGTAGTGTAGAAATTACTATATTGTATTTCTCCATTAATACTCATAAAATATAATGAACCTCACATAGCCTTATAAAATATTTAATGGGAATTTTTTTTGGCTGATTAAAATCGTAGATATTTTATGCGGTTTTATAAGGTTCTATAGGGCCGTTTCAACAGGGCATCCATTTAAGGTTAAAATCTTTTTACGGTTTTTTTCAAAAGCGTGATTTTAAAAAATCACACCGATGTATCAGTTTGAAATTTATAGACTATTTTGTATGCGATATATCGACAGCGGAACGGAATAAGGTCGAATATTAAATATTAATGAATTTTTAAATCATTGTAAATTTTTAAATCGTTTTAAAACACGTAGAATGAATAAACATATATTATATTTCAACTGTATGCTATACATATAGGAACGATAAATTAATTTGGAGGAAGCTACGTGGCAATGTCTTGGCAGCGGTTTTTCAAAAAGGCCTCAGAAGCCACTATGTATAGGACCCCCTTTAATACGTAAAATACAAATCACTTTCTTGTTTGAGTATCCGCAGCAAAATTTATATTAATGCTTACATTTACATGCATTGAAACAGCCTTATTTTCAATAATTATAAAGTATGGTACAAAAATAAACTGCTGAGGAATACAAAATAATTTACGATGATTGAATATGATATGACACTTTTAATAGAAAATCTATTAAAATAATTATTTTTTTTTTAATTTCAATCTAGCTTATACCAGTTGAAAATTTTTTGTTAACAAGTATTTAAAACAATAAAATAAAAAAATATTCATTGAATCTTAACTATTTTTGATTCAGTATCGAATGATGCAACTTTTATTTTGATTGTAGATTCATCAATAGGTTTATATGAATGATATTTTCGTGTGTATGGTATAGTGTTAGAAGCCTCGAATCTACTCTTTAACTTTCTAGCTCTAGCTTCAATCTTTTTTGCAGATACCCAATGAAACCTACAATATAACAAAAATAGTTTGATCATATTTTTGTTATATTGTAGGTTTCATTGGGTATCTGCAAAAAAGATTGAAGCTAGAGCTAGAAAGTTAAAGAGTAGATTCGAGGCTTCTAACACTATACCATACACACTCATTTTTCTCATGAAAAAAATTATTTTTTTCTAATATGATCAAACTGTTTATATTTTAACCTTAAGTGGATGCCCTGTTGAAACGGCCCTATAGAACCTTACAAAACCGCATAAAATATCTACGATTTTAAACAGCCAAAAAAAATTCGCATTAAATATTTTATAAGGTTATATGAGGTTCATCCTATTTTATGAGTATTAATGGAGAAATACAATATAGTAATTTCTACACTACAAACTTATATGGATTTATAAGGAAAATCTCATTATAAAAGTATGGGTTTCTATAAGTAAATTAATTCATAAGGATAATATAGTATTTCCTACTAAAGCATTTATAATAGTTATTAGTAAAATCCAATTTAACAAAAGAATACCAGCGTAAAAATATTATATGAGATTTAATAAGTTTTTACCATTTGAAATTGTATAACATTATATAGTATTTTTCTCATTTATTGAGCCTTAATTGCTTGAGCTTTAACAAGGATATGCATATAAAAAGCAAATAAGAAATTATGATGGATATATGAAAAGATTATTAGGCTTTTATGTGAATAGTGCATAACAATATAAAAATAGAATTATATAGAAATTCCGGGTGGAAACACACACATATAAAAACTTATTTTATATGAATCTATATGCAATATAAATATTGGAAAAAACGATATAATACGTATTAAGTAAAATAGTATATATTTAAAACAGAATATATTTAATACGAATACTTAATTACAAATTGTTTTTATCATACATGTATTTTCTGTTACACAACAAACGCTACTTTATCAGAAAAAATGTACAATTTATAAAAAAGCATAATCTATTTTATGAGGTGTTATGCGTTTTCAAATAATTTTGTAAATAATTATCTTATTCGTGTGTAAGATAAGACGAAAACAAAAGCGAAGGTCAGAAATTTCTAGAAGTCGCGGCAGTTACACGGTGGGACGGGGAGAGAGCGCTTGAGCCACGTGGAGAGCCCGAGAGCGTCCGAGCGGCGTAGGGCGCCGGTGCGGTGGGGGACGCACCGGGGGTGGGAAGCACACGCGATGTGCGGAATGCACGGAGACTCGCGGGCCGCATGCGCTCGCTCAGTCAGTCGCGCTCGAGCTCCGGTCTAGTCAACAACGATCACGTGGAAGCTACGTGTGATCGTAGTTGTGAGCTCATGCTTGACCCAGTATAGTAGGACATTATGGGTGTTGCGAGGAGATGATCGGGCATTACCGGTAGTGGGGTCACTAGGATCCCGCGATGGCGACGATCCAGGTGTTCCGCAATAGGGATCCACGAGATCACAGCGATGATGCACCACCGGATAATAGTCGCTGGCTCAAAAATGCATTACACGCCCGTCCCTGTTGAAACGGCCCTATACGCGGAGCGCTCATTTTAGCTACGGCAGCATAAAGTTACTTCGTGCTAATACATCATACTATTCGCTGCCACAGAAGTAAACAATGCGTGCGTGGAGAGTAACGCCACCATACCAGTGTAGCTTGGAAACTGTCGAGCTTCAATAGCAAGAGGTTCATACCACGGTGGTATGAGATTCTTACAATCGAGGAGTTTCGTTTGGCACCGTTGCACGAATTCCATACTCTCGTGGTATAAACTTTCTGCTTTCGGCGCATGGGGGTATCTCCTCCTACGGTAGCCTGCTCTACTATGCTAGTCAAGTATAACAAAAATTGATGCTTCTATAGCACGAGATCCCGTACTATCATAGTTAAATTGAGCTCTCCGTGTAGAACCTTATAAAACCGCATAAAATATCTACGATTTTAACAGCCAAAAAAAATTCGCATTAAATATTTTATTAGGTTATCTGAGGGCCATCATATTTTATGTGTATTAATGGGGAAATACAATATAGCAATTTCTACAGTACAAACTTACATGGATTTATAAGGAAAATCTCATTAAAAAAGTATGGGTTTCTATAAATAAATTAATTCATAAGGATAATATAGTATTTCCTACTAAAACATTTATAATAGTTATTAGTAAAATCCAATTTAACAAAAGAATACCAGCGTAAAAATATTATATGAGATTTAATAAGTTTTTACCATTTGAAATTCTATAACATTATATAGTATTTTTCTCATTTATTGAGCCTTAATTCATTGAGCTTTAACAAGGATATGCATATAAAAAGCAAATAAGAATTTATGATGGATATATGAAAAGATTAATAGGCTTTTATGTTAATAGGGCATAACAATATAAAAATAGAATTATATAGAAATTCCGAGTGAAAATACACACATTTATTTATTTATTTATTTATTTATTTATTTTATTTATTTATTCCAGAGTAATGTAGATACATGCAAATGATGATACAAAATATTATATTACATTACACAAGTAACCCTGTAAGGAAAATGTATTTCCTGCATTCAGGACCGGATTCTTAAATATACTATATGTGTGCAACATCAGAACATGCATTTCGGCGGTTAGCAACACGTCTCACACATACCTACTCTCATCTCACATACCCACTCACAAACTCACACTTAAACAACATTCAAACATCTTCAATCTTAAAATCTAATTAACAAATTTTATTATTTTTCTGTATATAATTTTTGCAATATGCATAATAGTAGTATATTCGATTGTATTACTATATGTACATAATTGATCTAGTATAAAATAAACATATAAAATTTATAACTTGATAACAGGGAATATAATTTTGACAAATTTAACAAATGTTTCCAAGTATCCAATTTTTCAATTTGATCTTATCAGTAACTTTCCTTATATCTAAAATTTTGAGATCATTAGGTAAATTATTAAATACTTTAATAGCCTTACTATAGCTGCTTTTATCGCTCACTTTTAGAATATTTTTAGGCAGAATTATTGTTTTATTTCTTGTTGTACTTTTAGAGGTTATAAATTTAATCTTCAGCGAGTTGTAATTGTATAGTAATGATTCAGATGCAAAGAGCTGATTTAAATTCATTGGTACTTTCTCAACAAAATTATTTTTACTTATTATTCTTAAAATTCTTTTTTGTGCTTTTTGCATCATTTTTATATTATTGTCACAGGCTCCTCCCCAAGCTATTATACCATAGCTGATAATGCTATGGAAAAATGCATAATATATAATTTTCAATGTAGGATATGCCATTATATTTTTTATTTTGTGGAATAAAAAATTTAAATATTTTGTTTTCTTTACAATGTGCTCCGCATGAATGTTCCATCTCAAATTGTAGTCAAAGTATATACCTAGATATTTACAGCTCTCTACTCTCGTAAGTTGTTCAGTGCCAATTCTTAAATTCATGTTTCTAGGTACACTATCGTAGTAATTTCCAAATGTTGTATATACTGTGTTTTATTCACATTCAGTGAAAGTTTGTTAAGGGCTAAGCAAGTTGACACTGCTTTTAAATACCCGTTCATTTTGACTTCGACTTCACTCCACGTTTTTCCTGCAGCTAATATAGCTGTATGATCTGCATACGATAATGTGGACTCTTTGGGCATGCTAGTTAGTAGATCGTTTATATATATAATGAACAGTAATGGTCCAAGTATTGTTCACTGTGAAACCCCTGTGTTTACCATTAACTGTTCACTAATATTATCGCCTATTCTTACAAACTGTCCCCTGTGTTTCAGATAACTTTCTAGTAAAGAAAACGCTGTTTCTCTTATTCCATACCTATGTAGCTTGTCTAACAATATTTTATGATTAACCGTATCAAAAGCTTTTGCTAAATCTAAAAATGTTACTGCTATTGGTAGACTCTTATCCAGTTTTTCATAGATTCTTTTTGTAATGAAATTTAAAGCATCGTTTGTTCCTCTATTTTTTATGAAGCCGTATTGAGTATCACTTAACAAGTTATTAATTATAACCCATTCGTAAATTCTGTTATATATTATTTTTTCAAATATTTTTGCTATATTTGATATTAGTGATATTGGTCTATAGTTTTCCATTTTATTTTTCAATCCAGATTTATATATTGGTATTATTTCTGCAACTTTTAAAGCTTCTGGCCATGTTTTAGTTTCTATACATTGATTTAGAATGTCAGCTAGTGTATCTGTTATGTATGGTGATATTATTTTTAGTGTCTTTGCATTAATCTTATCAACTCCTCCATTTTTTAATTTCATATTATCTATTATTTTCTGAATCTCATATTTATTAGTTGGTTTTAAAAACATGGTTTTAGGGTTATGTTTCGGTAATTCTAGCTCTTTATCTTTAGGTTTTTCAATGGATTCTGCCATTTTTGAACCGATATTGCAATAGTGTTCATTTATAGCTTTTACAATTTCTTTAGGGTCTTTTATTATCTTTTTTTTTGTCAGTTTTTATTTCGGTGATATCTCTATTCTTTTTATCTTTTTTAGTTGTCCCCAAAGTATCATTAATTATTGACCATAGCTGTCTAGGGTTATTACTGCTTTTTCTATAAGATTTTTTTCATGTTTCATTTTTGCATTTTTTATTATTTTATCTAGTAATTTTACGTAGTCTTTGTATTCTTTTATTTGGTTCATTTTTCATCCTTTTATATAAGGAGTCCTTTTTTTACAAGACACTATAATTGCATTTGTTATCCAGTCTTTCCTGTGCATTTTGTTGTTATTCCAATTTTTGCCTCTTTTTCGGTATATATATCGACTCTTTTCTATACAATTTTGAATCTTCTTTATCATGCAATTAATCGCTATAGTTGGATTTTTCTCCGATTTATAAATTGACCAATCTATTGATGAAGCAATATCTCTTAGTTTGTTGTAATTATATTTACAGACTATATCTGTTGAGTTATCCATCTTGTGGCTATTTTTATTATCTATCTGTATAAATAAAGGATAATGATCTATTATTGGACGTTTGAGTTTATAAGTTTTAGTCGTTATTGTTTTTGTTTTTATGAAAATATTATCAATACAAGTTCCCTTTTCTGTATTTAAATCATATGGCCTAGTTGTTCCAATAAAATCTGGGTAAAAACTCTTGTTTAAAAGGTTGTTTAGAAAATCCTGACCTATAAGGTTATCTTTGAGTATATCTGTATTGAAGTCTCCAATTACGAGGGTCATTTGATAAGTACCTAGCCTACAAATGAAAACACCAAAATTTTACAAAAAATAAAATTTATTTTTCAATGTAGTCTCCTTTTAGTTGAATACACTTGGTCCAGCGATGTTCCAATTTTTTTAACCCCGTTGAAAAAAATGTTTTCTCTGGTTTGCAAAATAGGCCTCCGTGGCGGCGATTATTTCGTTATTGGAGTGGAATCTCTTCCCGGCGAGCGAATTTTTTAGGTTCGGAAACAAAAAAAAGTCGCACGGAGCCAAATCTGGAGAATACGGTGGATGGGGCAGCAGTTCGTAGCGTAATTCGACCAATTTAGCCGTGGCGAGTGCAGAAGTGTGAGCCGGTGCATTATCGTGGTGGAAAAGCACTTTCTTTTTAGACAAATGGGGCCGTTTTTCTTCTAACACGGCGTCAAATCGGCTCAATAGTTCGGCGTAGTATTGTCCTGTGACCGTTTTGCCCTTCTCCAGATAGTCAATAAAAATCACACCTTGAGAATCCCAGAAAACAGTGGCCATCACCTTTCCGGCCGACGGAACCGTCTTCGCCTTCTTCGGAGCAGGTTCACCGGGTAAGGTCCACTGTTTTGACTGCTCCTTGGTCTCTGGAGTGTAGTAGTGAATCCATGTTTCGTCGACGGTCACGTAACGACGCAAAAACTCTTTTGGATTGCGATTAAACAGCTCCAAACACTGCTCTGAACTGGTCACACGGATGCGCTTGTTGTCTGCAGTCAGCAAACGCGGCACCCACCTTGCTGACAGCTTCCTCATGCCTAAAATCTCATGTAGGATATGCCACACGCGTTCTTCTGAGATGCCTACTATCGCAGCTATCTCGTGCACCTTTAATCGGCGGTCTGACAAAACGATATCGTGTATTTTTGTCACGTTCTCCTCCGTAGTGGCTGTTTTCGGAGCACCTGGGCGTGGATCATCAAAAACCGACGTACGACCACGTTGAAACTCGTTATACCAAAATTTAACGGTCGCCATCGAAGGAGAAGCATCCCCATACACTGCATCCAAGCGTTCTTTAATTTCACTGCGCGATTTCCCTTCCAAAAACAAGAATCGAATCACCGACCGATATTGTTCTTTCTCCATTTTTTCAAAAATCAACGGACACATTTGCTTTCACACGCTCTCAAAAATAAACTACAACTCCGATCCGGCTGAAATTTCGTCTGTAACGGTTTACAGGAAGATACTGCACTGTAGTGTATTTCTGGTGCGATAGTGGCACCATCTGGCGGTGAGGCTAGGTACTTGTCAAATGACCCTCGTACAAAGTGATTCTTAACATCTTTTTTTAATATTAGATATTTATTTAAGTTATAGTTGAATTTTAACGGAGTTATATCATGCAATCTATATAACGACGAAATCTCTAATTTACTGTTGTTATTTAAGGTTATACTTGTATTTAATATTTTAATATTATCCATTTCTATTATTCCTATTACTTGTGTAACGTTTTCTTTGATATAAACAACCACACCATCAGATTTATTGATTTTACTATTATTATAGTATGATTTATACCCCTTAACTTGAAATATTCATACCTGTCTAAAATATTTGTTTCTGTGCAAACAATTACATAAGGTTTGATCTTAAGACTCTTAATGAGGATTTGTAACTTTTCAAAATTTGCATTCAAGCTTCTTATATTGGTATACATAATCACATTATCTTTCCTGTTACTTTCCTTATTAAGCGTCTCAACATCATCGGAACTTATTTCTTGTTTTACTACTTCTTGTTGTATTTCTTCTATAAAATCTTCATTATGATTCATTTTATTATGTTACTATTTTTCCACAACACCATCCGGGAACTTCCTCGCTGTTAATGTTGTCCTTCCTCTTGTAATTATAGAGCTCTTAGTCAGTATTTCTTTGTTGTTGGGCGTATTATTTCTTTCCAAGTTGTCTAGAGATTCGGTTACTATATCTTGGTCTTAAGTTTCCGGCGTAACCTGTTTTAACATTTGTTGTTGACTTCTCGACTGGTAAGTTATCTTCAGGCTTCTTTATTGGTAAAGTAGGTTTCTTATGATAATTTTCTGTTTTTTTTCAAAGAATCATATGGATAATCTGTTTTTTGTATCATTATGTATAGATAATTTTTATGACTCACATACGTTCCAGTTATTGGCTGCATGTTGTGTATTTCTTTTTGTTTTCTGGTTCTTTTTGTTGTAATTAATGCAGTTAATACATTGTAAATTTTTCTAATCACATAATTTTTCTTCATGTTTCTCTGAGCAGTGTAGACATATATATTCTCCTTTACATTTTTTAGCACTATGCCCATATGTTTTACATTTGTGACACATACCGATATTGTAATCATCGTAGACTCTGCATCTGCTTGCTCCAACATAGATTTTCTTCTCACGCATAATATAAGCATATGCATCTGCATTAACTTCAGCTATCAACGTCGTAGAATTGGTTTTATTATTGATATACTTATGCATTATATTTAACTCCATATTATCTTCTATTTCATTTCTGTTTTTTATATCCATTTCAATGTCTTGATTGCTTTCTGTTTGGTACTCATTGTCTACATTTATAATTTTAATTCTAGATTTTTTCAATTCTTCAATTTGAACTTCTGCTTTTTTAGTCGTGTTAATTTTAAGTTTCATCTTGTTTACGTCTTGCTTATTTTTACATTTGATGATTATTTTGTCTTTGGTTATTATGATTTTGTTAACAGGTATCGTTGTGTTCTTATTTATTGACATTTTGGTTTCGTGAAATAATTTTTTTAGATCCTCCTTGTTCTTTGGTTTTATGATGATATCTGGAATATTATTATTAGTTTGATTTATCTGTTTACCAGTTATTTGTGCATAAGTTGACCCAGTTGAAGTTTGTTCTTTTCCATTCATTTGAAGCAGTTTATTATTTTCCAATAATTCATTATTTAACAGTTTTAGTATTTCATTTTTATCCATAATCTCCTTAATTAGCTCTTTTTGGTGTTTGTTCTCAATAGTTAACTTTTCATTTTTGTTATCTTGTTTTTTGTATCTCCGTTACCAAATCTTGATTTTCTATTATCAATTTTTGATTTTCTGAAGGTTCACTTGTTTTAATTTGTGTCAGTTCATCTTCAGTTCGCTTTAATCTTTGCTTTGTATCTATATAGCTTTTCTTTGTTATTTCACTTTTTTCTTTTAATGTGTCGTACTTTTCTTTTGACGTTTCATATTTTTCTTTTAATACTGTATAATGTTTCCCCAGTTTTTCCTTTTCATTCTGTAAAAGTACACTTGCAACACGTGGGTCTTTAGAGGTTATGTTATCTAGATCGTGGTCTTCGCAAATAATGTACAGACTATCTATGTAGTTCTGTGTCTTTTTTCTTAAATAATCACTTTTGTGGTAGACCCCTTGACACACTGCACATATTAGGCACTGCACTAAACTTTGAGGATGACATGTGAATGAAATATCTGAAGGAGCAGTATGCTTTAGCACCCATTTGTCCTCCGCCATGTTGGAATGTCATTAAAAAGCTTATTTTATATGAATCTATATGCAATATAAATATTTGAAAAAACGATATAATACGTACTAAATAAAATAGTATATGTTTAAAACAGAATATATTTAATACGAATACTCAATTGTAAATTGTTTTTATCATACATTTATTTTCTGTTACACAATAAACGTTACTTTATCAGAGAAAATGTACAATTTATAAAAAAGCATCATCTATTTTATGAAATGTTATGCGTTTTCAAACAATTTTGTAAATAATTATCTTATTCGCGTGTAAGATAAGATGAAAACAAAAGCGAAGGTCAGAAATTCCTAGAAGTCGCGGCAGTTACGCGGTGGGAAGGGGAGAGAGCGCTTGAGCCACGTGAAGAGCCCGAGAGCGTCCGAGTGGCGTAGGACGCCGATATGGTGGGGGACGTGCCGGGAGTGGAGAGCACACGCGATGTGCGTAATACGCGAAGACTCGCGGGTCGCATGCGCTCACTCAGTCAGTCGCGCTCGAGCTCCGGTCGAGTCAACAATGATCACGCAGAAGGTATGCGTGATCGTAGTTGTGAGCTCATGCTTGACGCAGTATAGTAGGGCATTATGGGTGTTGCGAGGAGATGATCGGGCAGTGCCGGTAGTGGGGTCACTAGGATCCCGCGTTGACGACGATCCAGGTGTTATGCAATAGGGATCCATGAGATCACAGCGATGATGCACCACCGGATAATAGGCGCCGGCTCAAAAACGCATTGCACGCCCGTAACATCGCCACGCGACAACGGTCCCGTAGATAGGTATCGGGAGACGGGATCGACCTCATCGAACAACAGTAGGAATTGTAATTATGACATAGCACAGGGCGTGAGGGATTCGGATAAATTAACGGACGCGTGTGAATTAATACGTTTTCTAGCGTCTAAGGCAGAGTCTGTCTTAAAAGAGCAAACATTAGTGGTATCAAATATATATCGCGTTTCGTCTTGCATGTTGGGGAGTTCATGTAGCTTTGCGTGGAGCACAGCCCACTCTTATTTTCGTGTGTTACAAAACTATTGCCGCTTCTAATCGTGATTTGTGTACAAGACTAAAGTGCCACTTGAATATATTAATTCCCAATTAAGACCATTACAAGAGATAATTAATTTGGACTTGTTTTTTTATTTACATCGAAAAAGACTCATCATAAAAAATTACAAAGATTTTCTAGTTAGCAAATACGCAATTTATAAAAAAAAAAAACAAAACTATGTTTTTTTATGGGTTTTAATGGGGACTTCCTACATAATTCTATAAGGATATTTGCTAATTCTATAAGACCTCTATAAACTATTGCTTTGGAAATTTTATTTTTGGCCGAATCCATCTCAAATCAGGTTGCCCACGGATGCCTCTGTCACCGATCATTTTGGGATAAAAGTATTTATGTTCTTCTCCAAAAATGATTTAACCCGTATATTTTAATTTTTTTGTTGCAACAAAATTTCATGTGTTCAGCAATGTCGCAAAATTCCGAGAAAATTCTTACTTAGAAATAAATTTTTTCAATGTAATTTTCAAACAGCTATTGCTTCACCAGCTTTAAGCTTTTTAGTGTGCAACACATAATTCCACTCAGGTTTGAGCCCTCTTTCATGGTCTGTAGGTTATTTTCAAAAAAAATAAAAAATACCCGAGTTATGCACTTTTTACTGAAAAATGCAGTTTTTAGAAAAATGCGTTTTTCTCAAAAAAGCCTATTTTTTTTTCTCAAATTTCTTTTCACATGATAGAGGACGTAAATAGCTATCTAGGCGTGTTTGTGAGATTCACGGGTTTTCCGCTGGGATAGCGATCATTAATCAGATAACACACAAACAAATTTTTCACGCTTAGCGCTTATATATAGTGATATAACAATGATATAACAGTTAATATAAAGATGTTTATCTTTGTGCGTATATAAGTAATATACAGGTATGCTCATATGTATGTATTTTTTTTTATTTATGTCTTTTAGATTTTTTATTTTTATAACTACCTTTGTTTTTCGGATTCGTTATTCTTACTTCAGTAAGGGGACGATCAGCGGTCTTTGTTGTCAAACAATGTACTTTATCATTGCACGTTTCTTTAATCCATAAATGAGTTTTTGAAATTCCAGGATACTTAGGAGTAGCAAGCCAATCAACATTTTTTACTTTTCTAAACTCTTCTACGTCAACGTCTTGTAAATGTATTATTTTAATTGCATCTGTATATTTTTGAACGTGCTCTACAAAATCGTTGCCATTTTGAATGAATTTTTGATGGGGCTCTCGAAGATTATGCAAAATAGCATAATGCTTTATAAGTCCACCCACACCATCAACAGCTCCTTTACCGTGCCCAGTAGCAGAGAACAACCATTTTATATCAAATGGTCTCGTTTTAATTCATATAATTGAAAGCGATTTTTAAAGTGGCTAGCGGCACCGTCTGATACAATGGTAATTTTCAATCTCTTATCAAGGGGATTCGACACAATGTTTCGCAGTCACAAGTGATGACCGAAAACATGATTCAGCGTATGCTTTGCTAGCAGTAAAAACAATTATAACGTACTTGAAAGCCAATTGTTGTGATTCAATAAAAAGTTACCATTGTATCAGACGGCGCCACTAGCCACTTTAAAAATCGCTTTCAATTATATGAATTAAAACGAGCACCATTTGATATAAAATGCTACTGCTACTGGGCACGGTAAGAGAGCTGTAGATGGTGTAGGTGGACTTATAAAGCATTATGCTACTTTCATAATCTTTGAGAGCCCCATGAAAAATTCATTCAAAGTGACAACGATTTTGTAGAGCACGTTAAAAAATATAGATATTTATGGATTAAAGAAACGTGCAATGATAAAGTACATTGTTTGACAGCAAAGCCCGCTGATCGTCCCCTTACTGAAGTAAGAATAATGAAGCCGAAAAACAAAGGTAGTTATAGAAATAAAAAATCTAAAAGACATAAATAAAAAAAAATACATACTTATGTGCATACCTGTATATAACGCACAAAGATAAACATCTTTATATTAACTGTTATATCATTGTTATATCACTATATGTCGCTCCCTACAAAACTAGCACCTTTTTTGGCCTCCTTACGAAGACTAGCACATTTCAGAAAACTGCAACGAAAACTAGCATAACTCACGACTTTGCCACGAATACTAGTACAATTCGCGAGGTTGCCGCGAAAACTAGCATCATTCACAAGTTTGCGCCGAATAATAGTACAATCCATAAGATTGCGACGAAAAGTAACACGATTCGCAAGCTTGCCGCGAAAACTAGCACTTCGCGTCACCGTGTTAATTTACATAAGAGGCAGTGGAATGTGCTAGTCTTCGCCGCAATCAAACGGATCGGGCTAGTCTTCAACGCAAATCAATGGGGCGTGCTAGTCTTCGCGGCCAACGCTGAAATGGACTAGTCTTCGTGGCAATCTGAATCGTGCTAGTTTTCGTAGGTAGCGTCGATATAAGCGCTAAGCGTGAAAAATTTGTTTGTGTGTTATCTCATTAGTGATTACTATCCCAGCAGAAAACCCGAGAATCTCACAAACACGCCTAGATAGCTATTTGCGTCCTCTATTATGAGAAAAGAAAATTGAGAATAAAATAGGCTTTTTCGAGAAAAACGCATTTTTCTAAAAACTGCATTTTTCAGTAAAAAGTGCATAATTCGGGTATTTTTTATTTTTTTTTTTTTGAAAATAACATACAGACCATGAAAGAGGGCTCAGACCTGAGTGGAATTATGTATTGCACGCTAAAAAGCTTAAAAAACTGGTGAAGCAGTAGCTGTTACGAAATTACATTGAAAGAATTTATTTCTAAGTAAGAATTTCCTCGGAATTTTGCGGCATTGCTGAACGCATGAAATTTTATTGCAACAAAAAAATAAAAATATACGGGTTAAATAATTTTTTGGAGAAGAACATAAATTCTTTTACCCAAAATGATCGGTGACATAGGCATCCGCGGGTCACCTTGTAACGGGCATATAATATGAAGCCCTTATATATATATATATATATATATATTGTAACGCGTGCGCGAGTTAGGTAATTCGAGATTCGAATTACCCGCGCCGAGCAGGCATGCTCACCGGAGGCGCGAGCGCGCGAGCATCCTGACCGGATTAGAACGGTCTCACGACGCGTAATATGCCCGTCGCGTACCCGCGAAGCTGCTACACGGCTTTATAGGAGTCACGGCAGCCATCTTCGTGTCTGCCATCGTGCCGAGAACTTCTCTCGAGTGTGTCTCTAAAAAGTTACGTCATCCGCGCCGTCCTAGCTTTTTATAGTTATCGCGAGTGTAGTGGAGGCGCCGAGTAGGGTGCGTACGTGCGAAAGAGAGACAGAGAGAGAGCGATCTCGAGCCGCGTGAGCCGCACGAGACTGCGAGCGACGAGCCGGCAGTCAGCCCGCCTGCCGACCCAATACAGCGAGTAAGAGAGAGAGAGAAAGAGAGCGCAACTGCTGTGCGAGCGACAGGGAGCGAGAGCGAGTCGAGTACACCGGCTGCTCCTTCCTAATGTAAGTTTTCTACTCTCCTCTCGCGGGTTTATTGTAAAGGCTCGCACGGAAATCGCCCCGTGCAAGCTTTCTGTGCCGTGTACGTGCGACTGTGTGTCAGCCCGCCGTACTTTTACACCGCGCGCGAGAATAGCAGCTTCGCCGCGCGCCGTATCGTTCGCGCGTTTGAATCTTAACGGTCGCGCGCGAACTAACTCATTTGTTCTAATCAGCACGTGCATTGTGCTTGTAGTTATTAATGATTTTAATATACGGTGATATCTAGTTACTCGTCGCGTTGTTCATTACAACCTGTCCTTCTCCCGGATACCGCCGCCTCCGCGGGAAAACGGCTCCGCCGGTCGTTTTCATATCTGAGCATAGCGGCCGCGCGCTTTACTCTTCGAGCGCGCGCTTTTCACTCAGCGATTCAATTAGTTGGAAAGCGAAGTTCGTGTGCGATCTTCGCGTTGTTTTCGGGATTCCAGGAGCAGATCCCCGGGCAAGTCATTTTAGTTTGACACCCGCGGCACCGTGTTCTAGGGCATCGCTGGCCTGTGGCTTGTTGGGATTTTACCCCAGAAGTCATCCCGTTACAACTGGCGCCCAACGTTTTGGGGGTGGAGAAGGACCCGCGGCGCGTACGTGATACGCGGCGAAGCTTGGCGCGAAGAAGCTCAGCAGCATAGCTGAGTATAAGCTGCAAAGAAAGGCTCTTCGTGCCGCAGCTCGTAGGCGCGTGTGTGCGTGTGCGTGACACAGCCGTGCTGTTGCGAGAGTGCGGTCGAGAGGTTAGGCAAGCGATAGCCAATAACCCTCGACCTAGAGTGCCGACGAGGAGAGGTCTTGATCACGAAATTTTTGTACGTGGGTAATTGTTTTTAACAATTAAAAATTTTTTTTTAATAACAATTAATTTTTTTTAACGACAAAAATTTTTTTTAAGCGATAATTAAATTTTTAATTAATTTTTTTCTCGACTCGAAAATTTTTTTTTTTTCGATACGGATTATTCTTTAGTGGACGAAAAATAAAATTTTTTTTTCTTTGCTCGTGCTGTTAGTAGAAAAACAAGAGAAAGTCGGTAGGCACTCTCGGAACAAAAAGTTGACTGTGCGCCCGAGTAAAAACTCGAGCGCAAAAATCCCCTCGAACTTTAAAATTGTTTTTTATTTTTTTAGGTGAAAATTGTATTTATTTTTTGTGTTTTTTGGTGATATTGTCCGTTTTAAGACATATATATATATAAATATTTTCACATATATTTATTTTAAAATTATAAGTGCGAGTAGTTGAGCGTAATTAATTACAAATAGTAATTAATTACAAAAATAGCTTTTGTTCTTTTAGAGCCGCGTACGGGAAACCCTCGTGCGTTATCGAGGTTAAGAGCAACCGCCGTAGCTCTTAGAAAATAACCCGGGTTCGCGTTGAAAAAGCTAGCTCACGGGTTGAATAGGCAATCTCTCTCTGCCATCAATACAGATACTACTCGCGCTAGTAAAATAAGTTCGTGGGGAAGCGCACAGCCAAGTGACACCATGGCCCGATCATCGCAATTTGTGGAATCTGCGATACTCAATTGGGCCTATAAAAAGCCCGAAGAGGAAATAAACGAGGCCATGCAAGCGCTTGGTCTACAGCAGTCAGATCTGCAGTCAGTAAATATGCAGACAGCGATCAAGTGGCTTATGGGCGATTATAGTGCCGCCGATTTCGCGCCAGAGCCGGAGCTGTCGGAGCAGCAAGCATTTGCTAAACGCGAGCAGTCCCGAAGAGCCTTCATCGACTTAACGTTGATGAACAAGTCTGGGTTCACTATTGTGGATCCCAATACTGACCCAGACCTTCCGCACCCGTTCATAACGCTCCTTGATGACCCGATAGTGATGCAGAAACTCTCGGAGTCTCGGAGGATGAACGCTCCACAACAAGCACATAATGTAGGGGTGGAGCCAGCGGAAGAGGTAAACGGCCAGGAGGGTTCCGGGACAGAGATATTGAGCTCTGCGGCACCCACCGGGACATCTTCAGCCGAAGCTGAGGGACGGCTTCAACAGCAACAGCTCCAACAGCAACAACTGCAGCAGTAGCAAATGCAGCAGCAGCAGCAGCAAATACAGCAGCAGCAAATGCAGCAACAGCAGTTGGAGCAACAGCGACGGCAGCAACAGCAACAACAGCAAGAGCAACAGCAGCGGCAGCAAGTGCTCCTGGAGGAGCAGCGCAGGCAACGACAATGCCAACGCAACTACGAAGAAGAGTCGTTGTTGGCACGAAATGGGCAGCACGGTTCTGGCAGCAATCGCGAAACCCGCCGCAGTCGCAAAACCGAGAGTGGCGGCGACAGCGTGAGTCGCGAACCGCCGGGATAGCAGTCGGAGACAATATATTATCGGAGCAGCTACTGGCGGTGATCAAAACACTCGTCGAAGAGGTTGAAGAGCTTAAAGAGAATGTACGAATACTTCAAGGAGCTCGACATCCAACCTCAAGTACGCAATTGGAGGGAGTCCGACCCCCAAGCACGGGCCATAGACGAGGATCACCACATGTGAACTTCCAAGACACGTTCACGTATGCGGAGTTTAACAGCAGCAGCCCAAGTCTCCAGTCCCCAACAGAGGCTAGGAGGAATAATACCAGAAATTCTTCCCAGCGCCAGACTAGGAATGGTGCGACCCAGGACCCGTCTGAGAGGCATACGTATTTGCCTCAGCAGACGAACCGTGATGTGGGCCAGATAGTCCGAAAATGGCACATCAGGTTCTCAGGGTCCTCAAAGGAGCAGAGCGTCGAGTTATTCCTAACAAGAATAGAGGAATGCAGAACTCTAGCTAATCTGTCACACGGCCAGGTGCTTTCGTCGTTGTCAGAGCTCCTAACTGGGGTAGCAGCCACCTGGTACCGGAGTAACCGCCACACATGGCGATCGTGGCCAGATTTCATAGAGGCCATAACGCACATGTATGGCGGGGACAGGGGACATCAGCAGCGCGTCATGGCGGAGAAAAACGCGAGGACTCAAGGCAGAAACGAACTTACGCGTGATTACGTGGTAAATCTACAAGCCATGATCCTAAAGTTGGTTCCGGTGCCTAGCATCGCTCAACAGTTAGACATATTGCACCGGAACGTGCGGCCAGAACTGCAAAAGATGGTAATGCGAAATCAAATTACGGGTTACCGAGGGCTCCTGGACCTGGCCCGGGAAGCCGAATTAGCGCTCGCGGCAGATAAGGTGTATCACTCGCCACCACCGCCCGAGCGCACGTACATGCCAGAATTTGCCTACGTGCCAACTGAGCCGTCCACGGATCAGCGGAAAAAGCAGAGTCCAAGCGTGGCGGCGATGGGGCACCAACAGCACGAGCCTCGAGAGAGCCTCGAGGCTATGTTCCGTCGGGTCATGGCCGAATGCTTATCGGCCTTGACAAAGAAAGGCACCGACGAGAACAAAGGGCAGAAGCCTAGCCCGCCGCCAACCAGAAAACCTAAGAAGAAGGGTAACTGGGAAAATAGGCTGCAGGAGGGCGGGCAAAGTACAAACCAGCCTAGTGGGGGTAGTAGCTCGACCCACCAGGCTAGGCCGCAAAGTCCAAGAAATAACGGACCTCCACAAAGGCAAGAGTACCGAAGGGAACCCGGATATGAGGAAAAGGGAGGCAACAAGCCCAATGCTGCCGGAAACCAACAGGGAAACGGCCAGGGGGGCAGGTAAACACGACCACATACCCGCCCCCAGCTCTCTCACCAGAGACCGAGGGTAACTCGGTCCAATCGTCTGGAGTGGAGAGCGAAGAAGTGCCCGTGATTCAAGCGAATGAAGTCAACCAAGAAACTTGCTCGCGATGGTCGCTTCAAGTAGGTGTAGCCGGTTACAGGTTACGAGCACTCTTCGATACAGGAGCTTCCTGGACTGGGATGAATTCTATAGGCCTACAGCTCGCTACGGCCTGTAGAAAAGAGTTAATCCCAGCTAGCGGCCTAACGGCACGAGTGGCAAACGGGCAAAGTATAGCAGTGGTTGGCTATGTGTATCTGCCCATGGTCGTGGCTGGCGTGTGCAAAGAAGTGCGCGTCGCAATAATGCCAGATCTAGATACGGAGTGCTACTTGGGAGTAAACTTCATTAAGAAGTTTAGCGCTGTCTTAGACCCCACAGATAACACGCTGCATCTCAAGGATGACGATGCAAGCGTAAATATTATGACGCTCATCGTCGACCTCCAGAATTCTGTCTAGGCGATCGTGTATGGAGAGAGAATAAGGTACTATCCTCAGCAGCTGAGTGGATTTCTGCCAAATTAGCCCCGAAGTACGCGGGGCCCTACCCTATTGTTTTCCGATCCTCAGTCTCACCAATCTCCGGGGTCAATTTACCTGTTGCAGGATATGCAGGGCCTGACTCCAGAAATAGCAGAGACGGCGAAGATGGTGATTGCTGGATTAATCCAGTGCAAGCCTGACCCCGCCGTCATTGACTTCCTGGAGCAGGTAGTGGAGGGCATAGACGCGGTGATACAGGCACCACCGCCAATGGAAGAGCCCTCCACTCTTGTCATAGAGGAGTTAGAGGCGCCGGAACCAAGAAGGGGACCTTCGGGACCAACCGACGCAGGCGTTGGCCCGTCCCCGCTCCGGCAACCTCATCCTCCGAAGGAGCAGCGGGAGAAGAGCGGGGCTCAGCCAGAAGAAGCACCAGTCGAGCCGATTGTTGCCGGCCGAGTTCCCGAAGAGGAGGCGGCTCGAGCCCATCATTGTGCGCCGGAAGTTGACGCCGGCGCGGCTCGGGCCGCACAAGGAAAAGAAGGAGATGCTCCGACCCAGGCCCCAAAAGGAGCACCGACCGATGGAGTCGGTGCGGCCTGGGTCCCGGTGGAGCAGGCTCTACAGGAGGCGCGGCGTCTCAGCAAGTCCTCGCGCGCTGCGGAGGACGCTGCCCTGGCAGCACTGGAGGATTTTCTCCAGTGCCACGGTGAGGCCGGCGAGCGGCAAGCCGGCAAATGGGTCGGAATGGCCCAAGGCCGGCGAGAAGAGCTCGCGGCCGCCGCAGAGGCCAGGGCCGCCAGGCTGCGCCGCGCCGCCTTGCAGAAGGAGGAGGAGGCTCGTCTGGCACGTGCGCAGGAGCGCATGGAAGAGGCCAGGCAAGCCAGGAAAAAGGCGGAGGAGACGGCGCGTCGGGCCAAAGAGGAGGCCCAGCGTCGTCTCCTACGAGAAGATGAGCGCCTCCAAAGGGCGCTCGAAGAGGAGCAGGCGGCCCGGGAGGCGTTAAATGCACAGGCGCTTCCCCGGTGCTTCATGTGTGGCGAGCTTGGGGTAAAGAAGTCAAAGCACTGCCCCAACCAAGCTCGCCACAAGGGGCGCCGGACCTACTCCCGGGCCAGCTGAAGAGGGCTAAGCCCCGAAGGGTTTCTTTTTTTTTTGTTTTGTTTTTTTAATAAAAATTAAAAAAAAAAAAGATAATGGGTGACTCCGCTTCTTATACTTCCCTTGTCCCAAATTCCTTCCCGAAAGGCTCCACCGAATTAACCTTATTTTCAGGTACGACGACGGCCATGGATGGCAGAGCTGCTCGCGGTCCCCTAAGCAGCGTCTGGCGGGGGGGTGTAACGCGTGCGCGAGTTAGGTAATTCGAGATTCGAATTACCCGCGCCGAGCAGGCATGCTCACCGGGGGCGCGAGAGCGCGAGCATCCTGACCGGATTAAAACGGTCTCGCGACGCGTAATATGCCCGTCGCGTACCCGCGAAGCTGCTACGGCTTTATAGGAGTCACGGCAGCCATCTTCGTGTCTGCCATCGCGCCGAGAACTTCTCTCCAGCCTCTAAAAAGTTATCTCATCCGCGCCGTCCTAGCTTTTTATAGTTATCGCGAGTGTAGTGGAGGCGCCGAGTAGGGTGTGTACGTGCGAAAGAGAGACAGAGAGAGCGATCCCGAGCCGCGTGAGCCGCACGAGACTGCGAGCGACGAGCCGGCAGCCAGCCCGCCTGCCGATCCAATACAGCAAGCAAGAGAGAGAGAGAGCGCAACTGCTGTGCGAGCTACAGGGAGCGAGAGAGAGTCGAGTGCACCGGCTGCTCCTTCCTAACGTAAGTTTTCTACTCTCCTCTCGCGGGTTTATTGTAAAGGCTCGCACGGAAATCGCCCCGTGCAAGCTTTCTGTGCCGTGTACGTGCGGGTGTGTGTTAGCCCGCCGTACTTTAACACCGCGCGCGAGAATAGCAGCTTCGCCGCGCGCCGTATCGTTAGCGCGTTTGAATCTTAACGGTCGCGCGCGAACTAACTCATTTGTTCTAATCAGCCCGTGCGTGGTGCTTGTAGTTCTTAATGATTTTAATATACTGTGATATCTAGTTACTCGTCGCGTTGTTCATTACAACCTGTCCTTCTCCCAGATACCGCCGCCTCCGCGGGAAAACGACTCCGCCGATCGTTTTCATATCTGAGCATAGCGGCAGCGCGCTTTACTCTTCGAGCGCGTGCTTTTCACTCAGCGATCCAATTAGTTGGAAAGCGATATTCGTGTGTGATCTTCGCGTTGTTTACGGGATTCCAGGAGCAGATCCCCTGGCAAGTCATTTTAGTCTGACACCCGCGGCACCGTGTTCTAGGGCATCGCTGGCCTGTGGCTTGTTGGGATTTTCCCCCACTAGCCATCCTGTTACAATACATATATATTTATATATATATATATATATATATATATATATATATATATACATACATTCTAGGGGGTACCCCCCTACTCGCTCCTCTCGTCAACTCCCATATAAAATAAATTTAAAAATTTTATATTTTGGAATACGAGAACAAATCACCCTGATGTTCATTATTTTAAATTATTACACTTATTTTATTACTTATAAATTATTACTTATATTATTACTTACTTTATAAATATTGAACCATGTTTTAAATTTAACCAATAACTGTCTTGTGTTAATTCGTTTTATATAAACTTTATTAACTATAAAGATTGGTTGAAGAGACGAACAGTTTTCCACGTCACCCTGGGGGTACTGTTCATGGACCGTTGGATTGTTATTTTAAGTGGCATCCTTCGCCAATAGCCCTACATTACCACTATACCTAAAATTTTATGAAATTTTATTAAATATATTTTTATAGCATTTATATTACATTTTGAAATTTAGGAAAATAATAAATTAAAAATAAATTATATGATTTATAATATCTTTAATATACCCTTGAATGTTTCTATAAGCTTTTTATTATTTAGAACCATATATATTTATTTGTTCCTTTTATATATATTTTTGCTTTTAAACATTATATTGGATACATGAAAGAATGTAATATAATTTATTGTAAATGATTTTAAAATTAATATAATTTTATTTTCCTTAAATTTCAAATATTCCATTTTCATACTTAATAATAATTTACTTAATAATAATTTTCTTTTATTTCATTGAATTTTTATATTTATTGCTTCTATTTAAAATTTACAAAAATATTTATAAAAATATAATTTTCAAATTTTTAATTAAATTTTCTTTAACATATCCTGTGACGTTTTTGTAAGCTATTTAGAATATGGAAATATATATTTTTATTTTTCTGTTATATATATTTTTGCTTATAAACATTATATTGGATACGTGAAAGAAGTTAATGCAAAATAATAGAATTAAAAATTAATATAACTTAATACTATTTTTGTGAAATTTCAAATATTTTATACTAAAAAATTGAGTTTAAATTGTATATTGAAAATATTATGTTTGCTTTTGATTTATTTTATTTTTCATATTTTTTAATTAAATTTTGTAAATAATTTAAATCATATTCTATAAGTAAATTATTACAATAGTCATTATACTTGTTTTCTTCTTTTTCATGGGTTTCTATTATTTCATTCAATTTGTCTAACTTTGTAGCATCTTTTAAATTATATACTTCTATGTATTTATTTTGTGTTAGATCCCAAATTATCGGTGTTTGTATCATAGTAATATTGTTATTATATTCGTTGATATAATTATTTAAATGTATTTCACATTCGTTTTGTTCATTTATATGATTCTGTAACTGTTCGTTTTATTCATCTAATTCTCTTGCGTGTGGTATACTACTCACAATTCAATATACATATTTTGCACAGGATCCCATCTTAATGGACTAGGTTTTGAATCACCTTGTTTAGCCATCTTATATTTTACTAAATAATAGTTAATTACATTAAGAAAAGTAATTTACATTAAATGTAGAATTAAAGTAAATTTTAATTATATTATGTAATTAATTATTGTTTTATATTTTTTCTTAAATTATTTTGATCAATTATATTATGTTATTATTCTAATATCGTTAAGAAGATCATAATATTAAAATATCATATGAATATTTTATTGTATATTTATTAAATTTTAAAATGTTATTATTTTATTTATACCATTATTAGTTTATTATATTATAACCTTATTATTTAAATTAATTATCTAATATTTCTTTCCAAACAATATTTGTTACTTCTATTTTATTTTCAGATTCATTTTGTATATATATATTGTTTGGATTTTTACATCATGAAAGTGCTACGTACAATTATCCATGGGAAAATAATTGTTTTTTTTTAAATATTCCTACACTATTAAAACTTTGTCCTTGTGATTTATTAATAGTTATAGCAAATGCTAATACAATTGAAAATTGTTTTCTATATAAAATGAATGGTAACGATGATGATTCACAAGTATTTAGTGTAATGCGTGGTATAAATACTTTATTTCCTTTATTTTCTCCAATAACGATTTCAGCTTCAATATTATATTTATATAAATTTGTTATTTTTAATCGTGTTCCATTACATAGTCCATCAACGATGCTAAGATTATGAATTAACATAACAATTGCATTTTTTTAATTATTTTTTTTAATTTTATTTCACATGGAGGTATACCTTCTCGTATATTATTTAACATTTCTATTGGAAAATTTAAATGTATATTTTCGTCCGTTTGATCTACTCCTTTATGTGTTGCATAATCTATACTATATGTTACAGTTTTATGTTCAATTAAGTTCAATATTTTATTATTTAATATATTTACTTGTTCATTATGTGAACTTAATATTACATTTTTTGAAAAATGATAATTTTTATTAATATTTTTATATATTTCATGACAAACATCATTGGTTTTCCATTTATCTAGAATTTTAAAGTGATCAATTTTTCCTTCTCCAATATCTAATAAAAATGATGCAAAAGCATTATCTTGAGTACGAATGTTTATTTTTAAATGGAAAATTTTAAACAAAGGTCAAAGATAAGAATATTTTAAAAATCTCGAAAATGTTTACGACTCAGCGCCCCCTCACCACCCTCGCGCCCCCTCGTGCCCCCTCACCCCCTTGCGTCCATTCGCCCCACTCCTCAGCGTCCCCCTCAGCGCTCCCCCCCCCCTCAAAATAACGTAAAAATATGACTTGTTATACGTTTTTTTGAAAGAAATTGTTAGAGGCTTTCAATATTCCTTATTACATGTCCGATATATCTTCCATTTCTTCTAAAATGTCCCCGATAACAAAAACTTTTTGTCCTTTGATAATGTCCATTTCTTGAGAACAATGATAAAATTTTTAATAATATAAATATTCAGTGCTACTGACTATAGATTTATATCCTTCTTAAAGTTTATCCAAAGGAGTTATAGAAGTATCCACAACTTTGATATTATTATAATTTTGCACGTGTAAATATAATACATTATTTTGTTATTCTAAAATGTCCCCGATAACAAAAACTTTTTGTCCTTTGATAGTGTCAATTTCTTCAGAACCATGAGATACTATTATGAGAGTGGTTATACAGCGTGTCCAAAAAGTCTGGAAACACCCAAATAATTTCTCAGCTGAATTACTATTGGAAAATGTTAAGGTCGCCTTTGTAGTAATTTTTTACGAGGAATCCAATGGTGACCTTGGATTCGACCTTGGACCTCATTTTTGAGGTTATTTCAAGGTCAACCTCATTTTTTTAAATGGTAACCCCTATTTTTTATAGCGGAATCTGAAAGAGCGGAAAATTTTACGTCCGGATATGTATTAAGGTATGAGGTTGAGGTTACCCCCAGAGGTCAAATTGAGGTCAAAGTATGATTTCTTAAAAATTTCGCGAGTTCAGTGGTAAAACAAAACAAACAAAGGTAAGGTTTGGTAAGTTCGAACGAAGACTTGAAGGTGACCTCTGATTCGACCTTGAACCTCATTTTGAGCCTCATTTTTGAGGTTATTTCGAGGTCAACCTCATTTTTTTAAATGGTAACCCCTATTTTTTTAGCGGAATCGGAAAGAGTGTGAAACTTTACGTCCAAACATGTACTCAGAACATAGTTCAAGAAGGACCTTGACGTTCATTTGAAGGTCATTTAAACTTAATGACGGTCTGATCTTGTGTAAACTTTTTATCACACTGAGCGAGGTTAATTCTTTAGTAGTTTTCAACGAGAAATCTAATGGTGACCTTGACATTGTCCTTAAAAGTCATGTCAAGTTCAATTTTTTTACATTTAGCGTTACCCAGGAACAACGACGTGGACGTAGTAAAATCTGTTCCCTTTGGGGTGCTTGATTTACGTGAGTCCCCTTGCCTCTCACGATGGGGTGCTTGATTTACGTGAGTCCCCTTGCCTCTCACGATGGGGCGCTTGATTTACGTGAGTCCCCTTGCCTCTCACGATGAGGTGCTTGATTTACGTGAGTCCCCTTGCCTCTCACGATGGGGCGCTTGATTTACGTGAGTCCCCTTGCCTCTCACATTTGATTTTTTTAAACCGTATAACATCTTATTTCAAGTGCTCGAACTGTTCTCCATTCATTTCTTGACAGTAACCTAATCGATGATAGAAAGCACCAACAGCATTTTCAATCATTTCAGTAAGAATGAGAGCTGATTCATCAATGATCCTTTCACGTAATTCATCTAAGTTTAAGGGTTTTGTTTTGAATACACGATCCTTCAGATAACCCCAATAGAAATAATCTAGAGGCGTTAAATCGGGGGACCTAGCTGGCCATTCAATTGCACCTCTTCGTCCTATCCATCGATTAATGAATACTGTATCTAAGTATGTGCGAACGTTTCGTGCATAATGAGCTGCTGCACCGTCCTGTTGATACCATGTGTTATTAAAGTCCTCTCCAGCTATTTCTCTTATAGCAGGAACAATTTGATTCCGCAACATAGTTTCATACTTTTCTGCATTTAAATTGCCATCAATAAAAAATGGTCCTATAATCCTATTATTTAATATTCCAGCCCAGACATTTAATTTTTGTGGATATTGTGACTTGGCTTCTCTTGCCCAATGAGGGTTTTCAACTGCCCAATATCTACAGTTATGCCTATTTACGCTTGAGTCAAGTTGAAATGTAGCTTCATCTGAGAAGACTATATTTGATGGAAAATTTGGATTTTGTACGATGCGTGCCATCATATCATCACAGAATTCAACGCGACGATCGAAATCATCTTCATTTAACTTGTGTATTAGCGTTACTTTAAATGGATGGAACTTCTCTCTTTAGTATGTTATGAATAGATGATTTACTTATTTCGTGCACTTGAGCAGCTCTACGAACGGAAGTATGCGGATCTTCGGTGAATGTTAACACAACATCTAAAGATTTCTCTTCGTTACCTGCTGACATTGGTCTGCCTGATCGAGATAAATCGCTGATAGTGCCGGTATTTTCAAACCTTCTAACAGTTTTTTGAACTGTTGAAAATGATAGTGGAGTTCCACCAACCCTAAATGAAGCATTAAAAATATCTCTTACGGCCCTATAAGATCGCTGCATGTGTCCCCAACCTCTCATCATGAGAATCGTTATTCTTTCTCTATCAGTGAGTTTGTTCATTTTTATTACTCTTCGTAGTAGACCTTATCCAAAAATACTTTTTGAGTTGAAAATAAAAAGAATTTTTAATTTTCAAAAAATATGTTTGAAAGATGACCAACCCTTTTCTGTGGTGGTTATGGAATGAATAATAGTTTATTGTCACTCTAACCATACGAAAAATAACAAGTAACAATGTTCAATATTTAAACGCTTCAAAAAATTTTACAATGAATCAGCTCTCATTCCTACTGAAATGATCAAAAATACTGTTGGTGTTTTCGATCATCGATTAGGTTACTATCAAAAAGTGGATGGAAAATAATTCGAGCACTTGAAATAAGATGTTAGACTGTTTAAAAAATTAAAAAGTTTACACAAGATCAGACCGTCATTAAGTTTAAATGACCTTCAAATGAACGTCAAGGTCCTTCTTGAACTATGTTCTGAGTACATGTTTGGACGTAAAGTTTCACACTCTTTCCGATTCCGCTAAAAAAATAGGGGTTACCATTTAAAAAAATGAGGTTGACCTCGAAATAACCTCAAAAATGAGGTTCAAGGTCGAATCAGAGGTCACCTTCAAGTCTTCGTTCGAACTTACCAAACCTTACCTTTGTTTGTTTTGTTTTACCACTGAACTCGCGAAATTTTTAAGAAATCATACTTTGACCTCAATTTGACCTCTGGGGGCAACCTCAACCTCATACCTTAATACATATCCGGACGTAAAATTTTCCGCTCTTTCAGATTCCGCTATAAAAAATAGGGGTTACCATTTAAAAAAATGAGGTTGAACTTGAAATAACCTCAAAAATGAGGTCCAAGGTCGAATCCAAGGTCACCATTGGATTCCTCGTAAAAAAATACTACAAAGGCGACCTTAACATTTTCCAATAGTAATTCAGCTGAGAAATTATTTGGGTGTTTCCAGACTTTTTGGACACGCTGTATATGGCTATTGGCGAAAGATACCACTTAAAATAACAATCCAACCGTCAATGAACAGTACCTCCAGGGTGACGTGGAAAACTGTTCGTCTCTTCAACCAATCTTAATAGTTAAATCAATTTAAAAAAAAAATAAATATACAAATAAATAAATATCAATATTATTACATAGAACTTGCGATACTCGACAATTCTTCTAATTAATTACATCATGATTTATAACTGAAACAATTGAGGGGGAAGGGGGGCGAGGAGGCGCGAGGAGGAGGGCGAGGGGGGGGAGGGGGGCGAGCCTCTAACAATTTCTTTAAAAAAACGTATAACCAGTCACATTTTTACGTTATTTTGAGGGGGGGTGAGGGGAGCGCTGAGGAGGGGGCGAGGAGGCGCGAGGGGGGTGAGAGGGCGCGATGGGGCACGAGGGGGAGTTGAGGGGGCGCTGAGTCGTAAACATTTTCTTACAACTATATAAAGGAAGATATATATATATATATATATATATATATATATATATATATATATTTTCAAAGGTGAATATTTAGTCTATTTTTGAGGGGAATTCTGATTATTAATTTCCCCACCTTATGTGTATATAAAGGTAACATTTATTCATGTTCAAGCGACATAAAATAAACGTTATCCTATATGTTTAGTGTAATAACATTAACAAACCTCGGAAGTTATATAATCAGAGGGCACGCCGCGAGAATTTGATTTTCGCACACCTGGAGTGTGAATACACTATCGTCTCGCGTCCTTGACTAGATATACAGTGACTACGATGTTGTGCCTTCCTCTATACCAATAGCTATCAAGGCCACCGCGTGTTGACTGATGAAATAGTACAAGGACAGCGCTATCGCGTTTTATGTGAGTGCGAGTGAGACAAAAATATGTACTATCAATATTTATTTCTCCTCGTCAAATTCCTACACTTAAAATAAGCAAAATCATTTTTCTATTAATTGCATTATCGCGCATCCGATTATCGACATATCTAAGTCGATAACCGAATATTTAACTAATTAAACATGAAACGCAAATTCTCCCTCTAATAAACATTATTGGCATTTATTTCAGGAAACTAACTAACGAGCATGGTGGGTGACAGTCTTCAGTGCTAACGTCTGTACATTTCTTTATCAAATTCTGATTCTTAAACCGTTATCCTATAATATAAGTCATGATACCAATTACATTCATCTTATCAACAATTACCGATTATTGCAGGAAGTTTTTTCAAGAAGCATGCTATGTATACGTATCAGACATGGTCTAATATTGATAAAGCCCACCTTTTATACTAATTTTTACAATTAACGTTAATTAAAATTTTCATTCAGTTCTTTTTTTCTACAGAATTACGAAATATAACATTTCGCTTTCTAAATAGTTAATAATTGAGCATGTTGTGTATTTGTCCCGTGCCTATTGACTAATAAATGAATAGATAATCTAGGACTCGAAAAGGGGAAGAAGAGTTCATAGGTGAGCGGGGCAAGGAGAGGACGACGGACACGCATGGTAGGAGCGCAAGAGGGGAAGGAGCAACCAGGGAGTGCGCACTAATTACCCGGGAAGTGATGAAAATGTGTTCGTGCGCAACCCCCCAAAAACAGGTGTCTCTCGCGACCGCAGGTGGCGAGCGAGGTGATGAGCGCAACGAGAGGCAGCCCGCCAGCAGCCTGGCCTAGTAAGCTCTCTCTCTCCAGCGGCATTCAAGCAGGTACGTGCGTTCCACGCGCAACCTTCCGGAAAGGGCACACGAGGTCCCGGAGCAACGAACGGATAACACGTCGTAGCAAGATTCGCCAATAGAAATCTCAACTCCTTTTTTTGTAAGTTTTAGATAAGAGGCCTAATTCTTCGGGAAGGATTAATCCTTCGGGACAAACTAGGCCAAGTCGAGTTGGTTTGCCCAACTCGGCGACCTTGTAGTATAGGGACTCGGACGTCGGGCGTAAAAGTAAAGGGACGGCATAGCCTCTCTTCCGGTCCACGGTTAAGTTGACCGCAAGGTCAGAGCTACCAAAGGGTGACAGGATTGCTCCTCGATCCGAGGGAAAAGCCGGAGTTCGCAAAAATTAACGGGCGCGACGCGATTGGTTCCGTATATTTCGATTATTTTTTTTTGTTTGTTCTTGTTTCCTTGCGATAGTATACAATTGCCTTATACCCGTCGGGAGATAAATAGGTGATTCATACACATAGTAGTTTTTCGGAGCCTCGCAGTGTCTTTTTTATATTTTCATATATATTTTTTTTCTTTTTTCCGCATATACATAATTGGAATTCGGACGCGAAAAATTATAAATTATTATTTAAATTTTTTTTATATATACATGCATATATATATATATATATATATATATATATATATATATATATATATATATATATATATATATATATATATATATATATATATATATATATATATATATATTCAAAGGTGAATATTTAGTCTATTTTTTGAGGGGAATTCTGATTATTAATTTCCCCAACTTATGTGTATATTGTAACGGGATGGCTAGTGGGGGAAAATCCCAACAAGCCACAGGCCAGCGATGCCCTAGAACACGGTGCCGCGGATGTCAGACTAAAATGACTTGCCCGGGGATCTGCTCCTGGAATCCCGAAAACAACGCGAAGATCGCACACGAACTTCGCTTTCCAACTAATTGGATCGCTGAGTGAAAAGCGCGCGCTCGAAGAGTAAAGCGCGCGGCCGCTATGCTCAGATATGAAAACGACCGGCGGAGTCGTTTTCCCGCGGAGGCGGCGGTATCCGGGAGAAGGACAGGTTGTAATGAACAACGCGACGAGTAACTAGATATCACAATATATTTACAATTAATAATCTCTACAAGCACAACGCGCGTGCTGATTAGAACAAAGAGTTAGTTCACGCGCGACCGTTAATATTCAAACGCGCGAACTACACGGCGCGCGGCGAAGCTGCTATGCTCGAGCGCAGTGTTAAGTACGGCGAGCTGACACACACTCGCACGTACACGGCACAGAAAGCTTGCACGGGGCGATTTCCGTGCAAGCCTTTTACATGAAATACGCGAGAGGAGAATATAACTTACCGATCTAAGGAGCAGCCGTGCACTCGACTCTCTCTCTCGCTCTCTCGGCAGTTGCGCGCTCGCTCTCTCTCTCTCTCTCGCTCTCGCTTGCGGGGGTGGCAGTCTGGCTCGCTGCCGTCTCTCGCTCGTGGCACAAGCTGCACGGACTTGCACTCTCTCTTGCTCTCTCGCACGCTTGCAGGTCGGCGCCTCCACTCTACACTCGCGGTAATAAAAATAAATAGCACGGCGCGGACACTAAAATATGAGAGATGGCAAGCTGACGATGTGCACAGCACGAGAGTATACACGAAGATGTCTCCCTTTTCTCGCGGGAACAAGTTAGCAGCTTCGCGACGGATGACGGGCATTTTACGCGTCGCGAGACCGATTCGCTACGCGCGGCGCGCCTCGATTCGGCTGCGCAGGAGTTGCGCGCGCGCGCTCACTACCTTCGCGCGGTAGATTAGAATCGCGGCTAGACACGCGTTACAATATAAAGGTAACATTTATTCATGTTCAAGCGACATAAAATAAATGTTATCCTACATGTTTAGTGTAATAACATTAACAAACCTCGGAAGTTATATAATCAGAGGGCACGCCGCGAGAATTTGATTTTCCTTGACTAGATATACAGTGACTACGATGTTGTGTCTTCCTCTATACCGATAGCTATCAAGGCCACCGCGTGTTGACTGATGAAATAGTACAAGGACGGCGCTATCGCGTTTTATGTGAGTGCGAGTGAGACAAAAATATGTACTATCAATATTTAATTCTCCTCGTCAAATTCCTACACTTAAAATAAGCAAAATCATTTTTCTATTAATTGCATTATCGTGCATCCGATTATCGACATATCTAAGTCGATAACCGAATATTTAATTAATTAAACATGAAATCAAATTCTCCCACTAATAAACATTATTGACATTTATTTCAGGAAACTAACTAACGAGCATGATGGGCGACAGTCTTCAGTGCTAACCTCTGTACATGTCTTTATCAAATTATGATTCTTAAACCGTTATCCTACAATATAAGTCATGATACCAATTACATTCCTCTTATGAACAGTTACCGATTATTGCAGGAAATTTTTTCACGAATCATGCTATGTATATGTATTAGACATGGTCTAATATTGATAAAGCCCACCTGTTACACTAATTTATTACAATTAACATTAATTAAAATTTTCATTCAGTTCTTTTTTTCTACAGAATTACGAAATATAACATTTCGCTTTCTAAACAGTTAATAATTGAGCATGTTGTGTATTTGTCCCGTGCCTATTGTCCAATAAATGAATAAATAATCTAGGACTCGAAAATGGGAAGAAGAGTTCATAGGTGAGCGGGGCAAGGAGAGGACGACGGATACGCATGATAGGAGCGCAAGAGGGGAAGAAGCAACCAGGGAGTGCGCACTAATTACCCGGGAAGTTATGAAAATGGGTTCGTGCGCAACCCCCCAAAAACAGGTGTCTCTCGCGACCGCGGGTTGCGAGCGAGGTGATGAGCGCAACGAGAGGCAGTCTACGCCCGCCAGCAGCCTGGCCTAGTAAGCTCTCTCTCTCTCCAGCGGCATTCGAGCAGGCACGTGCGTTCCACGTGCGACCTTTCGGAAAGGGCACACGAGGTCCCGGAGCAACGAACGGATAACACGTCGTAGCAAGATTCGCCAATAGAAATCTCAACTCCTTTTTTTGTAAGTTTTAGATAAGAGGCCTAGAATTAATTCTTCGGGACAAACTAGGCCAAGTCGAGTTGGTTCGCCCGACTCGGCGACCTTGTAGTATAGGGACTGGGACATTGGGCGTAAAAGTAAAGGGACGGCATAGCCTCTCTCCGGGTCCACGGTTAAGTTGACCGATAGGTTAGAGCTACCAAAGGGCGGCAGGGTTGGTCCTCGATCCGAGGGAAAAGCCGTAGTTCGCAAAAATTAACGGGCGCGACGCGGTTGGTTTCGTATATTTCGATTATTTTTTTTTTGTTTGTTCTTCTTTCCTCGCGATAGTATACAATTGCCTTATACCCGTCGGGAGATAAATAGGTGATTCATACGCATAGTAGTTTTTCGGAGCCTCGCAGTGTTTTTTTTATATTTTCATGTATATTTTTTTTTCTTTTCTCCGCATATACATAATTGGAATTCGGACGCGAAAAATTATAAATTATTATTTAAATTTTTGTTATATATACATGCATCTATATATATATGCGCCTGTGTGAAATGGTTCCTTCGGATACATATCAACTACAAGTTTTTCCTTAATATTTTAATATATATATTTTTTATTTTTTTGTATTTTATAATTCAATTTAATTATATAACGTCGTAGTTTTTCAGATTATTTTTTTTGTTGTTTTGAGCGAGATATGTAATTACATTGTATCTCATATTTTTATTTTTTTTTCTTATTTACCCGAGTAAGAGTATTAATAAACTACAATTTATTCAAATTATTATCGTTATAATTATAACCTGGGCGTTTTCCCATCTCCAATCCTCTTCCCTGACATTTTCACAATTAATTTTAAGTTACACTACAAATTTGAAGATTTACTTTTCTTAATCAAAATAAATGAATAAACATACTTATATTATTAAAATTTATACTTTGCTCTGCTTGAATTAATTGATCTATTATTTTATATTTCAATTTAATATTATTGAATTTTGAATATTTGTCTAAGGACTTTCAGATAATAAATTGTTATTTTGTGCTATAATTAAATTTAAATCATGTAAATATTTTGCTATTTCTTCGACGGAGGACAACTGTAGCTGAGAACATCAATACAACCATCGTTTCGAATTGCTCATTTATCACCATTGCACATTGGTGTGACCTAACCGTCCCTTCCCTATCCACTGAACCTACTTACAAAACCTTACAACCTAATTTGAGATGGATTCGGCCTTTTAATAAAAATCTATGCATTGAAAAGGTTATAGCAAAGTTTATAATACATATTTTAATGTTTTTCAATACATTATCATTGTTATGTGTAAAATCTATAAAAATCCTATAATCCTAAGGAAAATTTATTAATGTGTGATATCCACATCAATTCGCAATGAAAACATTGTATTTTAATACATTATCATTGTTATCGGTAAAATCGATAAAAATATTATAATCCTATCAAATTTTATTAATATGTGATATCCACGTTAATTCATAATGAAAACATTGTATTTTTAATCTGAAAGAAAGCGCAAAGGAAAATAAATGGGCCCTCGAAGCCCTCGAAAATTTTAATATCAATATAACTTGAAAACGACGGCATATTTTTAATTGAAATTTTTTATACATGTAGTATATCAAAGCGGCTATCCGTTGATATATTCATGTATATTAAAAAAACGTAATTGAAAGGCGTAAAAAATTAGTAAAATTCTCGCGCACCCATTTCAATGTGTATGAAGCACGGTCGTCCCTCAGGCTTTTTCTGCATTGGACAGATACTTGTCTTCGAAGCGCTCCCGTGCTCCTTGATACATTACCATTGTTATGGGTAAAATCTATAAAAATCCTATAAGCAGAAAATTTTCATATAAATCCTCATATATTTTAGTACATGTAGAAGTTTTATGTGGAAATACTCAATAGTTCAGTATTTATTTTTACTTAAACTTGGTTTTTATAAGTCAATTTTTTCCTCCACATAAGGTACAATAAATTCTTATTAACTTTACTTGTTTTGAAATTATTTACATTATAGTGTCTTTAATGTGTATGTGCGTGTGCAGAAACCTATATTATTCTCATTCATCAATTATTTTATATGTTTTATGGGACGGTTTCAACAGGGTGATTCTCTTACCTAAAGGACTAATACGATAAAGATAGAAACTCTACATTTCCACAAAATTTCAACATGATTAAATCATTTTTTTTTTCACTAGTTATCATGCGTCGAAGAAATTGACTTTGTATAAAATACGAAAATTTTCAATATCAGATATCTCAAAAAGTAAGCGTTCGATTTTGATGAAAATTAGCACACATATTATCTATATCATATTTATGATATTGTCTATAAATATGGAGCTGATACATAGAGCCGTTCTCGACAATTGCGATTTGAAAAAAAGATTAAAAAAATTTTACCTTAAGGGGATGCCTTACTTGTATAGTCTGTACATGCTTACCGACATTTATTGATTTTTCAAATATCTACCTCAATTTACATATTTTTGCTCATATCGAAGCTGACGCACATTCTTTGAATTATATAGATTATGCGTGTGCTTCAATAATTTTGATAATATGAAAATTGATTGAGAAATTTGAAAAATCGAGTGCAGAAATCTGCAGTTAGGTAAAGCTTGCCCTTAAATATCTTTGAAATTTATGAACCAATCATTTTTCTCACAGAACTCGACCGAGAGCTATCCAAAATCTACTCTACAAGGAAGCGATTACTTTTGAAGCGATTAAGTCAATTTTACTCCCGTAATCGGTTGACATACAAAACTCATTTTTTTCATTTTTCAATGCTTGCGTTTTGGTTGGTAACAAAAGAACTGTGATAGTTAGGAACTTTTTTTTTTTAGAAAATATTGCTATTTTAATTCTCTTTCGAATGCTACCCATGCGATTCATATACATAGAGCCGTTCTCGAGAAATTGCGGTCTGAAAAAAAGGTTAAAAAAATTTTAACCTCAAATATCTCTGAAATTTATGGACCAATCATTTTGCCCAAAGAACTCGACCGAGAACTATCCAAAATCTACGTCTACAAGGAATTTTGAAGCGATTAAGTCAATTTTACTTCCGTAATCGTTGGACACACAAAACTCATTTTTTTCATTTTTTCATTTTTCTCTAAAAAACTAACCAACAGAATGAATTCAAATTTCTAAAGATTATAGCTATTTATATTCTGCATTATCATGATTTTCCTCAAAAAAAAAAAATTGACCGTTTAGTTTGGGAGTTATAAGCTTTTAAAAAAAGCGACACGCTTTTGTTAATAACAAAAGTGCCGTGGTAGCTAGAAACTTTTTTTTTAGAAAATATAGGTACTTTAATTCTCTTTCGAATGCTACCCATCCGATTCAAATATTTCGATCCTATCATTAAAAAAAAGCAAAAAACAATTTTGAGAAAATCGAAAATTCGAAATAAAACAAAAATGCATCGGCCCGATAAAAAAACGGATTTTTGACCCGCAATTTACCAAAAAAAAAAAAACAAAAATAGTGAGACCTGTCCGGTTAAAATTGACCGAGTAGAAGCTGAGATCTAGGCGTACACACACACACACACACACACACACACACACACAACACACACACACACACACACACACACACACACATATACGCACACGCACGCACACACATCCATACAGACATTTTTTCAAAAACCATGTATTTTGATTCCTAACATCTCGGAAAACAATTTTTTACAACAACTCAAAAAATTACTATTACAAAGCTTCCTCTAGGAGGAAGTAAAAAAGTATTCCATGGATTTTCATAGGACAAGTCCTAAATTACTTAAAATTCATGCAGTAATGGCCCGAAGAGTTGGAAACATTAAAATTATTTGATTAAGTATTTTAAAAAATTTAAAAACCACTTTTAATTGCTAATTTTAAGAGTTTTTGTATATTTTTTGTCGTTTTTAGCATTTTAAAATTATTTAATAAAATATGTTTAATATTACCAACTCTTCGGGCAATAAATACATGAATTTCAAGTAATTTAGATCCATGAAAATCCATCGATTCAGCTGATTTTGGTCTCAGAAGCCACTAGGTGTAACACGCACTTAACGGTTACGTATACGTAAAACCGCCATTTTGAAAAATTCTTAATTTCTCCAAATATGCAAAAAACCAAACGAAAACAATTGGCTCGTTTTCTAGAAGGATAAACTTTTTTTTCCGCCTAATATGAGCCCAATCGATTTTGATAGAAAAAAGTTATAGCGGGGCCAACATCGCGATATTTGAAAATCGATTATTTATAGAGAGCTGTATGTTTGCTTGTAATTGATTAAATCAATCGATGGCAAAATGATATCGGTTTTCAGAAAATGGACCCTACCCGGTCTTAATATCTATAAAACTCGAGGAACTACAAAGGTTGAAATATAACCTAAAAAACTAAAATATTTAGATTCACGTTTTCCTTTGTGTAAAAATTTCAATGTATATTTTTTTTCCACAAATTTTTTTCTTAAATTTGTCAAAATAACAAAAAAATTCCTTCTTGAATCATTCAAAACGATCGAAAATAGAGCCGCATAGGATTTTTCGAATATAGCCATTTTTTGACAATTTTTCGAAATTCAGCACAGTGTAGCTGTCCCAACATTGGATAGGGGGGCTAATATTGGTGCTTTCTCACTTTTTTATATGTACTTTCACAGGAAAAATCATCGATTAAATCGGAAGACCCTCTGCGACCAATTATGACCGAAAAGAACAAGATCGACCCATATATTGTGAAGTCCGGAATTAAGGACGTTCTCCGGGTCAAAACAGCAATTTTAGTTTTTATATTTTTAAATAATGTTTTATTAATTTGATAATCCAAGAGTAAGTACATGTAACAAATATATACTTGAAAGAACATAAGAAAATTTTTTTCAGACAAATTCAAGCAATAATCACTATGGTATTGTTACAATTAAAGACAAAAGCTTCAATAAGTTCTTTAAATTTTTTTATTTTTTATCCGATCTTAACGAAATAAAGCTTATTTTGTTCGTTAAGAAATTTCAGGTGGAGTATCGATGGGAAAATTTATGATACGAGTTACCAGTATGGCGCAATATCAATTTGTTTAAGAAAGTTTTGATGAAAACTTGACTTGCTTTTCTTAAACAAATTAATATTGCGCCGTACTGGTAACTCGTATCATAAATTTTCCCATCGATACTCCCCCTGAAATTTCTTAACGAACAAAATAAGCTTTATTTCGTTAAGATCGGATAAAAAATAAAAAAATTTAAAGAACTTATTGAAGTTTTTGTCTTTAATTGTAACAATACCATAGTGACTATTGCTTGAATTTGTCTGAAAAAAATTTTCTTATGTTCTTTCAAGTATATATTTGTTACATGTACTTACTCTTGGATTATCAAATTAATAAAACATTATTTAAAAATATAAAAACTAAAGTTGCTGTTTCGACCCGGAGAACGTCCTTAATGAAAAGACAAATAATAATTGTCATATAAATGTTATAAAATAGTTTTATTTACTGATAGATCTGATGAACAATGGATCCTTGATTTTATATATAATCTCGCTGTATGATCGCTTGTTTGAATTGCTCTTCTTATGTGTATAGAATGTGATTGGTACTTGTAGTTGCTTATTAATAAAATTATGCCCTCGTATGTCATCTGAGGCAGATGGAGCTCGCGATCGGTTCATTCTCCACGCTGTAACTGACTCGTGCGAGCACACCTCGCTTTTTTATAACAGAAATAAATTGGGTTAAAGATGATCTGACGGTGAGTCTAGATCATCTTTTTAAACAAGTTAAATGAGCGTAAGCCGTATGTAGTTCAATTTCAAATTCGAAAATGCTAAGTATAAACAAACTTACGACGCGCGTATGCTTTCGCGAAGTATCTGGCTCTCTATATCACGCGGTTGCGTTGTCGAAATGCTGCGCCATTTAAATTCGCAATCACATAATTTTGTGGGTCAAGAAATTACTGATGAGAATATGAATATCAAATGTAATTTAAGGCTACATCACGGACGTACCAATATATACAGGGTGTCCCATTTTAACTTAGACACTAGAATATCTCGAAAACTATGCGGTTTAAGGGAAAAAAATTAAGAAAATAATCTTTCGGGAAATCAAACGGGCTATTAGAAGAACTGGCCCAATTTTGGGCCCAGGGTCTTAGTCTATTTTTTTTAAATAGGGACCCCTGTTTTTTATCCATTTCATTCTACGGTTAGCCCCGTGAGTCTAAAGTCTATTTTTTTAAATAGGGACCCCTATTTTTTATTCATTGGATTCTACGGTTCAAAATACGTCCAAATATCTGTCCAACTTCTTTAACACCCTCCTTTGGGCCCAGTATCATTTTTGAACTAATGATGTATTTCGAGAATGACTTTAACTCGAAAAGTAAGCAGTTTAAGGAAAAACAACTTCTTTCAGGAACTGAATGGTGCTATCTGACGAACTGACCCAATTTTGGGCCCAGGGCCTTAGTAAGGCCCCGTAAGACTAAAGTCTATTTTTTAAAATAAGAACCCTTATTTTTTTATTCAAGATTAGAACGGTTCAAAATACGTCCTAATCGTAGAGAGGGACAAGTAGAGACCGAGACGTAGAGACGGAGGCATAAAGACAGAGGCGTAGAGAGAGATTAAAGACAGAAACGTAGAAACGGGGATGTAGAGACAGAGTCGTAAAGTCAGATGCGTAGAGACAGAGGCATAGAGATAGAGGCGTAGAGACAGGGATGTAGAGACAGAGACGTAGAGACAGAGACGTAGAAACAGAGACGTGGAGACATAGACTTAGCGACAGAGGTATAGAGATAGAAACGTAAAGACAGCGATGTAGAGAGAGAGAGAGAGAGATTAGAGACAGAAACGTTAAAACAGGGACGTACAGTCGTAGAGACAGAAACGTACGCGCGGAGGCGTTGAGACAGAGACATAGAGACAGATGTAGGAACATAAACATAGAGACAGAGACGTGGAGACAGGGATGTAGACACAGGGACGTAGCGACAGAGACGTAGAGACAGAGACGTAAAGACAAAAAGTGGAGACAGAGACTTAGCGACAGAGGTGTAGAGAGAGAGAGATTAGAGACAGAAACGTTGAAACAGGGATGTACAGTCGTAGAGACAGAAGCGTACGCACGGAGGCGTTGAGACAGAGACGTGGAGACAGATGTAGAAACAGAAACATAGAGAGAGACGTGGAGAGAGGAATGTAGATACAAAGACGTAGAGATGGAGACGTAGAGACAGAGTCGTAGAGAGAAAAAAGTAGAAACAGAGACGTGGAGACAGAGACTTAGAAACAGCGATATAGAGACAGAGACGTGGAGATAGAGACTTAGAAACAGAGATATAGAGATAGAGACGTAAAGACAGAGATGTGGAGAGAGAGAGAAAGATTACAGGAACGTAGAAACAGGGATGTACAGTCGTAGAGACAGACACGTACGCACGGAGGCATTGAAACAGAGACGTGGAGACAGATGTATAATCAGAAACATAGAGACTGAGACGTGCAGGTAGAGACATGGAGACAGAGACGTAGAAACAGAAACATAGAGACAGAGATGTAGAGACAGAAAACTAGAGACGGAGACGTAGACACAGAGACGTAGAGATATGGGCGTAGAGACAGACGTGGGGACAGAAACGTAGATGCAGGCTCGTAGAGAGAGACATGAAGACAGAGACGTAGAGGCAGAGTCGGAGAGATAAAGACATAGAGACATCGTTGGAGAGACAGAGATATAGAGACAGAGGACTAGAGACCGAGATGTAGAGAGAGAGATTGGAGACAAAGATCTAGAGATAGAGACTTAATGACAGAGACGTAGAAAGAGCGAGATTAGAGACAGAAGCGTAGTAACTGGGACGTAAAGACCGAACGTAGAAACAGACGCGTAGAAACGGAGACGTAAAGACGGAGACGTAGAGACAGACGTAGAAACAGAAACGTAAAGACATAGACGTAGAGATGGAAAAGTAGAGACGGAGACGTAGAGACAGAGACCTGGAAACAGACGTAGAAACAGAAACGTAGAAACACAAACGTAAAGACAGACGTAGAGATGGAAAACTAGAGACAGAGACGTAGAGACAGAGACCTGGAAACAGACGTAGAAACAGAAACGTAGAGACAGACGTAGAGACCGAAAAGTCGAGACAGAGATGTAGAGATAAAGATTAGAGACAGAGATGTAGAGACAGACACGTAAAGATAGAGACGCAGAGAGAGAGAGAGAGAGAGAGAGAGAGAGAGAGAGATTAGTACCTTAAAAAACGACTGCTTACCAATTTTCAGCTCTCTAGGGGTCCCTGGGCCAGCGAAAACGCCATTAGAATGCCCAAAAAAGGCCCTTTTCGCCCCATTTTCAAAGGTCGATATCTTGAAAACATATCAGACAATTTTAATTTAGCAAGCTTATTTTTTTATTGTTTTAAGTTCTTATAAAAAAATTTTTAAAAGCCTTAAGGCCCATTTTTGGAACCGTTTAAGTGCGAAGAAAAATGTAAAAATTTGACGATTTTTAGATGTCTGCCAAAATTGCACCAATAGACTTAGGACCTTTCACCGAAGTCGCGATGGATAGGCTGTGATATTACCTTCAAAACACCGCTTGGTAAATAAAAATCCATGGCGTAGATTTTGAGATACAGCTGTTTGAAAATGGGCATTTAGCAAAAATCGAGTTTTTAGCATTTTCAAACTAGTGGTACTTTTTTCTGGTAATCTCAAATGATACAAAAATTTAACTGGAAGTAGTTCTTATCATGTATAACAAACTGGCCGAAGAAATTTTCTTGGCCCAACCCTCCATATACCTCATTCGAACCTCTGAAAATCAGGTATTCTGCTTCTCAAGTGAGACAATACACTTGATTGTTATGACTCCTTTACGTTATTCTCAGAAAAGCTGAACATTTAATAATATATTTATAAAATATTCTTTTCAGTCTAATATGAGCAGTGTTGCGCAAGTTACCCATTAACTACAAAAAAGATTCTTGAGATACTATATTTTTTATTAGAAAAAAATACTAATACGTATTTCCGATACAAATTTTTAAAATACGTATTTATATTATTTGTATTTCAAATAATTATTTCAAATAATGTTTCGATTTTCTGAGAATGACGTGAAGGAGTCATAACAATCGAGTGGGTTCTCTCACTTGAGAATCAGAATACCCGATTTTCAGAGGTTCGAATGAGGTATACAGAGGGTAGGGCCAAGAAAATTTCTTCGGCCTGTTTGTTATGCATGATAAGAACTACTTCCAGTTAAATTTTTGTATCATTTGAGATTGCCAGAAAAAGTACCACTAGTTTGAATATGCGAAAAATGCAATTTTTGCTAAAATGCCCATTTTCAAACAGCTGTATCTCAAAACCTACGCCATGGATTTTAATTTACTAAGCGGTGTTTTGAAGGTAATGTCACGACCTATCCATCGCGACTTCGGTGAAAGGTCCTAACTCTATTGGTGCAATTTTTGCAGACATCTGAAAATCGTAAAATTTTTAAATTTTTCTTCGCACTTAATCGGTTCCAAAAATGGGCCTTAATACTTGGGCTTTTAAAAATTTTTTTATAAGAACTTAAAGATGAAACATAAAAAATTACGCTTGCTAAATTACAATTGGCTGATATGTCTTCAAGTTATCGGCCTTTGGAAATGGGGCAAAAAGGTCCTTTTTCAGGCATTCTAATAGCGTTTTCTCTGGTCCAGGGACCCCCTAGGAGGCTGAAAATTGGTAAGCAATCTTTTTTAAAGGTAATACAACAAACTAAAATTAGGGCAAAATCCGCGACCCCTTTCCACAAAAGTGGGCGATAATTAAAAATATTGCTCAAATATATACTAGAGGGGGTAACCCCTCTGCTCGCTCCGCTCGCCAACCCTCCATTCATAAGTTGTTGAACTATTTATTTATTAGGTTTTATTCTAAGATTAAAAGAAATAGTTTAGAGTAAACTATTATATAACCAATTTTCTACAAAGTCTAAGCTTTGTTCGAACATTTAACAGTAAGGTTCCGATTAGCAACCACGAAAACCTCTGTATACAAATTTTAAGCAGAATCTAAGCTTCCTTCGAACTTTTGACAGCCCTTTCGAATTTCGGAAGTCTGATAGCAAGATTGTGATCAGCGACCTTGAAAACTCCCGTATACAAAGTTTAAGCAAAATCTAAGCTTCCTTCGAAAATTTTTCGCATCCATATTGGATCCGCCATTTAGTATTTCGAAAGTCTAAAAGAAACCTTGATCAGCGACCTCGAAAATCCCTGTATACCAAAGACAAACAAAAGCTAAGCTTTTTTCGAATTTGTAACCGCCATGTTGGATCCGCCATTTTGATTTTCGAAAGTATAATAGCAACATCTTGATCAGCGACCTTGAAAATCCCTGCATACCAATTTTCAGACAACTCTAAGCACTTTTACAACTTTCAATAACCATATTGGATGCGCCATTTTGAATTTCAAAAGTCTAATAGAAAAACTTGATCAGCAACCTCGAAATCCGCTGTATACCAATTTTAAACAAAATCTAACAAAATCTAAGCTTATTTCGAATTTTTTACCGACATTTTGAATTTTGAAAGTCTGATAGCAAGATCGTGATCAGGGATCTCGAAAATCCATGTATACCAATTTTCAACAAAATCTAAGCTTTGCTCGAATTTTTTACAGCCATTTTGAATTTTGAAAGTCTAACAGCAAGATCGTGATCAGCGACCTCGGAAACCCATGAATTCCAATTTTGAGCAAAATCTAAGCTTTTTCTGAACTTTTAACCACCATATTGGATACGCCGTTTTGAATTTCGAAACTCAGACAGCCAAGTCGTGATTAACGACTTCAGAAACCCTTGTATTCCAATTTTGAGATATACCTAAGCTGTTTTCGAATTTGTCAGAATGTAAACACCATACTTTACGCGTGGCGTGAGAAAAAAAGATGTTTGTCGCATGTGTACCAAGATGATAAATACGATTAATGAGGAGGCTAGGCATGAGTATGGTGGCAAGAGGGGGCTGGCTGAGGGGGGTGAGGAGGCTATTCGAACATAAAAAACCTCATAGAAATACGCTGATTTTTACGTTATTTTGAGGGGGCTGAGGGAAACGGTGGGACGGGGGGTGAGGGGGCGTTGAAGTTCATAAATAATGCTAACATCTATTGTAAAGTGTCTTTTTATTTATGGAAAAGATATATTGGGAGGGAAAGGGGAAATACAATTTCGGAACGGGCGCAAATGATATGTGTGACGCGAACACCAATATTTATAGATTAAAACTTAACACTATTCATTTAGTCAAAAGTTACACGCGGGTTTTGTTGGACGCCAGCCGCACAAACGCAGCACGAAAAACCAAAGTGCACACAGTGCAAAATCGTAACTCACAACCGGCACGAGACTCGACACTCGCGAACGCGCACTGAGTAGTTTATCGCAAAGCACAAAGCTACTTACTTAACAGCAAGTTGTTAGTCGCAAGACGAAGAGCGGCAGGCACGCCGTCCCTGATTAAAAAAAAATATTAAATCCTATTGGATCCTATTAAATTCCCTATATAGTCCATGTATTAAGTCAGTAAAAAATCCTCATTAAAGTCGATTCAACTAACAGCTTTTTAAAGGAATGAATGGGTTTTTTAATCAGGGTCGCAGGTCGGTATGTCGGCAGGTCGGCAGCTACGCCGATGCGAGTGGGTTAGTGGCCCAGGACAGCGTGTCGCGGCCGACCCTCTTATTCGCGCTACTCACTTGACCCTAGTTGCGTCACATAGCGCTCTCTCTCTCTCTCTCTCTCTCTCTCTCTCTCTCTCTCTCTCTCTCTCTCTCTCTCTCTCTCTCTCTTTCTCTGCTGTCGGTGATGATGCGTACGTCGATGACTGCCGATGCCTCGTCGACCGGCGCTCTAGCGCGCATGCGCTTCGCGAGCTATGGCTTGTAGAGCCCTGTGGTTGACATTGGTGAGGGCCCTCTGCGAGGCCATCGCAATAAGACGCAACTAAGCCTTTGACTGGGGCAGGCGAGAATTGAAATATTGTAACATCAAAAGTTGATGTTACACTATATACACAGTGACCCATTTTAATCGCCGCACCCGGATTTCTCGGAACCTAAGCCAAATAGAGAAAAATGGTTCAGACAAAAGTTATAGGGGACAAAGGGGGCCACATAATGGCGCTAACGTATTTGAGCTTGAACTTGACCATTGAGGTTATTTCAAGGTCAAAGTGGTTTTTTCATATGGGAACACCTAGTTTTTACCCCGGATTCGGAAGGAGCGGGAAATTTTACGTTCAAAATCATATTGAGAAATTTTTTCCAAGGTCATTTCAAGGTCAAATCTAGGTCAAACTCAGAAAAGTCCGTTTAAAATCGTTTTTTTTCCATGAACCACAGGCTAAGCTGGTTCAAATTGATCGTAGGCTTAATAGAGGAACCCACACACTCAAAACTTACACATCCTAGTAAACAAAACTCAAACTCGCACATCCTAACCTGATACACTTCATGCCCTCACATGCTGAACTGTTACACCCCGGTCCCACAACCATACCCCACACCCCCCAGTCCCACACATCCCTACCCCACGCATGCTAATCCCATACACCCCAAACCCGCACATCCTGAACCCTGAAAAAATTTTCTCAAGGGCAAAATGATTTTTTAACGGAAACTTTAAGATCGTTGAAGCTTCTTGTTATAAATGTATTAACCTTACTTTTTGCGCTACCCAGAAACAACGACGTGGACGTAGTAAGGATTGTTTCCTTCGGGGTGCTTAATTAAAGTGAGTCCCCTTGCCTCTCACTGGTCGGGGTGCTTGATTATAGTGAGTCCCCTCGCCTCTCACTAATGTAAATAAATTTTTATTTAACCTCGAACCAAGTGTTCGAAATGACGACCATTTGCTTCAAGGCACATAGTCAAACGCCTTTGAAAATCGCGAACTGTGTTCTGCAAAGTTTGTCTCGGAATGGCAGCGCATGCTCGACGAATCCTATCCTGCATATCTGCTCTTGTAATGGGTTGCTCAAAAACAGCATTTTTTAAATACCCCCATAAATAGAAATCTGGTGATATAAGATCGGGTGAGCAAGCAGGCCAGTTAACCGGATTTTAATTAAGCACCCCAAAGGAAGCAATCCTTACTATGTCCACGTCGTTGTTTCTGGGTAGCGCAAAAAGTAAGGTTAATACATTTATAACAGAAGCTTCAACGATCTTGAAGTTTCCGTTAAAAAATCATTTTGCCCTTGAGAAAAATTTTTCAGGGTTCAGGATGTGTGCGTTTGGGGTGTATGGGATTAGCATGCGTGGGGTAGGGATGTGTGGGACTGGGGGGTGTGGGGTATGGTTGTGGGACCGGGGTGTAACAGTTCAGCATGTGAGGGCATGAAGTATATCGGGTTAGGATGTGCGAGTTTGAGTTTTGTTTACTAGGATGTGTAAGTTTTGGGTGTGTGGGTTCCTCTATTAAGCCTACGATCAATTTGAATCAGCTTAGCCTGTGGTTCATGGAAAAAAAACGATTTTAAACGGACTCTGAGTTTGACCTAGATTTGACCTTGAAATGACTTTGGAAAAAATTTCTCAATATGATTTTGAACGTAAAATTTCCCGCTCTTTCCGAATCCGGGGTCAAAACTAGATGTTTCCATATGAAAAAACCACTTTAACCTTGAAATAACCTCAAAGGTCAAGTTTAAGGTCAAAGACGTTAGCGTCATTATGTGGCCCTCTTTCTCCCCTATAACTTTTGTCTGAACCATTTTTCTCTATCTGGCTTAGGTTCCGAGAAATCCGGGTGCGGCGATTAAAATGGGTACCGTGTATATATATATATATATATATATATATATATATATATATATATATATATATATATATATATATATATATATATATATGGGTTATTCTGCCATAACTACCCCAGATGGCGTCCAGAGCTTACATAAAGATGTGCGAATAATAATAAATATTTCACAGGCTCTAATGTGTATATAATGACGTTGACTTTCTTGGAAGATCTACAGAAAGCGTTTGTTAACTGGATGTTAAAAAAAATCAATAAAATAGAGTCAAAATGTCAGTTCCGTCCCTTGTCCTAAACGATATTTTGAATATGAAACCTTGTGCCACGTGAAAATCAAGCGAAGAAGCCTACTTCCCACATACACATTATAAATTACAAGGTTTTTAATATATGTTTCCATTGTTAAAGAAATGGATTATAAATAATTAAGAATTTAAAATTGATCAATCTTACATCCGCTCTGATATATATTGCGGTTTTTGTACATAATCGCCTTTTTTTTTATACAAACGTTATTGTTATAACTTTAAAGTTTAGGTGCGTAGCTGTAAGTTAGTTTTAAGTATATACATATATATTTTTTATTTTTGTATTACGTATACCTGCGTATAGATAACTACGTTTACCTCTGTAGGGTTTCACAAATGTGTAATTCTTTCTGGTTTTGAATAAAAAAATAAAAATATAATTTTTAAGGTAAAATTCAAGAAACTACTATTAAATCACGATGGATACTTTTTGTCCAGCGATTTGCACGAAAATGTTGATAATAGCATTAATTGCTTTGAAAACAGCGCTACTTGTGGGGTTTATACACCCACTTCTTCACTCGGTCCAGGAAAGGAAGGGGAGAGAGAGAAATGAAGAGTCGAGGAGTCAACAGTATCGAGGAGATTTATTAGCCAAAGGAGGATACAGCGGATACACGTCCGCACGCTCGTGGACTCGAGCAACGACTGCGGCGCGCAGGCCGCTTCATGGAGAGCGCGAAATGGCTGCTTCCCCCACTCTCGCAGTTAGAGTGAGAGGGAAGATCGCAGTCCCTACATATTTGGCTCCATAACGCCATCTAGCGGTCGATTCCTCCAGCGCGTGCACACGGACGAATGATGGAAGCGGCAAAGCCGTTAAAAATTAGAAAATCCACGAACGCGAACTAGTTCTTTTTCTAATTTCACAGCGTACAAATATTTTAGTCAGTTCCGTGCCCTGTGTAATCCGTTGTTTAGATTATGTTTAATGGTAAGTGAAATGTATTTTTTTATAGTATTTGGTGGATATAAGAACTACCTACGCGGAGAATAGGTAACTTTGAGTATACGCGACGTGCGAGCTTTTTAAACTTAAAAATGTTAGTTCCGTCCCTGTCAGTTCCGTCCCATAAAAGATTAAAATTCATTATTAAAAATTAAAAACTTTTTTAATTGAACTGAAATCTTTGGTGTTCGGATTTTTTTCATTTCTTATAATCAAACTGATATTCCATACGGTTTCAAATCATAAATTATATATAAGATTGAGTAAATTCATATAAATAATGAATGATTTACATAATTGTGAAATCTTTAAGATTTCTATTTATCTGCTTTTATAAGATAAATTTTGAAAAATGGCTCCGACCATGAGAAAAGCAAATATTCTGAAGAAAAATCATCAAGTTAAACAAAGAAAATCATTAAAAGTAAAATTTCAAAATGCTGAGAAAGCCGTTGATGTATGGACTCGTAATTCAGTGAATTTGCACTTTGTCCCATGAAAATCCATCATGCGGTCTCAGAGAAAAGTTACAACAAACTTTTTTTCTTGAAAATGCTGTAACTGAGGATAAAATGAGTTTAAGGGCCTCTGCCTAGGCTCATTTTATTCAAGATAAGTTATATTTACAATATATTTTCATTATTTTATCATAATAATATTTTTTATCATTTTTTTTAGGTAATTTTGGCCACTAAGGCCTATAGGTGTAAGACCGCATTAACAAATTATTAAATACTATATTTTATTAAATTAATTTTAAATGTAAACAGAAAATATTATTTGTAATATTATTTAATATTGTAAATAAAAATGTAAATCAAAACACGGTATGAAAAATAATTTGCATAATTTACCATAAATTATCATTTTGATTCCTTAGTGAAAATAATTTTCGTGCCTAATCGTGCATAAGTGTGCCAAACTGTGCCCAAGTAGGTAAGTTTCGGACATTTTACACAGATATATCATATATCTGGCACAGTTTGGAACAATGTGGCACACTTTTGCACAGTTTGGCATAAATTATTTTCAGCTGTTGAAAATAAATATAATTTGATTTTCGATACAGTTGTGCATAGTTTAGCACACTTGGCATACTTTAGAACATTTTGACATAGTTTGGCACAAAGAATTTTCAGTTACTAAAAATAAAATTAGGTTTATTATTAGGCACAGTAGTGCACAGTTGGACACACTGTGGGACAGTTTTGCACAGTTGTTGCACAGATTCACACAATTTGGCACAGTTAAGCACACAAAATATTGTTCACTTATTAAAACAATATAAGTAAAAATATAAATAATTTATTATTAACAATAATTTTGAATATTTAAGTATAGGTAATCTCAATTAGAAATAAATGAACACACGTGACTAAACGCAATTGATTTTCAAAAATTAGTAATTCTTGAGTCTAATGTCTATAAATGGTTGAATAAAAGATTTAATATTGTTAATAATAAATGATGATTGTTAATTTAAAAATTCAACAATAATTTGTATTAAGGCGTGCTAACGTTGTGCCAAACTGTGCACAACTGTGCTCAACTGTGCCCAAGTATGTGAAGGTGTGTTAAACTGTGCCAAATAATCAAGCTAAATTTATTTTTAATGGCTAAAAGCTTTTTGTGCTAAACTGTGCTAAAGTGTGCTAAAATGTGCAAAAGTGTGCTAATCTGGGCTAAACCTGTGTAAAATGTCCGAAATCTACCTGCTTGAGCACACTTTTGCACAGTTTCGCATAGTTAGACATACTTTGGCACATATTTGCACATTTTCACACACTTCAGCACTCTATGGCACAAAAATTTTTTCCACCAGGGTTACTCTTAATATTATTACGGGATTTGATATTATTAATTAATTTGGTTATGTAAAATATTATTTTTCAAGCTCTTGTTTGAAATTGTTTTACCGAATTTTTTTATTGTATTACATATTTTAGAATTAATTTCGAGAATTTTTTACAATAATGGTCAGTTCCGTCCCATACCAAGATCATAAAATCTTACGTAAACTATAGCCGGAATATTTTGTATTGGATTCGTTCTGGATACTTATTTTAAATGTTATAATGAGTAGATGAAACCTCAAAACGCCTATAAAAAGTTGGTTTTGAAAAAAAAAGTTAGACTTAATCTGGGGAAGTTATGGCAGAATCACTCAGATTTATATATATATAGAAATGTTATCAGGGGTATATGTAGCCCAACCCTGCATATTAGCACCTACGCCCAGAATTCCGGAGTATAAGGAGGTAAGGGCGGCGCTGCCCGCCGCCATTGTCTAGAATGATAACGTCCCTCAGGTTATTGACTTTTGCAGCGACGCCTGCGGCACCCTCTTTAGTTTCCGTAGAATTTTTTCGGACATTTTGTTTGAACTCTCAAAGTCGGAACTCTAGGTCGTGCTGCACAGGCCCCTATATTATAGAAGTTTATGTCGCCCGGTGTCCATAAACCTATCCGGTCGTCATAAACCCCGGTATATATAAAAACGGTTACCATAAACCCCTTAACAGAAATTTATATATGTATATATATACATATATATATATATATATATATATATATATTATATGTTTCACCTAACCCCTTTATGGCGCCCATCCCTGATATTAGTACCTACGCCCAGAGTTCCCCTATACAAATGACTAAAGAAATAATCCCTCTATGGGTATAGAAACTCTAGGTCGGGCTCCATAAACCGGGATGTATTGAATGTTTATGGAGCCCGGGCTCCATAAAAGGATTCGGGCTCCATAAAGCTATCTATCTTTAAAAAACGGCTCCATAAACATAGTTAACGAGATGTATTATATATATTGTATATGTTCGTCTACCATCATCGAACATAAGAACAAAAGCGTTGCCAAGCGACTAGTTTTGTTGTTCTCGATTCGAATTAGTTAGTTGATTCGAGACGTTGTTGTTGATAACATGTTTTATTGTGTGTGTTTATGGTCTTAAATAAAGTTATATGTTATTCTTTTGTAATTATGGTTATTATTAATTATTGTATATGTGTGTGAGTGTAAATATATATATATCATAACTATGGGAATTGGTATATTTGAAGAGATATCAACATATAGATCGGACGTATAGATCGGTACTTTTGAAGAGATGTCGGCATTTTGAAGAGACTCCTCACATTTCTCAAAGCAAGAATCGCGACTTTTGAGGAGAAATCTATACCCCCTTTTCCCAGAGTCGGTAACCTGAGGGTCATTATCTCTTTAGTCACATTGTCCGAACTCTGAGCGAAAGGTTCACATCTCCTCAAAACTACCAATGTACAAACATATCATATATATATATATATATATATATATATATATATATATATATATATATATATATATATATATATATAACACTTAGTACACCGCTACCTTCCAGGACACCTACAGGTTTTCTGCAATAGAAGTAGGTATAAAACGTTAAACAGTATATAAGTGACTAAAGAAATAATATCCCTCAGGGTGTTGACTAACACCACGACGCCTGCGGCGCCCCCTTTCAGTTCCGCAGTATTTTACGTTGATTTCGGAAAAATTTTACGGAAGAAAACGTTGTGAAAGAAACCCTAAATGTCCTGAATAATACAAAAATGTCCTGAAAGGTAGCGGTAAACATATTCCTAATTCAGTACAGTCGTGAAAACATGCAAATGTCCTGAAACATAGCGGTGAACCAATGAAAAGTCCTGAAATATAGCGGTGATCAGAAATATATATATATATATACACTTATTGGGGTTTATTTATGTAGCCCAAGACTGTATATTAGTACCTACAGTCTAGAGTTCCCTATGGCAAGTGACTAAAGAAATAATGGACCCTGGGGTTATAGACTCTAGGTCGGGCCGCATAAACCCCTATATTTAGAAATATTATGAAGCCCGGGCTGCATAATCAAAATCGGGCTTGATAAACCTCTATATATAAAAAACGGGCTTTGTAAAGCCCTTTCGAGAAATGTATATATATATATATACATTTCTTTTACCAGATTTATGGAGCCCTTTTATACACATGAGCATATTTATGGAGCCCGTTTTCTTTTATGGAGCCCGGGTCCCATAAAATATCCTTATACGGCGTTTATGGAGCCCGATCTAGAGTTTCTATACCCAGAGAGGGATTATTTCTTTATTCACTTGTATACGGGAACTCTGGGCGTAGGTACTAATATACAGGGATGGGCTCCATAAAGGGGTTAAGTGATAATTATATATATACATATATATATATATATATATATATATATATATATATATATATATATATATATATATATATATATATATATATATATATATATATATATATAAACGGGCTCGATAAACCCCGTTGGAGAAATATATTTATACTTGGGGGGCTTCGCCTCCTGCTCGCTCTGCTCGCCAACCCCCATTTTTAGAGATAAATATGAATAATAATGAATAAAGATAATCTTCTATTAAATATCATTAAACATTTATTTTTTCTTTCAAATTTTCTGTAATTTTGAAAAAAAAATTATTTTTAACATTTATTAATTTTTAAAATAGTATATTTATTTTTAACAAAATAATGCATAACATATGTAGTTCATTATGTCAGCACTAATTTTATTTGTTACTTATTGATTATATAAACTAATTTTTCAGCAAAATCCAGTAATATTTCAATTCTTGTCCGCCATTTTGAATTTTCAAAATCTGAGTTCAGATTCCTAATCAGCGAATCCGGAAACCCACAATATACAATTTTTAGCAAATTCTGGCAAAATCGAGTAAAATTTGAATTTTTGTTAGCAATCTTGGGTCCACCGGTCTGAATTTTCAAAATATATGTTCAGATTCGTAAACAGCGAAACCAAAAATCCGGTATATACAATTTTCAGCAAAATCCAATATTTCAATATTTGGCCACCATTTTCGATCCGCCATTTTGAATTGTCTAAATATGTGTGCAAGTTCATCATAAGCGACTCCAGATACCCACTATATACAATTTTTAGCAAAATCCGGTAAAATTTGAATTTTGCACCGACGTTTTGGGTCCGCCATTTTGAATTTTCAAAATCTGAGTTGAGATTTCTAATCAGTGAATCTAGAAATCTCCTATGAACAATTTTTAGAGAAACCCAGTAGTATTTCAATTTTTGGTCGCCAACTTTGATCCGCCATTTCAAATTTTCCAAATCTGAGTTCAGATTCGTAATCAGCGAATCGAGAAACCCCCTATATACAATTTTCAGCAAGATCCAGTAATATTTCAATATTTGGCCGCCATTATCGATCCGCCATTTTGATTTCTCAAAATCTGAGTACAGATTCGTAATCAGCAAATCGAGAAACCCCTTACATACTATTTTAGCAAAATCTAATATTATTTAAATATTTTGCCGCCATTTTGAATTTTTTAAATCTGAGTTCCGATTCGTAATCATCGAATCCAGAAATCCTAATATGCAAATGAAGAAATGCCCCATATGCAATTGGTAAATTCAGTAATATTTCAATATTTGGCCGCCATTTTTAATTGGCAAAATATGAGTTCAGATTCGTAATCAGCGAAACCAGATACCCCTATATACAAATATTCAGCAAAATGCAGTAGTATTTCAATTCTTGTCCACCATTTTGAATTTTCAAAATCTGAGATCACATTCCTAATCAGCGAATCCGGAAACTCACAATATACAATTTTTAGCAAATTCCGGTAGAATTTCAATTTTTAACCACCATCTAGGGTCCTCTATTTTGAATTTTGAAAATCTGAGTTCAGATTCTTAATCAACGAATCCAGAAATTACGTATATACAATTTTCAACAAAATCCAGTAATATTTGAATATTTGTCAGCCATCATCGATCGGCCATTTTGAATTATCAAAATCTGAGTTCAGATTCCTAATCAGCGAATCTGGAAACCCACTATATACAATTTTTAGCAAAATCAAGTAAAATTTGAACTTTTATTAGCGATCTTGGGTCCACGGGTGTGAATTTTCAAAATATATGTTCAGATTCGTAAGCAGCGAAACCTAAAATCCCGTATATACATTTTCAGCAAAATCCAATAATATTTCAATATTCGGCCTCCATTTTTTTTAATTGTCTAAATCTGAGTTCAGATTTGTAATAAGCGACTCCAGAAACCCACTGTAATTGATTGAAGGAGGATTATATAAAAAGAAAAAAAAAACCTTGGCGTAAGGAAATTATATCTTTTTTTATTTACTATTATTTGTACAGTGTATTTTATTTAATGACCACTTTTACTGCCTGACAAATGAGACACTCTTAGTTCGAGTGCTGTCAGTCGACTGACTCGCTCGCGGGCTCATGCGCTCCTTCTTCATGCCGAAACGGCGCCCTCTCGAGGAGCATGCGCGCGCACACCGCTTTCGGCGGGAAAACTAGCCTTTGCGCATTTTTCCCACGGGCGGGAAATACAAAATATGACAGCGCGCATTACATTTACCGACGAGTTTCCACGTCGCACCGTGGTTTGCATAACAAAGAAAAAGGGAGAAAAAAAGGCCGGGAACATTCTCTCTTTACCTACCACACTTTTCATTGTCGTGCCGAGGCGACGTCGGTCTCGTCTCCTAGCCAGGCGGCCCCAGACAGTTCCCTAGAACCATCTGTGCACGCGGGACCCACAAAACAAAGCAAGCTTCGGTGCGGAGTCAAGCAGCCTCGAGGCAACTCAGTCGCCTCTAGCTGGGGGCTACACAGCCGCGTCCTTCCTGGAACACGCTGAGGAAACGAGGCCGCCGCGCATTTTTCCACCCTTATGGCCACCTCTATATCTTTCTGATAAGAGCCAGCGGCCCCAGACCTTTCTACCGCGTTCCCATGATACACCATGCTAATTTTAGATACTCGCACAATGCAACACACCCACATACACACGCAAAATATACGTACACCATTGTGAATCATCGCTCACTTACTGTAGAAGCGCGGCATAGCGGCCGCGTCACAGAAACGCATAAATGACCCTTCTCCCTATTACATAAATAGTTAGGGATAGATTACATTATATCAATCATTATAACCGCCAACAAAAACAAATATTGAATTCAAGTCCGAACTTGCCAACATACATAAACCCGCAAAAACACCACAAAGAGAAAAGGCCAATAACCCATCACCCGTTGTCAACACCACTATATACAATTTTTAGCAAAATCCGGTAAAATTTCAATTTTGGACCGCCGTTTTGGGTCCGCCATTTCGAATTTTCAAAATCTGAGTTCAGATTCCTAATCAGCGAATCTAGAAATCTTCTATGAATCCAGTAGTATTTCAATTTTTGGTCGCCATCTTCGATCCGTCGTTTCAAATTTTCCAAATCTGAGTTCAGATTCGTAATCAGCGAATCGATCACGCTCGCCGCACGTTCCTGGATCAAACGTCCGGCTCGGAACATGATATATCGTGGGCAAACTCCACGTCGGACGAGCCACATCCACTCGATGTTTTAAAAACAGACGAGGTATCCCAGAAAAACCTTGTGCGTAGTCGCGAATGGGCAGTAGAAGCAACCAGAGTCGACAACGAAGATGAAACAGCGTTCCACGATGAGATCAACAACTAGGATGCGGAAGAGAGCGAATAAAACACGGCCAATAAAAGGCCGACAATGTTTGAGATGTCATTGGCTGACGGCACGACGCTGCATGTGCCAACCGACTGAGCCTTGTACATGGCCGCGGTCGATAAGAAACTTCGGCAAATCGAAGAATCAACAGGGATCGTGGTCGCCAACTCAACTCACCATCCGAATCCAAACAGCATCCGGCAGGAGAGCGCCAAAGGGATGCGGCGAGTGACTTTTACAGACCTCACGCCCGCCGGCCAAAATGTGGAGAATTTGCGAGAAGAAACGCAGATGAGGAACTTGCTTTCTCGACAAGACATCGGCTGGCGGGGGCTGCCTACTCCGATACAACGACCTACTCTGAGGCTACGACAGCCCCCGGTTGATGCAAGGCCGCCGCCACCTACTACCCCGCTGTCGCACCGAACTGGTCTCGGTGGCGGCTGGGGAGGGGGTGGATCACAGAGCCAGCCAATAGAATCGACTGACTCTGAGACACGGCGCGACCTAAGAGAACAATGTATGCCGGGGTCGTTCGATGAGTTAAGCCGCACGACGGGCGGTAGAACCCGAGATGTCGGCCAAATAGTGCGCCGATGGGGATTTAAGTTCGCCGGCGATCCGGGCGAAAGCATTGACATCTTCCTCGAACGAGTAGAGGGAAATTGGGTACTCGCCAAACTGACGGAAGCGAAGATACTCAGTGCCCTTTCGGAGCTCTTCGTCGGCGTAGCAGGTATCTGGGTGCGATCCAACAGGATGAGCTGGATCACCTGGGAGGGATTCTGCCAAAGAATAAGGCGTTGGTGCGGCGTGACGGACCGCTTGCAACAACGGCTCGCGCACGAGGTCGCTTTGAGGATGCAAGGATCCGAAGAGTCCGTGCGTGATTACGTTACATGCCTCGAAGTGCTGGTGAAGAAAATGGAGCGACTACCGTTTCTCGATTTTCAGCTGGAAACCCTACACCGGAACATGAAGTCGCGACTGCAGCTGCTTATTCGGCCAGGCAGGTGCTTAACACCCTCCTTTGGGCCCAGTATCATTTTTGAACTAATGATGTATTTCGAGAATGACTTTAACTCGAAAAGTAAGCAGTTTAAGGAAAAACAACTTCTTTCAGGAACTGAATGGTGCTATCTGACGAACTGACCCAATTTTGGGCCCAGGGCCTTAGTAAGGCCCCGTAAGACTAAAGTCTATTTTTTAAAATAAGAACCCTTATTTTTTTATTCAAGATTAGAACGGTTCAAAATACGTCCTAATCGTAGAGAGGGACAAGTAGAGACCGAGACGTAGAGACGGAGGCATAAAGACAGAGGCGTAGAGAGAGATTAAAGACAGAAACGTAGAAACGGGGATGTAGAGACAGAGTCGTAAAGTCAGATGCGTAGAGACAGAGGCATAGAGATAGAGGCGTAGAGACAGGGATGTAGAGACAGAGACGTAGAGACAGAGACGTAGAAACAGAGACGTGGAGACATAGACTTAGCGACAGAGGTATAGAGATAGAAACGTAAAGACAGCGATGTAGAGAGAGAGAGAGAGAGATTAGAGACAGAAACGTTAAAACAGGGACGTACAGTCGTAGAGACAGAAACGTACGCGCGGAGGCGTTGAGACAGAGACATAGAGACAGATGTAGGAACATAAACATAGAGACAGAGACGTGGAGACAGGGATGTAGACACAGGGACGTAGCGACAGAGACGTAGAGACAGAGACGTAAAGACAAAAAGTGGAGACAGAGACTTAGCGACAGAGGTGTAGAGAGAGAGAGATTAGAGACAGAAACGTTGAAACAGGGATGTACAGTCGTAGAGACAGAAGCGTACGCACGGAGGCGTTGAGACAGAGACGTGGAGACAGATGTAGAAACAGAAACATAGAGAGAGACGTGGAGAGAGGAATGTAGATACAAAGACGTAGAGATGGAGACGTAGAGACAGAGTCGTAGAGAGAAAAAAGTAGAAACAGAGACGTGGAGACAGAGACTTAGAAACAGCGATATAGAGACAGAGACGTGGAGATAGAGACTTAGAAACAGAGATATAGAGATAGAGACGTAAAGACAGAGATGTGGAGAGAGAGAGAAAGATTACAGGAACGTAGAAACAGGGATGTACAGTCGTAGAGACACACGTACGCACGGAGGCATTGAAACAGAGACGTGGAGACAGATGTATAATCAGAAACATAGAGACTGAGACGTGCAGGTAGAGACATGGAGACAGAGACGTAGAAACAGAAACATAGAGACAGAGATGTAGAGACAGAAAACTAGAGACGGAGACGTAGACACAGAGACGTAGAGATATGGGCGTAGAGACAGACGTGGGGACAGAAACGTAGATGCAGGCTCGTAGAGAGAGACATGAAGACAGAGACGTAGAGGCAGAGTCGGAGAGATAAAGACATAGAGACATCGTTGGAGAGACAGAGATATAGAGACAGAGGACTAGAGACCGAGATGTAGAGAGAGAGATTGGAGACAAAGATCTAGAGATAGAGACTTAATGACAGAGACGTAGAAAGAGCGAGATTAGAGACAGAAGCGTAGTAACTGGGACGTAAAGACCGAACGTAGAAACAGACGCGTAGAAACGGAGACGTAAAGACGGAGACGTAGAGACAGACGTAGAAACAGAAACGTAAAGACATAGACGTAGAGATGGAAAAGTAGAGACGGAGACGTAGAGACAGAGACCTGGAAACAGACGTAGAAACAGAAACGTAGAAACACAAACGTAAAGACAGACGTAGAGATGGAAAACTAGAGACAGAGACGTAGAGACAGAGACCTGGAAACAGACGTAGAAACAGAAACGTAGAGACAGACGTAGAGACCGAAAAGTCGAGACAGAGATGTAGAGATAAAGATTAGAGACAGAGATGTAGAGACAGACACGTAAAGATAGAGACGCAGAGAGAGAAAGAGAGAGAGAGAGAGAGAGAGAGAGAGATTAGTACCTTAAAAAACGACTGCTTACCAATTTTCAGCTCTCTAGGGGTCCCTGGGCCAGCGAAAACGCCATTAGAATGCCCAAAAAAGGCCCTTTTCGCCCCATTTTCAAAGGTCGATATCTTGAAAACATATCAGACAATTTTAATTTAGCAAGCTTATTTTTTTATTGTTTTAAGTTCTTATAAAAAAATTTTTAAAAGCCTTAAGGCCCATTTTTGGAACCGTTTAAGTGCGAAGAAAAATGTAAAAATTTGACGATTTTTAGATGTCTGCCAAAATTGCACCAATAGACTTAGGACCTTTCACCGAAGTCGCGATGGATAGGCTGTGATATTACCTTCAAAACACCGCTTGGTAAATAAAAATCCATGGCGTAGATTTTGAGATACAGCTGTTTGAAAATGGGCATTTAGCAAAAATCGAGTTTTTTAGCATTTTCAAACTAGTGGTACTTTTTTCTGGTAATCTCAAATGATACAAAAATTTAACTGGAAGTAGTTCTTATCATGTATAACAAACTGGCCGAAGAAATTTTCTTGGCCCAACCCTCCATATACCTCATTCGAACCTCTGAAAATCAGGTATTCTGCTTCTCAAGTGAGACAATACACTTGATTGTTATGACTCCTTTACGTTATTCTCAGAAAAGCTGAACATTTAATAATATATTTATAAAATATTCTTTTCAGTCTAATATGAGCAGTGTTGCGCAAGTTACCCATTAACTACAAAAAAGATTCTTGAGATACTATATTTTTTATTAGAAAAAAATACTAATACGTATTTCCGATACAAATTTTTAAAATACGTATTTATATTATTTGTATTTCAAATAATTATTTCAAATAATGTTTCGATTTTCTGAGAATGACGTGAAGGAGTCATAACAATCGAGTGGGTTCTCTCACTTGAGAATCAGAATACCCGATTTTCAGAGGTTCGAATGAGGTATACAGAGGGTAGGGCCAAGAAAATTTCTTCGGCCTGTTTGTTATGCATGATAAGAACTACTTCCAGTTAAATTTTTGTATCATTTGAGATTGCCAGAAAAAGTACCACTAGTTTGAATATGCGAAAAATGCAATTTTTGCTAAAATGCCCATTTTCAAACAGCTGTATCTCAAAACCTACGCCATGGATTTTAATTTACTAAGCGGTGTTTTGAAGGTAATGTCACGACCTATCCATCGCGACTTCGGTGAAAGGTCCTAACTCTATTGGTGCAATTTTTGCAGACATCTGAAAATCGTAAAATTTTTAAATTTTTCTTCGCACTTAATCGGTTCCAAAAATGGGCCTTAATACTTGGGCTTTTAAAAATTTTTTTATAAGAACTTAAAGATGAAACATAAAAAATTACGCTTGCTAAATTACAATTGGCTGATATGTCTTCAAGTTATCGGCCTTTGGAAATGGGGCAAAAAGGTCCTTTTTCAGGCATTCTAATAGCGTTTTCTCTGGTCCAGGGACCCCCTAGGAGGCTGAAAATTGGTAAGCAATCTTTTTAAAGGTAATACAACAAACTAAAATTAGGGCAAAATCCGCGACCCCTTTCCACAAAAGTGGGCGATAATTAAAAATATTGCTCAAATATATACTAGAGGGGTAACCCTCTGCTCGCTCCGCTCGCCAACCCTCCATTCATAAGTTGTTGAACTATTTATTTATTAGGTTTTATTCTAAGATTAAAAGAAATAGTTTAGAGTAAACTATTATATAACCAATTTTCTACAAAGTCTAAGCTTTGTTCGAACATTTAACAGTAAGGTTCCGATTAGCAACCACGAAAACCTCTGTATACAAATTTTAAGCAGAATCTAAGCTTCCTTCGAACTTTTGACAGCCCTTTCGAATTTCGGAAGTCTGATAGCAAGATTGTGATCAGCGACCTTGAAAACTCCCGTATACAAAGTTTAAGCAAAATCTAAGCTTCCTTCGAAAATTTTTCGCATCCATATTGGATCCGCCATTTAGTATTTCGAAAGTCTAAAAGAAACCTTGATCAGCGACCTCGAAAATCCCTGTATACCAAAGACAAACAAAAGCTAAGCTTTTTTCGAATTTGTAACCGCCATGTTGGATCCGCCATTTTGATTTTCGAAAGTATAATAGCAACATCTTGATCAGCGACCTTGAAAATCCCTGCATACCAATTTTCAGACAACTCTAAGCACTTTTACAACTTTCAATAACCATATTGGATGCGCCATTTTGAATTTCAAAAGTCTAATAGAAAAACTTGATCAGCAACCTCGAAATCCGCTGTATACCAATTTTAAACAAAATCTAACAAAATCTAAGCTTATTTCGAATTTTTTACCGACATTTTGAATTTTGAAAGTCTGATAGCAAGATCGTGATCAGGGATCTCGAAAATCCATGTATACCAATTTTCAACAAAATCTAAGCTTTGCTCGAATTTTTTACAGCCATTTTGAATTTTGAAAGTCTAACAGCAAGATCGTGATCAGCGACCTCGGAAACCCATGAATTCCAATTTTGAGCAAAATCTAAGCTTTTTCTGAACTTTTAACCACCATATTGGATACGCCGTTTTGAATTTCGAAACTCAGACAGCCAAGTCGTGATTAACGACTTCAGAAACCCTTGTATTCCAATTTTGAGATATACCTAAGCTGTTTTCGAATTTGTCAGAATGTAAACACCATACTTTACGCGTGGCGTGAGAAAAAAAGATGTTTGTCGCATGTGTACCAAGATGATAAATACGATTAATGAGGAGGCTAGGCATGAGTATGGTGGCAAGAGGGGGGCTGGCTGAGGGGGGTGAGGAGGCTATTCGAACATAAAAAACCTCATAGAAATACGCTGATTTTTACGTTATTTTGAGGGGGCTGAGGGAAACGGTGGGACGGGGGGTGAGGGGGCGTTGAAGTTCATAAATAATGCTAACATCTATTGTAAAGTGTCTTTTTATTTATGGAAAAGATATATTGGGAGGGAAAGGGGAAATACAATTTCGGAACGGGCGCAAATGATATGTGTGACGCGAACACCAATATTTATAGATTAAAACTTAACACTATTCATTTAGTCAAAAGTTACACGCGGGTTTTGTTGGACGCCAGCCGCACAAACGCAGCACGAAAAACCAAAGTGCACACAGTGCAAAATCGTAACTCACAACCGGCACGAGACTCGACACTCGCGAACGCGCACTGAGTAGTTTATCGCAAAGCACAAAGCTACTTACTTAACAGCAAGTTGTTAGTCGCAAGACGAAGAGCGGCAGGCACGCCGTCCCTGATTAAAAAAAAATATTAAATCCTATTGGATCCTATTAAATTCCCTATATAGTCCATGTATTAAGTCAGTAAAAAATCCTCATTAAAGTCGATTCAACTAACAGCTTTTTAAAGGAATGAATGGGTTTTTTTAATCAGGGGTCGCAGGTCGGTATGTCGGCAGGTCGGCAGCTACGCCGATGCGAGTGGGTTAGTGGCCCAGGACAGCGTGTCGCGGCCGACCCTCTTATTCGCGCTACTCACTTGACCCTAGTTGCGTCACATAGCGCTCTCTCTCTCTCTCTCTCTCTCTCTCTCTCTCTCTCTCTCTCTCTCTCTCTCTCTCTCTCTCTCTCTCTCTCTCTTTCTCTGCTGTCGGTGATGATGCGTACGTCGATGACTGCCGATGCCTCGTCGACCGGCGCTCTAGCGCGCATGCGCTTCGCGAGCTATGGCTTGTAGAGCCCTGTGGTTGACATTGGTGAGGGCCCTCTGCGAGGCCATCGCAATAAGACGCAACTAAGCCTTTGACTGGGGCAGGCGAGAATTGAAATATTGTAACATCAAAAGTTGATGTTACACTATATACACAGTGACCCATTTTAATCGCCGCACCCGGATTTCTCGGAACCTAAGCCAAATAGAGAAAAATGGTTCAGACAAAAGTTATAGGGGACAAAGGGGGCCACATAATGGCGCTAACGTATTTGAGCTTGAACTTGACCATTGAGGTTATTTCAAGGTCAAAGTGGTTTTTTCATATGGGAACACCTAGTTTTTACCCCGGATTCGGAAGGAGCGGGAAATTTTACGTTCAAAATCATATTGAGAAATTTTTTCCAAGGTCATTTCAAGGTCAAATCTAGGTCAAACTCAGAAAAGTCCGTTTAAAATCGTTTTTTTTCCATGAACCACAGGCTAAGCTGGTTCAAATTGATCGTAGGCTTAATAGAGGAACCCACACACTCAAAACTTACACATCCTAGTAAACAAAACTCAAACTCGCACATCCTAACCTGATACACTTCATGCCCTCACATGCTGAACTGTTACACCCCGGTCCCACAACCATACCCCACACCCCCCAGTCCCACACATCCCTACCCCACGCATGCTAATCCCATACACCCCAAACCCGCACATCCTGAACCCTGAAAAAATTTTCTCAAGGGCAAAATGATTTTTTAACGGAAACTTTAAGATCGTTGAAGCTTCTTGTTATAAATGTATTAACCTTACTTTTTGCGCTACCCAGAAACAACGACGTGGACGTAGTAAGGATTGTTTCCTTCGGGGTGCTTAATTAAAGTGAGTCCCCTTGCCTCTCACTGGTCGGGGTGCTTGATTATAGTGAGTCCCCTCGCCTCTCACTAATGTAAATAAATTTTTATTTAACCTCGAACCAAGTGTTCGAAATGACGACCATTTGCTTCAAGGCACATAGTCAAACGCCTTTGAAAATCGCGAACTGTGTTCTGCAAAGTTTGTCTCGGAATGGCAGCGCATGCTCGACGAATCCTATCCTGCATATCTGCTCTTGTAATGGGTTGCTCAAAAACAGCATTTTTTAAATACCCCCATAAATAGAAATCTGGTGATATAAGATCGGGTGAGCAAGCAGGCCAGTTAACCGGATTTTAATTAAGCACCCCAAAGGAAGCAATCCTTACTATGTCCACGTCGTTGTTTCTGGGTAGCGCAAAAAGTAAGGTTAATACATTTATAACAGAAGCTTCAACGATCTTGAAGTTTCCGTTAAAAAATCATTTTGCCCTTGAGAAAAATTTTTCAGGGTTCAGGATGTGTGCGTTTGGGGTGTATGGGATTAGCATGCGTGGGGTAGGGATGTGTGGGACTGGGGGGTGTGGGGTATGGTTGTGGGACCGGGGTGTAACAGTTCAGCATGTGAGGGCATGAAGTATATCGGGTTAGGATGTGCGAGTTTGAGTTTTGTTTACTAGGATGTGTAAGTTTTGGGTGTGTGGGTTCCTCTATTAAGCCTACGATCAATTTGAATCAGCTTAGCCTGTGGTTCATGGAAAAAAAACGATTTTAAACGGACTCTGAGTTTGACCTAGATTTGACCTTGAAATGACTTTGGAAAAAATTTCTCAATATGATTTTGAACGTAAAATTTCCCGCTCTTTCCGAATCCGGGGTCAAAACTAGATGTTTCCATATGAAAAAACCACTTTAACCTTGAAATAACCTCAAAGGTCAAGTTTAAGGTCAAAGACGTTAGCGTCATTATGTGGCCCTCTTTCTCCCCTATAACTTTTGTCTGAACCATTTTTCTCTATCTGGCTTAGGTTCCGAGAAATCCGGGTGCGGCGATTAAAATGGGTACCGTGTATATATATATATATATATATATATATATATATATATATATATATATATATATATATATATATATATATATGGGTTATTCTGCCATAACTACCCCAGATGGCGTCCAGAGCTTACATAAAGATGTGCGAATAATAATAAATATTTCACAGGCTCTAATGTGTATATAATGACGTTGACTTTCTTGGAAGATCTACAGAAAGCGTTTGTTAACTGGATGTTAAAAAAATCAATAAAATAGAGTCAAAATGTCAGTTCCGTCCCTTGTCCTAAACGATATTTTGAATATGAAACCTTGTGCCACGTGAAAATCAAGCGAAGAAGCCTACTTCCCACATACACATTATAAATTACAAGGTTTTTAATATATGTTTCCATTGTTAAAGAAATGGATTATAAATAATTAAGAATTTAAAATTGATCAATCTTACATCCGCTCTGATATATATTGCGGTTTTTGTACATAATCGCCTTTTTTTTTATACAAACGTTATTGTTATAACTTTAAAGTTTAGGTGCGTAGCTGTAAGTTAGTTTTAAGTATATACATATATATTTTTTATTTTTGTATTACGTATACCTGCGTATAGATAACTACGTTTACCTCTGTAGGGTTTCACAAATGTGTAATTCTTTCTGGTTTTGAATAAAAAAATAAAAATATAATTTTTAAGGTAAAATTCAAGAAACTACTATTAAATCACGATGGATACTTTTTGTCCAGCGATTTGCACGAAAATGTTGATAATAGCATTAATTGCTTTGAAAACAGCGCTACTTGTGGGGTTTATACACCCACTTCTTCACTCGGTCCAGGAAAGGAAGGGGAGAGAGAGAAATGAAGAGTCGAGGAGTCAACAGTATCGAGGAGATTTATTAGCCAAAGGAGGATACAGCGGATACACGTCCGCACGCTCGTGGACTCGAGCAACGACTGCGGCGCGCAGGCCGCTTCATGGAGAGCGCGAAATGGCTGCTTCCCCCACTCTCGCAGTTAGAGTGAGAGGGAAGATCGCAGTCCCTACATATTTGGCTCCATAACGCCATCTAGCGGTCGATTCCTCCAGCGCGTGCACACGGACGAATGATGGAAGCGGCAAAGCCGTTAAAAATTAGAAAATCCACGAACGCGAACTAGTTCTTTTTCTAATTTCACAGCGTACAAATATTTTAGTCAGTTCCGTGCCCTGTGTAATCCGGTTTAGATTATGTTTAATGGTAAGTGAAATGTATTTTTTTATAGTATTTGGTGGATATAAGAACTACCTACGCGGAGAATAGGTAACTTTGAGTATACGCGACGTGCGAGCTTTTTAAACTTAAAAATGTTAGTTCCGTCCCTGTCAGTTCCGTCCCATAAAAGATTAAAATTCATTATTAAAAATTAAAAACTTTTTTAATTGAACTGAAATCTTTGGTGTTCGGATTTTTTTCATTTCTTATAATCAAACTGATATTCCATACGGTTTCAAATCATAAATTATATATAAGATTGAGTAAATTCATATAAATAATGAATGATTTACATAATTGTGAAATCTTTAAGATTTCTATTTATCTGCTTTTATAAGATAAATTTTGAAAAATGGCTCCGACCATGAGAAAAGCAAATATTCTGAAGAAAAATCATCAAGTTAAACAAAGAAAATCATTAAAAGTAAAATTTCAAAATGCTGAGAAAGCCGTTGATGTATGGACTCGTAATTCAGTGAATTTGCACTTTGTCCCATGAAAATCCATCATGCGGTCTCAGAGAAAAGTTACAACAAACTTTTTTTCTTGAAAATGCTGTAACTGAGGATAAAATGAGTTTAAGGGCCTCTGCCTAGGCTCATTTTATTCAAGATAAGTTATATTTACAATATATTTTCATTATTTTATTATAATAATATTTTTTATCATTTTTTTAGGTAATTTTGGCCACTAAGGCCTATAGGTGTAAGACCGCATTAACAAATTATTAAATACTATATTTTATTAAATTAATTTTAAATGTAAACAGAAAATATTATTTGTAATATTATTTAATATTGTAAATAAAAATGTAAATCAAAACACGGTATGAAAAATAATTTGCATAATTTACCATAAATTATCATTTTGATTCCTTAGTGAAAATAATTTTCGTGCCTAATCGTGCATAAGTGTGCCAAACTGTGCCCAAGTAGGTAAGTTTCGGACATTTTACACAGATATATCATATATCTGGCACAGTTTGGAACAATGTGGCACACTTTTGCACAGTTTGGCATAAATTATTTTCAGCTGTTGAAAATAAATATAATTTGATTTTCGATACAGTTGTGCATAGTTTAGCACACTTGGCATACTTTAGAACATTTTGACATAGTTTGGCACAAAGAATTTTCAGTTACTAAAAATAAAATTAGGTTTATTATTAGGCACAGTAGTGCACAGTTGGACACACTGTGGGACAGTTTTGCACAGTTGTTGCACAGATTCACACAATTTGGCACAGTTAAGCACACAAAATATTGTTCACTTATTAAAACAATATAAGTAAAAATATAAATAATTTATTATTAACAATAATTTTGAATATTTAAGTATAGGTAATCTCAATTAGAAATAAATGAACACACGTGACTAAACGCAATTGATTTTCAAAAATTAGTAATTCTTGAGTCTAATGTCTATAAATGGTTGAATAAAAGATTTAATATTGTTAATAATAAATGATGATTGTTAATTTAAAAATTCAACAATAATTTGTATTAAGGCGTGCTAACGTTGTGCCAAACTGTGCACAACTGTGCTCAACTGTGCCCAAGTATGTGAAGGTGTGTTAAACTGTGCCAAATAATCAAGCTAAATTTATTTTTAATGGCTAAAAGCTTTTTGTGCTAAACTGTGCTAAAGTGTGCTAAAATGTGCAAAAGTGTGCTAATCTGGGCTAAACCTGTGTAAAATGTCCGAAATCTACCTGCTTGAGCACACTTTTGCACAGTTTCGCATAGTTAGACATACTTTGGCACATATTTGCACATTTTCACACACTTCAGCACTCTATGGCACAAAAATTTTTTCCACCAGGGTTACTCTTAATATTATTACGGGATTTGATATTATTAATTAATTTGGTTATGTAAAATATTATTTTTCAAGCTCTTGTTTGAAATTGTTTTACCGAATTTTTTTATTGTATTACATATTTTAGAATTAATTTCGAGAATTTTTTACAATAATGGTCAGTTCCGTCCCATACCAAGATCATAAAATCTTACGTAAACTATAGCCGGAATATTTTGTATTGGATTCGTTCTGGATACTTATTTTAAATGTTATAATGAGTAGATGAAACCTCAAAACGCCTATAAAAAGTTGGTTTTGAAAAAAAAAGTTAGACTTAATCTGGGGAAGTTATGGCAGAATCACTCAGATTTATATATATATAGAAATGTTATCAGGGGTATATGTAGCCCAACCCTGCATATTAGCACCTACGCCCAGAATTCCGGAGTATAAGGAGGTAAGGGCGGCGCTGCCCGCCGCCATTGTCTAGAATGATAACGTCCCTCAGGTTATTGACTTTTGCAGCGACGCCTGCGGCACCCTCTTTAGTTTCCGTAGAATTTTTTCGGACATTTTGTTTGAACTCTCAAAGTCGGAACTCTAGGTCGTGCTGCACAGGCCCCTATATTATAGAAGTTTATGTCGCCCGGTGTCCATAAACCTATCCGGTCGTCATAAACCCCGGTATATATAAAAACGGTTACCATAAACCCCTTAACAGAAATTTATATATGTATATATATACATATATATATATATATATATATATATATTATATGTTTCACCTAACCCCTTTATGGCGCCCATCCCTGATATTAGTACCTACGCCCAGAGTTCCCCTATACAAATGACTAAAGAAATAATCCCTCTATGGGTATAGAAACTCTAGGTCGGGCTCCATAAACCGGGATGTATTGAATGTTTATGGAGCCCGGGCTCCATAAAAGGATTCGGGCTCCATAAAGCTATCTATCTTTAAAAAACGGCTCCATAAACATAGTTAACGAGATGTATTATATATATTGTATATGTTCGTCTACCATCATCGAACATAAGAACAAAAGCGTTGCCAAGCGACTAGTTTTGTTGTTCTCGATTCGAATTAGTTAGTTGATTCGAGACGTTGTTGTTGATAACATGTTTTATTGTGTGTGTTTATGGTCTTAAATAAAGTTATATGTTATTCTTTTGTAATTATGGTTATTATTAATTATTGTATATGTGTGTGAGTGTAAATATATATATATCATAACTATGGGAATTGGTATATTTGAAGAGATATCAACATATAGATCGGACGTATAGATCGGTACTTTTGAAGAGATGTCGGCATTTTGAAGAGACTCCTCACATTTCTCAAAGCAAGAATCGCGACTTTTGAGGAGAAATCTATACCCCCTTTTCCCAGAGTCGGTAACCTGAGGGTCATTATCTCTTTAGTCACATTGTCCGAACTCTGAGCGAAAGGTTCACATCTCCTCAAAACTACCAATGTACAAACATATCATATATATATATATATATATATATATATATATATATATATATATATATATATAACACTTAGTACACCGCTACCTTCCAGGACACCTACAGGTTTTCTGCAATAGAAGTAGGTATAAAACGTTAAACAGTATATAAGTGACTAAAGAAATAATATCCCTCAGGGTGTTGACTAACACCACGACGCCTGCGGCGCCCCCTTTCAGTTCCGCAGTATTTTACGTTGATTTCGGAAAAATTTTACGGAAGAAAACGTTGTGAAAGAAACCCTAAATGTCCTGAATAATACAAAAATGTCCTGAAAGGTAGCGGTAAACATATTCCTAATTCAGTACAGTCGTGAAAACATGCAAATGTCCTGAAACATAGCGGTGAACCAATGAAAAGTCCTGAAATATAGCGGTGATCAGAAATATATATATATATATACACTTATTGGGGTTTATTTATGTAGCCCAAGACTGTATATTAGTACCTACAGTCTAGAGTTCCCTATGGCAAGTGACTAAAGAAATAATGGACCCTGGGGTTATAGACTCTAGGTCGGGCCGCATAAACCCCTATATTTAGAAATATTATGAAGCCCGGGCTGCATAATCAAAATCGGGCTTGATAAACCCCTATATATAAAAAAACGGGCTTTGTAAAGCCCTTTCGAGAAATGTATATATATATATATACATTTCTTTTACCAGATTTATGGAGCCCTTTTATACACATGAGCATATTTATGGAGCCCGTTTTCTTTTATGGAGCCCGGGTCCCATAAAATATCCTTATACGGCGTTTATGGAGCCCGATCTAGAGTTTCTATACCCAGAGAGGGATTATTTCTTTATTCACTTGTATACGGGAACTCTGGGCGTAGGTACTAATATACAGGGATGGGCTCCATAAAGGGGTTAAGTGATAATTATATATATACATATATATATATATATATATATATATATATATATATATATATATATATATATATATATATATATATATATATATATATATATATATATATATATATATATATATATATATATATATATATATATATATATATATATATATATATATATATATATATATATATATATATATATATATATAAACGGGCTCGATAAACCCCGTTGGAGAAATATATTTATACTTGGGGGCTTCGCCTCCTGCTCGCTCTGCTCGCCAACCCCATTTTTAGAGATAAATATGAATAATAATGAATAAAGATAATCTTCTATTAAATATCATTAAACATTTATTTTTTCTTTCAAATTTTCTGTAATTTTGAAAAAAAAATTATTTTTAACATTTATTAATTTTTAAAATAGTATATTTATTTTTAACAAAATAATGCATAACATATGTAGTTCATTATGTCAGCACTAATTTTATTTGTTACTTATTGATTATATAAACTAATTTTTCAGCAAAATCCAGTAATATTTCAATTCTTGTCCGCCATTTTGAATTTTCAAAATCTGAGTTCAGATTCCTAATCAGCGAATCCGGAAACCCACAATATACAATTTTTAGCAAATTCTGGCAAAATCGAGTAAAATTTGAATTTTTGTTAGCAATCTTGGGTCCACCGGTCTGAATTTTCAAAATATATGTTCAGATTCGTAAACAGCGAAACCAAAAATCCGGTATATACAATTTTCAGCAAAATCCAATATTTCAATATTTGGCCACCATTTTCGATCCGCCATTTTGAATTGTCTAAATATGTGTGCAAGTTCATCATAAGCGACTCCAGATACCCACTATATACAATTTTTAGCAAAATCCGGTAAAATTTGAATTTTGCACCGACGTTTTGGGTCCGCCATTTTGAATTTTCAAAATCTGAGTTGTGATTTCTAATCAGTGAATCTAGAAATCTCCTATGAACAATTTTTAGAGAAACCCAGTAGTATTTCAATTTTTGGTCGCCAACTTTGATCCGCCATTTCAAATTTTCCAAATCTGAGTTCAGATTCGTAATCAGCGAATCGAGAAACCCCCTATATACAATTTTCAGCAAGATCCAGTAATATTTCAATATTTGGCCGCCATTATCGATCCGCCATTTTGATTTCTCAAAATCTGAGTACAGATTCGTAATCAGCAAATCGAGAAACCCCTTACATACTATTTTAGCAAAATCTAATATTATTTAAATATTTTGCCGCCATTTTGAATTTTTTAAATCTGAGTTCCGATTCGTAATCATCGAATCCAGAAATCCTAATATGCAAATGAAGAAATGCCCCATATGCAATTGGTAAATTCAGTAATATTTCAATATTTGGCCGCCATTTTTAATTGGCAAAATATGAGTTCAGATTCGTAATCAGCGAAACCAGATACCCCTATATACAAATATTCAGCAAAATGCAGTAGTATTTCAATTCTTGTCCACCATTTTGAATTTTCAAAATCTGAGATCACATTCCTAATCAGCGAATCCGGAAACTCACAATATACAATTTTTAGCAAATTCCGGTAGAATTTCAATTTTTAACCACCATCTAGGGTCCTCTATTTTGAATTTTGAAAATCTGAGTTCAGATTCTTAATCAACGAATCCAGAAATTACGTATATACAATTTTCAACAAAATCCAGTAATATTTGAATATTTGTCAGCCATCATCGATCGGCCATTTTGAATTATCAAAATCTGAGTTCAGATTCCTAATCAGCGAATCTGGAAACCCACTATATACAATTTTTAGCAAAATCAAGTAAAATTTGAACTTTTATTAGCGATCTTGGGTCCACGGGTGTGAATTTTCAAAATATATGTTCAGATTCGTAAGCAGCGAAACCTAAAATCCCGTATATACATTTTCAGCAAAATCCAATAATATTTCAATATTCGGCCTCCATTTTTTTTAATTGTCTAAATCTGAGTTCAGATTTGTAATAAGCGACTCCAGAAACCCACTGTAATTGATTGAAGGAGGATTATATAAAAAGAAAAAAAAAACCTTGGCGTAAGGAAATTATATCTTTTTTTATTTACTATTATTTGTACAGTGTATTTTATTTAATGACCACTTTTACTGCCTGACAAATGAGACACTCTTAGTTCGAGTGCTGTCAGTCGACTGACTCGCTCGCGGGCTCATGCGCTCCTTCTTCATGCCGAAACGGCGCCCTCTCGAGGAGCATGCGCGCGCACACCGCTTTCGGCGGGAAAACTAGCCTTTGCGCATTTTTCCCACGGGCGGGAAATACAAAATATGACAGCGCGCATTACATTTACCGACGAGTTTCCACGTCGCACCGTGGTTTGCATAACAAAGAAAAAGGGAGAAAAAAAGGCCGGGAACATTCTCTCTTTACCTACCACACTTTTCATTGTCGTGCCGAGGCGACGTCGGTCTCGTCTCCTAGCCAGGCGGCCCCAGACAGTTCCCTAGAACCATCTGTGCACGCGGGACCCACAAAACAAAGCAAGCTTCGGTGCGGAGTCAAGCAGCCTCGAGGCAACTCAGTCGCCTCTAGCTGGGGGCTACACAGCCGCGTCCTTCCTGGAACACGCTGAGGAAACGAGGCCGCCGCGCATTTTTCCACCCTTATGGCCACCTCTATATCTTTCTGATAAGAGCCAGCGGCCCCAGACCTTTCTACCGCGTTCCCATGATACACCATGCTAATTTTAGATACTCGCACAATGCAACACACCCACATACACACGCAAAATATACGTACACCATTGTGAATCATCGCTCACTTACTGTAGAAGCGCGGCATAGCGGCCGCGTCACAGAAACGCATAAATGACCCTTCTCCCTATTACATAAATAGTTAGGGATAGATTACATTATATCAATCATTATAACCGCCAACAAAAACAAATATTGAATTCAAGTCCGAACTTGCCAACATACATAAACCCGCAAAAACACCACAAAGAGAAAAGGCCAATAACCCATCACCCGTTGTCAACACCACTATATACAATTTTTAGCAAAATCCGGTAAAATTTCAATTTTGGACCGCCGTTTTGGGTCCGCCATTTCGAATTTTCAAAATCTGAGTTCAGATTCCTAATCAGCGAATCTAGAAATCTTCTATGAATCCAGTAGTATTTCAATTTTTGGTCGCCATCTTCGATCCGTCGTTTCAAATTTTCCAAATCTGAGTTCAGATTCGTAATCAGCGAATCGATCACGCTCGCCGCACGTTCCTGGATCAAACGTCCGGCTCGGAACATGATATATCGTGGGCAAACTCCACGTCGGACGAGCCACATCCACTCGATGTTTTAAAAACAGACGAGGTATCCCAGAAAAACCTTGTGCGTAGTCGCGAATGGGCAGTAGAAGCAACCAGAGTCGACAACGAAGATGAAACAGCGTTCCACGATGAGATCAACAACTAGGATGCGGAAGAGAGCGAATAAAACACGGCCAATAAAAGGCCGACAATGTTTGAGATGTCATTGGCTGACGGCACGACGCTGCATGTGCCAACCGACTGAGCCTTGTACATGGCCGCGGTCGATAAGAAACTTCGGCAAATCGAAGAATCAACAGGGATCGTGGTCGCCAACTCAACTCACCATCCGAATCCAAACAGCATCCGGCAGGAGAGCGCCAAAGGGATGCGGCGAGTGACTTTTACAGACCTCACGCCCGCCGGCCAAAATGTGGAGAATTTGCGAGAAGAAACGCAGATGAGGAACTTGCTTTCTCGACAAGACATCGGCTGGCGGGGCTGCCTACTCCGATACAACGACCTACTCTGAGGCTACGACAGCCCCCGGTTGATGCAAGGCCGCCGCCACCTACTACCCCGCTGTCGCACCGAACTGGTCTCGGTGGCGGCTGGGGAGGGGGTGGATCACAGAGCCAGCCAATAGAATCGACTGACTCTGAGACACGGCGCGACCTAAGAGAACAATGTATGCCGGGGTCGTTCGATGAGTTAAGCCGCACGACGGGCGGTAGAACCCGAGATGTCGGCCAAATAGTGCGCCGATGGGGATTTAAGTTCGCCGGCGATCCGGGCGAAAGCATTGACATCTTCCTCGAACGAGTAGAGGGAAATTGGGTACTCGCCAAACTGACGGAAGCGAAGATACTCAGTGCCCTTTCGGAGCTCTTCGTCGGCGTAGCAGGTATCTGGGTGCGATCCAACAGGATGAGCTGGATCACCTGGGAGGGATTCTGCCAAAGAATAAGGCGTTGGTGCGGCGTGACGGACCGCTTGCAACAACGGCTCGCGCACGAGGTCGCTTTGAGGATGCAAGGATCCGAAGAGTCCGTGCGTGATTACGTTACATGCCTCGAAGTGCTGGTGAAGAAAATGGAGCGACTACCGTTTCTCGATTTTCAGCTGGAAACCCTACACCGGAACATGAAGTCGCGACTGCAGCTGCTTATTCGGCCGAGTGATTTCGAGGACATCGAGTCGTTGCTCGACCTGGCAATGGAGGCGGGGCTTGCAGTGGATGCGGAGAAGTCATTCAAGCCTCCGCAGCCGGTAGAGTCGTGCGTGTATGCGCAATGGGCATACAAACACCGCAAACTCTTGCCATCCAAGGTGAAGGTCATGGCGGTAGAGACAAAGCTGCCGCCGATCCCGCCGCCACCAAAAATATCGACGATAGAAAAAACGATGGAGCGGTTCGTGAAAATGATTTTGGGAGGAATGCAACGGATGCAACCGATGCAACCCCCATCGGTCGGGACGGTTGCTCCACCGGCACCACTTTCGCCCCGGAACCGGACCAGAGAGAAACGAGAATCGCGGAGGAACAGTAGCTCCAAACGATCCAGCAAACAAGCGACAAATTGAAATGGAAAGTCAAATTCCAGCCGCGATTCGAGCGACGAAGAACGTGCGAAGCAGCCGCATAGGAGGACAAGCAACTCACACGCACCGGCGCCGGGGGCTTTTAGCTACTGTGCGCCCGGCATAATTCGCCGAAATTGCCCGAATTGTACGGGAAACGCACCGCAGACGAAGTAAGCGTGGTATCCACTTCATCTGCCGAAGTCCCCGCAGCAAAACCCTAACGCCGCGGTCGAGCAGACAACGGGTGAGGCGGCAGCCGACCACCATCAGGAATCGAGGTGGTGGCTACAGGTCGCGATAGGAAGCTACAGACTCCACGCCCTCTACGATATGGAAGCTTCGCGCACCGTAATGAGAGCGGTAGGACTACAGCTCGCCTCTACGCTAGGCCGGCCATTGATGCCGAGCTACGGCAGCCGCACGAAAGTCGTCGGAGGACAAACGGCGACTATCGCCGGCTACGTCGAGCTGCCATTCATAGTAGCCGGCGTAAAGCCAGACATCCGGGTAGCGGTGCTTCCGGATGACGAAGTGGATTGTTATCAAGGTGCAAACTTTGTCAGAGCCTTTGACACAATCCACGACCCCATCAACAACGAGTTGATCGTGAGCGCGGCGGACAAGCGTGTGGTCTTGGAAGTCGCGGGGGTTTCATGCATCGAGGCGCTCGAGGTATCGTCTATCGGCCTCGAGGACTTCTCGGAAGGACAGCGCCAAGAGATGGCAGAGCTGGTCGGTTGGATTCTCAAAGGAAAAGACCAAACTCTTGGTCGCACGACGTGGGCGAGCCACCACATTGAAGTGAGGAGTGCGCGCCCCGTGAAGCAGTGGTATTACCCGGTGTCCAGGAAGCTCGAGGAGGATATGCACCGTCGGGTAATCGAGATGCTTGAAATCGGGGTGATCGAGTCCTCGACGAGCACGTGGTCGAGCCCCGTCGTTATGATACGGAAAAGCAACGACAAGTACCGTTTCTGCATCGATTTCCGTAAACTGAATGTGGTATCGAAGGTGGATGCATACCCGCTACCATATATGACGCGATAAGCTCGGCGTACCATCAAATTCCGCTAACGGCGGAATCGAAGGAACTGACGGCATTCACAGTGCCCGGATTGTGTTTATATCACTTCACGAGGATGCCGTACGGTCTATCGCAGGCCGGGGCCACGTCTCAAAGGCTCGTGGATAAGGTTATCGACTTAGAGCTCGAGTCGTATGCTTTCTCTTACCTCGATGACATCATTATCGCGACGGAGACGTACGAGGAGCATTTAAAATGGCTCGAGCACGTACTAAAGCGCATTAAGGAGGTCGTGTTGACAATAAAATGTAAGAAGAGCATTTTCGGCAAGACAGAGGTCAAATACCTCGGGGTACTCGTCAACCGAGACGGATTTTGGCCGGATCCGGAAAAGATCGAGCCGGTGATCAACTTTCCGGTACCCAAGAACTTGAAGCAACTGCGCCGCTTCATGGGAATGGCATCCTGGTACCGAAAGTTCTTGAAAGACTTTGCCACAATAGCCGAGTCGCTCACGGCACAAACGAAGAAGGATCGGCGATATGAATGGAGCGACGCGCAGCAAGAGGCTTTTGAGAGGGTAGACGCCCTAGTGTCATCGGCCCCCGTTCTCGCCAGGCCCTCATTCGATGCTCAGTTCGTCGTGCAGACAAACGCGAGCGACACGGGCGTCGGCACGGTGCTACTGCAGGTGATCGAGGGACAAGAGCAAGTACTGGAGTTCCCCAGCCGAACGCTTACGCAAGCGGAGCGAAACTACAGTGTCACAGAGCGCGAATGTTTGATGGTGATGTAGGGGACCAAGAAATTTCGCCCGTACATAGAAGGGTATCACTTCTTGGTTGTCACGGATCACAGCAGATTGTGACTCTCGAGTTGCAGGGACACTTTTTCCATGCGGAGCGTTGGAAAGACGCGTTGAACCACGCGCTCTCGCGCATGTACGAGAAGGACAACGACCTCGATGTGTGCGCGAGCACGTAGTCCGACGGTACCAAGGATGAGTGGTACCAGATCTGGCTAGATGAAGTGACTTATGACCCCATAACCCATCCTAGGTGGAAAGTGGTAGGGGGTTGACTATTTTACTTCCTCGCGGACGAGGTAGTAGAAGCGGCGCACAGTGGGCTGGGAGGTTCAAAAAATGATATTAATTTTTGCGTTACGCAAATTTGGGCCAAAAAATTTTTCAAAAAATTGCGTTGGATTGTTGAAGTAATAAGGAATCCAGATCCGGCGCACAAGAAAGGGCAAGGATGAGTTTGGGCCTGGTCCATGGCGCGGAAGCTGCAAAAACTGTCTTTTTCCGTATTTTCTCTTAATTTTTTTCGTTTAATAGGGCAAAATATTTTCTTTAAAAATTATATTTTTTTTCGGGCATAAAGAATTCTAAAAAATTATGTTGCTTGTCCGTGTTGATAAGGTACACAGTTCTTTTTCATTCTTTTAAATAAAACACAACATATATGCAAGATAATATTATCTAATTTAATCAAACAAGAAATAATATGATATTAATTTGTATAAACTATACAAATACATCGATACAAATATAAATAGATGTATAAATATGTATACTACACTACAATCAATAATTCTAGAAGTAACAACTGAAATGCATAAATATATAAAGGAAAATAACAACAGAATTTTTGTTGGCTATCAAAACTGTAAAGTGTTTGATACCAATAATCGCGGCCTTTTTGGATTTGGCAAAGGCATTTGATACAGTGAACCATAAAATCTTATTAGAGAAACTTGATTGATATGAAATCAGAGGTAACGCTCTAAAGCTATTAACTAGCTATCTTTCAAATAGATTGCAAAAGGTTAAAATTAATGAATACATAAACCCTTATAAATTAATTACAACTGGTGTTCCACAAGGAACTATCTTAGGTCCTTTACTATTTGTTCTATATGTAAGTGATCTACTGGAAGATATGCCAAAAGAGACCATAATGTCATGTACTGATGACACTATTGTCATATCGAGTTCGTTGCCCAAAAAATCGGTCCATTACGAAAAAAGATTTTTGAGGTTAAAAATTTTTTAAAAAAATTTTCGAATCTCGTTTTCTCAGAGAATACTTGATTTATCGACTTAAAATTTTAACCACTTATTAAACTCATAGTAAAATATAAAATTGTATAATAATTATTGCTTTTTAATGATAAAATATAGAAAGAGTAAAAATAAAAAGTCACAAACCATTTAACATAGTCTTACCGTACAAAATAAAGTATGAAATTTTAAATATTGGAATTACAAATTAATTAAAGGAATCAGTAAATTAAGTTTGAGGAAGCTACGTGGCAATGAATTGACAGCAGTTATTTTTTCTGTCTATGAAAAGAAAATGGAGGGCATATTGATTAGTTTTAGTATATTTTATATATTTGATATACATGATGATACATTGTAATTATCACTTAGTTATTTAAATTGCTTAAAAAACGATTTATTTATTTTAAACTATTCTTTGAGTTTTTCCTGTCTATGAAAGGAAAATGAAGGGCATGTTGATAAGTTTTAGTATATTTTATGTGTTTGATGTACGAAGTGTATACAAATTATATTGAATTGATTTAAAAGCATGAAAAAGAACTGGGTACCTTATCAACTCGGGCATGTAAAAATTTTTTAAAATTCTTTGTGCCCCAAATAAAATATAATTTTTAAAGAAAACTTTTTTCCCTATAAAATGAAAAACATTCAGAGAAAATACGAAAAAAGACTGTTATCCCAGCTTCCGCGCAAGGGACCAGTCCAAGATGCATCCTTGCTCTTTTTTGAGCACCAGATCTGGGTTTCGTATTACTTCATTCATCCAACGCAATTTTTTGAAAAATTTTTTAGCTCAAATTTGCTTAACGCAAGAATTAATATCATTTTTCGAACCTCCCAGCCCACTGTGAGGCGGTCGCTGCCGACGAGGCTTGGAAACTCATCGTGCCGCAGGAGCATCGTCGTGAAGTATTCCGCGAATCGCACGATGATCCGACCGCCGGGCACCAAGCTCGAGAAAAAACGTATAAGCGCGCGGCCAGGTTGTACTACTGGCCGAAGTCGTATTACTCGATGAGGAAGTACGTGAAACAATGACAAGTGTACCAGCAGGTCTGATGGAGCAGCGAGTTATTGACGGGCCATGGCAAGTAGTAGCGGGGATATAACCGGCCAATTCGTGAAGAGTAAACTCGGGCATGAGTATATCCTACTGTTCCAGGACCTCTTTACTCGCTGAGTGGAGTGTGTGCCCATCCACAAAGCTAGCGCGAAGACTGTCTTGAAAGAATTCAATGAGAGAGTGATCCTGCGATTCGGTTCCCCGGAGATATTCTTATCCGATAACGGCACATAATTTAAGAATAAAGCCGTGGACGAATACCTGCCGTCATCGTTGTCCACAACTCAACTACTCCGCCGTATCAAGCGAATATCACCTTCAAGCGAACCCAGTGAAGAGGGTGAATGGGACATTGAAGACACGACCGGTTGTATTCGTCGAGAAATCACACGCTGAGTGGGATCGGAAATTGCCGGAGCTGATGTTCTCGTTGAACAACTCCGTGCACGCTTCGACCGGCGTGAGCCCGGCCGCCCTCAATTACGGTAGACAGCCGCTCCTCCCAGCGACAGCTGGCCGCGAGCAAGAGCGCGAGGCCACAGATGCGTGGGCTGAGTGCCTGCAGAAATTGGATAGCATGCGAAAGAGGGCCGCCGCGCAAACGGCCGATGAGCAACCGCAGCAGGCGGCTTATTACAACGCGCCGGCGTGAAGCATCATAGGGCGTGGGGGACCTGGTGATGAAGAGAAATAGAGTCCTTGCTTCGGCAGCGCAAGGAATATCGGCGAATTTGGCGTGGAAATACGCTGGTCCACTGAAGATCATTGCGATTCCCGGCTCTAACAAGGTGAGGGTCATCGATGAGAAGGGCACGAGCGAAGAGATCCTTCACGTCTCTCACCTCAAACCATTCAACGAGGAAGACAGCGAGGAAATATGCGATGAAGTAGACGACGTCGAGGTTACGCAACCACCGAAGGAGGAGATAAGCGTCCCGGTGACGAGTGACCCACCAGAGGCCGGCGGAGCGCCGCCCAGCGATGCCTGTCCGGGCCAAAAGCGTCCCCGGGGACGCCTGCGCTAAAAGGTTCCGCAAAACTACGGGAACAGAAGTCGAATCGAGAGGCGTCACCGCGGTCAACTTGTGCGAAACGACGTGCGAGGGCGTCAGATAAGAGCATGAGTTCGGGAGTTGCTAACGACTCCGACTAATGTGCTTTTTCGTTCGGGTCCTTTTGTTGCAGATGGCTGAGAAGTCATTGGTGCCGAGCACCGAGAGCGGCGTCTTCGACGCCAAGGCGATGGTGCGTCTTACGCGCCATCGAGCCTCTCGGGCTAGCGCAGGCTGCAAGCCCCTCTTCGGTGGTATTGGAGGAGTTACCAGAGGTAGCTGGCACACTGGCGCTCCCCTCTCCACCCACCGTGCCTACTTCAACACCGATGTTGCAGGGTGGCCAGCGCAATCACTTCAGGAGTGACTGCCCCGATGGCAAAAGATGGCCAGACAGGCTGAGCGGTCAACCACGCCGAGAACCGGGGATTCTCAGTCCCCGAAGCTTCTGCAGCGAGCCCGAGAAAGACCGCCAAGCCATCGCCGATGATGGCGTGTTGGGCGGTGCTCGAGCGTCACCTGGAGAGCGTGCACGCGACCAATCGTCGTACCTGGACGGAAGAAGGGAAGGTGCTACAGGCGTGGGACGTCTTTCTCGCCGAGACACCCTGCGACGGGAGTAGTGCGCTTTTCGGAGTCTTTCCACGCGCGCGTATTTTCTCCACCCAGGGTCCTTCGCTGAAGAGAGAGAGAGAAAGAGAGCAGTGAAGCACCGTACGCGAGAGGGAGTGCAACAGTGCATCTGATGCGAGCGCGCAGAGAAGCGCGTGAAAGTGTAGTGCTCGTGTGAGCGAAAGCGAGCGGCGAAAGACGGCCGAAAGCCATCGTCGGTCTGGTTGATTCCCGGAAGCGCGAGAGAGAGAGAAAGAGAGAGAGAGAGAGAGAAAGAGAGAGAGAGAGAGAGAGAGAGAGAGAGAGAGAGAGAGAGAGAGAGAGAGAGAGAGAGAGAGAGAGAGAGAGAGAGAGATCTTTATTCGCATTTAATGCAAAACTTGATACATGTAAATGACAAATGAAATAAGTATACAATACTAAATCATATAATACAGAGTCAATTTAAAAACAATTTTTAAAATACACAATAAAATCAAGAAAGAGATAAATAAAAATATAAAATATATCAACTCGCAAATACATAAATAAACTTCTTTTATAGTTCAACTCATAGTTTTGTCAATGTTAAAGTATCACAGTTTATTATTGTAACGTTGTATTTGCTTAAAACTACTAATAGAGTCTAAATAATTATTAACTAAAATTCGGGCAAATATTTCGATACTATTTCCTCCGTCATTGATATATTTACGGAGCCGGCCACGACTTGCGACTATTACCTCGATGAGGGAGTAGTCATGAATCAGCAACAACCACCGTTGAGCTCTAACCACGCCGACTCGAGAACCAACGATGGTCACGAAATAGCGTCACGCTGCTGTTTGAAGAGGCCAGTAATTGGCTTGCGCAACCTGAAACTCGCGAAATAATGATAGGACACGCACACATTTTCAACACTCGCAAATAAACAAAACGGTTTAGCGAATATGTTTGATCTTTATTTAATTAGCCGTTGACGGCGGTTGCCGTTTCCTCCTCCTCAGGTCTCACTGGTCCTCACCTGAAACACGAAGTCCTCGATAAACGCCGCGTTGATTCCCCGCGAATACTCGCCCGGAGTGATCAACTTAGCAAATTCTGGAACCACAGGACAACTCGACCTCGCCCTCGACCCGGACACAAGATTCCTTACGTAAACCCTTCATCACACGAATACCCTACGCACTTACCCATTATCCTCTATTCTGCGTCCAACGGTTTATTTGGCGACGTTACTGTGATGCTGGCCGGAATCAGAGAGGGCGACTACTTTTATCACTCGTGTTCGCGTGCTATTAGCCCTTTTTTCCCCTTTAGAACCCATCGTCGGTCTTTTTCCATGACTCGCATGTTCTTAGAGCCGCGATAGTTTCTACGGGGAGTAGCGCGCCTAATTCGATGCGCACGCACCTCGAAACCTCGACCCTTGACACTGCCATACGCGTATGAATCGATTCATACGCGAGTTTCCCTCAATTACGCCCCTTTGGCCTCATCTATATACGCTCTGCTCCTGACGGTCCCGAGCGCGGTCACTTTCGCGCAATGATACTCACAAACCCATAAGTGAGCGCGTTATACGAACGCGCTCGCTTGCCTGTGTTCTTCTCCCTCTATACGACTCCCGCGACCCCTACTCTCTCTCTCTCTCCCATCTCTAGAGGTTGCGCGGACACGGCGGCCGCGCTTCCCTACTCTCGCTGCCTCGCGCTTCCACTCTCTCTCCGGAGCGCGTGTTCATTTCGCGCCGGCCATGCTCGCGTTCACGTCGCTCTCGCGTGTTTCTCTTCCCGTGCCCCCCTCTCCCTGTAGCGCGTGCTCTCCCGGCTGTTCCCCCGGGTTCGCCTATCTCCCAGTGCTTGCACTCGCTCTCGCTCCCTTCTCTCACGCGTTGTCTCGACCCGCTCTCTACATACTAGTGCCGGGCTATTGCGATCGTTTACTCGGGGCGAGCTCGTGTGTGTAAGTGAGTGTGTGGCGGCGTGCGCAGTGTCTAGTGTTCGGCGCGGCGATAGTGCATACGCGCCGTGCTGTCGTCTGCCACGCGACGGGCAGCTCGTGCTCTCGAGCTCATCCAGTCTCTTACTCAACCCCCTAGTGCCTGCCCTGTCCCTTCCCGCACCTGCTAATCGCATTCATCCTGGCGGTATTTGTGTGTGGGAGAGTGTGCGCGTCGTCGCCGCGTCCGTGCCAGGGCCCGTCAAGCGAGTTCGCATGCAGCAAGCGTCTGCTATCGGGAGCTTGTGACCCTGTCACAATACCCCCCTCTAAGATATCAATTACCCTGTAATTGCGGCTTAGTCAACCCCTGATCACTAACCCGAGCATCTCGATAATTATATGTATGAGCACTCACCTGGGTTTATTGTGCTAGGAACGCCCAAAGCAGCGTCTCCTGGAGATCCCCTCGAAGGTGTCTTATCGAGGTGAAGTACTCCAGGAGCATCTGGTCCGGTGTGGCTGGCAAAGGCACATTTTCGGGCATCGCCGTGAATTTTCCTCCGGTCGGAGCATCTCCTTCTGGAGCGGGTGCCTCCCCCCTCATGGAGGTCTTCGCCGGCGGTGGTGGCATCAGCAGTGGCATCGGCGGTGACCTCGGCGGCAGGGTAGGAGGAGATGTCGTCGGGCCACGTCAAAGCGTGGCTACCGGTCGGGTGGCCGATTGGTCCCTTCCCCGGTGGTTTGCCACCCTTCCCTGGTCCCGCAGGTACCCCAGGTGCACGTCCTCGCACCGCGGACAAGGCCTTAACGTTGTTCCCCGACGGCCACAGTTGAAACAGAACAGGCTGGGTGGCTCACGACAGTTAAACCTCGTGTGCCCACACTACCTGCAGTTAAAGCATGCGCCGCGGGGAGGTTCTTGGGCGTCCAGCGGCACGGGGCGGATGTCCCCGAATAGCACCCCTCGGGACGGGCACGCACGCGGATCAGGGAACCGATCCGGCGATCTTTCCTGCCGCCGTTGCGAGAATGGGGCCCGACCTAGCCGCGTAAAAATGGAGGAGACCTCCTCCCCGGGTGGTTGGATGACCACTTCCTCCTTCGACTCCGGTGGAATTGGAGGTTGCGCGGCCAATTCGGGGGGCTTCTTTGACTCGACCCCTCCCTGTTGCCCGGGTCCCACCCTGGCGAGCGGCTGGCCTTCCTCCTCCGCAGGCGGCTGGAGTTCTTCCTCGGCATCTTCCAACCGACGGGGGTTGAAACGCATGCGGCGGCCCCGTCCCCGTGTCCACTGGTCCACATTCGTAAGGACCCTCGGGGTGGGCTCGTCCTCGTCCCATTTTCAGCCCTCTGCAGCAAATGGCTCGATAGTTACGAATGGGAGGAGCGTACATTTCTTCTCCCCCTCCCATTGCTCCGCTACATGCCTCGGCACTCCCTTGGATAGACCCCCGATCCCCTCGATCCCGTTATCAACCAGAGACGGCATGGTGAGCTGGGGTTGGCGCCTCCTGTCATACGGAGGGGAAGGAGTTGCGGGTTCATCACTGCCTTGCAGCAACCACTGATGCAACTCCCCCACGACCTGTTGACTGTGCGTCTCACACCATCCCACTCAAATTCCGCGACTGCCTCCAACTACGATCCCTCCTCACCTTCGCCGGGCCGTTTAACCCCTCGAGCGGGCAAGGGATGCTGCTGATCCGTTGGGATCTCTGGCGTAGCGGGCTCCGCGGACGTAGTGGTCCTTTTGAAGCATCGCCGCGCCTCGGAGGCGGCCACCTTCCACTTGTCCTCGGGCTGCATATCCGTCAGCAACATCTCCTCCAACTCCTCGGTGTTGCTACCCTGTCCAAGCGGGGAGCGTAGCGGGAATAGGCTGAGACACGAGCTGTCCGTAATACGGTCCGGTGACGGTGACGGTGATGCATGATCCATTTCCTAGATAACAAAGAACACCATCGATATCGTAGCTCGAAGGTAAGGTTAGTAAAACAGACATATAATACTTCCACAAACACTTATTGTTGGTACGGGTTAGTTTTTACCTCCACCACATTTCCCCACCTTTATTTCCTCGTCCCTCCCGGTACTTCTTAAGCTCCCTCATGTGTACCTTAGGGTTTTTTCGTCCGTTTCCCATATCCAGGATGTATACGTTAAGGGGTTTGATCTCGAGGATGTAATACGGCCCCTTCCAATCAGGTGTTAATTTCGCGGAGAATTTCTGGGCACTATTCGAGAGTACATGCGTCTTCCGTATGACTAGGTCACCGACTCGAAACCGGACGTCTTGGCGACCTCTATTGTAGTATTGGGCTTGCCTGTTATGTGCCCTCTCTAGATTACTCATGACTAAGTCACGTAGAGCATCCAGCCTCCTTCTTTCTTACCTTTGGACCTTCCCTCAACGAATTTTGTTTTATGGCTTCGATCGCTTCAAAACGTATTCCACGGAGAGGTAATTTTAGTTTCGGGAACAGAAAAAAGTCACATGGGGCCAAATCTGGTGAATACGGTGGTTGCTCGATTGTATTTATTGAGTTTTTGGCCTTAAATTCGATTATAACTGCGGATCTATGCGGCGCACAGTGGGGCCGAAAGGTTCAAAACCACCTAGAGGTCATAATTCTCAACCGAATTTGAAAATTTAAAAACAGGAACTTTTGTGACAAAATACCAAAGACCGCTACGAAGCCTAATTTTGAAAATATGAACCTATAAACCTAATTTATAACCTATAACCCCAAAATTTACACTTGTTATTCCCAAAAATGCTATAAAACTTTAATTTATAAGTCCTTGACACATGCTCTCTTAACCTTGATTCATAAAATTGGTCTACAGATTAAGTCTTGGGTCATTCTGTCAGAAATAGTGTATATTTTTAGGATATACAATGTATATGGTTTAAATAACATTTTTTAAATAACATTTTTCTCTTTTTTATAGCTGATTTTGGCCTCAGAAGCCACTAGGTGTAAGACCCCCTTAAGACTTATGAGGTTAGGGCTTATAGGTTTAGAGTTTATGAGTGCATGGCTTACTGGATCAAAGGTCAAGAGTTCACGAGTAAAGGGCTTACAAATTAAAGGTTTATCGTATTTTTGGAATTTGCAGGTCAAAAATTGAATTGATTGGTTGATGTGATAGGATTATATGACTCCTTAGATTTATAGGTTAATTTTTTGGAAATCAGGCTTCGTAGGGCTCTTCGATATTTGATAATGAATGTTCCTAAGCAAAAATTTTGAGATTCCGTTGAGAATTGCGACCTCTAGGTGGTTTTGAACCAAAAAATCCGTATGGCCCCAGTGTGCGGCGGTGCATTATCGTTGTGCAAAATCCACGAATTGTTCTTCCACAATTCTGGCCGTTTTTGACGGATTTTTTCACGCAAATGCTCCAAAACGCTCAAATAATATTGTTTATTGACCTTCTGTCCCTCTGGTAGGAATTCATGATGCACCAAACCATGAATATCGAAGAAAATAGTCAGCATGACTTTCACTTTTGATCGACTTTGACGTGGTTTTTTCGGTTTTGGCTCGTCTTTTGTTTGCCATTGACATGCCTGTTGACTTACTTGCATGTTAAACTCGTAGACCCATGTCTCATCTCCGGTTATAATGCGTTCCATGAATGTAGGATCGGAATTAGCACGATCCAGCATGTCCAAAGAGATCTGTCTGCGATACTATTTTTGAAGAAAATTCAGCTCTTTTGGAACAAGTCGAGCGGCGATGCGTTTCATGCCCAAAACATCCACCAAAATCGTACGAACTGACTCGTGGGAGATGTTTAGCTCTTGTGCTATCTCTCTTAACCCATTAAGGACCAGAGGGACACTTTTTTCATACTTTTTTCGACGGCATTATTTTATATGAAAATGGCTGCAAAAAAAATTAAGATAGGTCGTTATCGATGTAAAATCATCGGATCTTTTGATTGGTGTGGTCAGAATTTAAAAAAAATGCATATTAAAAAAGTTGTTATTGTTTATTTAACAAAAAACACAAAATTTCAATTAAAAAAAACTTTTTGTTCAATATTTTCACATCGAAGCTGCAGGCGGATTTTCTCAAACTGTATATTTTTTGCGTCCATGGACCCTAACCTTCAAAATCCCCCACGGGGTTTTTCGAATTTGAACATGGCAGTATCCAATATGGCGGCTTCAAGCCAAAATTTTTTTGCTATTCTATTATTTTTGAATAAAACAACTGGTTTATGATAAATGTTCGAGAAAATTAGTCTATGGGGGTTTTTTGGGACGCTGATCATGAATCTACTATTGGATTTCAGAAATTCAAAATGGCGGATCCAATATGGCGGTCAAAAATTTTCAAAATTATTCAAATTTCATAAAAATTGGGATATAGGGTTTTTGGGTCGCTGATTATGAATCTGATATTCGTTTTTCCAAATTCAAGATGGCGGATCCAATATGGCGGCCAAAAATTTTCAAAATTGCTTAAATTTCATGAAAATTGGGATATAACGGTTTTTTGGGTCGCTGATTATGGATCTGCTATTAGTTTTTCCAAATTCAAGATGGCGGATCCAATATGGCGGCCAAAAATTTTCAAAATTACTCAAATTTCATGAAAATTGGGATATAAGGGTTTTTGGATCGCTGATTATGGATCTGCTATTAGTTTCTCCATATTCAAGATGGTGAATCTAATATGGTGACGGTTTATGTTTAAAACTATACTAATTTTATAAAAATTAGAATGTAGGAGTTTTTAAGATCGCCAATTGTATGAAAACGTAGAATTTATTAATTTGAATTAGGTATTTATTATAAAATCGTTTTTTAGCCGTGAATTTACGTTGCCCAGCTCTTACCACGTGGAGGTAAACGATAATACTAAGAGCCTCTTTTTTTCTATTTTTTTTGTTTTTTATATTTTTTGTTTTTTTTTTTGTTTTTTTTATTATTTGTTTTTTTTTTTAGTTTTTTATATTTTTTGTTTTTTTTTTAAGTTTTTTATATATTTTGTTTTTTTTTAGTTTTTTATATTTTTTTACGTTATTATGTTATAATTTATTGGTGTAAAAGTGGAAAACATACGGAACATGAATAGACATTGCAGTCTTTACACATTTTTTTTGTTCTTGAAGCACACTGAAATTTTGACAATTTTTTTTTGAACTAACAGTTACAGATGTGTGTGATTTGCTTACTTTTGCTTTTGCAAGGTAATATTTTGCAATATCCATAGCGAGTTGTTTTGAACCTATTTTTCTTTCATGTATGTAATTCCAAAGAACGGTTGCATTAGCCATCGAAGATTGAATGAATCTCATAAAGATGGGCCAAGTCCATTTTTTGGCTCTTATGCATGACATCACATTACTACAATGCGAATCGTGTAAATCAACACCACCCATAAACATATTGTAAATTTTGAAGGCATGTGGAAATAATATGGCAATTTTTTTCTTCTCAGCAAAAGAAAATCGATTTACTTCAAATGAAGGAGAAACTCCTGCAGCTGTTGAAAGCACTGATACACATTTTGAATCCATAACTGTAATAAAGTTGAGTCCACAATTTTTTTCATGCTTTACACAATAAGTACCTCTTTCTGCTTTTTTATCGACATAGTTTTTCACTTTCACTCTATTTATCCGTACCGTGCCCGTAGCTTTCAATCCCATTTTTTCAAATGAACCAATAAGTCAGGATTAGTGAAATAATTATCGAAATATAAATGATATTGAATCAACTTTCTAGGTACAACCGACGATAGTAAATTTTGAGTCATCAAAAGTACTACACGACTTCCTAAAGCACATTTTGTAAGTTTAGCTGCTTCACCAGAATTATAAATATTTGAACCTTTTCCACAATATATGTCGCAGTCGAACAAATATCCTTCAGGACTAGCAATTCCCCATTCTTTGATCCCCCAACGGTCAGGTTTGTTTTGCATGAACTGTTGTAAATTTGTACGACCATGAAATTTTACCATCATCTCATCAACGGATAGTGCGGTTGAAAAAAAACCAAATTGCTGTAGATTTTTTCTGAAAATTTGAAGGACTTTGCGAACTTTCCACGCTTTATCGTTATCATTTTTATCTTCTGATTTATTCATCTTCAATTTTGTTTTTATTTTCATAAATGAGTGCGACTCATTGCTAAAGAAACGGCTGGACATGCAAGAAGTGGATCTGTGGACCAATAGTCTTTTTGTGTTTTTCTTTGATTAAAAGTTGATAACACTAATATTCCTATAAAAATGTCCAATTCATCTTCAGTAAGGTTGTAACCATTCAAAACTGTACATTCAATAATATAACTCTTTATTTCCTTGGAAAAAAAAAGTTCAAACAATTCTACTGCAGATAAATTATGTATCATTTTTTTCGTACGATCAGAAAGTAGAATCTCATTTTTAAACGATTCATTATACTTTTTTCTCCATCAAGCCATTGATAAGTATGCTCTGGTTCTAATTGTGTTTGATTTTCTGTGTAGCTATCTAATACTTGACGATATGAGACATTAGATATTCCTTCAAAGGTATTTGGATATGAAAGTTCTTCATCAGATTGAGCATCCAACTCTGAATCCGAACTAGAATCTCCAGAATCATTCATATCCGGAATATAAATTGCATTATACTCCCCATTTTCGCTTTCTTCGATCTCAACATTGTCATTGTGAGATCGCTTTTGACGTTTTGATTTTTGATGTGACATTTGAAAAATTTATTTCATACCCTCTAAGAAACAAGTTTGTAAATAAACTATTTGGACTATTATATAAAGAGTAAAAGTATTGTTTAATCCGTTATCATTTACGAAAATTTTTTAGAAAGTTCATAAAACTATCACAAACAAGATTTCAATAAAAAAATGTTTATTTATTTATTTTATTTTCACAAAATTGCTTGGTATAACAGTATAATAAGATAAATTTGATATTAAACAAAACATTTGATTTATTTTTGATATAAAAATAATTACATAATACTTAGAGGCTATAGAGTAACTATTTTAGATAATATAACAATCCAAGTGTATGGGTTTTAGTAAGAATATTATGGCTCGTGGCTCTTAGTATATCAACATAATAATTTCTATAAGAATGTGACACGCTAACAATCGTTTCCAGCTGCGTTGTATCCAACTTTTCAAAAATAAAGAATCTAATAACATATTTACGAAGAAAAAGTCAAAAATTTTCTACTACATACTAATATTTTTGAATTTTTTAAAAAACTCCTATATACCAATTTTCATGATATTTAAATAATTTAAAAATTTTTTGACAGCCATATTGGATCCGCCATCTTGAATTTGGAAAAACTAATAGCAGATCCATAATCAGCGACCCAAAAAACCGTTATATCCCAATTTTCATGAAATTTAAGCAATTTTGAAAATTTTTGGCCGCCATATTGGATCCGCCATCTTGAATTTGGAAAAACGAATAGCAGATTCATAATCAGCGACCCAAAAACCCTATATCCCAATTTTTATGAAATTTGAATAATTTTGAAAATTTTTGACCGCCATATTGGATCCGCCATTTTGAATTTCTGAAATCCAATAGTAGATTCATGATCAGCGTCCCAAAAAACCCCCATAGACTAATTTTCTCGAACATTTATCATAAACCAGTTGTTTTATTCAAAAATAATAGAATAGCAAAAAAATTTTGGCTTGAAGCCGCCATATTGGATACTGCCATGTTCAAATTCGAAAAACCCCGTGGGGGATTTTGAAGGTTAGGGTCCATGGACGCAAAAAATGTACAGTTTGAGAAAATCTGCCTGCAGCTTCGATGTGAAAATATTGAACAAAAAGTTTTTTTTAATTGAAATTTTGTGTTTTTTGTTAAATAAACAATAACAACTTTTTTAATATGCATTTTTTTTAAATTCTGACCACACCAATCAAAAGATCCGATGATTTTACATCGATAACGACCTATCTTAATTTTTTTTGCAGCCATTTTCATATAAAATAATGCCGTCGAAAAAAGTATGAAAAAAGTGTCCCTCTGGTCCTTAATGGGTTAAGCTTGAATGGCGATTTTCCAATACGATTTGTTTCACTTTTTTAATGTTCTCCTCGGTGGATGCTGTCGATGGCCGTCCGGACCGAGGCAAATCTTCACACACTTCTCGACCTTCCTTGAAGGCTTTGTACCAATCGTAAATTTGTGTTTTTGATAAAACTGATTCCCCATAAGTCTTGTCCAACATTTTCTAAGATTCCGCGCACGAAATTTCGTTGGTAACACAAAATTTGAGGCAAACTCTTTGTTCAATATTTGTATTTATTGTGCAAATCGTGACGCACTACTGAGCTTAACTGACTATAACAGCTGACATAAACAAACTGCTTGGTGGAACGCGTTCAAACTTGGCATCATAATTTGGTACAGTGATGCCAACATACAACAAAAAAAAATTCAAATATCGATAAGGCGGGATTTAAAAAAACTTTTCCGGGTACTTTTTTGACAGAAGGTAAATAAACCCAGAAACAGCGAGGAAAAAAAAAGGAAAAATAAATTTTTTTGCGGCCTCTCAGATGCCGCATAAGGAGTAAGTTTCAACGTAAACGAAACAAAACTAATCATATTAAATTTAAATAAATTTTTAAGCCCCTCAGACGCCGCACAAACTAAATAAATAACAATTGCCATGATATTATCTCATCACACGACCATATACTTTCCCGAAATAAGAGAATATTTTTACAAATAGCACTGTACACGATGGTACACAATAAAAGAAACATGATTCGGAAGCAAAAAAAAAATCTAACTAAACAAATTGAATGAACTGAACAGAAAATGCCATCGTGTTTGCTGATATTTTTGCAGACTGCAGCTAGCAGTCGCTCTGCGCCTTGTATACTAAAAGACAAGCCACTTGGTGGGGAGAACTTCAGCTGCATCAGCACAAATGATAGACGAACCACAAGAATATATACACATATCACAAAAACATAATAAAAACACATAGAGACATCTCGTAGAAAGTGGTTACGAAGGGTGCGGGTAAGGGCACGTCCTACGGTTCCTCATAATCTGTCCAGACGAAAAAGACCTACGACATTTTTCACACGTCGGATTCTGACCCCGACAACTAGCCTCATGGCGCCGAAAATGGTTGGTGCTAATAAGCTTGTTACACGTTGGACACAACGCGTAACCTACCTTAACACTATCACAGGGGTGAACGGTGGAATAATGCCTCTGCAGTCCAGTCCTCGTAGCATAGTCAGCGGAACAGAGTTTGCAAACAAAAACTTCAAATTCTTTTCCTAAAATATGACGACGAGCATGAGCTCGCAGTAACAGTGGGAGCCACATTGACACATCTCTCTGCCGGGCACTCATGGAACGATACGGGATGAGAACTTGTCCTTTCTTCAAAGCACCTATTCCGGGAGATGATGTCGATTTCAGTGTCAGGGCACTTGCAATATATCTGCGCTAATACAGCGTTCCACGAGGGTCCACCGACATTAACAGCCTCGGCTAACAGGAACCCTGTGTTAATAACCTGATGGTACACAGCCTCACGCACATATATTACGGTACCACGGCGCTGGCACACCAGTTAGTAAGGGATCCCCTGGGCTCGAAGTAACGACGGTGAAATCATAATTTTCTTATGATTTACCGTGTAGGGGCAAGTTGGCTCCCATGAAGACACATCGTCCCCAGCTGCCCTCATATCAGCAAGCACATTGGATAAAGCCTCACACAGTACGTGAGAAAAAGCTGGATTAACAAAAATCCAGATCTTTTCTGCATTGGCTTCGCCCCAGTGTACCGCATTGATTGAGTCCAGATACCCGTCCTCAGGATGCATCTCCGAAAACGACAGTCCGTCGGAAAGATAATACCACGGGACGTTTATACCCGGGGAATCCGTAAGAGCAGGATTTACCGCCGGATTAATATGGAAAGATACGTCCTTGAGGAGCGAAGGTAGTGCCGTTCCATCATTGGAAAAATTCATGGCATAAACTGGGTGTGCCCAACTTGCGGCAATGCTTTCGATCATGGAGGTTACAGTACGCTCCACAACCGACAAAGGCGTAGCCCGGTCGAGAGATGGTACACCGCTCTGGAACAAAAAAAAGGGAACACTTTTAGAGAAAGAAAAAAATATAAGTATAGAAAAACGCATATGGTGAAGAATGAGTAGAAAGAACGATTAAGAAAAGAAATAGTTAAGAAGAATACCTTGAATCGGGGGATTAATTTCTGCGGCGTGCCGGTCACGAGACCGCCATCCTTATCGTTTATGAAGACACCTTCGACACCAGCGCGCCGTAATCGAAGGGACTCAATCGACACCCCAGGCGACGAAACGATGCATTTCAGTTGAGCTATTGCTTCTTGCCGAGAAACAGGCGGTAAGACATTCGAGAACTGAAAAAGAAAAAAAAAAGAAAAGCATATAGAGCGCGTGAAGTGTGCCGTAATATAGTTAGTATTACAAAATACTGATAATACTTAGGACGTGCACAAACCGATGTGCATGTGGACCACTTGACCGCCGTACGAAGTCGTACATCTGAGATAAGGGTTTATCCTTATGTATATATACAAATTCCTGGGCCTCACCACCAAGGAAAATCTCTGTACAACGCATTTTTATAAAAGAAAAAATAGATATAATGATTCCGCGCTTTAGTAGCTCTGGAACTGAAATAATGAATGAACAGTGAACGAGCTTAAGCCGCTGACCACCAAATTCTACCACAACGATACTGTATGTCTGTGCGTTATATCTTAAAACACGGGATAAGTTGACCGCCGAGTACTGCTACAGCGGCACTGCATGTCCGTGTGCTATAGCTTAGTACAGCGCAAGCTGATCGCCACTTACTATCACAACGACGCCGCACGTCCGTGTGATACAGCTTAGTGCAGCGCAAGCCGACCGCCGCTTACTACCACAACGGCACTGCACGTCCGTGTGCTATAGCTTAGTGCAGCGCAAGCTGACCGCCACTTACTATCACGACGATGCCGCACGTCCGTGAGCCACAGCTTAGGGTGGTAAAAGCTAACCACCACGTACTACCACTACGATGTCGCATGTCCATGTGCTACAGCTTATAGACCAGGAGATGGTAACAGATTACGTTCTCCCATTTTACACCGCATCCCTTTCCAAGGGCTGATAATTAACCCCAAGATATAAAAGATAGAAGGGTTCTTAGCCTCAGCCCACTTTCCGGCCATAAGGAAAATCGTTTTTCTTTTTGTGAAGAATTTTAGTGTTTTTCCGTGATATTATACTGCCTGCCTTACTAACATAAGGTAGTACACAGATACTGAAGCTCTAATAATCCAAGCCATGCAATCCGCAGCGGCCAAAAGGGCTGAAAGAGTAACGTAAAAATGAAAAAAAAAATTGCAGGGTATTTTCGTGTTTTCAAATTGCATGCCGATGTAAATACTTTCAGTTTTAATCACAAAAACACTGGGGAAAATTGGCATGCACCCCTTGTATGCCCAAGGGTGAAAATGTCGGCAAAACTTTGTAAACATTCAGTACAGGTTTTCCGTGATTTCAAACTGCATGCCATTTGGAGGATACTTAATTTGTACAATTTATTAACATTTAAAAATTTGGCATGCACAGCAGGATGTTGCAAAATATAGGCATGCATGACGAAAGTTGCAAAAAACACTGTACAAATTTATGTGACTTTGTTTTGCATGCCGTTTTGTATTTCATAAAAAAATATTATTTCAAGTTAATGACGAAAATGGCATGCAGGTAGCTTCAGCCCATCATAAAAAAATTGTGAAAAAATTAAATAAACATAAATTTTTCAATTGTAACAATAACCAGAAAATTTCCGTGACACTTAGCTTATTAGCGTAGCACAGACTGACCGCCGCGTACTACTACAACGACAGCGTATATACGTGTGGTAAAATGCGAGCGGTATTATATTATGAATTGTGACATATTTAACACGCAAAATTAACTCACATTATTATAAACATATAGGCCCATAATTTGATAATTAAGATTTTAAATTAAACCATTAAAATACATTGTAAAAATAATCGGTTATCGTCCAGTAGGCGTACAAACAATTATAATAAGTTAAGAAGAATCTATGTTAATAATTAGTTATTAGTTGTAATATTGTTACTAAAACGTTAGTATTGTCACTGTTAAAATAATCGATTGTTTATTTAGGCTAATATTAATCGAACCATCATTAGTTAGAGCACCGAGAATACATAGAAATTGTTATAACAATTGTTAGCTAATCAGATATCAATGTAAAAGGAAATAGGAGTATATTTTCAAGATCGAAACATAATAAAACAAGAGAAAATATAAGTATATATTATATTTTTTTACTTAAGAAGTATATATTATAAGGAAAATATATACACATATATATTCGCTAATAAAAAAAAAGTAGTAAATTATTAATTACGATATAAATGATCTCACAGTTGCAAATAATTATAGTATCATCAAATATTGCATCAATTATAACCATACACTGAAAAAAAATTGTTTACATTTAATAGATTATATATTACAATACTATCGAATAAATGCGAAATTTTTTTTCAATGTATAAAATAAGTAAATTCATAATTGCTATAGTTTAAGGAATGTCATTGGCATAGTCAAACGCACTATTCCGAGTACACAAAGTCAGCTTATTCATAAAAAAAAACGAAAGATACGGTACAATGACAGCAGGTATAACTCCTAGAAAGGAGGGAAAAGAAAGTAAGCGCAAGCATTTTATTTTTTTTGCTTCTAGCATCATATTTTATTTAAATGCATTCAATATTTCATAGTGAGAAGAAGTATGATGTTACAAGAGATAATAATTACGGAAGGTATAACAAAGAAATCGACGCCTCCTGTTCATATAATTCTAACTCACGGAAGAGTGCAACATAATTCTAACTCAAAATTCTATGCAAGATAATTCCAACTCGAAATTTCGTGCAATATAATTCTAACCCGCAACTCCGTGCATTAAAATTCCAATTCGGGCCAATACAATATGATTCCTATTCAAACTCACAATGCAATATGATGCTAACTCGTGCGGCAAAACAATATAAATTTAATTCAAATAATCCTGGACATTATTTCTTATGACAAACAATTCTGTACTCAAGCACTTCAAATAACACGGGAGAGAAATAGTAGTACCTTATTTATCAATTAATCTGATGTTTTACATATATTGATATCCATACATAATCATGAAACGGAGGCATAAACGCAAAAAAACACGATTTTTCATAGAAAATAAGGGTTACTAATTAAACAAGCTTTACTCAAACATAAATAAACCACCTTTAAAAGTTGAAATAGATTGGGTGCACGAGGAAACGGGCTCTCGAAAATAAGCTTCTTACGCGTGCTTATATTCAAAGCGAAATTACTGGTCAAATTAAAAGTAGCTTTACCCTACCAAATTTTGTTATCAAATGACTAGTAAACTTTTATATATAGTAGTACAATATCATGTACTATAATATATGAACCTATTATATGTTATGATACATAAAAATAACTACAATACATGCGATATATATGCGTGTAAAAAAAGCACCATTTGCGGTTTTTATGAAATTAAATTTTAATTTTTCCGGTGACTTGATATTTTCTTTACAGAAAAAGATTTCGCAGCTCAAATGCTATACTCTCTAGGTGGTTTTATGAACAAATTATCGATTTTCATTAAATGAGGAGGAAAAATGCTTTTTGTCCATAAGAGCCTATCGAGGGGGCATAGTAAGCACTTCAACGTGCACAAAAAATACTCTTAAAATAATCTCTTGTACTCTAATGTACTCTCTTATACTCTCTTGTGCTCTCGTTACTCCCTTAAAAGAAGAAAATATAGAGAGTATAAAGAGTACATATAAAAGTACAAAGAGTACATTAAGTACAAAGAGTACATATAAGTACAAAGAGTACATATAAGTACAAAGAGTACATATAAGTACAAAGAGTACATATAAGTACAAAGAGTACATATAAGTACAAAGAGTATATTACGTAAAAGTGCAACACGATTATTTAAATAATTTTAAACCTAAGCAGCCGGGGGATACGAGGTCCACGCATATTAGGGAATTCCGTAGAAGTGCAACAATCAACAATACGATTATTTAAATAATTTTTTTCAACGCGTGCATGAAAAAGGCCCATTTTCTGCGTAGAAAGGTGAACGGAAAATCGAACATTTCGAGCATCTAGCGAGGCCTCCCGTAAGAGAGGGAGCAAAAGACGTTATTCGGCCTAAAAAGAGGTTCTAAAGTGACTTTTTTTAACTAATTGGATACAAAAATACTATATTTGCCCGGCGGACGCATAAGTATCTTTTGTAAATACTTTTGCGCCCGCAATTCTAAAATTCCGTAAAACTGCAAAAATTAAGCTAAATCCACTATCAATTTGTGAATGCATGTTTTTTATGATTTTTTTATTCAGAGATATATCCAGTATACTATTTTTATTTGAAAATGAACATCTTCACATTCGCATAAATTTGTAACAGATTTTTGATTATTCTTAACAAGTTCTTTCATTATTTATTACTTCGAGTATTTCGTTGTCGTATAACGCAAAATCAATTTAGTCTTGCTTTTTAGGCACAAAAACGCTGAAAATCAATACATACGTTACAAAAAATATGGTATGCACCTAGGACTTAGTGGACCTTTTGACTTCGTGTGTTTGTAGTACGAACCGTAAGTGAGCCAGTACGAGCCGAAGACGAGTCCATACACGGTCTACATAGGCCCACTTTGTGCTCTATGTACATAATATACTATTTAAATCTAAGTAGCTCGGGGAGACGAGGTCCTCGCGTATTATGGAATTACGTAGAAGTGGAACAATATAAGCAGAACAATTATTTAAATAATTTTTAAACTCAAGTAGGCGCGGGATACAAGGTCCACGCATTTTAGAAAATTACGTCGAATTACAACAATCAGCAATACTGTCATTTAAATAAGTTTTAAACCTAAGCAGACGGTGGATAAGAGGTCCACGGATATTAGGGAATTACATAGTAGTGCAACAATCAGCAATACGATTATTTAAATAATTTTTAAACCCAAGTAGGCGAGGATACGAGGTCCACTCATGTAAAGGAATTACATAGACGTACAACAATAAGCAAGACAATTATTTGAATAATTTTGAAACCCAAGTAGACGGGGGATACGAGGTCCACGCGTATATGAGAATTACTTAGACGTGCAATACGATTATTTTAAATAATTTTTAAACGCAAGTAGCCGGGGGATAGGAGATCGTTTTTGTACGTCTTTGTAATTCCTTTTCATGCGTGGACCTCATATCCCCCGTCTACTTTGGTTTAAAAATTATTTGAATAATTATTTTGCTTATTGTTTTACTTCTACGCTATTCCCTAATATGTGTGGACCTCTTATCCTCCGGCTACTTAGGTTTAAAACTTATTTAAATGACCGTATTGCTGATTGTTGTAATTCGACGTAATTTTCTAAAATGCGTGGACCTTGTATCCCCCGCCTACTTGAGTTTAAAAATTATTTAAATAATTGTTCTGCTTATATTGTTCCACTTCTACGTAATTCCATAATATGAGTGGACCTCGTATCCCCCGGCTAGTTGGGTTTAAAAATTATGTAAATAATCGTATTGCACGTCTACGTAATTCTCATATACGCGTGGACCTCATATCCCCCGGCTGCTTGGGCTTAAAAATTATTTAAATTATTTTCTTGCTTACTGTTGTACGTCTACACGGAAAAAAAGTAAATCCTACTTTTTACACAGTTGATTTAACTTATAAAAGCAAGTTTATTTTACTTTCATAAGTATCAGTAAAAACTGCTTTTAAAACACGTACAATTCATTTTTTAGTAAGGTAAGATTGGCATTATGCTTTGATATGCATTTCAAATAAAAAGTAGTTTTTACTTTTAAAATTAAAAAAAAAAAGTGAATTCTACTTTTTTTAAAACAGTTTCTACTTTTTCCTTACCTAGTTGATTTAACTTCTGCAAAACAGCAAGATTTACTTTTTTTTCCGTGTACATAATTTCCTAACTCGCGTGGACCTCGTATCCCCCAGGTGCTTGGGTTTAAAAATTATTTAAATAATCGTTTTGTTGATATTTATACTTAAAGCCACACGTCGTAGGGGCATCTCCGTCAGAGATAATAACCTAGGAGCTGGTTTATAATTGTGTTATAGTTTTTTTTCTCCAATCAGATCGTGTGCCATCACGACTGATAATTGAGTCATAGATTGAATTTGAATAATATAAATATATTGATATTGATACTTAAAGCCACGCGATATAAGAGCATCTCCGCAGGGAATAATAACTTTGGAGATTGTTTCATAATTTTAGTTTGTAATTATCAAGTCGTGTGTGATCACGACTGATATAGGATTTGATTTTTTCTAAGATAATTAAATAGGTTAAGATAGAATATTAATACAATTTTCACACATCTGTATACGCATTTTAACATATTGGGCCATGTACCAGCATGGCTAGTATGTAATAAATAATCATTGAATCACATACCTAGTCTCAATATTTCTTTCGCACATCACCAAGACCTGTCCCTCTTATGTATGTATATATATATATATATATATATATATATATATATATATATATATATATATATATATATATATATATATATATATATATATATATATATATATATATATATATATATATATATATATATATATATATATATATATATATATATATTTATGTTTTATGTTAGTTTCCAGGACATTCCAGATGTTTAACGTTGGTTTCGGGGACATTTGTTAGTTTTGGGGACAGTCCCTGAATCTACATATGTTTAACGTCAGTTTTGAGGACATCGGCCCCCATAAGAGACATTATTTCTTTAGTCACGTATAGGTATACAGTAACATGGGATCCTGGGAACTAACGTTATACAAGTTTATATATATATATACAGCGTGTCCAAAAAGTCTGGAAACACCCAAATAATTTCTCAGCTGAATTACTATTGGAAAATGTTAAGGTCGCCTTTGTAGTAATTTTTTACGAGGAATCCAATGGTGACCTTGGATTCGACCTTGGACCTCATTTTTGAGGTTATTTCAAGGTCAACCTCATTTTTTTAAATGGTAACCCCTATTTTTTATAGCGGAATCTGAAAGAGCGGAAAATTTTACGTCCGGATATGTATTAAGGTATGAGGTTGAGGTTACCCCCAGAGGTCAAATTGAGGTCAAAGTATGATTTCTTAAAAATTTCGCGAGTTCAGTGGTAAAACAAAACAAACAAAGGTAAGGTTTGGTAAGTTCGAACGAAGATTTGAAGGTGACCTCTGATTCGACCTTGAACCTCATTTTGAGCCTCATTTTTGAGGTTATTTCGAGGTCAACCTCATTTTTTTAAATGGTAACCCCTATTTTTTTAGCGGAATCGGAAAGAGTGTGAAACTTTACGTCCAAATATGTACTCAGAACATAGTTCAAGAAGGACCTTGACGTTCATTTGAAGGTCATTTAAACTTAATGACGGTCTGATCTTGTGTAAACTTTTTAATTTTTTTAAACAGTCTAACATCTTATTTCAAGTGCTCGAATTATTTTCCATCCACTTTTTGATAGTAACCTAATCGATGATCGAAAACACCAACAGTATTTTTGATCATTTCAGTAGGAATGAGAGCTGATTCATTGAAAAATTTTTTGAAGCGTTTAAATATTGAACATTGTTACTTGTTATTTTTCGTATGATTAGAGTGACAATAAACTATTATTCATTCCATAACCACCACAGAAAAGGGTTGGTCATCTTTCAAACATATTTTTTGAAAATTAAAAGTTCTTTTTATTTTCAACTCAAAAAGTATTTTTGGATAAGGTCTACTACGAAGAGTAATAAAAATGAACAAACTCACTGATAGAGAAAGAATAACGATTCTCATGATGAGAGGTTGGGGACACATGCAGCGATCTTATAGGGCCGTAAGAGATATTTTTAATGCTTCATTTAGGGTTGGTGGAACTCCACTATCATTTTCAACAGTTCAAAAAACTGTTAGAAGGTTTGAAAATACCGGCACTATCAGCGATTTACCTCGATCAGGCAGACCAATGTCAGCAGGTAACGAAGAGAAATCTTTAGATGTTGTGTTAACATTCACCGAAGATCCGCATACTTCCGTTCGTAGAGCTGCTCAAGTGCACGAAATAAGTAAATCATCTATTCATAACATACTAAAGAGAGAGAGTTCCATCCATTTAAAGTAACGCTAATACACAAGTTAAATGAAGATGATTTCGATCGTCGCGTTGAATTCTGTGATGATATGATGGCACGCATCGTACAAAATCCAAATTTTCCATCAAATATAGTCTTCTCAGATGAAGCTACATTTCAACTTGACTCAAGCGTAAATAGGCATAACTGTAGATATTGGGCAGTTGAAAACCCTCATTGGGCAAGAGAAGCCAAATCACAATATCCACAAAAATTAAATGTCTGGGCTGGAATATTAAATAATAGGATTATAGGACCATTTTTTATTGATGGCAATTTAAATGCAGAAAAGTATGAAACTATGTTGCGGAATCAAATTGTTCCTGCTATAAGAGAAATAGCTGGAGAGGACTTTAATAACACATGGTATCAACAGGACGGTGCAGCAGCTCATTATGCACGAAACGTTCGCACATACTTAGATACAGTATTCATTAATCGATGGATAGGACGAAGAGGTGCAATTGAATGGCCAGCTAGGTCCCCCGATTTAACGCCTCTAGATTATTTCTATTGGGGTTATCTGAAGGATCGTGTATTCAAAACAAAACCCTTAAACTTAGATGAATTACGTGAAAGGATCATTGATGAATCAGCTCTCATTCCTACTGAAATGATTGAAAATGCTGTTGGTGCTTTCTATCATCGATTAGGTTACTGTCAAGAAATGAATGGAGAACAGTTCGAGCACTTGAAATAAGATGTTATACTGTTTAAAAAAATCAAATGTGAGAGGCAAGGGGACTCACGTAAATCAAGCGCCCCATCGTGAGAGGCAAGGGGACTCACGTAAATCAAGCACCCCATCGTGAGAGGCAAGGGGACTCACGTAAATCAAGCGCCCCATCGTGAGAGGCAAGGGGACTCACGTAAATCAAGCACCCCATCGTGAGAGGCAAGGGGACTCACGTAAATCAAGCACCCCAAAGGGAACAGATTTTACTACGTCCACGTCGTTGTTCCTGGGTAACGCTAAATGTAAAAAAATTGAACTTGACATGACTTTTAAGGACAATGTCAAGGTCACCATTAGATTTCTCGTTGAAAACTACTAAAGAATTAACCTCGCTCAGTGTGATAAAATGTTTACACAAGATCAGACCGTCATTAAGTTTAAATGACCTTCAAATGAACGTCAAGGTCCTTCTTGAACTATGTTCTGAGTACATGTTTGGACGTAAAGTTTCACACTCTTTCCGATTCCGCTAAAAAATAGGGGTTACCATTTAAAAAAATGAGGTTGACCTCGAAATAACCTCAAAAATGAGGCTCAAAATGAGGTTCAAGGTCGAATCAGAGGTCACCTTCAAGTCTTCGTTCGAACTTACCAAACCTTACCTTTGTTTGTTTTGTTTTACCACTGAACTCGCGAAATTTTTAAGAAATCATACTTTGACCTCAATTTGACCTCTGGGGGTAACCTCAACCTCATACCTTAATACATATCCGGACGTAAAATTTTCCGCTCTTTCAGATTCCGCTATAAAAAATAGGGGTTACCATTTAAAAAAATGAGGTTGACCTTGAAATAACCTCAAAAATGAGGTCCAAGGTCGAATCCAAGGTCACCATTGGATTCCTCGTAAAAAATTACTACAAAGGCGACCTTAACATTTTCCAATAGTAATTCAGCTGAGAAATTATTTGGGTGTTTCCAGACTTTTTGGACACGCTGTATAACTAATTTTGAGTGAGGGATGTAAAATCCAAATTGTTAATAAGTATAACAGTTAGAGGAATACCTCTACTTGTTTGCATTACTGATTGAGGTAAATATATAATAATACACTATTTAAAAATGGAAACAAATAGTCCTTTATTTTAATCATATAGTTCTTTATAGTTCTTCATTTTAATCATAGGTTCGAAAAGTTGTACTGGAATGAATTATTTCCATAAGTCATTTGTTAAAAAGTAATCATTACAACGGATATGGAAAAAAATTCGAATTATTTTATTTTACTTACAATTATGAAGATAGCAATGTTTATTTTTATAACAAAACTTTCTACGAAAGTATAATATAAGGCAAGCATAAGGTGTTTCTGTAATATATAAAAATATGAATAAAAAACTTATACTCTATGAAAAGGAATTCTAATAATAAATAATTATTTTCTTCTGACAATTTTATCTTACCGGCTCTATACAATAAATTAATTTGTCGATAAAAAGAAGAGTATATATACTATTATTATATATAACAAAAGGGATTTCTTGATACAATGAAAGTGTTATTCCATTTTTTTTTACAAATACAGCAGCCTCACACGATGCAATTATCATCATGTACCCACACGAAAATTAAATCTATGAAATATGGTATCATCATTCTTTACCGTTTGTGACGGGCACCGACGTAAGGTAAGTGAACCACCGATACAGCGCTGCGAGAATCGAATCTCGCGCGCCTGCACGTATCATGGTTCGGAGCGTGCCACGCGGGGAGAGCAAAAAGGAGTCGGAGGAGAAGACGCCGACGCCGTGCCGCGGGCGAGAGGGGAGCATGAGAGCCATCTTGTCGTACGCCGTGTGAGCGGTAACAGGTGTGAGCGCGAGAGAGAGAAGTCGCGCGATACAGTGAGTGTTGTGTGTTGGTGTGTGTGCGCCTCCACCACTGCGGCAGACGGCAGCGACGCGCCGCCACCACTGCGAGGAGTGAGAGAGAAAGAGAGAGAGGCAGCGCGACCAGACAGGGAGAGCGAGAGAGAAAGAGAGAGAGAGTTGCTGTTGCGTGCGATGGCTGGCCAGCCCCGCGTAAGTAGCGTTTGACTGCTTTTCGCGTGTTTGTACTGGCGCAGCGTAGTGACGGGGGCGCGAGGATATTCCCTCCCGTCACCAACATTAGCGAGCGAGCGAGAATAGTCTCGGCCTGTCGCGTCTTAATTTTATATTAGTTTGTTCGGGAGCTCGCGCCCTTTCGCGAGCGAACTTATTCTTTAATAAATTTAGAGCCATTGTTTTATCTTAACTGTCGAGTCACGCGTTCTTATTTGGAGACCTTAGCCTGTGCAGGATTTCCCGAATACCGCCCTCTACCCTTTTCAGTGGTTGCAGCTAGTCGAGGCGTAGCCTCCTAGAGGATCATCGGTAGCGGGAGTAAGTTTAAAAGCCGCTCGAGAGGTTCGACCGAGCGGCGTTGTACGCGGGAAAGACCGGCTGCGCTGGTAACGCTAGGTCATAGCGAGCAGCCGGTAGTTCGCGGGCAGCAGTTGGCAGCAGTGGCAGAGCGCAGCGCCGGTTCCAGGGGAAAGCGGCCTAGGCTTTCTACAATCGAAGCCGGGCTCGCATGTTCGGAACCTGTGCCGAGTCGCTTCTGCCGGACTACAGGTGATTCTACAACGGTGAGTTGCCCGGGCGTAGAATACACCCGTATATTACCCCGCGAACCCCTGAGAGGGATTGCGTAATACCCTCTCCGTAACTGTACCCTGTTACAACTGGCGCCCTTAACGTGTTGGAAGCACAGGTTAGGGAATTAAAACGCTTTCTTTGATTATTTAACAGGCCGAGACGCGGGTTGCGAATAATTAATTCTCGAGTGGTGAATTAATTATTAATTAAATTATACAGTGTGTGCAAGTGGGTAACCAACTGGTGGTTCATAACCTTGCTTGGAGGAGAGACACCGGCCTGCACGTACTTAGTGAGGACTTTGCTTGTGAAGGCCGAGCAAGTGTCGAAGTATTTAGCGAGGGCGACAAAGAGATTAATTAACAATTAGTTATTTATTATTTATTACATTATTTATAAACATTTCTTTATCAACAATAGGTTTTTAGCGTCTTATCTCTTTGTTGCACAACGCACGTGCACGCCGGGGCGTAAAGTAGTAGATTACGCACCCATTCCGTAGGTTGAGGGTTTTTAGCGGAATTTTCGCAATTTTTGGGGAAATACGCGTGAGCGCGGATACAGGGGATAGCCTAGAGGGCGCGCGCAGCAATTTTGAGACCGCGCATGCGCAGAAATCGAAATTAAAAAGTGGAAAATCACTATAGCGGAATCGATAGCGCATCTCACCAGGAGGTGCGCGCATCCACTAATTTCGAGTTTGCGCATGCGCAAAGGGTCAAAAATTGAAATTTTGTTTTAACACGTGGAATCGTTTGCGCATGCGCCGGAGAACACATTGTATATAGTAATTTTGGTGCCGCGCATGCGCAGCGCGCGGAAAACGCAAGTTTCGATTTTTCGGCACGGAATCGTTTGCTCGTGTGCCGAATTGATTTGCGCGAGTAGTAGAATTCGAAGAAATTAAATAGCTTATTTGCAATCTGCAATAAACGGCATAACCCCTGGAAGAGCGCTTGCGCGTACGGGAAATCACGCGTGCATCGTTTTAATCGTTTGCGTATACGATAAAAACGTTTGCACCTTGCGTAAACAAGCGAATTACGTTTCCGCAATATCCAAAAAGCGAGATAACCTCCAAGCAAGGTCCAAGCAAAAATAGATTGGTCTAGCGACTAGAGACCAAACCACCAGTTGGGGAAAATCGGTCTTTCTTCTCAGTCAGCGGTAATCCGGTAGGTACCGTGTGAAGGATACCACTGACGGGGCACAAGCACAGTAGAGTTGCGGACTTTCGCACTATAAATACCCTTGCACACACACACGAGCGAGACTGTCATGGGTTACGACGTCGAGGGAGCCGTGCAAGAGTGGTTGTTATCAATCTCCCAGAGCGAGATTGATGGGTACCTGTTGCAGTTAGAGTTGAGACGACGGGGCAACCTATTCGCACAGCTAGACAGGCTGAGCAAATGGGTGTTGGATATATATGAGCGTCACGACTTTGAAGAGTCGGCCAACCCCGTCGGGGCGATCGCCAGGCGAACGCAACTTCGCGAAGCATTGATGCGGGAGGTCATCACGGACGATGACGGATCGTTCGTCGAAACCACCGATTGTGATATACACCCCATAGAGGTGATATCGAAAAGTGAAGAGATACTGGCGATATTGCAGAGAACGACGGGGAAGGCGAGGGAAAAAGCCCAGCACCCAAACAACCAACAAAGCACGGCTACCGCGTCTAACCAAAACAGCGAAAACGCGCAACAGAACGAAGATGCCGAGAAGAATAGACGCCAAGAGCAGCCCAACACGGAAACACCACGACACATAAACGCAGAAGAGGCACAAGGTAATGAGACATTGAATCTGCAATCAACGGACGGAACAGAGTTCCACATGCCACGAGACCTCGGACGGTTATTACTAGAATTAATAACAGAAGTCCGGTCGCTGGAAAGTAGACTGACAGAGTACCAGCGACAGCCGATGGTCTCGTCGAGCACCAAAATCGGCGACGGCAGGCAACAAGTGCACTTCGACGACACGTTTTATGGGTCGAGGGCACGAGAGAGCTGGGACCAAAGGCAAGGCTCACCTCCGCCAGCTCTTCCTAGGGACCAAACTGATTTACGGGACGTAAATCCAGCCTGGGAGGGGGAGAATCGTCGAAATCCGACGAGAGGTTCGAGCTGGCAGAACCAGTACGCGCCAGGCACATCGGCCAACTCCTCGAGGTCAGGAGTCTTTCACTCGAGAGACATAGGCCAGATAGTGCGGAAATGGCAAATACGATTCTCTGGTGCAAAAAGCCAGAGTATTGAAGTATTTCTCGCCAGGTTAGAAGATTGCCGAGTCCTAGCAAACCTCTCCGAAGAAGAGGTGCTGTCGTCGCTGTCGGAACTGTTCACGCACACAGCGGCCACGTGGTATCGCAACGAGAAGGAGAAATGGACCACGTGGCAGGACTTCGTATCAGCGGCGAGGCGTTGGTACGGAACGACGAAAGGGTTCCAGCAGCGGCTGATTGCGGAGGCGAATAACCGTACACAAGGCGAAGAAGAGGCCGTGAGAGATTACATCACGTGCCTCATCGCAATTAACAGAAAAATATCGCCTCCGCCCAAGATGGAGCAGCAGCTTGACCAGGTCCACCGTAACCTCCGATCACAGCTGCAGGCTATGGTGCGTAGGGCAGATTTTAATACGGTCGAGGGGCTCCTAGAGTTGGTTGTGGATGCGGAGCAGACACTGGAGAACTCCAGAACCTACAGGCCCCCTCCACAACCATCAGCGACGCTGCTCCCGGAGATGGCGTGTAAGCCACCCGCAAGAGCCGAACCGCCGAAGAAGCCCAGAACGGACTTCAAAGAGGGCAAGGTCGCGGCGGCAGCCGGCGTGCCGGAACCCAAGCAGGAAGACTTGGAGGCCATGCTGCGCCGGGCCCTGAAACAGAGCTTCGTAGAGATGGCGAGCTCTAAGGAGGACCAGGCGGCCAGGCAGGCTCCGGCTGGTCCGCGGAGAGGGTGGAATTATAAGCCACCGGGGCGGTCAGGGCCACCGAGGGCCCCAGCGCCAAAGCCGGACGGCAAGGGCGTGAGTTCGAGAGGGGACTCCGCGCAGCCGGCCGGCGCCGGAGGAACTACCCCGGGAGAGCCGAGACCGCCGCTGAGTTGTTACTTATGCGGAAAAATCGGTTACATGGCAAAATATTGCCCCAATTGTTCGGGAAACGGGAAAGGAGGCGATTAGATGAAATCGCCCCCAACCCTGATCTCCGGGGAGCTCGAGCAGGGGTAGTAGACCCACTCGAGCCATCCCCGGCGGCGCCCCCGGCGCCGCGCCCGAACGCGACTCCAGAGTTTGCGAGGACACTGCGGCCGCGTGCGACCTTCGCCCGGCCCCCGAGGAGTCCAACCCCCCTCTACCGCCCGACGGAGGAAGAGCTTGCGTCGGCCGGCCAACCAACGCAGAGACGCGTTGGTGGCTGCGGATTGAGGTGGGAGAATCGACATTCCGAGCTCTGTTAGACCCAGGAGCGTCCACGACCGTGATGGGTCCAGTTGGCCTCCAATTGGCCACGGAGTTCAGAAAGACGCTCGTAGCGTCCGAGAGGCAAGGCGTTAGGCTAGCGGATGGTAGCCGCAGCCCCTTGCTAGGCCACGTCTTCCTTCCGATTACGGCAGGGGGCCTTACTCGCGAGATTCGAGTCGCGATTATGCCAAACCTCGATGCCGACTGCTATCTAGGGGTCAATTTCATACGCGCGTTCAGAGCCGTACTTGACCCGGATACGGACACGCTCTTCTGTAAGGACTCAGAAGCGCAGGTCGAGCTGGAAGTAGCTAGCTTGACCACCGATCCAACGGCAGTGTCGGCTATCGGGCTCGCGGACGCTACAGACCTTCAGCGGGCGGAGCTGAAGGAGATGGTGGAAAATATCCTAGGCAAGCTTCCGCCAGGCCTTGGATGTATAAAGGGCGTGGAGCATGAAATCACTCTGCGAGACCCTCGGCCAATCAAACAGCGCCACTACCCCGTGTCGGATAAAGTGCAAGAAGAGATGCACCGACAAGTGAGGGAGATGCTCGAGAAGGGAGTGATAGAACCCTCTCGCAGTGGTTGGTCGAGCCCCGTGGTGATGACGCCCAAGAGTGATGGGACGCGGCGGTTCTGTGAAGACTTGCGTAAAGTCAACGCAGTCACAGAACCGGACGCCTACCCCCTGCCGAACATGCAGGATATTTTGCGTAGGTTGAGGAAAGCAAAATTCATTTCCACGCTCGACCTCAAGAGTGCTTACCACCAGATACCTCTGGCGGCAGATGCGCGCCCCATAACGGCCTTCACCGTCCCCGGAATGGGGCTATACCAATTCCGGAGGATGCCGTATGGGCTTACGAACGCGTCCGCCACCTTCCAGCGGCTAATAGACCAAGTGCTCGGCCCCGAATTAGAGCCGAACGTCTATGCCTACCTCGACATCATAATCGTCGCCGAGACGTTCGAGGAGCATAAGGAGTGCCTTCGAATGATATTAGAACGACTAGTGGCCGCTGGATTGACACTGAACGCAGAAAAGTGTGTTTTCTGCAAGCCAGAGGTAGCGTACCTGGGATTCTTGGTGAACCGGGAGGGCACGAGGCCTAACCCGGCCAAGATCGAACCAATAAGGGACTACCCTGTGCCCCAGAACCTGAGGGCACTGCGAAGGTTCCTGGGCACCACCTCATGGTATCGTAAGTTCATACCGAACTACGCCACCATCGCTGAGCCGCTCACCAATTTGACAAAGAAGAACGAGAAATATGAGTGGCTCGAAGAGCAGCAGCACGCGTTCGAGCTGCTGAAAGCGATGGTGATGACCGCTCCGGTTCTGCACAGACCCCACCCCGAGGGGTCATACATCGTGCAGACGGATGCGAGTGATGTGGGCCTGGGAGCCGTGCTCCTCCAAGAGTTAGAGGGCCAGGAGAGGGTACTGGAGTTCGCAAGCCGCGTCCTTACGCCGGCAGAGCGAAACTACAGTGTTACCGAGCGAGAGTGCCTTGCGGTCGAATGGGCCATTCAAAAGTTCCGCCCATACATCGAATGCTACGAGTTCAAAGTAGTCACCGACCATAGTAGCCTGCGCTGGCTGTGCCAGATGAAGAATCCAACCAGCAGGCTGGCTCGGTGGGCATTAGAGCTGCAGGGTCACCGGTTTACGGTAGAGCACCGTAAAGGTGCCCTGAACCACGTGGCCGATGCCCTCTCTCGTATTTATGAAGACGAGGAGGAGGTAGAGGTCTCGGCAGTGTCCTGGTCGATGGACGCAGAGGACACGTGGTACCAGGAGTGGTGCACCAAGGTGAAGGCGCGGCCTAACGACTACCCGACTTATAAACTTGTAGCAGGTAGTCTCTATCGGTATCGTCCCAACCCGGAGGTAGACCCAACCCTCGGCAACGATGAAGATGCCTGGAAACTGGTGGTCCCAGAAGAGCATCGTCGCGAGGTGTTGCAGGAATGCCACGATGACGCAACCGCTGGATATCTCGGCAGGGAGAAAACGTTCGCCAGAGTAGCGCTGCGCTACTATTGGCCACGCTATTATGCAGAAACGCAGGCGTACGTGAGGAACTGCGAGACATGCCAGCGGTTCAAGGTAGAACAACGGGCTCCAGCCGGCCTTATGGGGCGTCGCGTTATCGACAAACCTTGGCAGGTCGTGGCTGGAGACGTTATCGGACCACTGCCTCGAAGCTCTAAAGGTTGCGAATACATCTTGGTGTTCCAAGACCTTTTCACCAGGTGGGTAGAGGCATCCCCCATACGCAAAGCAAATGCCAAGACGGTGATAGAGGAGCTGAATCGGAAGGTCTTCCTTCGATTCGGTTGCCCGGAAGTCTTCCTGTCTGACAACGGCACAGAGTTTAAGGACCATGCCGTGGAAGACTTCCTGCGGGAGCGCGGTATGCATCACACCCACACTCCTCCCTATCACACTCAAGCCAACCCGGTGGAACGAGCCAACCGTACCCTAAAGGCGATGGTCGCATCCTACCTTAAGGAGCGACATAGTGCATGGGACGAGAAGCTTCCGGAACTTCTCTTTGCCCTAAATACGGCTGAGCAGAGTTCTACCGGGATGAGCCCGGCCCTTATGCTATATGGGAGACAACCAGAACCACCCGGCACGCAAAGAAGGATGCAAGAGGTAGCAGCAGACGTCCCGGCTCAAGGAGAAAGTTGGGCTCGCTGGAAGGAGCGAATGGAGGCCCTTCCAGAATTACACGCGCGTGCCGCTACGCGCGCGCGCGCGGCCCAAGAACGCCAAGCGGGCTACTATGACGCCGGCACGCGCGAGCCCACTTTCAAACCCGGCGACAGAGTATGGAAACGCAGCCATCCTCTATCCTCGGCTGCCAAGGGGATAGCAGCAAAGCTAGCGCCGAAGTTCGAGGGCCCGTATCGGATTACGGACGCCCTCGGGCCCAACACCTACAGGCTGGTAGGCAACGGCGGCGAGGTAGAAGAGGTGGTGGCTGCGGAGCAGCTGAAAAGCTATCACTCTAACTCACCAGGGCCCGAAGAGCCGGAAGAGGCGGTCGATGCGGAGGCATCGCCGACGAGCGAGCCCTCCGACGGCCCCCTGATGGACGAGACCCTTCCGCGGAGACGCGGAGGACCACCGGGTGCTCGAGCAGTGGTAGTAGACCCACTCGAGCCGGACCCGGTGACACCTCCCGCCACATCTCCCCCACCAAGACGGCGTGGAAGACCTCCGGGGGCCCGCGCAGTGGCAGTAGGCCCACTCGGGTCCGTCCCCGCGGTGCCCCCCGCCATCCCCCCACCAAAGCGAGGACGCGGGCGTCCGAGGAAAGCCACCTAAACCATCCGCTTTCCCCGCCAAGGCCGGTGGTAAACCACAGCGGGCCGGCGGCGTCCTAGCCACCAACCTCCCTGCCTCACCATGTTCTCCTTCTATGTTGCAGATGTTGGAGATCTCGGAGGAGACCCTAGCAGAGGTTCTGGCGCGGCTCATGCGCCTCAACCTGGGGACGGCCGTCGACGGCACCGTCGAGGCCGCCCTCCACCTCCTCCGGGAGCAGCACCTGGACCGGGAGCGCCAGCGGGAGGCGGCCGCCTGGGAGCGCCCCGTCTTAGAGGAGTGGGACGACGAGGAGGAGGCCGCCGCCCGGGCGAGTCCTGGCGTCCCGGTCTCTGCACCGCGAGACCCTCTCGCCACTTCCCCCAGCACACCCATTCCCATGGGGTGGAACCGGGTACCCACGGTTTAGCGGGGCACTCAAACCGAGGGAGGCGCGGAGGCTCCTCCGACGACCTGGGAGGAAGTGGAGCGGGCCTTGATGCGGGCCCGCGAAGCGGAGAACGAGGGCCAGCGACTCCGCGACGCCGCCTTCAAGGCTCTGGACGCCTGGACCGCCCATCACCTGGAGTCCTCGGCGCAGGCCGCTAAGTGGCAGCGGTTGGTGCAAAACAAAAGGGAGGAGTTGCGCCACACTGTCGCTTGGCTGGCAGAGCGCCGGGAGGCTCGACGAAGGGCGACGGCTGAAGAGGAGGAAGCCCGCTAGCGCCACCAGGAGCGGCTGAAGGCGGCCCAGACCCGCCGCCGGGACGAAGAGCTGGCCTTCGCAGAGGCCCGGGCGCGTCTCGCTGAAGCCCGGCGCCAAGAGGGCCAGCTGGCCGGGGCCAGGTAGGGCCCGGCAGAACCCCGTCCGGCGCCGATGCCGCGGTACTGCCCGGTTTGCGGCCGAGCCACCCTGAGAGGGGCGAGCAGGTGCCCAAACCGGGCCAACCACCCGCCGAAAAAGGCAACCGTTGTAGGGACAGGTGCCCCCTCCAATAAAAAGAAATGAGAAAGAGAACAATTTGTAGTCCGCGCTCTTCATTATTGTCAGCGCCCTCTTCCCTTCCTGATCGATATAGCGTCCGAGGGACGCCAAATCTAGGTGGGGGGTGTGACGGGCACTGACGTAAGGTAAGTGAACCACCGATACAGAGCTGCGAGAATCGAATCTCGCGCGCCTGCACGTATCATGGTTCGGAGCGCGCCACGCGGGGAGAGCAAAAAGGAGTCGGAGAAGAAGACGACGACGCCGTGCCGCGGGCGAGAGGAGAGCATGAGAGCCATCTTGTCGTACGCCGTGTGAGCGGCAACAGGTGGGAGCGCGAGAGAGAGAAGTCACGCGATACAGTGAGTGTTGTGTTTCGGTGTGTGTGCGCCTCCACCACTGCGGCAGACGACAGCGACGCGCCGCCACCACTGCGAGGAGTGAGAGAGAAAGAGAGAGAGGCAGCGCGACCAGACAGGGAGAGCGAGAGAGAGAGAGAGAGTTGCTGTTGCGTGCGATGGCTGGCCAGCCCCGCGTAAGTAGCGTTTGATTGCTTTTCGCGTGTTTGTACTGGCGCAACGTAGTGACGGGGGCGCGAGGATATTCCCTCCCGTCACCAACATTAGCGAGCGAGCGGGAATAGTCTCGGCCTGTCGCGTCTTAATTTTATATTAGTTTGTTCGGGAGCTCGCGCCCTTTCGCGAGCGAACTTATTCTTTAATAAATTTAGAGCCATTATTTTATCTTAACTGTCGAGTCACGCGTTCTTATTTGGAGACCTTAGCCTGTGCATGATTTCCCGAATACCGCCCTCTACCCTTTTCAGTGGCTGCAGCTAGTCGAGGCGTAGCCTCCTAGAGGATCATCGGTAGCGGGAGTAAGTTTAAAAGCCGCTCGAGAGGTTCGACCGAGCGGCGTTGTACACGGGAAAGACCGGCTGCGCTGGTAACGCTAGGTCATAGCGAGCAGCCGGTAGTTCGCGGGCAGCAATTGGCAGTAGCGGCAGAGCGCAGCGCCGGTTCCAGGGGAAAGCAGCCTAGGCTTTCTACAATCGAAGCCGGGCTCGCATGTTCGGAACCTGTGCCGAGGCGCTTCTGCCGGACTGCAGGTGATTCTACAACGGTGAGTTGCCCGGACGTAGAATACACCCGTATAATACCCCGCGAACCCCTGAGAGGGATTAATACCCTCTCCGTAACTGTACCCCGTTACACGTTATAAAACTTTTTAATTATTATTGAAGCTCTTAGAAACTTGTGGAATCTCCCTAAAATAACACTTTTAAAAAAAGTATAACTTTGGTGAGTATAAGTGTATTTGTAATCTCTCTCCCTCTCTCTCTCTCCCTATCTCTCTCTCCCTCCCTCTCTCCTCTCTCTCTTTCTCTCCCTCTTTCTCTCCATCTCTCTCTTTCTCCCTCTCTCTCCCCCAAAAGAATATCATAGTTTAAAACAAACACATGAAAGAAGTGGAATCAATTATTATTTTATATAGACAAGTACATTTTTGTGACATAGAAATATGGAATTATTTTTATAACAAAAAATCGTAAGTACTACTAAAAATAAACTCACGAAACTGGTGGAATCAACTAAGTGCAGGCAAGTCAATGATTATAATAAAGAGAATTTTTAAAATAAAATTTGTTTAATATATATTTACTATAAAAATTTGTATAAAAAATAATTACGTCTAACAAAAAATATTACAAAAATACTAACATAATAACTGTAATTGAAACACAAAAAGTTAAAAAATTTTTGCGTAAACATTTTCGAAGTATAGATCATAGAAGTCACCACCCTCTAAAATAGTTTAACCATGAGCTGTTATACATCATAAATTCATGTAAGTTTTTCTTACACAAGTCAATCTACCTATTATCTGCAAATATGAATTTTAATTAAACATCTTCTTAAACTGTTAATCTAATTTTTTAAATTTTGGGAAATTTTCTTTTAAAGACAGAAAATACTTGCCGGACGCATCGTTTTGTAGTATTTAGGTAATCTATCAAATATTTATTTTTATATCATTATTCTTTGGAATAAGATTTATATATTATATTTTATAAAAACTTTTCAATTATATTATATCTATCTATTATATCTAACTAATTTCACAAAAATTTTATATCAATCTTTATAATTTCTATAATTATAATTTCATTATAATTTCATTGTAATATCTTCATTATACAAATTCATTATACAAATTGAATTATTATTAATTCTATAGTAAGATAATAATATTTTTTTTTATATTGCGTATGTACATCTATATATTACGTATGCTTGTTCCTAACATTATATAACGAACAAGTTTTGTATAAGTTTTGCTCTAGTCAAATATCGAAATATATTTATTTTCTTGAACTGTTATTACCATTTTATTTTAATTATTTACATACTACGTGATCAATAACTAAATACATAGAAGGTTGCGATTCCCGTCCTACGCACCTTGAACTACAAAACGATGCGTCCGGCAAGTATCTTCTGTCTTTAAAAGAAAATTTCCCAAAATTTAAAAAATTACATTAACAGTTTAAGAAGATGTTTAATTAAAATTCATATTTGCAGATAATAGGTAGATTGACTTGTGTAAGAAAAACTTACATGAATTTATGATGTATAACAGCTCATGGTTAAACTATTTTAGAGGGTGGTGACTTCTATGATCTATACTTCGAAAATGTTTACGCAAAAATTTTTTAACTTTTTGTGTTTCAATTACAGTTATTATGTTAGTATTTTTGTAATATTTTTTGTTAGACGTAATTATTTTTTATACAAATTTTTATAGTAAATATATATTAAACAAATTTTATTTTAAAAATTCTCTTTATTCTAATAATTGACTTGCCTGCACTTAATTGATTCCACCAATTTCGTGAGTTTATTTTTAGTAGTACTTACAATTTTTTGTTATAAAAATAATTCCATATTTCTATGTCACAAAAATGTACTTGTCTATATAAAATAATAATTGATCCCACTTCTTTCATGTGTTTGTTTTAAACTATGATATTCTTTTGGGGAGAGAGGGGGAGAAAGAGAGAGATGGAGAGAAAGAGAGAGATGGAGAGAAAGAGGGAGAGCAAGAGAGAGGAGGAGAGAGAGGGAGAGAGAGAGAGATAGGGAGAGAGAGAGGGGGAGAGAGATTACAAATACACTTATACTCGCCAAAGTTTTACTTTTTTTAAAAGTGTTATTTTAGGGAGTTAAAATTTAATTTCATAAAAACCGTAAATCGTCCTTTTTTTACACGCATATATATCGCATGTATTGTGGTTATTTTTATTTATCATAATACATAATAGGTTCATATATAGTACATGATATTGTACTACTATATATAAAAATTTACTAGTCATTTGACAAAAAAATTTGGTAGGCTTAAGCTACTTTTAATTTGACCAGTAATTTCGCTTTGAATATAAGTACGCGTAAGAAGCTTGTTTTCGAGAGCCCGTTTCCTCGTGCACCCAATCTATTTCAATTTTTAAAGGTGGTTTCTTTATGTTTGAGTAAAGCTTGTTTAATTAGTAACCCTTATTTTCTGTGAAAAATCGTGTTTTTTTGCGTTTATGCCTCCGTTTCATGATTATGTATGGATATCAATATATGTAAAACATCAGATTAATTGATAAATAAGGTACTACTATTTCCCACGTGTTATTAGAAGTACTTGAGTACAGAATTGTTTGTCATAAGAAATAATGTCCAGGATTATTTGAATTAGATTTATATTGTTTTGCCGCACGAGTTAGCATCATATTGCATTGTGAGTTTGAATAGGAATCATATTGTATTGGCCCGAATTGGAATTTTAATACACGGAGTTGCGAGTTAGAATTATATTGCACGAAATTTCGAGTTGGAATTATCTTGCATAGAATTTTGAGTTAGTATTATGTTGCACTCTTCCGTGAGTTAGAATTGTATGAACAGGAGGCGTCGATTTCGGCGGACTCTTTACCTTACGAAGCTAGTACGATAAACTTTCCACCGCATAGGGAACGCGTCCATACTTTGGTGCTGCCAGCGCACATGCAGTTACAGTAGCTTATATAAAACAGACATCGAATATTATTAATAAAATCAAAGGAAAGGGAATACTATAATAAAAATTAAAATAAAACTGGAAAATACACCTTACATAGAAGAATCCTCAGCCTATTTTTTAGGCATGAAGAAAAGTTAGTAAAATATAAAATATGTCTTTTCGAATCAATTTCGAAATATTTTATAATTAAAAGCATTTTATAATACATATGAAATATAGCCTGACTAAATATATTAAATAATTATATTATTACTTAATAAGGAGGGCACTCGTAGTGTAATAAAATTGAGCACCGAAGAGTTGCCTATATAGTTGTTAAGTCCTGAATGTCGAGGAATCTACTCTTATAATTGATTGTTAGTTATATTTTGGCTTATTTACCTTTTTTTCCTGTTGGTGTAGGTTCTCGAAATGAATAGATTGATGGTTCAATAATTGCACTATTTATTTGTTTATAAAATTAACAATAAATTGATATAGCGTCACAAAATAATTATATTCGATCTGTTTGATTAATATGTGTAATATATGCGTTGCTTGCGCGGATAATTAATACCTATAGATTATTAATTTTATAGATATAAGTATTTTCTCGTAGTCTGTTATAGGCTCGAATTGGCCTGTATAATAATCGTTTCTCCTCTTGTCGGCTGGAGTGGTACGGAGCTCGCGACTTTTGCACAATTACTAATTTGTGTGTTGAGAGTTGCCGTATTTATTAAGTGGTTAAATTAGGTTGAAGATGATTGAGATCATCTTATTTGGCAATGTAATTGTCTCCAATCGTATTAAATTCGGTAATCGCATTGCGAAATGCTGATTCTAAAGAAAATATAATACGCAAGTTTGATGACCTACTACTACGTCACGATTGCCTCGTATTAAAAAATTTCAACGTTGTAAAGTTCGCTCGCTTCGGCGTGATGCCGCTTGCATTAAAAAGCAACGTTGTCAAAATTCGCATATACGACATTTGTATGTCAGAAAATGACTGGAGATAAATATGCATTGTTAATTTGATTTTAGAGATACATCACAGACGTAACACCTCCCCCCTTAGACTGTTGAATATCGTAAAGATTTAACAGGTATAAGAATAGTTAAACCATCTGTAATTTTCTGTTACAGAATTTTTTAATTGTAACAATAAGCATAATTCTCTGATTGAGTTTGATGATTTGCATCTGTTACATTTTAGAATTTTGAAATACCTTTTTCGCTTATGGGTTACTCTTAAAATAATACAATAATTTAATCTTAATTAACGCTTATAAAATAAATACATAATAATTACTTGTTTAATATAAAAAGTCGCAACAATCGCAATTTTCGTATTCTGTTATTTTGAAACTAATGTTCATATCGTACAATTTTATTTCGTAAAAATGTTCATTTTATAATTTTTTAGTAATATTTGGTTATTTGTTCTCAAAAGTGAATTTTTTTTTATAATTTTCAATTAATTAAATTATAAATAAATTACAAAACTTTCGATGTAAAAATATCTTGAAATATCATTAATTAATATGGTTTGCATTTATACATTAGAATTTTGCATAGAAATATACACCTTGACTGTATATAGAATCTCGCACAAAAAAAAAATTAATAATAATCATTAAACAATAAAGACAAAGAATATTTTGTTTTGCAGTATTTATATAAATTACAATTGATTGAATATTTTTTCAAATAATGTGTATATTAAATAATTCTGTAGTGAATACAAGATAAGGAGAAATATATAGGGAATGATTCAAATGATCATTCACTTCCCTTCCTGCTTGTCCTTATTCTTATTTATTATTATTCTTATAAATTTATCAAGATATTATTTAATTATACTTTCCTTAAATTAATATTGTTTAAAGTTAAAAGTTAGTTTTTGTTTTCTTTTTATTAATTCTTGATTCTAGTTTAAGTGATATAGATCAATTTCCTTTGCGCCTTTAAGGTCGGAAATTTATTTTATTAAATGAAATAATTATTATTCACATTTGTTGGGGTTTAGTTACATCATAGTTCCTCCCCCCTTAAGATAATATTTATTTCATGAAAGGATTGACATTTTAGAATTTTAAAATCAAATAAAATTTTAAATCAAATTTCAAATATAGATACTGATATAGAACTTTCGTCATTTTGTGCATTCGTAGATGGAGCTGTTAATGGAATTGGGGGTAAAGGTCTAAACTTTTGGAATTTTGGTGTTTTTGGTGGTTGAAGTTCAAATTCTACCCTTTTTTGAATTGTTGAGTTTTTTTAGAATAGGATTAGATATAATTGGTCTTTGGACCCTTACCTCTTGCAATTCAATTTCTTCTCTAGCTGATTTTCTTATATTCTGTTCAACATTATTTTTATTTAATGCTACCAACAGGTGTGTCACTGAACTAAAGATGACTCCGAGTAACTAGGTTGACCATCCGTATAATGTGTGTAGAGCACATCCTCGTATTACTAAGTCAACCATCATCTTAATGAGTTGGCATATTAGAAGTGTCATTATTATTCCAGAACTTATCATGCCATATTCCTCGTACTTTTTAACAATTTTATTCCAGGTGCTTTCGGCAATATGCGACAGTGTGTTTTCTGTAAGAAGGTTTTTCATAATATCATCCTTTACAGAACTTGAACTCTGTGTGATATGTGTTATTGTATTGATAATTGCTTTTTTCTCAAGTGGGAAGAGTAATCTTTCCTCGAATTTCTCTAAATCTTGCTGAGAGTAAATTCCACTGGTGGCCAGTGAGCTTAGCTTTTCTGGTTCCCAGTCTTTTGATATTCGTGTTTTAAAAATTGTAATATTTTTCTCTATTATTCTTGGTTTCGGCAGCAGATTTATCCAATTTCCATAGTAAGGAGGAATTATGGTGTCGCAGTCAACCTGTGTTCCTGTTTTCACCAATATATGTGTTTTTGGTGTAAGGAACCATGTTGTGTTACCTGCTACAACTGGAAGCTCTTCGTAACATTCCTTGGTGTGATGTATTTTCACATTTGTGGGTGTACATTTTATTATATGTATGCAAACTCGTCTGGGGAATTGGATGCTAATGATAAGGAATTTTGAATTTCCCTCCTTTCTACTTCGCATATTTTTGTCAACATATTTAAATATATACTTTTAAATTGTATTCTAAAATGTCTTTCTACGTGTACGAATTTTGTATTAATGTAAGAAAAAATATTTATATTGACATAATCTCTTTCTTGTCTAATATCGTTATCGAATAAAACATTATCTACCTTTTCATAAATAAACAATTTTGGGTGTTCTGTTTTCGTGATGATTCGATCGCAGAATTTAATTTTTTCGATCGCTGTTAATGAGAAAGATAAATCGTATGTATTTACAGTATAGATAATTTCATTATTTCGAGATAAAGTCTTTGTTACAGTACCACTATATAAAATATCATATTTATTATTAAGGCAATTTTTATCTGAGAAATGTGTCCAAAATGTATAACCTTCTTGTATATATATGCAATGTTCGTCGGAGAATTTGCAAACTGTTCCTGAACTTAAATGTATTTTGTTATCATTCAGATTAACTTTTGCATATTCTTCGGTAAGTGTAATTTTTATAATGCCCTGAACAAGAACTTTATCCCAACTTCCATAGCTATCAGCATATGTCCCTCCTGAACATGATCTTTCTGTTACTTTTCCCGCGAGGTCAATTCCTACAGTTTTTGTTTCGTTTACTCTAATGTCGGCTATAGTGTGTGAGTTATCATATTTAAATATTCCCGTTTCATGAATAAATTTACATCTTTCTGCACTAACTTCATATCAATATTCTTGTAATCCGTTTTCTACAGGCCCTAGATGACTAAACATTCCGCAATTATAAATTATACGAGAAATTTCGATTTTGCACTGAATAACTCTACTACTTTTAAATTCTGCTAACTGTAGTAATTCTATCGTTGTGTTTGATATCTGTAGATCATCCTCGTGGAAATCGCATTCTCCTGTGTCCACTAATGAGTATGCCAATACTGCTGGACCTGCTGAACCGCAATTAAAACCAATAATTGCGTGATTTGCTTTAAAAAGCATTAGAAGTACAATGAATGAAAGATACATGGTGTCCAGTTCCTGTAAGATAATTATGTTACTATTCTTTATTATTAGCAAGGCTTAATTTATTTGTATGGACTGTTTTTGCCTTTCCTTTATAGTCTATGACAACATTATTATTTTCATTTACTTTAATAATGTCAAAAGGGCCATGATAATGATCTTTTTAAAGATTCCCTGGTTTAGGTTCTTTGATCAACCATACTGTTTTTGAGAGTGAGTGATGGAAGGGTGGGATCGTGGACTGAAGGTTCAATAATTGAAGGCGTTTTGTGTGGAGAATAAAGTGGTTTATTGTTGGTGTCCGTTGTACAGTCGTGAGCTGCTGCTGTCTCTCTTGGCCGTCGCGCTCAACTGAACTGACTGCACGGCCAGGCGCCGTCGGCCGGCGTCTTGGGAGTTGGAGGGGCGCAGAGAGGGCCGTGTGGCGAGCGCTGACTGGCTGCGCACTTGCGCAGGCCGAATATGACCTTATAAGGCTCGATGACGTCAGCGTCTCGAGCGTTCGAGGCGATGGATCGTGAACATTCCGCCCACCTTCGCCAGACTGGCGAACGAACCTCACTCAGCAGGGAGAAGACATACGACCTTGGCGATGGGTCGACGAAGAGTTGTGGTGGCCGTGCACAAATCGACCACGCGCGTGATTCCATCACTCCCTGGATGAATAGCTGTGATGCGTGTGAGGGGCTACTGGGCTGGAGGCGTCAGCTCGTTGCGAACGAGCACGAGATCACCCACGGCTATTGGATGCTGTAGTTGCCTCCACTTACGTCGTGCCTGCAGCGAAGTCAGATATTCTGAAGACCACCTCGTCCAGAAATGCTGAGTCAGCTGGCTGATCAAAAGCCAGCGCTTTCCTGGAGTCACATTGGCATCTGCGAGGTTTTCTTCAGGCACCAAAAATGACGAACGTTGAATTAGAAAATGTGATGGGGATAAAAATGCTAGGTAAGAAGGATCGTCCGTGAGAGCAGTTAACGGCCTTGAATTAAGGCAAGCTTCAATTCTGCACATAAGAGTCGCAAGCTTCGAAAATGTGAGAACTTGTTCTCCAACGACTCGGCGGATGTGGTGTTTTGCCGACTTAACTGTGGCCTCCCAAATGCCACCAAAATGAGGCGCACTGGGAGGATTGAAGATCCAAGATGTTCCTTCTTGAGCTAGAGACTTTACAATTAGCGAAGAGAACGAGGGAGAGGCTATGAGCATCTGTTTTAGCTGAGCATCGGCCCCAATGAAGTTCGTACCTTGGTCAGAGAACAATTTTTTGCAATGACCTCTACGAGCGGTAAAACGATGGAAAGCAGCGATGAACGCTTCAATAGAGTAGTCCTCAACTACCTCGATGTGTACGGCTCGGGTAGCCATGCAAATAAAAATCGCTATATAACCTTTCATGGTGCCTTTACCCCTAGTCTTAGTAAGACGAAGCTGAATGGGGCCGGTGTAATCGACGCCTGAGCACTCGAATGGCGGAGAAGGGCATACTCAAGCCTTGGGCAACTCACCCATTAATTGAGTTGGCACTCGAGCGGCATGTCGGGAGCATGCGAGGCAAATTCTGATGACTTTCTTGACTTCAGATCGTCCTTTAATTATCCAATACTGTCGTCTTAGCAGGGCAAGTGTTAATTGAACACCACCATGGAGAGTACGTTGATGAGCATCCTCAATTAATAGAGTGGTAAAGTGACAATCAGCAGGTAAAATAAATGGATGCTTAGCATCTTCTTCGAGAAGAGTGAGAAAGTCGACCGCCCACCCTGAGCAACTGGTTTTGTATCATGGGGTTTAAAGTTTACCTTTTCTTTGTAACTGTTGGAGTTCAAGTTTAAAATAAGCCGTTTGGACTAGATATATCAGACAAAGTCTGGTGTTCTCAATCTCACTAGCACTTATTCCCTTAGAATCCGGAGTGTGATGGCATAGTAGGGATTGAAGAACAGTACGAAAACTAACAACGGAACTTGAAGTCGCTTCGCGTTCAGTTTTCGAGCAGATTCTGAAGATAAATCTAATGCAGTACGATGCCATACGATATAACTTATTTAATGACGAATATTTGTTAATAAGACTCCAAATTTTTGGAGTATTCTCGACAGAATTTGGAGTGCCCTTGCTAGCGACTAGAGAGTGGCTAGATCGAAGATTCAGACTATTTACTGTAAAATTGAGCTGATCATGAGCCTTTGACCATGACTCATGATTATCGGAGAGCCAGGTGGGACCTTTCCACCATAAGCTATACGAAACTAGTTTTGAGGGCTCAATACCTCGTGAAATAACATCCGCGGGGTTATCACCTGATCGTATGTGATGTCAGAACGCATCAGGTAGCAGGGTATGAATCTCGGAGCACCGGTTAGCGACAAAAACGCCCCATCTAGAGGGGTGGTCTTTTAACCAGAAGAGCACATCAACAGAATCAGACCAAAGATGAACACTCTCAACCTTTATTGAGAAAGATTCGAGGAATGTGTGAACCAGTCGATCAAGTAGCAACGCAGCGCAAAGTTCTAAGCGAGGTATGCTTAGCGTCTTAAGTGGAGCTACTCGCGTTTTAGCCACTTGAAGCGTGACAAGCGCTTCTTGAGTTTGGATCAAGCGCAGGTAGACTACTGCACCATATGCAAATTTAGAGGCGTCTGCGAATCCGTGAATCTCAAGTAATTCACATTGGGGAGTGTATCCGCTCCAGCGAGGGATCTTAATCAGACTAAGTGAATGAAGATCTTGCAACCAAGTTTGCCACCGATTTGAAATATCAAGAGGTAGTTCTTCGTCCCAACTAACCTTCAGAATCCATAAAGATTGCATAATAATCTTAGCGGTTATTACGATAGGAGCCAACCATCCCATGGGGTCGAAGATGCGAGCAATTCTAGAGAGAACCGAACGTTTGGTATATGCCGAATCAACGGGAGCATCTTCGATATGAAAACTAAAGTAATCTGTGTTAGGTTGCCAATCTATACCTAAAATTGGTACAGAGGTTTCAGAAGTAAATAAAGCAATGGAATCTGCAGCGAACATATTCGAGGGTAGGGAAGAGAGTACTTCAGTGTTGTTTGAAGTCCACTTACGAAGGTTGAGATGACCTTGTTTAAAGAGAAGGATTAATTCATCTTGTTTTTTCAATGCTTCATCAAGTGAATGTGCACCAGTAAGCACATTATCCGAATACATCTCTGTTCGAACAGCTTCAGCTGCGATTGGGAAAGTTTGGCCATAGTCTTCGGCTAATTTCAAAAGAGTTCGTATAGCTAGAAAAGGCGAACAGGCCAATCCATATGTCACTGTGGTTAGTCGATAAACTTTAATGGGTTCACTCTTGTTAAAACGCCATAAAATCGACTGAAAGGGTTGATCACATTGTTCGACACCAATCTGCCTGAACATTTTCTCCACGTCAGCCGAAAGTGCGATCTTATACCTACGCCAGGCACAGATCAAAGCGACGGGATTCTGAAGAAGATTGGGTCCAACGTGTAGCAGATCGTTGACCGAGATCCCTGTTTTTGATTTACTCGAGCCATTAAACACAGTACGTAATTTGGTAGTTGTACTTGTTTCCTTCCACACACCATGATGTGGTAAGAAGGCTTGAGATTTGCTCGTAAATGAATCAAAATTCGAAGAGAGAGACATGTGACCTAAATCAATGTATTCCTTTATGAATTCAATATACGCTGTTTTCAGTTTTTCGTCCTTAGTGAAATTAGCTTCAAGTCGATTGAGAGCGCGTAAAACGGCAGAATATGAGCCTTCGAGGTGAGCAGAGCTCAAGAGTTTCTCGATCCTTCCAAGGTAGACTTACTATGTACCGACCCGACTTATCCTGTCGAGTGGTTTTTTGATAAAAATCCTCGCACGCTTGTTCATCAGGCGAGTAAGATTTTTTGTCATTGACTATCTCCTCCGCCCTCCAAAAATCTTGAACTAGCTCCAAAAGTTTGGCTTCATGCTCGCAGCTGTCCGAACAATGAAGAGATATTGATTCTAACCTTATTTCTGAAGTTGACGAAGAGAGATTACCTGTCAAGAGCCATCCAAGTTTGGAACTAAGTGCTATTGGCTGAAGACTTTGGCCCTTAACAATTTGATTTTCAATGATTTGCGCATAAACGCTAGCACCGAGTAGAATAGCGATACGTGAAGGTTCGAGATACTTGGGGTCTGCTAGTTGCAGCCCTCTTAAGTATTCGAAATTTGTATTACCCCCTACTACGGGAGGCTTATACGAAGATAATCTTGGTAAGATTATCGTGTCAACCATTAGAGAGAAGGTTGAATCAAAATGAGGTTGTATAGAAAGACAAGCTACCTTAGAAGATACAGCAGCTGTCTTTTCGCCTATACCTTGAATGTGCGTATGACTGGTTCTACAATCTAATGAGAGCAAGTTACACAAGGCTTGTGTAACAAGTCAGATTTGAGATCCGGGGTCGATGAGCGCACGAACTAGAATTTTGGTTCCGTTAGGATCAAGGGCGTTAACCCTAGCGGTAGCTAAAAGTACTCCAGTACTCTTAGTACTTACTCCACTATTAAGGGAGGCTGACTGTGAGGCAAGTTGAAAGTCATTGGAAACGACAACGTTGCTACAGGTTGGGTTAGTAGTGCCGGGCATGGAGTCAATCTGATCAGTCTGCGGCGACTGCTGTCAGTGTGCACCAAAGTGTGATGCTTAGATTTACAAAGAATGCATCGGTACCTGGAAGTACAATTTCTAACGTTGTGCTTTCCTAAACAATTGTAACAAAGATTAGAGGATTTGATCAATTCCTTTCGTTCAGAAATCGTTTTATTGAGAAATCGTTCACATCTATTTGTAAAATGATGTTGATTATAAATCGAACATTTCTTTTTTGTTGTGTTCGAGGATGAAGTTTGATGTGAAAAAACCGACTGAGCATTGTCATGCTCTGGCTTACGTAATTTTGAGCTGGGTGATGAAGTTTTAGGGTTATTGTTCGAAGAGGTTCTAGTACCTGCTTCGATGGCCTCTAGAGTGAGTGTTTGACTTCGAAGAAATGCTTGAAGTTGTTCCATTGTCGGAGGATCAACACTATCACCTAGATGCTTCTCCCATTCTTTACAAGTATTTAAATCAAGCCGATTCAGCGTAAAATGAACGATTAAATCACTACCTAAAGAAGCAGCTCTATTTAGAGAGGTCAGACTAGCGATGGGATTGAAAATTTCCCTATAAATCCGTTTGATTTCCGACGAAGAATCTGCCTTCATTGATTTAACTGAGAAAATTTCTGAAATGTGAGAACTAACAATGCGACGTTAATTCTCGTAATATTCGATTAATGCTGTCCATGCTCGGTCATAGTTGTCACCAGAAATGGGAAGAGATTTAATTTTCTCAAGTGCTTCACCTGTAAGGTGAGTGCGAAGATAATGCAATTTCAAAACAGGCGTTAAGTCTTCGCGACGATGTATGACTGAGCGAAAGACATCCCTAAAATTCTCCCAGTCAGAGAATTTACCTGAAAATTTTGACAAATCAAGTTTTGGCAACGATTGAAACGAAACGTTCGTAGGTCGAGCAGTGCTGATAGGCACTGACTCAGCAGTCGAATTTGAAGTTCCTTGAGCGGCATCTCTAGTTTCAAAAGTTTCTAAGTAATCAGGAAAGTCTCCTCTGCGGAGGTAAAAGCTATCCTCAACCAGATCAAAGAGATTAGTTGTAAAACAGGCATGATCTACGAGGGTCATTTGACAAGTACCTAGCCTCACCGCCAGATGGTGCCACTATCGCACCAGAAATACACTACAGTGCAGTATCTTCCTGTAAACGGTTACAGACGAAATTTCAGCCGGATCGGAGTTGTAGTTTATTTTTGAGAGCGTGTGAAAGCAAATGTGTCCGTTGATTTTTGAAAAAATGGAGAAAGAACAATATCGGTCGGTGATTCGATTCTTGTTTTTGGAAGGGAAATCGCGCAGTGAAATTAAAGAACGCTTGGATGCAGTGTATGGGGATGCTTCTCCTTCGATGGCGACCGTTAAATTTTGGTATAACGAGTTTCAACGTGGTCGTACGTCGGTTTTTGATGATCCACGCCCAGATGCTTCGAAAACAGCCACTACGGAGGAGAACGTGACAAAAATACACGATATCGTTTTGTCAGACCGCCGATTAAAGGTGCACGAGATAGCTGCGATAGTAGGCATCTCAGAAGAACGCGTGTGGCATATCCTACATGAGATTTTAGGCATGAGGAAGCTGTCAGCAAGGTGGGTGCCGCGTTTGCTGACTGCAGACAACAAGCGCATCCGTGTGACCAGTTCAGAGCAGTGTTTGGAGCTGTTTAATCGCAATCCAAAAGAGTTTTTGCGTCGTTACGTGACCGTCGACGAAACATGGATTCACTACTACACTCCAGAGACCAAGGAGCAGTCAAAACAGTTGACCTTACCCGGTGAACCTGCTCCGAAGAAGGCGAAGACGGTCCCGTCGGCCGGAAAGGTGATGGCCACTGTTTTCTGGGATTCTCAAGGTGTGATTTTTATTGACTATCTGGAGAAGGGCAAAACGGTCAGAGGACAGTACTACGCCGAACTATTGAGCCGATTTGACGCCGTGTTAGAAGAAAAACGGCCCCATTTGTCTAAAAAGAAAGTGCTTTTCCACCACGATAATGCACCGGCTCACACTTCTGCACTCGCCACGGCTAAATTCGTCGAATTACGCTACGAACTGCTGCCCCATCCACCGTATTCTCCAGATTTGGCTCCGTGCGACTTTTTTTTGTTTCCGAACCTAAAAAATTCGCTCGCCGGGAAGAGATTCCACTCCAATAACGAAATAATCGCTGCCACGGAGGCCTATTTTGCAAACCAAGAGAAAACATTTTTTTCAACGGGGTTAAAAAAATTGGAACACCGCTGGACCAAGTGTATTCAACTAAAAGGAGACTACATTGAAAAATAAATTTTATTTTTTGTAAAATTTTGGTGTTTTCATTTGTAGGCTAGGTACTTATCAAATCACCCTCGTAGATCAATATCCTCAACGAGCATAAGTTTCTCGTGATTTACCCGAAACGACGTAAAATTAGTTTCGAGTCCGGTTAGACATGATTTTGCATAACCTTTCGTCATATTATCTTTCCCCTTAGATTTGAAATTTTTAAAGGAGTTTGTAATTTCAGCTTGGAGTGCCATCTGCTTAGCATGAAACGCCTCCATTTTGAGATTAAGTTAAATTAGACTAGTACCAAATTTGACTATTTAAACTTTTTGGTATTGAGTTAACTATCCTTAACCACTCGAGAGTAGAGAAGTAATAGTGAGAGTAATTACATCTAAGTCTTAACCTAGGTTATAATACTTATGCTATAATAGAAGTTGAGATGCGATTGAAGCTGCGACGTTGACTGTGTCTGCTAACGTTCCCACGGTGAATCAGCTGATGATCCACAGCTTTGACTGTTCGAAGAGAAGTTACTGCAGGCGTTGTATTCAGCTATCCTTGCAGCATAGTCAGCAGCTGAATCAGGAACGTGTCCAGATGAAGGTCAGCAGTCGATGTTGAAATCACGATGAATTGTCATCAAGCCGCAATAAACTGCAAGGTCAAGTAACATAAGTGTTTGCTAAGGCGAAAATTGCAATCAATTTTCTCAAGACTAGCTAAATATTACAATTAAATTTATAGTAAACTCAAACACAATTAACTTATACTAATCTCAAATAACGCTACTCAATTTTAATTAAAGTACTTTGACTAAATAGAGATCATTAAATTCTCATTAAACGTAATAAATGTACTAGAATAACTAGACGATAGTTGCAAAGTTTAAATTAAACAAATTGGAACGATACGTGTGTCCAAGTATTAGGACGAGGCATCCGAGTGCGATCGGATCGGCGTTGGGCGCGAAGAAGATGGACTCGTCCGAGTACAGCTTTGTTCCGTTGATGCGCCCCCTGGCTTATGACAATGGACTCGTCCCCTCCAATTATGCTTGGTGACGACGTACGTGGCGTCTTGAACGTAGCCCGTCCTTATGGTCGTCCTCTTGAAGATGTCTCTTCCTCCTTCGTGGAAAGCTTCCTGTATGCCCGGTGAATGCCTCGCTCCTCGGTGCTGTAGCGAGCGATGTCCACGCGGGTACTCCGTGGCTTGACTCGTGTGAGCCCCGTAGCGTATAGATTCCACGCGGGTACTCCTTGCCTTGGCTGGTGTGGACTCCGTAGCGTGTACGCCGTACGCGGGTTGTCCGTGCCTTGAATGATGTGGACCCCGTACGTGTACGCTGCACATGGGTTGTCCGTGATGAAATGCTGTGGACCACGTGCGTGTACAATTCACGCTGGTTGTCCGTGTCTTGATATCTGCCGGTCACCGTACGAACGCGGTGACTCGAAAGCTGGCTTTACAGTGCACGCTTTTGGCTACAAGACAAGATGGCTGCCGGTCACCGTACGAACGCGATGACTCTAGAGCTGGCTTTGCAACGCACGCTCTTGGCAACGTCTTGGAGTCATTAGGTACGCACTCCAAGGCGCTTTCAGTAATGGGGAAAATAGCAATTGAGTCTGCTATTTCCCCTAGGAAGCCTTAGTGATAGGCTTCCTCGCGCGCGACGGCGTGATAACGAGAGAGAGACAGCAACGTACGCGCGAAGTCTGCATGCTAGAGCACGCGACAGTTACGACACCTACGACCACGAACACTTTGATGCGTACCTGAATGGAGAAAGAAGCTATCTCTACGTCACGCGAAAGTAGGCGTAGAAGATAAAAGAAGGTTTCTCCTCTGTGTCCATGGCGAAGTTGGATCTCCCACGATCCGGCTCCAAGGACCAAATGTTTTTGAGAGTGAGTGATGGAAGGGTGGGATCGTGGACTGAAGGTTCAATAATTGAAGGCGTTTCTTGTGGAGAATAAAGTAGTTTATTGTTGGTGTCCGTTGTGCAGTCGTGAGCTGCTGCTGTCTCTCTTGGCCGTCGCGCTGAACTGAACTGACTGCGCGGCCAGGCGCCGTCGGCCGGCGTCTTGGGAGTTGGAGGGGCGCAGAGAGGGCCGCGTGGCAAGCGCTGACTGGCTGCGCACTTGCGCAGGCCGAATATGGCCTTATAAGGCTCGATGACGTCAGCGTCTCGAGCGTTCGAGGCGATGGATCGTGAACACATACTATATCTCCCATTTTAAATTCTCTTGGGTTAATAAATCTGTCATAATATATCTTTGATATTTCTTTTGACATTATTAATTTTTGATTTGCTATTAAGGCAATTTCTCTCATATTATTAATCAGTTTTTCTAAATATCCATTATAGGTCGGTAATAATTCTGATTTTTTTACTGGTTCGCTAGACGGAATTCTAGCAGGACAGGCAAAAACTAGTTCATATGGTGTGAATTGATGGCTAGTATGTATACTAGTATTATAATGAAATTGTGCAAAATCTAATAGTTCATCCCATTCATATTTCTGTGTAGAAAATTTTTTGAAATATTCACACAACGGGTGGTGTGCTCTTTCTAATGAACCATGAGATTGCGGCGAGAAAGCTGTAGTTTCAATTTTATCAAATTTAAACCTTTTAGCTATCTGTTTCATTATTTTACTCGTGAAATTTGCCCCTCTATCGGTTAGTACTATCTTTGGACATCCAAATATACTAAATCTTTTTATAAAAGCATCTGAAACCGATTCTGTTGTTTGATCTTTTAAACATACTAAAATTACAAATTTTGATAATTGATCCTGTATAGATAAAATATATTTATTATTATTTTTAGTAATGTTAAATGGTCTTACAATATCCATTGCGACTTTCTCGAATGTTTTCCCCGGTGTATCTGTGATAATCATTGGTTGTTTAGTCTTTTTCCGCTTTAATTTATTTCTTTGACAATCTTCGCATTTTTTTATTCTATTTTGGATGTCTGATTTTAAGTTTTCCCAAAAATATTTTTCCTTAAGTCTATTGTATGTTCTATTTACACCTGAATGTCCTCCTATCATAGAGGAGTGATAAATGTTAAAAAGTTTATCCCTGTTTTCAATTTTTACATATTCAATATTATTTAAACATATTATTACCTTTATATTTGTATTGCTAAATATTTCTTTTAATATTTCCTCTATTTCTAACCAACTTGTATTTAAAATTTCTATATCCCTAGAGATGCTATAAATACATATATTCTTAGTAACTAATAATTCTTTTAATTGATTAAATAATTTCGCTAAATTTTCTTTTATTAATTTACATGATACGGACGTATCTATGTATAACATGAATAGTTTTTTATTCTCTATATTTATGATATCTATATTATCTTTTGTAAGTGATAGTTTTGGTTTTATGTTTTTACTTTTGATTAATAATTCAGTATTTTTATCTAATGATCTTCCTTTTAAATTTATTAAATGAACAATGTTATCGTTTCTAAATTGTATAGAATTTTTAGAATAAATGATATTATTAATTTCCGGTATATTTTCTTTGTTTTCCTCAATTTTCTCTTCTTTTCTACCCGTAGTCATGTTTTTGTCATTTTTCCTAGGTCTGCCCCTTTTTCCTTTAATTTTCTGTCTATCTTCATTCATTACTTTGATTTTGTCATCATTACTAAGAATTCTCGGTTGTTCGTTATTTTTATTTAATATTTTCTTATTTTGTGCTCTGGTAATAAAAAATATCTCTACTGGATTTCTAGATAGAGTATCTGCATTTGCGTTCTGTTTTCCTGGTTTGTATACGATATCAAATTCATAATTTGATAGTTTTAGTCTCCATTTTTGGACTCTTGTATTATTATCAGCTGATCTTAACCATAACAGCGGTTTGTGATCAGTAACTATAGTGAATTTGTTTCCATGTACGTAATTTTTAAACGTTTTTATGGCAAACATTATTGCCAATGCTTCCTTTTCATAGGTGTGATATTTAGTTTCCGCTTTATGTAGACTTCGTGATGCGTAAGCTATCGCTGGGTCTTTGCCAATTTTTCCTTGCGACAAAACTGCACCTAAAGCAGAATTCGAAGCATCTGTTGTAATAATGAATGGTTCATCAAAACGCGGATATTCTAAAACTGGTGCTGTACATAATAATTCTTTAATTTCCTCAAAAGCTTTTTGTTGATCGTTTTCCCAGTGAAATTTTATGTCCTTTTCTAGTAATATATTTAACGGTTTTGTTATTTTTGCGTAATTGTTTATAAATCTTCTATAGTAACCTGAAAGTCCTAGAAATTCCCTAACATTTTTAACGGTTAAGGCGTTGGGAATTTTTTTACTGCTTCCACTTTCTTTGGATCGGGTTTTATTCCGTTTTCACTAATAATATGACCTAAATAACTACTTCGTTTTTTAGAAATTCACATATTTCTGGTTCTAATGTAATTTGTTTCCCGTAATTTTTGTGCAACTGCATTGAATCTTTCGTTAGTTTCTGTCATAGTTCCGCCGAAAATAATTATATCGTCGATGAATACGAAGCATATCTTACCGATTAAATCGCCTAAGACTGTATTTAAAACTCTTTGAAATGTACGCGGTGAGTTTCTCAATCCGAAAGGTAATACTCGAAATTCAAAACGTCCCAATGGATTGATGCTAAATGCAGTTTTATGTATATCACTTGGTTTCATAGGAATTTGGTGAAACCCCGATTTTAAATCTATAACGTGATAAAACTTAGTTTTCCCCAATTGATCGAATATTTCTGTAATGTTTGGGAGTAAATATGGATCTGGAATTGTCTTTTCGTTCAGTTTTCTGTAATCTATTACTAAACGCCATCTTTTTTTCCGTCTGCTAACTGTTTTTTTGCTACAATCCATGCTGAAGCATTAAAAGCACTTTTTGAGTTTCGAACTAGGTCATTCGTTATTAATTTTTGAGTTTTCTCTATCGCTATTTCTTTTAATTTATGAGATAAAGGAAATTGCTTTACGTATAACGGTTAATCATCTGTTAAATTTATTTCATGTTGTTCTACATTACATGATCCTAAACTGTCTCCCTCTAGCCAAAATATATCTTTATTTTTCAATACTAGATCTTTAATCATCGTTTTACTATTTTCAGGCAAGTTTTCGTAACATATTTTTTCTAATAATCTTTCTTCCCTATTATATTCTTTAAAATCTTGTACTAACTCATTTTTTCCTATAAAATTTATTGATCCCAAATTTAAAATTTCATTTTCATCTATGTTAAAGTCTTCTGTTATCTGAAAACCTTCAGGTAAATTATCTATTTCATAAGATATAAAGCTATATTCTTTTTCATTTCCATAGAGTTTATTATAATCTTCTAAATCTACTTCAATCTTTTTATTCATTATTGTCAAAAATTGTTTATAATCTGTTGATTCGATTTCCTCAAGATCGATTGTTTGGTCTGTTGAAAATGTGATACATATATATTGTGTATCGTTCAGGTTCCGTGCGAAGAGAACTTACAGCGCGCGACAACACGTATGCGCATACATGTAAGTCTCCCCTCCCTAGTGTGTCTGTGAGCCAAAAGGTATGTCAAGCGGCAGCGGCCGCTCGCGCTTCTCTCTTGGTTCTTAGGTCTCATCCGGAGCGGCACGCGGTGCCCAAGCGCATGGCGCTTTGTTGTACTTTCTTTCTCTTATAATAAATAATCATTTTACCACCAACCACGACTATCCCTTTACTTTAACATGGTAGAGAGCGTAGTTTTGGTGGTTGGTTGATTGATATATTATTTTTTTTCTCTACCAAGACCTTCGGAGAAGGTAGAGGAGGACCACGTCGCGCAAGGAATTTTGTTTTTCATTCGTATCTTCCAACATTTTCTTTAAAAATTCCTTTTGTTCTATTGTTACTCTTGATTTAATTTCTTTATCCGTTTTTTGTAGGTTTTCAGTTACTATATTAAGATTATGATTTAGTTTATGGGCTGGTTTTAGCTTGATTTTATTATTATTTGTTTGTAAATAACCCTCGTCTAGTCTTAATTTTTGAGAATTTTAATTCCTAAAATTCCGTCGTAGGGTAGACAAAAATCTTCTGGTGCAACATGAAAATCAATATTTAGTCCATTGATTTTCATTTTTATTACTCCTAATGTCTCAATAGTTTTATCTGTGATACCGGATAAACGAATTTTTCTATTTTCCAAAATTATGTTAGAAGGTATTTGATTTCCTTTGATAATATTTAATTGAACTCCACTATCTACGAGTAAAGTACATATTTTATTTGTATAATGATTCTCTATTTCGATATACTGAAGTGAGTTTTCCAACTTCAGAAAATACATTGCAATCTTGGTCGCCATTATTCTTTCTTGTATTTTTTCCTTTTCAACACTATTTATTTCGGGTTCGTTAAAATTGATTTTGTTAACATTTTTTCCTTCCAATTTGTTAGCTTCCTGATTTTCCTTCATATTTTCATTAATACCGCTAAAATTCTTTGTAATTAATAAATCAATGTCCGTATCTTTCCCTTTGTTGCGATTTATGTTTGTAATATTATCGCCATTAAATGTACTTATTTTAATATCTGCGTTATTTTCGAGTGGGTTTTTGTTAATCCTTCTAGTCCACTCATTTCCAGAAGAATTTGTTAGTTTTCCGAAGTTTGTTGATTAAGTACTGATCGTGACGCACATTCCTCAGTTGTGTGATTCGTGTTTTTACAAATTTTACAAAATTTATCTAATTTATTTTGTAGCATCTTGATTTCATGGCAATTGTTTATTTCATGTCCATTTTTATTGCAAAAAGAGCATTTAATTTGTGCCGTCAGATCTTTTAATTTTCTACAATCTTCCAATGTATGCCCGGTGAAATTACAATATTCGCATTTTCTACCTTGTGTATTAAAGTTTCCCCGATAGTTACTATTCGAATTATTTGAGAAATGATGACCATTTTGATGATTTGTTCGGAAAAACCCGTTTCTATTTTTATCTCGATGTTCATAGACTTTATTTGAAGGGTTGTAGTTGTTACTCTGGAATGTATTTTGTTGATTATTAATCCTTTTTCTACAAGTTTTTGCTGAATGTTCTGGCGTGTCGCATAATTGGCAAATTTCTTTATTCTGAGAGTTTTGTTGTCTATTTTGCATAATTAAAACTTTTACGCTCTCGCAATCCACGGTTTCGTGACCTTCATCCGCACATATCGCGCACCATATCGTTCCTTTGTTTATCGTGCAGTATTTCATTAAATGCCCGAGGTTGTTGCACCTCTTACACAATGCTGACGGGCAATTTTTAGCTGTGTGTGACGCGCTGCCACAGGCGTCGCATACTTCCATAATTCTTACCGAATTATTGCACGTAAGCGGATCGTGTCCTCTTTCCTTACATCTCCAACACAGCTCGTATTCTATAATAGTAGGACATTGCGTAAACTCGTGCCCTATATTTTGGCAGTACTGACAATGATTACTCTGCATCTTATTTAACTTACACGCATCTATTGAGTGGCCTTCCGTACTACATAATTTGCAAATTAATTTTATTATATGCTTAGCTGTTCTGCAATGATATGATACATGCTCCGTACTTTTACAGTAGACACATGAAGCTTTCATGCAAAATAATGCTTCGTGATTTATTTTCTTACATAATTGGCAAAAAACTTGTTTAATTGTGTTTGGAATTGGAGTTTCGTAATTAAACAATATGCTCGTAGTATAATTTCTTAAGCTTTTTGCTTTTTTAAGTTTGATTCTGTTTCAATGGCTTTTTGTACTGCGTTATCCATGTCTTGGTGTTCTCCGAGTTCGATTCTAATTTCTTGTTTTAATCCTTTTTTAAAACTACTGAGTGTGTCGGTTTTTAATCCAGTTTTATATTCTATTAGAATTTCTCCTGTTACATTAGGTTCTAATTTTTTTAATTCTATTATTTGTGTACCCAACACTCGTAATTTTGTTTGCAAAACATAGTACATCTTCATCTGATTTTTGAATTTGTTGTGTTAGTTTTCTGTATAATGAATGTATATTATCCGTTGATGGATATATTTTACGTATTGTTTTAATAAAAGTTTCAATACTTTCAATTTCTACATTTCCTAATGCTTTATAAATTTCTCCTTTGAGTTTTATTTTGAGGATCTGTACTAGGTTCGATTCATCATTATTCGATATTATTCTTTTTGCTTGTTTTAATTTTTCTATATATTCCTTTAGTTGGATATTTTTCCCATCAAAATCCGGTACTAACTTTGCAACTTCTTTAAGTGGTAATTTTAATGCTTGATTTGCCATTTCTGGTTCTAGATTTATTAAATCTTCGTTTATTTGAATTTCTGGCTGTTCGTTATTACTTGTATTATCTCTAGCTAAAATCAAACTTTGTTCATTAAAAAATCCTTCTATATCCGTGTAGTCGTGTTGCCTTTCGTTTTCTACATATATTGATTCTTCAAAAAATGCTGGGCTCTGACTTGGTGTATTTCGTGTATGAAAATTTGTTGGTGATAATATATCCCGTTTTATTTCCGGAATAAAAAGATTATTTATATTTTTATTTGATATATCTTGTTCTTGTGTGGGGTTTTTAATATTCTGATTTTTGTTTAAATTGACTGAATGTCGTGCATCTAGTTCGTTAGGGTCTATTTTTGAAGTTGATGGAATTGAAACTATTTCCTCATTTTCCTGTGTTTTTGAGTTAATGTAGATATCGGATGAAGTTCTATTTAATTGTGTATTTGGAGGTGATCTTGGTACTTTTGGTCTTCTTTCAAAAATGTTCGTTTGTTTATTTATATCATCTACTTGCTTTTTTAGTTCTGGTTTGCGTTGTGTCGTCTGGTTATAATCCCTTTCTTTCTCTTATCTCCTATGTCTTTCTGATATGACGTGACATATTACTCTCTTGCTTATGATTTCTTTTAAACTATGTTTTTATTATTAGTTCCACTATTTTTCTGTATATATTTTGTAATTGTTTATTTCACGATATAATTTATTTATTTATAACATTTTTTCCGTTTGCTTAGTTTTTAGTGTTTTATCTTTTATTGTTAAAAATGTAATGTTTAGTTATGCAATTATTATTTAATTGATCAATTTGTTTAATATTATTATTCGTTTTCTTGAGCTGCGTTGATCGTTATTCTGTTTTTTTCTCCGCATAATGTATTTTCGATTTATGTGATCACTGTTCTTAATTTATAATTTGTCTTTATGATATTTTGTTTTATCTATTGTAGTATTTTCTTTTGGTTTTGCTTTTATATCTTTTTATTATTGATTTTTTTTTTCAATTTCTTACTTGTATTAGACTGCTATTATTTTTCGCGTAATATATCTTGATTTCACTCCATAAATTTATCTTTTCACTTGCTATTTCAGCTATAATTTGTTATATAATTTGTTGTTAATAACTCGACGAGCCGTACTTGCTTATCTTCCGAAATTTGGGCGATTCATGCTACAATGATCCCCCCAACTTCTTACTGCAAAGCAAGAAGCTCGGACTGATTCTATGTTTGTTGTATTTATATAAGAATATGTTCCTCGTCTTTCAAGAGCTTATTTGAAAACGTTTATAGTTTGATTTAACTGATTTCGTTCGATTTGTACCAGAACGACTGTTACGTTTCGGAAAATAGTTATTTTTTTTATTCGTTTATTTTAAATAGTCTAGTGAACTAATGTTCGATCGGTACCGGAACCACTGTTAAGTCCTGAATGTTGAGGAATCTGTTCTTATAATTGATTGTTAGTTATATTTTGGCTTATTTACCTTTTTTTCCTGTTGGTGTAGGTTCTCAAAATGAATAGATTGATGGTTCAATAATTGCACTATTTATTCGTTTATAAAATTAATAATAAATTGATATAGAGTCACAAAATAATTATATTCGATCTGTTCGATTAATATGTGTAACATATGCGTTGCTTGCGCGGATAATTAATACCGATAGATTATTGATTTTATAGATATAAGTATTTTCTCGTAGTCTGTTATACGCTCGAATTGGCCTGTATAATAATCGTTTCTCCTCTTGTCGGCTGGAGTGGTACGGAGCTCGCGACTTTTGCACGATTACTAATTTGTGTGTTGAGAGTCGCCGTATTTATTAAGCGGTTAAATTAGGTTGAAGATGATTGAGATCATCTTATTTGGCAATGTAATTGTCTCCAATCGTATTAAATTCAGTAGTCACATTGCTAAATGCTGTTTCTAATGAAAATATAATACGCAAGTTTGATGACCTACTACTACGTCACGATTGCCTCGTATTAAAAAATTTCAACGTTGTAAAGTTCGCTCGCTTCGGCGTGATGCCGCTTGCATTAAAAAGCAACGTTGTCAAAATTCGCATATACGACATTTGTATGTCAGAAAATTACTGGAGATAAATATGCATTCTTAATTTGATTTTAGAGATACGTCACAGACGTAACATAGTAGCCGCGCCCACCTAGTACAGTTACACGAAACGGAGTAATAAAATATATACAAGGGTTATCACAAAGGCAATATAAGAGAAAAGGGTTATTCTCTTGCAGGTCAACATGCAGCCAAAGAAATCCAAGTGCAACTATACAGAAAATAGAAGAAAATCCGGGCGTATTAGTCGAACAACTCAGCCCGCTAGTAATATCCAGCACTACGTGGAGAATCATACAACAAATAGATTTTAAACCGCTGATACAGCAAGGAGAAAAACTATTGGATAATTCGCGAGCACTGACCCAATTCTACAAAACAACTAAAAATAATACCCAGCGCCAACAACAATTAAAAAATATTTACAAACAGATAAACAGTTGTAACCAAGATATGGAGAAAGTATTTGAACTAATGAGGGGGCACGAACGATCGAGGCAACATCGAGAACGCCGAGCATGGTTCTCCGCGGTAGGAAAAGTAAGCAGATTTCTGTTCGGAACCTTAGACCAGTCCACAGAAAAAGAAATAAAGAATTTAATCTCCGGGGCTAAGGCAAGGGCAGTCAACCTATCAAACATCTTAGTGAATCAAACAGAAATCGTGTGCAGAGAGTTCGGTGTTCTCCGCCGCAAAGCAACAGAGCTAGAGAAGAAATTACAAGTACTAGCAGAAGAACAACAAGAGGAAAAGATAGAGTTGAGATTCGTAAATGCAATCCAGATACTCGAAGAACAGATATTACAGTATGAAATTGACGTCCAAACGTTAACGGATGCTATCTTGTTTACCGCTCAAGGTTTGATTCACCCACGATTCGTTAATCCGGCCCAAGTGCGGGAAACCGCGGGATTAATAGCGAAAACTATGTCAGATACCACTTTCCCTTGCGGACATTTCGATAATGCTTTGCGAAACGCAATTGATTTATTATATTGTTATACCTTTGGCTGATTATCGCGAATACGATCTATATAAGGTCTCGTCGTTACCAATTCCACAAGCCACAGCTAACGGAACCACGGCCTATGCTTATATCTGGCCCAACTCCCCGTTTTTCGCACTGAGTCATATACATAGCCCGATTAGGAAATTAACGAGGCCATGCAAGTCCTTGGTCTACAGCTGTCAGATCTGCAGTCAGTGAATATGCTGACAATGATCAAGTGGCTTATGGATAATTATAGTGCCGCCGATTTCGTGCCAGAGCCGGAGCTGTCGGAGCAGCAAGCGTTTGCTAAACGCGAGCAGTCCCGAAGGGCGTCCATCGACTTAACGTTGATGAAGAAGTCTGGGTCGACTATTGTGGATCCCAATACAGACCTACACCACCCGCACCCGTTCATCACGCTCCTTGATGACCCGATAGTGATGCAGAAACTCTCGGAGTCTCGGAGGATGAACGCTCCACCACAAGCACATAATGCAGTGGTGGAGCCAGCGGAAGAGGTAAACGGCCAAGAGGGTTCCGGGACAGAGCTATTGAGCTCTGCAGCACCCACCAGGACATCTCCAGCCGAATCTGAGGGATAGCTTCAACAGCAACAGTTCCAACAGCAACAGCTTCAACAGCAACAACTGCAACAGCAGCAAATGCAGCAACAGCAGCTGGAGCAGCAACAGCAACAAAGGCTGGAGCAGCAGCGACGGCAGCAACAGCAACAACAGCAGGAGCAGCAGCGATGGCAGCAGGAGCAGCAGCAGGAGCAGCAGCAGCAGTGGTAGCAAGTGCTCCTGAAAGAGCAGCGTAGGCAAAGACAATACTAGCGCAACCACGAAGCAGAGTCGTTGTTGGCACGAAATGGGCTGCATGGGTTCTGGCAGCAATCGCGAAACCCGCCGAGTGGTCGCGACCGCGTGAGTCGTGAACCGCTAGGATAGCAGTCGGAGACAGCATATTATCGGAGCAGCTACTGGCGGTGATCAAAACACTCGTCGAGGAGGTTGAAGAGCTTAAAGAGAGTGTACGAATACTGCAAGGAGCTCGACATCCAACCTCAAGTATGCACTTGGAGGGAGTTCAACCCCCAAGCACGGGCCGTAGACGAGAATCACCGCACGTGAACTTCCAAGATACATTCACGTATGCAGAGTTTAACAGCAGCAGCCCGAGTCTCCAGTCCCCAACAGAGGCTGCGAGAAATAATGCCAGAAATTCTTCCCAGCGCCAGACAAAGAACGGCGCGATCTAGGACCCCTCTGACAATGAGAGGCATACGTATTTGCTTCAGCAGACGAACCATGATGTGGGCCAGATAGTCCGAAAATGGCACATCAAGTTCTCCGGGTTCTCAAAGGAGCAGAGCGTCGAGTTATTCCTCATGAGAGTAGAGAAATGCAGAACTCTAGCTAATCTGACATACGACGAGGTACTTTCGTCGTTGTTAGAGCTCCTAACGGGGGTAGCAGCCACCTGATACCGGAGTAACCGCCACACATGGCGATCGTGGCCAGATTTCAAAGAGGCCATAACGCACATGTATGGCGGGGACAGGGGACATCAGCAACGCGTCCTGGTGGAAATAAACGCAAGGACTCAAGGCAGACACGAACTCACGCGTGATTACGTAGTAAATCTCCAAACCATGATCCTCAAGTTGGTTCCGGTGCCTAGCATTGCTCAAGAGATAGACATGTTGCACCGGAACATGCGGCCAGAACTGCAAAAAATGCAAATTACGGATTACCGAGGGTTCCTGGACCTGGCCCGGGAAGCCGAATTACCAGCTCTCCTAACACCTGGGTTTTTTCAGCCGGGGAAAAAGATAAGTTATTGATTAATTGCGCACGAGCCGCCGATCAAGTAGTCTCAATCCAGGGGGTCGGATTGATTGAATTACCAGCTGGATGCACAGGACGAACGGAGTTCATTCGTCTGAATGCCACTCGCGAAATGACTACAAAATTTAAGACTATTACATATGGAGGACACATCCTAAACATCACGGAAATTATGAACAGCACATTTTTATTGCAGCATATTTTGGAGGAATCGAGCAGCCTACCCCTAGGCACGAATGCGCCGAATCAGTTTCTTAAAACAGGACTGGAACTGAAATAAATTACTAATCGATAAGATTCGATATGTGATGACTTCGCTATTCTTAAACAATCACTCTCATATTCGGGCGAATCATAACTAGCAATGGGAGTGATAATCGTGTTAATTTTGAAGCTCTGTCCAAAATGGGGGCGCCCGCTACTAATCCATAATAGGCATTTTTCAGATTTCTTCTCCCGCCCTCAGCCACCACCCGAGATAGCGGTACGATAATGGGCCAATGCGATCGAGTCTGCAGCGTGCCACAACTTCGGGACTTCCCTGCACTAGATTATCCACATACCCTACAAGGACACGGGGACTTCCGGAGTACTCTATCCATTGGCTGATGAAGAAATATATGATATACGAAGATTTAATAATAATTATTGTATTTTATATATATAACTAAGAAATTTTATACATTTATAGAGTGAGAGAGAGGAAATAAACTTAGGTAGAATTGTAAAAATGAGGTACACTACACAAACACGTCACGATGAACTACGCACCGTTATAACAAAAACACATATACAATGGAGAAAGATTTTTTTGTAAACGCTCCCAAACCGCCAGTCACAGACAACTCTAGCACCTACTTAGTCAGGTTACCTCAGCTAACACTCGATAAGGCTAACCTTAAACAAACAGTGGATAAACCCCAGCATTCACTTCAGCTCGATGGGGTTAAACTTGAATAAAAATTGGATAAATCTTAGGAACAAACCAGAAGAACCAGCCTCTACAATGACTCAATGAAGACAAGGGAAATAAAAAGAAATTTTTTTGGGGGAATTCCGTTCGCATCGTTCTGGACGTCGATGTCGCGGCCCTCAGACGTGCTGTGGGTGAATACCCGAGCCAGTATGTAGCTCAAGGAACGATGCGCGTAGCAGCGTTTCGACTCGCACAGGTGGCGGAGTATCAACGAAGCTAAAGCGCTGACGCCCTGGTGAGTTGACTGCAACAACACCGCCTTAATATGGAAGATATGAGGAAATCAATCTTTCCCAGTATGTAGCTTGAGGAACGATGCGCGCAACAGCGTTTCGACACGCACAGGTCACGGAGCATCGATGAAACCCAAAAGCGCTGACGCCCTGGCGAGATGTCTGCAACAACACCGCCTTAGTACGAAAGCTATGAGGAAATCAATCGGACGATCAACCGAAAATGCTGACAATCCGCATCAGCGGTTGCAGCAGGATTAGCTCCCACCTATCGACAGGAAGAGGAAGGGAGACTCGGCTGGTCGGAGATAAATACGACCAGACGACGGAGGAACAGCAGAATAGAGAGCACGACGGAGGAACACCAGAGTAGAGAGCACGACGGAGGAACATCAGAGTAGAGAGCACGACGAAGGAATACCAGAGTAGAGAGCACGACGGAGGAACACCAGAGTAGAGAGCACGACGGAGGAACACCAGAGTAGAGAGCACGAAGGAGGAACACTAGAGTAGAGAATACCACGGACAGCACCAGAAAGCACGAGCCCACGAGAAGTTCGCCGCGTCGCGAAAATATAGCCGATTTATATATCTCTCTCTCTCACTCTCGTTCTCGGAAAAGTAATAATAAACTCATCATTTATGTATATACGCTTGTATTTCATTACACCGTTTCATCATTGAAACGGCCCGGAAAAGCTTAACACCCTCAAATCGTAACATGGAAATTGGTGCTAGGTGTGAGGCACCAATTTGGCGCCCAAACATTTTGGCGCCCAACTGAGGGGGCTGGTAGCTAAACTGCACCGGAATCCACGAGAGATAAAGAAGAGTCTCATGGATAATTAATTTCGCTGTGCTTTGTAGCAGTTCCATGAGGTCCGAGCAGCGCATATGGTGCCGATAAAGAAGATTTCATCGACGAGGACGTCGATTTTCTGAGCCCTGGAAGTGTTATCTGTGGATACACGTACGAATATGAAAGAACACAATAAGCTAGGCGTCCAATTACAATATGACACCGATTAGCAGAAAGCCGAGCGGTGGCAGCCGTGACTTGATGGTAGCGTTTCTGACAAGGTCCGTCACTTCTTATTCTTAAAAGTTGCGAGAGCTCACTCGTAACACTTTCAAAAATACTATCTCGAGAGTTTATGAATTTAATAAAAATTTTATCGCGGGAATTTCTTTGAAAGCTTACCAAATACTTATAAAAAAATTGCCAATATCAAAATCCACCCGGAGTCATTCGTTCAGGGGATGCAAACTGGGCAAAACGGATAAAAATACGTGAAAAAGACTTTTCAAAAATTCTATCTCGAGAGCTTATGAATTTAATAAAAATTTTATCACGGGAATTTCTTTGAGAGCTTACCAAATACTTATAACAAAATTGACGATATCAAAATCCATCCGGAAAGTTCCGTTCAGTGGTTGCAAACGGGGCAAAACGGCTAAAAATACGTGTAAAATACTTTTCAAAAATTCTATCTCGAGTTTATAAATTTAATAAAAATTTTCGCAGAAATTTCTTTGAGAACTTACCAAATACTTATAACAAAATTGGCGATATCAAAATCCATCCGGAAAGTTCCATTCAAGGGTTGCAAACGGGGCAAAACGGCTAAAAATACATGAAAAATACTTTCCAAAATTCTGTCTCGAGAGTTTATGAATTTAAAAAATTTTTATCGCGGAAATATGTTCGAGAACTTCTCAAAGGCACGTAAATAAATTCCCGATAACAATATCCATTCTGAATATTCCGTTCAGGGGTTGCAAACGGGGCCAAGTGGCTAAAAATACATGTAAAATACTTTTCAAAAATTCTATCTCGAGTTTATAAATTTAATAAAAATTTTCGCAGAAATTTCTTTGAGAACTTACCAAAGACTTAAAACAAAATTGGCGATATCAAAATCCATCCGGAAAGTTCCGTTAAAGGCTTGCAAACGGGGCAAAACGGCTAAAAATACATGAAAAATACCTTTCCAAAATTCTGTCTCCAGAGTTTATGAATTTAAAAAAATTGTATCGCGGCAATATGTTCGAGAACTTCTCAAAGGCACGTAAATAAATTCCCGATAACAATATCCATTCTGAATGTTCCGTTCAGGGGTTGCAAACGGGGCAAAGCGGCTAAAAATACATGAAAAATACCTTTGATAATTCTATCTCGAGAGTTTATGAATTTAATAAAAATTTTATCGCGGGAATTTCTTTGAAAGCTTACCAAGTACTTATAAAAAAATTGTCGATATCAAAGTCCATCAGACAAGTGCCGTTCAGGGGTTGTAAACGTTGCAAAACGGCTAAAAATTCGTGAAAAATATATTTCAAAAATTCTATCTCGACAGTATATGAATTTAATAAAAATTTTGTCGCGGAAATTTCTTTGAGAGCTCACCAAATACTTATAACAAAATTGACGATATCAAAATCCATCCGGAAAGTTCCGTTCAGTGGTTGCAAACGGGGCAAAACGGCTAAAAATACGTGTAAAATACTTTTCAAAAATTCTATCTCGAGTTTATAAATTTAATAAAAATTTTCGCAGAAATTTCTTTGAGAACTTACCAAATACTTATAACAAAATTGGCGATATCAAAATCCATCCGGAAAGTTCCGTTCAAGGGTTGCAAACGGGGCAAAACGGCTAAAAATACATGAAAAATACCTTTCCAAAATTCTGTCTCGAGAGTTTATGAATTTAAAAAAATTTTATCGCGGAAATATGTTCGAGAACTTCTCAAAGGCACGTAAATAAATTCCCGATAACAATATCCATTCTGAATGTTCCGTTCAGGAGTTGCAAACGGGGCCAAGCGGCTAAAAATACATGAAAAATACCTTTGATAATTTTATCTCGAGAGTTTATTAATTTAATTAAACTGTTATCGCTGTTCTTTCTTTGAAAGCTTACCAAGTACTTATAAAAAAATTGTCGATATCAAAGTCCATCAGAAAAATGCCGTTCAGGGGTTGTAAACGTTGCAAAACGGCTAAAAATTCGTGAAAAATATATTTCAACAATTCTATCTAGACAGTGTATGAATTTAATAAAAATTTTGTCGCGGAAATTTCTTTGAGAGCTCACCAAATACTTACAAAAAATTGCCGATGACAAAATTTATCCGGAATCATTCGTTCAGGGGTTGTAAACGGGGCAAAACGGCTAAAAATACATTAAAAATACATTTCAAAAATTCTATCTCGAGAGTGTATGAATTTAATAAAAATGTTGTCGCGGAAATTTCTTTGAGAGCTCACCAAATACTTATAAAAAAATTGCTGATATCAAAATTCATCCGGAATCATTCGTTCAGTGGTTGCAAACGGGGCCAAACGGCTAAAAATACATTAAAAATACATTTCAAAAATTCTATCTCGAGAGTTTATGAATTTAATAAAAATTTGACCGCGGAAATATGTTCGTGAGCTTCCCAGATACTTATAAAAAAATTGCTGATATCAAAATCCATCCGAAAAGTTCCGTTCGGGGGTTGCAAACGAGGCAAAACGGCTATAAATACATGAAAAATAACTTTCCAAAATTCTATGTCGCGAATTTATGAATTTAATGAAAATTTTATCGCGAAAATATTTTCGGGAGCTTCCCAAAGGCACGTAAATAAATGGCCGATATCAAAATTCATTCGGAATCATTCGTTCAGGGGATGCAAACGAAGCAAAACAGCTAAAAATACGTGAAAAAGACGTTTCAAACATTCTGTTTCGAGAATTTATGAATTTCGTAAAAATTTTACCGCGGGAATTTCTTTGAGAGCTTCCCAAATACTTATAACAGAGAACAGCGATTTTATATCATATGGTGCTCGTTTTAATTCATATAATTGAAAGCGATTTTTAAAGTGGCTATCGTTGCCGTCTGATACAATGGTAATTTTGTTTATTGAATCACAACAATTTTCTTTTAAGTAAGTTATAAGTTTTTCTACTGCTAGCATAGTATACGCTGAATCATGTTTTGAGTCATCACTTATGACTGCGAAATTTTTTGTCGAATCCCCTTGATAAGACAGTGGTGTGAAAATAGAAATTTGATCATCAACCCAATGATTTCCTTGAACAGCTTTATTATGAATCACAGCCCAGTTTTCAGCGAAGTCTATTTGAAGAACTAAATGATGTGAGTCTTTTTTGGCACTTTCTCTTTCTGTTTTTATAGCTTTGCGTTGTATATTTTTTACATGCATGTGAGTACTAACCTTCATGGGTCAAACCGAAAGTTCATCTTTGAAAGCAGAAATTGATAGTGTTTTTTTAATCACGTTTCCATTATCCCACAAAGCATATGTAATTTCTCCTGTGCCTTTTACATCTTGCAGTTTTAAAACATGAAACGTAATTCCCTTAATTCCTGGGCATATTTTACATTCTTGTAAATAACATAAATTAGATGGCTCAGAACACATTGTTGCATTTATTATTTGTGACCGTTTTTCATCCGACTCTGTAACGTTACTCCCTGTAAAATTAATTAAGCTCGTAAGAAATAAATCATAATTTACGCAATAGATACAGAAACAAACTTTTTTAATGGGGCTAAGTAAGACATATTTTGGTCACAAACTAGAAAATTTCGATTTTCCAATCCTCAATTCTGAATTATCATTTTTAAATACTTTATACGTCTCTTTTAAACTTCGAGTAAGAAAACGCTTAACTTCTCTTTTTTATTGTTAACTTTAATTGTAACAACGTCACATTTATTAGGACTTTGTTTGGAACAATTAAAATCATCATTTATATAATATTTCATAACAATTTTTTCCATGTTTTCATCAATTGGATGATCTGAATATGCATCTGGTTCTGAATAAATTCCTTTTTCTTTAACAAAATTTCTCGATTTGTTGATCATATACATTGTTATTTCTGGAAAAAAGATAAAATTTCATGTTTTGTAAAGCATGAAGTTAGCAAAGACAGAATTTTTATTTTTTCTGATACTGTAGAAGATTTTTGTAGCGCTAATCCAATATTTTGTACCCATTCCGTACAATGACATAGAGCTGTGGTTGATTCATTTGATTCAACAGAAACGTCATCGAGTATCTTTAACTTAGCATCGAGAGTACTAGAAAATGTTGAAATTAGTTTTGTTTTCTTTTGGTTTACGTAATTTTCAGTAGATTTTTCACGTATAAGGTTTTTCCTTTTAAGTGGTGACACAGAACCTAAAATGATGTACTCATTTCATTATTAAATTCTGCGATGCGTTCTGGAGTACTTGGTAAAAAATCTTCGTCTATATCAACTTCAATATCGCCAACTTCATTCGCAGTTCAAATTCATGCAGAAGGCAAATTCATCGTCAATGCCATCTACCAATTTTAAAGCAAACTTATAACAGTCGTTACATATACTTGTAGACGGTGTCAAAAGTAAATTAGGATAGCGGCATTTCAATGGATGAACAAGATCATTCAAATGCTTGAATCGTGTTTCATTCGATAGATAGTAGGCTTTCTTATGTCTCCCAAAGAAATTGGGACATTTAATTCTATCTTTTGAAAATTACTCAGACATAGTGGTTGTTTTTATATAATAGAGATATGTAATAAATTTCAAAAAATCGTGTATTGTATTAAAAAATACTACAGTTATTCGAGGTTTGTCCCAAAAGTATCCGACCTGCATTCATATCTTCGCGCCACAACACTCAGGCGACCTCTGTAGGATATGAACGTCACCAGTAACTCCTAAGCTTCTCCTCAGATGCCTTAGTTATCGAGGATAACTAGAACAGGAAAAAAACCTTCGATGACAAATCGCTCAGGACAATCTGGAAATGATCAATACTGATGAAAATTTGCTCAAAAAAGTTATTACTGGTGATGAATCACGGGTTTATGGTTATGATTCTGAAACAAAACGACAGTCTTCGCAGTGGAAGCTTTCATCCGAGCCTCAGCCGAAGAAAGCACCTCAAAGTCGAAACAACGTCAAATCAATCTTGATTGTTTTTTTCGATTATAAAGGCGTTGTGCACCAGGAATATGCTCCTACAGGTAAGACGATTAATAAAGAGTACTACGTTGAAATTTTGAGAAGACTACGTGATGCAATCAGACGGAAACGGCCACACTTTTGGCAAACCGGTGACTGGCTTCTTCACCACGACAATGCTCCAGCGCATGCATCAAACCTTGTGCAACAGTATCTATTAAACCACAGTGATTCACAGCTTCGCCAGCCTCCATACAGTCCGGACGTAGCTCTGTGACTTTTGGCTATTTCCTCTATTGAAAATGCCGCTTGAAGGACACCGATTCGACGACAAAGAGTCTGTAGAAACTAATGCGACGAATGCACTAAAAGCGATTCCAAAAACTAACTTTCAAGACTGATTTAGAAAGTGGAAGCATCGATATGACCGTGTTGTTCAATCAAATGGGGACTTCTTTGAAGGATGCTACCAACCGGATGACAAAGAATAAGTCAAGCGTCGAGAAATTGGGGCAGCTCGGATACTTTTGGGACATACCTCGTATATAACTGAAACCATACAGTTATTGGCAAGTGTTAAGCTCAACGTTCGCCATCTAGCGTACAAATGTATAAGTACGTAATAAGCTCATACAAGCACGCACATATAATTCTGTATACCGCCTATACTGTATACTACCTACGCGGATGAGTGTGTTCGCGCGCGCGCGTGCGCGCGCGCGTGTGTGTGTGTGTGTGTGTGTGTGTGCGCGTGTGTGTGTATTACTTTACATATATAAAATATCCCTTTATATTGAATTAATAAAATTTTATTGTATTTTATTTTATTATTTTTCTCATTCTATGGACAAAACTGCAATTTTCGACACACACGATTTGATAGGTATTAACACCCCCTATCTTCATCTAAATTTTCATAAAGAAAAACATGGTGTTTTTGAAAAAAATGCATTTTTCCAAAAAGTGCATTTTTTAATAAAAACTGCATAACTTATTCATTTTTTTATTTTTATGCAAATGTAATGCAGGACATGAAAGAAGGCGCTAATCTGAGTAAGATCACGTATAGTTTACTCAAAAACTTGAAAAACTCGTAAATTGGCAGCTGGTTGAAAATGACCTTGAAAAATAAAATTTGAAAGTTAGGATTTTGTAAAAAATATTTGACATTGCCAACCGGATGTCATTCTAGTGCAATCGAAAAATGAAAAAATACGTGTCGAATCATTTTTTGAGAAGAACAGCAATACTTTGATTCCAAAATGATAGGTGTGGTAGGCATAATATGTTCGATTTGAGATGGATTCGGCCAAACACTGAAAATTAATATTTTAAAAATTTATAACTCTTTGAATATTGGTTTTTTGTAGATGTTGAAAGCATCATTTTATTCTTAACATTGCCTTAATTTTCAAGAAAGAATTATTCTGATCGCAAAAGACTGTTTTTATTTGCTTAAACAAATGCATTTATATCAAGGTTCTTGCAATTTTGTTAAATTGTAACCTCGAAATTTAGATTCTACGAATCAAAAACTATAAAAAGCTATGATTAGTCTTTCCGATTGCATCAGCAGGTTTAGATGGGGAGACAGCAGCGAAAAATGTTCCGGCGCCTGGGACATAGCTAAAATCATTAGAAACTGAAAGTCAGCTCGCGAACAGCGCAGATACTTAGTCCGCTCGCGCTCATATGACAACATTGCAGCCAGTGGCAATTCGGCGAATCCTTCCGAGCGCCTACGAGCACCGCCTAGGCGTGTTGCCGATGCAGCACCCGCGCGACCGCATTATGTTCAAGCACTTGAGGAGTCGACCAGGCCGAGCTGTTGGTTCTCCCCACTCTTCGCCGTCCGCAGAGTCAGTGTCAAACGTCTAATAGTTCGAGCGCATAGCGGATTTACGCGAGCCAGCGGCGGCCGAGTCGCACCTTCGATTTCCCTCGACAGGGTGTGGTGAATTAATCTTATATTTGGGCTAACTTTTATAGTACATCGACTTATCAGCGCTTAAATTAATGATTTTGGCACACAAAAAGCTAAATAAATTGTGCAACGATCATGTGTTCCCGTTCCTATATAGATAAATTTATCGATTGGCAAAGCAGATTAACAACATAAAAAATGACAGATTTTTCGACCATTTTTTTTAAATTTTGTATACGCAGTTGATTTTTTACCATTATTTATAATTATTTTTTTATTGTTCTTTAATTGAAAGGCAAACATTTTGAGCTTTGGTTCATTTCTCTGCATAAACATTGGAGTGCCCAATAAGTTAAGAGTTCTTGAGATGTACTCGCATATTAATGTGAATTATTTCTAATGCAAAGTAATATTGACTATGTACATCTCTTTTTAGATGGTAAACGATAAGTAACTGTAATAATTTTAACTCGATGTTTAATATTGTGACCGTAATTAAAAATCTCTATACTGAAAATTAATATTTTAAAAATTTATAACTCTTTGAATATTGTTATTCAGAAATCTAATGGCCATACTACCAGATACGGTTGTTAAATAAATTATAACAACATTTTAGAATTAATCAACGTTTCGGACACTTTATTGTCCCTCTTCAGGATCTAACAATTACAATAATTAAATTAAATACACTTGTTTACAATCACAGAAAGTTGCGCAAAATTACAATACTTACGAAAACGTTTGAAAGTCAAATCTTAGTACGCGGGAGAACAATCCGCTCGTCAATGATTTATTGTGTGCGATTATCGGTCTTTTATATCAATAAATGCGTATGTGTGAGTATACGAATTTATACTGTACGTAACAATGTTGCAAGGTCGGGGTTACAACAACATGTAAGAGCTAGGGCAGAAAAACTAAGCCAAACGAACGATTTGGAACATATACTGTTGTGTGTGTATGAAATCATAGTTCTTGATTAGTGATGTGTATTCGTTAGCTAGTCTATTTATTTCAAATTATTTATTGATATAATTTTTTTGTGTATGTATAAATATGGCTTCTGAAAGGAGTCTTTTTTCTTTATTAGTTTCGGAATCAAGTATTTTGATATTTTTAAAATCTATGGTATGTCTATTGTCTTTTGTGTGTGTATATAGCGATGAATTTTCATCCATCGATGAGTATTTTTTTTGCGTGTTCCTTAATTCTAACATTTAACCGTCTGCTCGTTTGTCCGACATATGAGGTATCGCAATCCTTACAATTAATTTTATATATCACATTAGAATTATCACAGGTATTGTTCTTATCTTTGCCTAATTTTATAATACTATTCAGTTTGTTTTTGGCGCTATAGACAACATTTGTATTGTTTTTTTTGAAAAAAGTATACATAAAATTTTCAAGTTCTTTAACGTATGGTAGACAGATGAAAGTATTTTTGTTTTTATTACTGACTGTATTCTTTTGTGTGTTTCTTAACTTTTTCAATCGTTTTTTTATATGTATTTCTATTAGATCAGTTGGATAATTATTCTGTTTTAAAAGTTTCTTGATAAAAGTTATGTTTTTATTATGGAACTTACTGTGTGATAATTTGAATACTTTGTCAAATAAACTATAGATAATGGCAATTTTGTTACATTGTGGATGTTGCGAATAGTAATTCAAATATCTTCCAGAGAATGTCTGTTTTTGGAACCAATCTGTGATAACGTTACGGTGTTTATCTATTATTACTTTAACATCGAGAAAGCTAATACAATTGTTTTGTGGTAATTCGACGGTAAATTGTAGATTTTCGTCATAGGAATTAAAAATATTTACAATATGTTGGATAGAGTTTTTAGGTATACATAAAAGAATGTCATCTATGTAACGATAATAAAACAATGGTTTGAAATTCAACTTATCAATCGATTCGGTCTCCAAATCTTCCATAACTATGTCTGCCAAGATGGGACTAATGGGATTTCCCATAGCTGAGCCGAATATTTGCTGGTAAAATTTATTGTTGAATTGGAAGTAATTATTATTTAGAATGAATTTAATAATATTTAAAAATTCTCTACAACTCATATTTATTTTATTGTGTAATTGCGTCCATCTTTTTTCTATTGCTTTGTAGACCAAATACTCGGGGATGTTAGTGAAAAGACTCACAACATCAAGACTAATTATTTCGAATTTGGGTGGAATTACATGCTTTTGGATTTTTTCTTTTAATATTAAGCTGTTGTTAATATGTGAAGCTGGTATTTTGAAATTTTTAGTTAAGAATTTTGTAAAGAATTTTGATAGATTATACAAAGGAGAATTTACTGCCGAAATTATTGGTCTTACTGGAAAACCGTTCTTATGGATTTTAATTAGACCATAGGCTTTAGCAATGTTAAATTTCTGTAAAACGGGAGTAAATTTTTGCCAGACCCTGAAAAATCAATCATGTTTAGCCATTTTATTAGCTGGTTGGGTTTTCTTTCAAGGCCTGGTAATGGGTTTGATTTGATTTCTTTATAATATTTTTTATCTTGAAATAATTTTTCTGTTTTTTCTGTGTACTCGGATTTTTTAATTATTACTGTGGTATTCCCTTTGTCGGCCCTGGTAATTAATAAATCTGGGTTGTTTTTAATGAAATCTTTAGTTTTTTGTAAATCTATTTTAAATTTTCTATCAAAGTATATATGTTGTGATAAATTCTTGTTGAAAAATTGTTTGATGCCATTCAGGAAGGTTACTCTAAGTTTCGGTACTTGTTTGTTATCTATATATTTATTTAGAAAACACTCAAAATTCTTTACATAATCTAACGTTAAGGAATTATCAAATCGATTGTTAAAGTTGAATTTTTCCCCAAGTTTTAATACGTCACTTACATAAATAGGCAATTCGACATTCGCGACATTCACACACCATTTTTCGTGTGTGTTGTTATGAGAGCTTAGTTCAATAACCTGGGTGTTTTCATGCAGTATATCGACCCTATGAGAACAAACCCATTACCAGGCCTTGAAAGAAAAACCAACGAGCTAATAAAATGACTAAACATGATAGATTTTTCAGGGTCTGGAAAAAAATTTACTCCCGTTTTACAGAAATTTAACATTGCTAAAGCCTATGGTCTAATTAAAATCCATAAGAACGGTTTTCCAGTAAGACCAATAATTTCGGCAGTAAATTCTCCTTTGTATAATCTATCAAAATTCTTTACAAAATTCTTAACTAAAAATTTCAAGATACCAGCTTCACATATTAACAACAGCTTAATATTAAAAGAAAAAATCCAAAAGCATGTAATTCCACCCAATTTCGAAATAATTAGTCTTGATGTTGTGAGTCTTTTCACTAACATTCCCGGGTATTTGGTCTAAAGCAATAGAAGAAAGATGGACGCAATTACGCAATAAAATAAATATGAGTTGTAGACAATTTTTAATTATTATTAAATTCATTCTAAATAATAATTACTTCCAATTCAACAATAAATTTTACCAGCAAATATTCGGCTCAGCTATGGGAAATCCCATTAGTCCCATCTTGGCAGACATAGTTATGGAAGATTTGGAGACCGAATCGATTGATAAGTTGAATTTCAAACCATTGTTTTATTATCGTTACATAGTTGACATTCTTTTATGTATACCTAAAAACTCTATCCAACATATTGTAAATATTTTTAATTCCTATGACGAAAATCTACAATTTACCGTCGAATTACCACAAAACAATTGTATTAGCTTTCTCGATGTTAAAGTAATAATAGATAAACACCGTAACGTTATCACAGATTGGTTCCAAAAACAGACATTCTCTGGAAGATATTTGAATTACTATTCGCAACATCCACAATGTCACAAAATTGCCATTATCTATAGTTTGGTTGACAAAGTATTCAAATTATCACACAGTAAGTTCCATAATAAAAACATAACTTTTATCAAGAAACTTTTAAAACAGAATAATTATCCAACTGATCTAATAGAAATACATATAAAAAAACGATTGAAAAAGTTAAGAAACACACAAAAGAATACAGTCAGTAATAAAAACAAAAATACTTTCATCTGTCTACCATACGTTAAAGAACTTGAAAATTTTATGCATACTTTTTTCAAAAAATACAATACTAATGTTGTCTATAGCGCCAAAAACAAACTGAATAGTATTATAAAATTAGGCAAAGATAAGAACAATACCTGTGATAATTCCAATGTGATATATAAAATTAATTGTAAGGATTGCATTACCTCATATGTCGGACAAACGAGCAGACGGTTAAATGTTAGAATTAAGGAACACGCAAAAAAATACTCATCGATGGATGAAAATTCATCGCTATATACACACACAAAAGACAATAGACATACCATAGATTTTAAAAATATCAAAATACTTGATTCCGAAACTAATAAAGAAAAAAGACTCCTTTCAGAAGTCATATTTATACATACACAAAAAAATTATATCAATAAACAATTTGAAATAAATAGACTAGCTAACGAATACACATCACTAATCAAGAACTATGATTTCATACACACACAATAGTATATGTTCCAAATCGTTCGTTTGGCTTAGTTTTTCTGCCCTAGCTCTTACATGTTGTTGTAACCCCGACCTTGCAACATTGTTACGTACAGTATAAATTCGTATACTCACACATACACATTTATTGATATAAAAGACCGATAATCGCACACAATAAATCGTTGACGAGCGGATTGTTCTCCCGCGTACTAAGATTTGACTTTCAAACGTAAGTATTGTAATTTTGCGCAACTTTCTGTGATTGTAAACAAGTGTATTTAATTTAATTTAATTATTGTAATTGTTAGATCCTGAAGAGGGACAATAAAGTGTCCGAAACGTTGATTAATTCTAAAATGTTGTTATAATTTATTTAACAACCTTATCTGGTAGTATGGCCATTAGATTTCTGAATAACAAATTTATCACTTCCTACCATTAACATCATCTCTAATATAAATCTTTGAATATTGGTTCTTCATAGAAGTTCAATGCAACATTTTAATCTTAAAATTACCGGAATTTTCAAGAAAAAATTATTCTGATGGCAATATATTGTTTTTATTTGTTTAAATTGCGTTTTGGTTTAAACAAATGCATTTAAATCAAGGTTCTTGCAATTTTGTCAAATTGTACCTTAAAATTTAGATTAAACAAATCAAAATCTATAAAAAGCGAGGGTTACTTTATCCAATTGCATCAGCAGGTATAAATGGGGAGACAAAAGCGGAAAAATTCCGGCGCCTGGGCCAACTAGAATCGCTGGAAACTGAAAAACAAAGGGACAGTCCGCATACTCTTGCTCATATGTGCGAATCCGCGGACTACAGTAAACAACAGGGATACAAAAACAGGAAAAAAATGTTTTGAGGGCACACCTGCAGGTTTTTCTGGTTCCTTGGGTGTCCTCCAACATGAAAATATGCGTGAATACGTTTTATCGTTTGCCAAACTTTTTTTCAGATCAAATCGATGTCAAAATTTTAATGCAATTTTTCGCTTTTTTACAGAGTATATCGTATTATTGATATAGTCAAAATTCCTTTCATTTCGGCGCTTTCTTAGGTCCCCCTACTCAAATTATTACTAAAAAAAGACAGTTTTACAATAAAATAATGTAGTTTAGGAAAAAAAGCTTGCTAATTTTAATGGCGTTGAAGTATAAAAAATGTAAATTTCATAAAAAATTAAAAATCACGATACTTAAATTCCGTTTTACTTTTATAATCACAAATGGGTTTGTATGTGCATTATTTTATCTGTTAAGAGCTTTGTATGTATTTTGTTCCTGTTTTTGTACCCCAGTTGTTTGCTGTAGTCCGCGGATTCGCACATATAACAACATAGCCGACGACCCCGCAGTAGCGCGAGGCTCCGCTCCTTTCCCCTCCTATCACTTCCTTTTTGCAACTGCTGCGTGCTTTTCTCAAACTTAAATTTATGAAATGCAAAAAAGTGATAAACCATTCTGATGTAAAATTTCGCGCACTACAACTTTTGTTTGGGACTTTTTTCTATATCTCTTATCGTTCGCGAAATATAAACGAAAAACCATTTACGGGGGTGTTTTTTTTGCCAAATTAGGAGTGATGCCGGCGTTTTGGAAGCTGCATTTTTTACCATCGTTTTTAGACAAAATATTTTCCTAAATATCCAAAATGCAGCCAATTTGCCGATTCTCACACTTCGCTCCAACTATGGGCGCTTTGATAGCTCGTATAATAGTTTTAGCCTGAGCCGCACTGCAGATGCGATTCAGGTATGGGATAACTGCATTACTTCATTTAACTCGCTACCATTTCTTTGCGATTGATTCATTCAGCTTCAAATTGTTACAACATTTTCTTGAAGGCCTCACGTAACTTACAGAACTAATAACAAATCATTTAAGCATGTACAAAAACGAATGAAAATTGTTTAAATATGTCATAACCTCTGAATGTTGAAATATTATTTTACACGAGAAAAGTTGTGTTGTGAAATTCAATTTAAGCAAAAAGAAAAGAAGGAGAAGCTGATTAGCTTATCAATTGCAAAAATCGCTTTCCAAATATTCAAAACTCACTGATCCTGAAGTTTTGATTATTTTAGCCCATAGCAAACAGAACTTTTTAGCCATTTTACCCCGTTTGCAACCCCTGAATGGAACTTTCCCAATGGATTTTGATATCGGCAATTTTTTTACTAGACTTTGGGTAGCTCCCGAACATATTTCCGCGATAAAATTTTTATTAAATTCATAAATTCACGAGATGGAATTTTTTAAAAGTCTTTTTCACGTATTTTTAGCCGTTTTGCCCCGTTTGCAACCCCTGAACGGAACTTTCCAGATGGATTTTGACATCGGCAATTTTTTTATAAGTATTTGGTAAGCTCTCAAAGAAATTCCACCGATAAAACTTTTTTGGTATTTATAAATCCGCGACATAGAATTTTGTAAAGGTATTTTTCATGTATTTTAGCCGTTTTGCCCCGTTTGCATCCCCTGAACGAAACATTCCGAATGGATTTTGACATTGGCAATTTATTTACGTGCCTTTGGGAAGCTCCCGAACATATTTCCGCGATAAAATTTGTATTAAATTCATAAATTCACGACATGGAATTTTTGAAAAGTCTTTTTCAAGTATTTTTAGCCGTTTTGCCCCGTTTGCATCCCCTGAACGAATGATTTCGGATGGATTTTGATATCGACAATTTCTCTACGTGCCTTTGGGAAGCTCGCGATCGTACTTCCGGAACAAAATTTTTATTACATTCATAAACTCTCGAGATAGAATTTTGAAAAAGGCTTTTTCACGTATTTTTAGCCGTTTTGCCCCGTTTGCAACCCCCTGAACGGACCTTTCCGGATGGATTTTGATATCGGCATTTTTTCTACCTGCCTTTGGGAAGCTCCTGAACTTATTTCCGCGATAAAATTTTTATTAGATTCATAAACTCTCGTGATAGAATTTTTGTAAAGTCTTTTTCACGTATTTTTAGCCGTTTTGCCCCGTTTGCAACCCCCTAAACGGACCTTTCCGGATGGATTTTGATATCGTCAATTTTTTCATAAGTATTAGGGAAACTCGCGAACTTATTTCCTCGATAAAATTTGTATTAAATAAATAAACTCACCGAGATAGAATTTTTGAAAAGTGTTTCACGTGTTTTTATCCGTTTTGCCCCGTTTGCATCCCCTGAACAGATAATTTCGGATGGATTTTGATATCGTCAACATTTTCATAAGTATTTGGCAATCTCGCGAACATTTTTTCGCTACCAATTTTTTATTAAATTCATAAACTCTCTACATGGAATTTTTGAAAAGACTTTTTCTAGTATTTTTAGCTGTTTTGCCCCGTTTGCATCCCCTGAACGAATGATTCCGGATTTATTTTGATATCGACAATTTTTCTACGTGCCTTTGGGAAGCTCACGAACGTATTTCCGTGACAAAATTTTTATTAAATTCATAAACTCTCGGGATCGAATTTTTGAAAATTTTTTTTCACGTGTTTTTAGCATTTTTGCCCCGTTTGCATCCCCTGAACAGATAATTTTGGATGGATTTTGATATCGTCAATATTTTCATAAGTATTTGGCAATCTCGCGAACATTTTTTCGCGACCAATTTTTTATTTAATTCATAAACTCTTGAGATACAATTTTTAAAAAGTATTTTTCACGTATTTTTAGCCGTTTTGCCCCTTCTGCATCCCCTGAACGTATGATTCCGGATGGATTTTGGTATCGGCAATTTTATTATAAGTATTTGGTAAGCTCTTAAAGAAATTCCCGCTATAATATTTTTATTAAATTCATAAACTCTCGAGATAGAATTTTTGAAAGGTCTTTTTCACGTATTTTTAGCCGTTTTGCCCCCTTTGCATCCCCTGAATGAATGATTCCGGATGGATTTTGACATCGGCAATTTTTTCACGTGCCTTTGGGAAGCTTCCGAACGTATTTCCGCGACAAAATTTGTATTAAATTCATAAACTCTCGGGATAGAATTTTTGAAATTTATATTACACGTAATTTTAGCTGTTTTGCCCTGTTTGCATCCCCTGAACGTATGATTCCGGATGTATTTTGATATCGACAATTTTTTTACGTGCCTTTCGGAAGTTCCCGAACATATTTCCGCGATAAAATTTTTTATTAAATTCATAAACTCTCATGATCGAATTTTTGACAGCTATATTTCGTGCATTTTTAGCCGTTTTATCCCGTTTGCATCCCCTGAACGAATGAATTTGGATGGATTTTTATGTCGGCAATTTTTTTGTAAGTATTTGGTAAGCTCTCGAAGAAATACCCGCGATAAAATTTCTATTAAATTCATAAATGCTTGAGACAGAATTTTGGAAACTTGTTTTTCAGGTGTTTTTGTCGTTTTGCCCTATTTTCTCCCCCTGAAGGATGGGTTCTGGACCAATTTTGATGTCGGCTATTTTTTTATGAATCTCTGGTAAGCTCTCGAAGAATTTTCCGCCATAAAATTTTTGTTAAATTCATAAACTCTTGAGATAGAATTTTAGAAACGAAAAGTATAAAAATTCTTATCATGAACTGTCTTGTGGGGGCGGTTTTAGGGCTGATTTTGTGGGTTGGGTTGATCACTTTGGAAATAACTTGTTTTGCAGTTTCTATTTGTTTTATGCACATATCTAAGAGATAATATCCAAAAAACCGATTTTGGAAAAATTTGATTTTTCATTTACGATGAACGTTCAGAACTTTAACACATCGACTTTAATGTTGAATGTATAACGCCATCCATTTTTATATTAAATAGTTGAGGACGATCTTTGGAGGCAAAATGAAATGATCTTATTTCTTTATGGCAACGTTTCGTTGGCTTAGTACGCCAACCTCATCAGGCCTTTATTCAAAACACAGAAATAAATTAACATATAAAACATTTTTTTATAAAGACAATTAAATCACAAAGTGTAAATACAAAAATCAAAATTACCGAAATTATAAACGTATATATGATACGTCGATCAGATGTTATTCTCGACTAAAAACAATAACACGTAACTCTTTATGTAAACATTGTCCAGCGTATATAAATACAGTGTACGTGTTATTGTTTTCAGTCGAGAATAACATCTGATCGACGTATGATATATACGTTTATAATTTCGGTAATTTTAATTTTTGTATTTACACTTTGTGGTTTAATTGTCTTTATAAAAAAAAAGGTTTTATATGTTAATTTATTTCTGTGTTTTGTATAAAGGCCTGATGAGGTTGGCGTACTAAGCCAACGAAACGTTGCCATAAAGAAATAAGATCATTTCATTTTGCCTCCAAAGATCGTCTTCAACTATTTAACATCGACTTTAGTCCCTTGTTACGTAATGTACTATTATTGTCTGTATTCAGATAAGGTTTCATTGAAGTAATTTACTTTTTTCCTTAGTGCACGTATTATTTTATCTACTTGAAGAGCTTTAAAAAATAATATTATTATCGGGATTGATTTTTTAGATTAAAAATCATATTTTAAATTAATTTTTTCTAATCGTGCAATCTTTCATTTTACTTGTTCCTATTAATTAAATGTACTGTTAGCATTTTAAATCATTAATTCACATCTATTAATTAATTTGTTTACGTTTCAAGCTCGGGGGTTTCGGAAATCCTAGGGGCTTTTCAAACGGAAGGTCTGAAGTTACTGTAGATCAAACTTTTTGTTCTTCGACGAAGAGCCTAATTATCACATTTTTAATATTAGTTTCAAAATAAAAAAATAGCTCAAATTACTACTCATTTATATTTACACCAAATATATGGCAAATAATGATCTGCTGAAAAAAGATTACGTACCGACTTTGCACCTTGAACTGAACTTTCGACATCTTAATAAATAATAGGTATCAAGTCTACGAAAAAAGTAAGAAAAGCATTAGAAAGCTCTTGTTCCGCTCTTTAAAATGCACTACTAGTTTTCGTCAAATTGCGCTTGCTAAACTTGACTTTTACGCCTTTCCATTTCATCGATATTTTAGTTTTTGGCAAAAATAACTGATTATTCTACACAAAAAAGTTGATATTGAGTTTACAAGAAAATTGAAAATAGCATTGGAAAACTATTGCTCCACTCTTTAAAATGCACTACTATTTTTGTCCAATAGCGTTCGCCAATGATACGAAATTCGTTAGAGAAAAGTATGTCAAATAAATCTGTCATACTGTATATCCGCCTGCTGTATCTTCTCTTCAAGTACTTTTTAGTTACTAAAAAAGAATCAAAGAAGAAAATAAGAACGTATATGTAATGCTTGGAATCCTTACCCCTTGGTCAATATAGACCCGATGAGGAGCATTTTATTCTTCATAAAATATTTTTTCGTCATACGTGTCCGTAAAATGTGTACTTTACGGACGCGTATCCGTAAAGTAAAATACAACTTTACAGTCTTAAAATAGGCCGTAAAGTCGTACTTTACGGCTACGTATAACACCAAAAAATGTTCGCTACGTCCGTAAAATTTTATGGACCTACTGAGAACCGTGCATCCTCACGTGATCCGTAAAATGTTACCATACGACCTAGTATCGAAAACTACTATTCTACTTCTCTAAATTTAGCTATATTGATCCCTCCGATTTTTCTAATTTTATGACAAAATATTAATATGGAGCCTCTTTTAAAATCTTAACCAATTTTGACAAAGTTCCCGAGTTTTTTGAAGCATATTCTAATTTTAAAACATATTTTTCTTACTTTATTTACTTAATTTACTTAAAAATTTATATTTTCTACCTAATTATTTATTTATTTTTTTAGATTTTTGCAGAATCCCGTAGATTGTAACACTGCAAAAAAATTAGTATGTAATATAAATAAAGGATGTGGTTTTGGATGTCAGGTATATTTTTTACTTACTCTATCACATATTACATATGACATAGTTTAATAAAATTGAATTAAAAATTTTATATTTCCTTACAGATACACCATTTAGTGTACTGTTTTTTAGTGGCATACGGAACTCAAAGGACTCTTATTTTGAAATCAAAAGGTTGGAGGTATCAGAAGGAAGGCTGGGAATCTGTTTTCAAACCTCTAAGTGATACATGTTTGTCTACGAACGGTCAAACTTATGCTAATTGGCCTGGTGATCAAACTAGACAAGTTGTCGCATTACCAATTGTTGACAATGTATATCCAAAACCAATTTTCCAACCACCAAGTGTACCCGCTGATATAGCTGAGAGACTGAAAAAAATTCACGGATATCCATTAGTTTGGTGGGTAGGACAAGTTTTAAAATATTTAATGAGATTAAATGATAAAACAAAGAGTTTATTAGAAAACAAAAAAAATAAAATAAAATTCAGTCGCCCTATTGTGGGTGTTCACATTCGTCGAACGGATAAAGTTGGTACTGAAGCTGCTTTTCATGATGTTGATGAATATATGTACAAAGTTAAACAGTATTTTGAGAACTTGGAATCTCCACCTGAAATAAAACGTGTGTTTTTAGCGAGTGATGATCCCAAAGTTATTACAGTAGCTAAACAACGCTATCCGGAATTCGAAATTATAGCTGATACAAATATTGCTCAAACAGCTTCAATATCTCGTCGTTATTCCAACTTATCACTACAAGGAATAATAATAGATATACATTTTTTATCGCTATGTGATTACTTGGTGTGTACGTTTAGTTCTCAAGTATGTCGTGTTGCATATGAATTAATGCAAACACATTTTCCTGATGCATATAATAGATTTGCTTCTTTGGATGATATATATTATTATGGAGGTCAAAATCCTCATCCCCAACTTGCAGTTATCAGTCACATCTCAAAAAAAGATGGTGAAATTGAACTCAAGGTTAATGATGAAGTTGAAGTATATGGAAATCACTGGGATGGATATTCCAAAGGAAAGAATTTAAGAACTGGAATTACAGGATTGTTTCCAAGTTTTAAAATTAAAAATCCTGTAAAAGAAGTCGATTTTCCTAGATATAAAAATGTACCAACAACTGAATAAACGGAATAAATATTTATAATGATTTATGTATTCGTAAAATACATGTAATGCCAAAATTTCAACTAATAAATAAATCGTTTGACCATTGCTACTTTATAAAAGACTGCGAAAATATTGTAATATTTTGTGACTTTTTTTTATATTTTTGAGTTAAAAAAATATAATTTTTCTTAGTTTTGAAATTTTTATCCTAAAACCTTTAACTTTTTAACCCCATCATCTCTGGATCAATGTCTTTTGGTGGTCAAATTAGTATTTCAAAAGATATCCATTTTCTGACTCAAGAATCTGAAAGATTAATTTTACTACCGAAGAAGGTTTGACACAAGAATCAAAGTAACATCTGGAGGTCATTTGAAGATCAAATGTCTTTCAATTTTTATAAATTTAATACATGACATCTAAGGTTATTTCTCTGCTGAGATATCAGGTGAGATCTCATATACCAAATTTGTAAAAATTGTGTAAACTACTTGTAAACATGCATTTTTGAGTTCATGTAGGGGGTAAAACACTCTAACAGGTGATTTTCAATACTGAGAACCTGATTTTCTATTTACGTAGGTTTTCCGCAACATCTGGAGCAGAATCTCAGGTGAAAAATTGACAGAAGAAATAACACGAGTTCTCGCCTTAGACGTTACCTCAGATCTCACCTGAGATTTTTTAGTAGGGCTGGATAATAAAGAAAAATTCACAATGAAAAAAAAAGTTTCACAACCTACATTACCGGTAAATTAATTTGCTTAGTCACTGGCGCTCATACATTACGAAACTGACATTAGAAATAATTTTGCTTCCTCCTAAAGAAAGCTTTGTGATAGTAAATTTTTGAGTTGTTGTAAAAACATGTTGTAATTGTGTTCCGAGGTGTTAGGAATCTAAATATATGGTTTTTGAAAAATGTCTGCGTGCGTGCGTGCGTGCGTGCGTGCGTGCGTGCGTGTGTGTGTGTTTGTGTGTGTGTGTGTGTGTGTGTGTGTGTGTGAAAAAGGTACTTAAAATTGCAACTCTTAGACCCATAAATACATAAATAAGGAACAATTTGCACTTTGCCCCATGAAAATCCATCATGAGGTTTCAGAGAAGGGTTACTACAAACTGTTTTTCTTAAAAATGCTATAACTGTGGATAAAATAAGTTTAAGACCTTTTCCTTGGCTCATTTTATTCAAATAAGTTGTATTTACAATATATATTCATTGTTTTATTATAATAATATTTTTTATCATTTTTTTAGGTAATTTTGGTCAGAAAGGCCTATAGGTGTAAGATCGCCTTAAGAGGGTGCCATACTCGATTTTAAAGAACAAAACTACTTTATCATAGGAGAATGGCGATAATGTACAAAAATTTACCGTTAGGTGGTGTCGCGCACACATTCCGTTATGGCGTGTTTCCGACCGGAGTTGACACAGTAACCGAGCGTTTTTTACGTATTTTGAGGCGCAGAATTATAATTTGGTGGTTTCCAGGCTAAAAACCTTTTTATAAGACGTAAATTTAGAATAAAACTAACATTTCATTTTAAGGAAAAAAAAATACTTTCAAATAATGTATCATGCTTTGGTAAATACAAAAACAGTGAATTGCCATACAATTGTTAATAACAAATAAACAGACCATTTATTCTGATTGGTTTACTGAGACATTACTGCAACGTAGTTTTTTTTTTTTAATAGAATGACGTTTTTTGAATTTTAAATTTTATATAAAAAAGCAACTTTCTTGGACAAAATTATTAGTACCAAAATAAATTACCTTTTTTAAACTTAAAGGCAAATCCAAATTCTGCGTCTAAAAATACGTAGAAGAACGTTTGGTTACCGAGGTAATTCCAGATGCTTAGATAGAGCTCCCTTAGCACTGAGACTAATTGCCTACTAATGTGAGAAGCCGGGTTGAGAATTAATTCCTCTTACTCTTGAAATTTTTTGTACATGATCTACTATATCCTCTTAAAATAATCCTCTTGGTTTATATACTTGTCTTAAATAAAAATTAATGAAAAAATTCTCTTGATTAATAAAATCCTCTTGATTGAAAATGTTTTCTCGATTAAAAAGTCCTTTTGATTAAGAATATCCTCTTGATCGAAAAAATCCTTTTGATTGATAAAATCGTCTTAATCGAAAAAATCCTCTTGATTGGCAAAGTCCTCTTGATGTACAATCCTCTTGATTGATAAAATCGTCTTGATTGGCAAAGTCCTCTTAATTTATAATTTTCTTGATTGATAAAATCCTCTCGATTGGCAAAGTCCTCTTGATTTACAATCCTCTTGATTGGCAGTCCTCTTGATTAACAGTCCTCTTGCTTACAGTCATCTTGATTGACAGTCCTCTTGCTTACAGTCCTCTTGATTGATAGTCCTCTTGATTGGCAGTCCTCTTGCTTACAGTCCTCTTGATTGACAGTCCTCTTGCTTACCGTCCTCTTGATTGACAGTCCTCTTGATAACACTAAGTTCACTTGAAAATTTATAGAGACTCATGAAGGGTTTCCATAATAAATAGTATTTTTAAATCTAAAATCAGTAAAGAAACAAAAAAGATTCCGGTGATTTATCAATAGTTGTTTGTAGTGACAACATCTAGTTTCTACAATATCGACATTTTGTGAAAAAAGTTATCTTAGTCATGTTAAATACACTTTATAATAAATAAATCACATTACAACTATGGTTTTTTTAAATTTTAGGTAACTTCATCATTTGGCACTTGTTTTGACTAGGGAGTCGAGCAGAACCACCTTAAGGGGTAACGCCACTCTAGAAGTCGAAAAAAACGCGATTTTCGGAAATTTAAAAACAGATTAACTTGCAAACTATTATCACAGCATTCATTATGTCAGTTGGAAACTGTGCGTAGATATCCTATTGTATTGGCAGGTAGTAACTTGGTTTCCTCACTGGAAACAAAAATCTATAATTTCCTATGTGTGTTTAGTCTTTTCAAATCTCTTGAGTATTTTGCGATGTTTATTGCAGAAGTTTACTGATGTTGTTAGACAATATTCTAGATTTTAACTGAAAAAGAAGAAATTATTTGTTATTACAAATTAAAAACTGATAAAATTTAATTAAATATAACATCTTTGTTTAAATTCACAAATTAATAAAAACAGAATCTTACAATCATTATAAAAGTATTAAAACAGTATTTCAGAAACAAAATTGCTTGTTACAAATATGTGAATAAAAATTAAGAATTTAAATCTAAAATTTTTGAAGTAAAGCCAGATCCTATTTTTATCGATGTAAAAATTTATGCTAAATTCAAATGTGCTAGTCTTCGTAGGAAGCGACAATATGACCTGCACATGATATTTCACTAAATAAGAATCTATCATTATATAATAATTAATTCCTGTCTAGCCATAGTATACAAAATATAATAATTTTCTGAATATTGAAATAAATACAGACTAGAAATCAGGTTCCACGGATAAGCTGCAAACAGATGGAGCTCTTGAGCAGCGCATGTCAGGAAGCCTCTCAGTCAAGGTTGCCCACTTTGATGCCATTTTTGACTGTCAAAGTTGCAGTTTCCAGTTTGGTACTTACTTTCTTTGAAAGTCTCCTGCCTTCTGATATTAATGGTCTTGTAACTTCTGGTTGATGTTGCAGAACCGTACTAGGAAAATAAATTTTGTTTTATTAGTGCTGTTGTTATTTTAGGTTTAAATACTCTGTGCATGTACAGAAAAGAAAAATCACAAAATTTTGTATTAACATGGTCTATTTTGCCGGGAATAGTAGACAGAAATAGAAATTTTTCATCATGTTGTAGTATGTGATTATCGTGTTACATGTTATTAATATAAAATATTATAGTATCCTCTCTTAAAAAAATGATAGATGAAATCTGTCATCACAATAAGTCTGTTTTGATTGGTTGCTGTAGACTCATTTAATTAGTCTATTTAGAATAGGCGCCAAAATCCAATATATTTGAATTTTTAAGACTGAATTCTTGAGTTTAAGTATTCAAAACTGAATAATTAAAATAGCATAAGAAAATTTTCATTAAGTATTTTATTTATCAAATTTATGTTTTATTGTTTAATTTAAAGGGATTGAAGCAAATTTTCAAATTGAAATTAACTTGATCATGTTCATAACCTCAAATAAATAAAAAGTAAATAATCAAATAAAACAAAAAAAGAAATAATATGTGCAAAGGGCCTTGAATGTGGCTAGTTTTTTATATTAAATATGAAAAAAGATTCATGTTTGAATCACTTACTTTTCCGTCATCTCCTTAAAGATCTTCTTCAAAGTAGTATAATCCATCATTAATAGCTTGCACAAGATCCTGAGTCATTTTTACTCGTGTAGTCCAATTATCAGCGAGATCATTTCATGTTTGGGAATTCTCGAAGAAGCAGGCTATGTAACCATGAGCAATTTATTGATATCACTTTCAGATATTTCATAGTGATCATCTTCAGAACACTCAGAGAATCCATTATGTTCTTTTCTTTTTCTCTTTTTCCTCTTCTCCAGTTTAATTGAAGAATTGAATTTTAATTTAAAAAAAGTTTGAACAATCAGCCAAAAGAAAGAAAATGTACTTACACCATGAACTTATCCTTCGGGAAAGCTGTGTGCCATGTACACTGTGCCACGTTTGAGGACCACATGCTTGATCGGTCTGCCTGAGTTCATGTTGCTACTACTTCTCCGACTGCTTCACCTGGAAAGAAGTCGCAACATGTGCGGTATTAAGAATTTAAGCTACTGTTTAACACCCACCCACATGTGCTTAATATGTTTCAACAGAAAATTCACTTTCCTCCTAGAATATAAAAGTCAGAGTTAGCAAGAATATTTAAATCTTGCAGGTGGCTATTATTGTCTTTAAAGTTTTAAATTTTATTGGCTATATTTAAATATCCTTCTATGCAAATGTAATATCAGGTATAGAGTGGGCATGTCCGTCAGATCCAGCATGCATGTTTGTAATATGCACTGCAATTTAATATTTATCTCAAGAAGACATGGCTAAGTAAAAAATCTGTAGGAGCGTATACACGGAGAGAATTTTAGGAAAGAAGAACTCCTAGGTAGTCCGTCCGTGCTACGAAACGCACCATTTGATTTGTACTATAGGTTAGGATAGCAGCTGCACTAGTGTAGTATTCGCGCGAAGCTAAAGTGGCGCTACCGCAGTCCGAAAGAAATAGTACAACGGCTTTCCTACTTTTCGTGCAACGCTAGACCGAGTTTAGTATAACATAACCCCATTTTAGTATAACATTCACACTACACGCGTAGAGCAGCCGCTCTTCCAAAACTTAGTGCGGCAGCTGTCCTAATTTAGCATAGCTGCAACTCGAACATTGTAAGGTAGCTACTACACTACCACTAAGATGTCTTCTCTCCTAAAATTCTCTCCGTGTAAGAATTATGGAAATTTTACTATGACCTCTAAAAATTAGTTTTCTTGTAGTATAAAATGGACAAGCCATATTATCATTCAAAAAACAAAAACAAAATTTGGTTTTTATGATTCTAATCAGTTATGTGTTTCCATAATTCTTACACTCTTTTACAGGTTACACGCAGAATCAGGTCTTCTTAAGGTAAATATTAAAAATGCTTGTAATAAATAGAGTAGACGCGCTCACATTACTGAATTGTAAGTTTTTACAGAGGAAAATCAATAAAATGCATCTGTCAGATCTAGCAGACATATCAGCTAAACGCATTACATATAAGACTTACTTTGAGGTGACATTGTTTAATATCTAATCTATAGGAGTATAACAATAAACAAAAGCCAATCCTGTAATACATCTCTAACATTTCATGTATATCATTCAACTGACTTTACCTTTTAGCAAGTAGGTATGATTGACTAAAAAATGGGGTAAAATTACACATTTTCTCAGTTTTACCTTACTAAAAATACACAATTTATTAATTTTCAAAATTATTGACAACAAGATTAATAAAAGTAATTTTTTCTGTAGTTTGTATCTTCTTGTACCGTAAAACTGAGAAAATGCATAATTTCACCCCATTTCTTTAATCATTTCTTATGCTCCTATAGATTTGATATTGAACTGTCATCTTAACTTAAGTTTTACATGTAATGCATATAGCATATATGTCTGCTCTATCTGACAGATACACTTATATTGGATTTCAGTTTTATGGAGAGAAAAATTATTTAAATGTAACCTCTAAAATTTAAAACTTTAAAAGTAAATAAAATACCAGTTTTCAGATTTAGCAGATATCTTCAAGGTATGCATTGCTTTTATATCGTTGCAAATAAATGAGACTAACCATGATAATTTAACGGTTGAATATCATTTGTTGCACGAAATGATGTCTGCATTGCATACTGGGCATCAGCTTCTCTGTTTGATCAATTTCCTCATCCTTCACTCATCTGCTCAAAGATGTCCGGCTTACCATACAGAAAATTTATTGATTAATAAAGACACTGCTTAAGGTCAGGATAGTTCTAGTAGAAACTTGATACTAAATACATGGTGCAAAAAGACACAAGGACACAAGACACACACAAACACAAACATAGAGAAATAACTTTTTTAAGAACACTAAAAATACACACAATGCGGAGTAAATTAAGGATCAAATGTAGATACATATTACATATTATAACTCATTGAAGTTAATAAAGCCTATATTATTATTATTATTATTATTATTATTACATGGTACGAAAAGAAGCTGTCAAAAGAGAGAAATGTATTTAAAAATGTACATTGCTTTTTGATCTAGATAATTCAAGATAAAAAAGTAATCGCACCATGTATTAAGTATGGAATTTCTACTAGAGCTATCATGATCTTGATCTTATTTTCTTTAATGATACATAAATATCAAATAAAATTTCAGAAGAATGCAGTCTTACATTTAAAAATTTAACGAATAACTTTCGTTTACCATGTATTTTCTATTAGAATTCTAGAATTATTACAGATTTAAAAAAAAATATAATTGTAACAATACTTTACAAAAAATATATTTTTAGTTTTTTTTTTTCAATTTCATACACAAAAACTATTTGTTAAGATTACAAATTAAGACTCATAAACTTGACTTGACTCCTAATATTCATAAACTAAAGAAATAAAAAATAAAATAAAATACCTTTTTACAAAAGTCCTTGTCTCTTCAAATCCTCATAAGTTTTCCTATTTACAACATTGCCTAGTGAGTCATCAAACTCTTCTCCGTGTTCTGGTTGCCATTTTTCTGATGTTTTCAGTGTTTCTAATTTCTCTCATAATGCAAGAGCATCTTCTATTTGTGTTACATTAGCAAAATGGGCTGTGTTTGGTATTCCTAGACATCTCATACCATATGTGCATGACTCCATTCAGCAAAATGACGTTGAAACGTTTTTAGACACTTGTACATGAAATTACCACAGATTTCACAGCAGGGTTTCCAAGCAAGGGGCAAATTCTTAAGATTACAGGGCACCTTATTGTAATCATTTTCCTTAGATTCACTTGCACTTGTCGCAGCATCAGAATCTCCACGTTCGCCTTCAGTTCTAGCTTGCTTCCTCTGTACATTTTCTTTTGTGGCTACTCTCTGATTAGATACTATTTCAGCAATCTTGCTACTTCCTTTTGCTTTTCTACATTCTTATCCCTGCCTGGTTTCCTTTGATTCTTCTTTACCAATAAAATAGGATCAAGTGTAGCCTCCCCTTTTGTGCTAAATAATCTTTGATCTTTTTCTTCCAAAGTAAAACCGCATTTCAAACCAAGAGTCATGAGAGCAGACTTCGAACTATCTAAACCAAGAGAAGCTAATTCTTCCCAAAATGAGAGAGCACATAAATCTAACAAGGAAGGTACCCCAAGTGTAAGTCGCCGATTTGGACGATATTGCAATATGTTGTAGTATATTAAAAAATAAGAGACACGTATTTTTTTTACGTGCTGATAGACACTTTAAGGGGGTGAAATCTACCCCTACAGTTCACCCTCAAAAACAGTTTTTTTCAAATATTTCAAAAACGAATAAAGCTAGTTTAATGAAACCGACGCCAAAAGTTGTAGAATAAAAAGCCTTCAAAACAGCATTATTTCCAATTTTAAGGGTAGTAACCCCTATTTTTTTTCAAGAAAACTAAGCTTTTCTCATCAATTTTCAGCTATAAAAATTACAATAAATTATATATCGCCTCAAAACAGATTTCATTTAAAAGAAAATTAAAAAATAAAGTTGATCTGTCTCGTGGTTGTGGCCAAAATTATTTTTTAGGGGGTAACTACCCCTTATTTATATTTTGTTCATTATTTCAGAAATAAATAAAGACATCTTAATAAAACCAACGCTAAAAATTTTAAAATAAGAAAGGCTTCAAAACAGCATTATTTTCAATTTTAAGGGTAGCAACCCCTATTTTTTTTCAAGACAACTAAGCTTTTTTCATTATTTTTCAGCTATAAAAATTATAATAAATTATATATCACCTTAAAACTGATTCCATTTAAAAGAAAATTAAAAAATAAAGTTCACCTGTCCCGTGGTTTTAACCAAAATTATTTTTTAGGGGTAACTACCCCTTATTTTTATTTTGTTCATTATTTCAGAAATAAATAAAGATACCTTAATAAAACTAACGCTAAAAATCTTAAAATTAAAAAGGCCATAAATCTGCATAACTTTCAATTTTAAGGGTAGCAACCCCTATTTTTTTAAAGGAAATTAAGTTTTTTATCAATTTTCAGCTATAAAAATTACAATAAATATATCTCTTTAAAAACCGTTCCATTGAAAAGATTGACCATAAAATTTTGACCAATAACACAGACAAACGCTATGTAATTTTAGCTCTTTCGGGCAATACGAAATACTAATTTATCATTAATTTTGCAAAATTAGTTTGGTTAAACTACTTGTTTAAACGGATTATTGTAAAGCTTTTTCGAAAAACTAATTTTGACTTGAATTCCACAAGAAAAGTAACATGTTTATTTAAACTTTTATATGTTGTAGTGAACCAAAAAACGAAAAATATTTATATTTTTTATCTGTGAATAATACATTTTAAAGGGGTGCAAATCATCCCCGGAAGTTCATTATGTTCTTACTTCCCTTTATTATATTTTATGTATTATTATAAATACTTCGTCAAAGGCAATCGTACCGTTTTGATACGTGATAAATAAAGCATTAAAAAAATTAATGTGTGTGTGTGCGTGTGTGTACGTGGATGTAAGTGATTTTTATGCAGTAAATAAGAGTAATCGCTGATTGTGAATGAGAAAATAATATGTTATTTTTATGTTATTATGAGACGGATATTTATAGATTGGTGATTTAACTTGTAGTTTCATATATTGCTGGCAAACATTGTATTTATAAATCGGTAGAGTTCCAGTCGTGCAGTGTTGTTTTGTGAAAGTGGTTATTTCTACAATATTGTGGCTGTAATATTGCATCAATTCATTTATTTGAATGTCAGCAGCACTACAAAACTACAGGTAAATGTCTATTTATATCAGATCTAATGCATTAATTGTAAGAATTTCGTATCTGTCTATAGGCTTTAATAAAATTATAACAGCTTTTCAAAATTATATTTTGCGTTATTTTTAATGAACATATTAGAAAGTATGCAATTTCGTACATTGTTATATTTTTTGGAGATACATTTGACGTTATAGAGCACAAATAGTTTAAATTGATTTTTCTTTAATTTTAAAGATTTAAAAAATCCTGATTTATAAATGCATAAAGTATTTTTAATATTTTTACGAAAATTAAAAAATGTATCAAAATATACTTTATTGTGTATACTGTATTGTTTACTTTCTGTTATTAACAAAATTATAGACTCCTGATTCAATTTTTAGCCAAAATTGTATACGGTTCCTTTACTATTAGATGTTTTACAAATAATAAATTTTACATACAAATAATAATTTTAAATAACTAAATCTTAATTTTAATAAATCTAAATTAACAGGCATTGTGCAATACATCTTATCGATTACTGTTTACAAATTTAAAAAAAAAACTCGAGATTACCTTCTTTTCATTTTAATCAAGCGCTTTAGTAAAGAAATATACAGATACGATATTCTTAATAGATTCTTAACAGGATGGCCCAAAGTATAAATACTTGTTTTATTTGTATGTGTCGCCTTTTTAAATGCAACATTATTATCTTGTGAAAATATGGTATTTTTTTAATATTTAAACAAATATTTCCCGGTGAAAAGACATTGGTCGCATGATGGCGTATATCAGTAAAAGCGTACAACGTACAACGTACAAAGCTTCCTCATTGAGAAATAGCTATGTTCTCGCAACATAGTAATGTAACGTTTAGAGGGGTGACGCATACAAATTTAAAACATGTTTTTATTTTCAGCATCCTATATATGTGTGTTGTAAAGATACTATTTCTGTATGCAATTATTCTTATAAATGTTTGATTATTTTAGCACTCAAAATGAAAATTAATCCTCTGGATGTTATTACTTTGCTGCTTGCCTATTTCCAAACACTTGATATTGAAGATAGCCCTTATAATATTAAAGAAATAGAAATAAAAGACCATTTCCAAATGATACTGTCAGATTTAATGGAATCGTCTAATAGCATAGATGTTATAATGGAAAAATCGTTGGATTTTCAAGAAGAATATAAAGAAACAGATGCACGTATTGTGGAAGATGTTGATTTACATACACTTCCTTACTATTCTGAATTACCTACGGATCAATGTACGGGACATGAAGAACCATTGAGTTTTGAATAGAAAAAAAGGGCTGTAGAATATTGGAGAAGTGCAAAAACAAAAAAGAATTTATCGCTTAAAACAGTTCAAAATAGATTCAGGAAAGTCAGTTCTGAAACAGAGTTACATCGCTGGGCTCACCAAATCAATCAAGGTGGAACTTACCGAGAAAAAATTGCAAGAATTTGCGATTTCACACTAGAAAATTTTAAAGCTGTAACTGAAGCTGGATTAATAATTCATGACAACGATTTAAGAAGATGGGCTCTACAAGCACGAAAATTAATCGGAAATGAGGACGTAAGATTTACAGCTTCAAAACATTGGCTTTCAAAATTTAAAAACACCCATAGAATTGTTTCTCGAAAAATTAATAAATTTATCACAAAAAAAAGTATAGAAAATAGAAATGATTTGCATAAAAAAGAAGTAGAATTCGTAACAGAAGTCAAACAATTGATTAATCAAATAGGCGCTGACAATACATATAATTCAGACCAGTCTGGTTTTCAGTTGGAAATGCATTCTGGTCGATCTCTTGCTTTTGAAGGAGAAAAAAAATTACAGTGCCTTGTACAGTCGGTCACATCAACAACTCATAGCTATACTGTACAGCCGACAATTTCAGCCACAGAAAGTTACTATCACCATTATTTTTAGTATTAAAGGAACGAAGCGAAGAATTTGGACCAATTGTCTCACAAAATTTGTTTGTACCTACAAACGTATATGTTACATCCTCGACATCTGAAAAACTTAATTCAGGTAAAATCACGTTCTATTAATTTCTAAAAATAAAACGTTAATTATTTCGGAAGACACATTTAAACTCCTTGAAGAAAAATTTGACTGTTTCTTCAAATTTAAAACTTTTATGAATAACAATACAGCCATTTAATAATGATATTAAAAATATACTATAATAAACTCTCATAACGTTATCACATTATGTAATTATTATTTTCTCTTAAAAAGTTGTGAAATCTATCTAAAAAAACATATTACAAAAGTTTAAACTGAGGCAAGTACCTATTAGTCTCCCTCCCACCCTATCTCTCCCTCCCTCTCTTTCCGACCTCTCTCTCTCTCGCTCTCTCTCTCTCCGGCTCTCTCTCTATCTCTTCCTCTCTCTCAACATCCGGCAAACTGAGTACCAAAAACTTTAATGAGTGCTTAAATATTTTTTTAGAAGAATCAACACGTTCTTTAAAAGCTAATTTTTTAATAAAACTTTCTACGAAAGTATAAAATAAGGCAATTATAGACGTTTTTTCTGGATAATCTATAAAAAACAACACAATTTATCTAGTTCTTTTATTTCTTCGAATCTCATCTATTCAATAAACACTCTCTACAAATGGTAATAATTTTTTTCATGACTGTACAAATAATCTATAAAATAATAATATTTATGATTTTGTATAGAAATCAAATAAATACAAATGAAAAAGTCTTTTAATTCTTTGATTCATTGTATGCTGAACAAATTATATGTAAGTACATTCAAAAAATTGTTCACTGCAAACCAAACAAACGAAAGTTGTGAAATCAATTATCGATAGTCAAGTAATGCAAACAACTCTCGGAAACTACTGTATGACTGTTCTCAGAAATATATTCAAATTTGTTCATCTTTCTGAGCTATAGAAATTAAACACAAGAAAGTACTGAAATCAATTTATTGTAGTCAAGTACCGGCCATAAGTTAATTTGACTGACATAATAGAACTTTTCGTATCTAGCGTGTAAAATTACATTTTACGCCCACATTGTAACTTCAAAATTATTCAGCCAGTGGGCATAAAATACTACTTAGCGCCCAAGAGACCCAATAGCTCACATACTCTTACAAAACTTTATAGAACCTACGCACTTTACGCCCGTGTGGGCGAAAATTATTTTAATTATATAACTATAATGCCTTCTCTTTATTTCTAAAATTCATAAGAATTTTTTTAGATATTTACGAAAAGTCAAAGCCTATATAAAAAAATTACATAGTTACCAACACATCACTATTTTTCATGATTCTTTCTCAATTTTGAACTTTCTATAATATTACGCACCTTGGGAGGAAAAGAGAAGTCTAGAGCTGCTCTAGCAGGGATGGTCCTCCGATCTCCCATACATACTTGGCGGGCCCGACGATTTACAGTTCAAGGTGTAAGACATGGTCATTTTCATATAACTATTCATATGTTTAAAGATCAGATAAAATGTATAAATGGGTTGTTTCTAGATATTAACTACTGATCCGTGAATCTATCACTCTCTTTTTAAATAGAAAGAGCAAACCCGCCTGAAAGTATCATATGAGATCTCATATGTAATCCCATAATATATAAAATTACAGATGACATCGCATATGAGATCTGATACGGGATATGCGATGCCTGAAATTCTCATATGAGATCTTATATGATATTTACACGCGGGAAAAGGATACACAATAGGTTGCTTATAAAACGGTTAGTAAAATGTAAAGCACTTTTAAATAGACTATAAATTTATATGAATTTTTTATTTTATTCTCGTTTAAAAGGACGGACACAATGAAAAATATTGTGGGTAATAAAAGTAAATCATGATTCTGCACATATAGGGATGTTGCACTAACGGTATCAATTAAAAATTAAAGTCAATGTAATTATTTATAGTAGACTTATAGGTATAAATATTGTTAATGAATTTATGCAAAAATTTTGTATTCTATATTTAAGTAGCCCACCGGTAAACTGCAAATCGTCGGGCCCGCCAAGTATGTATGGGAGATCGGAAGACCATCCCTGCTAGAGCAGCTCTAGACTTCTCTTTTCCTCCCAAGGTGCGTAATATTATAGAAAGTTCAAAATTGAGAAAGAATCATGAAAAATAGTGATGTGTTGGTAACTATGTAATTTTTTTATATAGGCTTTGACTTTTCGTAAATATCTAAAAAATTCTCATGAATTTTAGAAATAAAGAGAAGGCATTATAGTTATATAATTAAAATAATTTTCGCCCACACGGGCGTAAAGTGCGTAGGTTCTATAAAGTTTTGTAAGAGTATGTGAGCTATTGGGTCTCTTGGGCGCTAAGTAGTATTTTATGCCCACTGGCTGAATAATTTTGAAGTTACAATGTGGGCGTAAAATGTAATTTTACACGCTAGATACGAAAAGTTCTATTATGTCAGTCAAATTAACTTATGGCCGGTACTTGACTACAATAAATTGATTTCAGTACTTTCTTGTGTTTAATTTCTATAGCTCAGAAAGATGAACAAATTTGAATATATTTCTGAGAACAGTCATACAGTAGTTTCCGAGAGTTGTTTGCATTACTTGACTATCGATAATTGATTTCACAACTTTCGTTTGTTTGGTTTGCAGTGAACAATTTTTTGAATGTACTTACATATAATTTGTTCAGCATACAATGAATCAAAGAATTAAAAGACTTTTTCATTCGTATTTATTTGATTTCTATACAAAATCATAAATATTATTATTTTATAGATTATTTGTACAGTCATGAAAAAAATTATTACCATTTGTAGAGAGTGTTTATTGAATAGATGAGATTCGAAGAAATAAAAGAACTAGATAAATTGTGTTGTTTTTTATAGATTATCCAGAAAAAACGTCTATAATTGCCTTATTTTATACTTTTGTAGAAAGTTTTATTAAAAAATTAGCTTTTAAAGAACGTGTTGATTCTTCTAAAAAAATATTTAAGCACTCATTAAAGTTTTTGGTACTCAGTTTGCCGGATGTTGAGAGAGAGGAAGAGATAGAGAGAGAGAGCCGGAGAGAGAGAGAGCGAGAGAGAGAGAGGTCGGAAAGAGAGGGAGGGAGAGATAGGGTGGGAGGGAGACTAATAGGTACTTGCCTCAGTTTAAACTTTTGTAATATGTTTTTTTAGATAGATTTCACAACTTTTTAAGAGAAAATAATAATTACATAATGTGATAACGTTATGAGAGTTTATTATAGTATATTTTTAATATCATTATTAAATGGCTGTATTGTTATTCATAAAAGTTTTAAATTTGAAGAAACAGTCAAATTTTTCTTCAAGGAGCTCTATAAAATGATTATATTAGTTAAATTTTTTGAAATAATTTAATCAAACATGTATTTTCTTAGGTATGATGATAAATTAACAATATTATTAATTGTAAAATCATATGAAAAAAAACATAATTCTTTTTATTTTTATAGAAAGTTTTTATTTGTACAGTCATGAAAAAAATTATTATCATTTATAGAGAGTGCTTATCAAATAGATGAGATTAGAAGAAATTAAAGGACTAGATAAATTGTGTTGTTAAAACGTAAATAAAATTTTTTTTTAAAAACGTGTTGATTATTTAAAAAAAAATTTTTAAACTCTTATTAAAGTTTTTGGTACAGAGTTTGACGGATGTTGAGAGAGAAAGAAAGAGGGAAGAGAGCGGGAGAAATAGAGGGCGAGAGAGAGGGAAGAAGAAACGGAGGGTGAGTAGATTATACAGAAAAAATGTCTGTACTTGCCTTATTTTATAACTTCGCAGAAAGTTTTATATCAACAATATTATTATTTGTACAGTTAATAATTACATAATGTGATAACGTTATGACAGTTTATTACAGTATATTTTTAATATCATTATTAAATAGTAGTATTGGTATTAACAAAAGTTTTAAATTCGAATGTTCTTTTAAGCTGCTTTTTCTATAGAATGTCTTGTGGGTTCTTTAAATTTGACAGACGTGTAATTTATGTATTTGTTAACAGTTCTACTTATAAACTGTTCAATCAAGATCTTCTTATCCATATGATTCATAAGTTCTGATACTCTGTAAAAATAAAAACAAAATTTCACAAAGTAACAATACTTATTATTATATTAATAACAGTTTTCTACTATATAAAAGTTTGCTACTTATCTGAATATTTATATTTTCATTTCAAAGTACAAATATACTTCTGATCTTGTATGTAATAACCACTGTCGAAGAAAATGAATCTACTATGGAGCGCACCACCTAGACCTCGTCAAAGGCTACCTCGAACACCTGGACCTACTATTACATGCGCCCTGACATCTAAATGCAAAAAACTACGGAGCGCAACACCTAGACATCGTCATCGGCTACCTCGAACACCTGGACCTCCTATTACATTCGCCCTGACATCTAAATGCAAAAAACTACGGAGCGCACCACCTAGACATCGTCATAGGCTACCTGGAACACCTGGAATTCCTGTAAAATACGTCCTGACATATAAATGCAAAAAGCTACGGTGCGCACCTCATCGACTACCCCGAACACCTGGACCATGTATTAGATGCACCCTGAGATCTAATCGCAAAAAATTACGGAGCGCACAACCTAGACTCCATTATTGGCCACCCAAAGACCTAGACCACGCATTCGATGCGTTCCAATACCTAGAGGTAAAAAACTACGAAGCGCACCACCTAGACATCGTCATCGGCTATCTCGAACACCTAGAATTCCTGTACAATGCGCACTGACATATAAATGCAAAAAACTACGGTGCGCACCACCTAGACATCATCCTCGGCTACTCCGAACACCTGGACTTCCTGTAAAATGCGCGCTGACATATAAATGCAAAAAACTACGGTACGCACCACCTAGACATCATCATCGGCTACCCCAAAGACCTAGACCACGGATTCGATGCGTTCCAATACCTAGAGGTAAAAAACTACGAAGCGCACCACCTAGACATCGTCATCGGCTACCTCGAACACCTAGACTTCCTGTAAAATGCGCGCTGACATATAAATGCAAAAAACTACGGTGTTCACCACCTAGACATCATCCTCGGCTACCCCGAACACCTGGACCTCCTATTAGATGCGCCGTGAGATCTAAATGCAAAAAACTACGGAGCGTACCACCTAGACATCGTCATGGGCTACCTCGAATACCTGGACCTCCTATTACATTCGCCCTGACATCTAAATGCAAGAAACTACGGAGCGCACCACCTAGACATCGTCATCGGCTACCTCGAACACCTGGACTTCCTGTAAAATGCGCGCTGACATATAAATGCAAAAAACTACGGTGCGCACCACCTAGACATCATCCTCGGCTACCCCGAACACCTGGACCGCCTATTAGATGCGCCGTGACATCTAAATGCAAAAAACTACGGAGCGCACCACCTAGACATCATCATCGGCTACCCCGAACACCTGGACCACGTATTAGATGCACCCTGAGATCTAATCGCAAAAACCTACGGAGCGCACAACTTAGACTCCATCATCGGCCACCTCAAAGACCTAGACCACGCATTCGATGCGTTCCAATACCTAGAGGTAAAACGCTACGGAGCGCACCACCTAGACATCATCTTCGGCTACCCCGAAGGCTTTACCTCGAGTTCCTCGGGTACAGTTCGGATGAGCCTCGAATTCGCCTGAAGCTAACCGCGGGTGTGCCTCGGATTAGCCTCGGCAGCACCTCGGCTGTACCTCGGCTCGAGCCGCGGCAAATCCGGGGCTGGAGCCGAGGTCCGAGCCGAGGTCCCAGCCGAGGTAAAGCCGAGGTCCGAGCCGAGTTCTAGCCGAGGCTCGACCGAGGTCCAACCGAGGCTCGACCGAGGTCCGAGCCGAGTACTCTATACCTTTGTAAAAGTCTACATTGTTATGACTCATCTCGCGCAATTCGATCTTACATGTGAAGTGTCATGACAGAAATTTTAAAACGTCGATTTCTCGAGAACACGTACAAGTGGGTTAGGTCGTTATTCCGAGAAGCCACAGATATTATGTTCATAATATATGTAAATACATATATAGAGATATATACATAGAGAGAGGTTATGTACTAATAAACATATATACTGTATATAATAAAAAATATACATATGTTTAGGTCTCTTCTTCTCTCCCTCTCTCTCTATCTATATTTTTATCTTTCTCTTTCTTTTGTCTTTCTTTATTATTATACGGCCATTATCACTGCTTAACTCTTCATGGCCATTAATTCCTGGTGATTGTATGTGTGTATATATATATATATATATACATAACATATATGACGTCACAGGAAGTCGGGAAAAACCGGATGCGAGGCTGAATACCATGGAGAAAGTTAAGAAATCGGAAAGCCGACAAAAAAAAAATTCAGTCCCTTATATCTTTTGAATGAGATAATCTTTTTAAATAAAATCTTTTGATTTGAGTAGAGCAATGACATGGCTTTCGATTAAGAGGGATATGTTATATAGTTAAAACTAGCGCAATAGGTGTATAAGCTCATAGAATTTCTCGTACATCCATTTCAATGTATATCATCACGCGGTCGTCCTAAGGCTCTTCTATACTTGCCTTCGGAACGCTCCCGCGTTCCTTGATAAAATCAAAATTTGTAGAACTCTTTAAGGCGTGGTTAAAAGAGGTATATTTTCCTCAAGTTGGACCTAGAAGCATGCTCCTAATTGATTCGTGGAGTGGTCATTGTCCAACGATTGTACAGGAAGTTACGCCACACGATAAAACACTACATCTCAAAATGATACCTACAGGAACGACTGGAAACATACAGCCGTTAGATGTATATGGATTCCGCACATGGAAGAACTATGTTAAACATTTTTCAGACCATGTTTTGCTCATAGACGAAGACTTAAATTTACATTTGAGAAATAATATAATTAAATTAGTCTTTGGTTCATAACCAATTTTCATCTCCACGATATGAAAATCTATTTAAATATTCGTGGTATAAAAGTGGGTATCTTGTGAATCGACCAGGAGATTTCGATGACCCCGTAAGTTACAGTTTCGGAGATTCCTGTGCAACGTATTGTGAGATCAATGGTTGTAATAATGTTGCAATTGTTAGATGTTCGTGGTGTAAAAAATCTTTATGCTTAAAACACTTTTTTGAAAAATATCATTATTGTACAACTTACAATCCATAATGCCTCGAGCTATTCGACAAACAATTACTTTTTTGAGAATACTTTAAATTTTTTTGTAGTAATAGTAATAATAAAACTTGTGTTGTTAAAACAAAAACCATATTTACATTAGTTATCATTTCGTTTTGTATTTTTCTGCAACACGTAACTTTAATTTTTATTATTTTTTTGAAAAAAAATTAATCTCACTAAATTTTGATTATTTACACAATTTTTTCAGAAAAAAATAATAAACACATTTGCCCTCCCTGCTAGAAAAAGTTAGTAGAAGTCGATAAAAATCGATAAGTTTCACCATTGAAGTCAATAAAGTCTCTTAATTTCCTTAAAAAGAGAAAAATAGGGGTTCCTACCCTTAAAATTGAAAGTGATACAGATTTGTGACCTTTTTAATTTTAAGATTTTTAGCGTTAGTTTTCTTAAGGTAGTTACCCCCTAAAAAATAATTTTGGTTAAAACCACGGGACAGGTCAACTTTATTTTTTTAGTTTTCTTTTAAATGGAATCAGTTTTAAGGCGATATATAATTTATTATAATTTTTATAGCTGAAAATTGATGAAAAAAGCTTAGTTTTCTTGAAAAAAAATAGGGGTTGCTACCCTTAAAATTGAAAATAATGCTGTTTTGAAGCCTTTCTTATTTAAAATTTTTAGCGTTGGTTTTATTAAGGTATCTTTATTTATTTCTGAAATAATGAACAAAAAATAAATAAGGGGTAGTTACCCCTCAAAAATAATTTTGGCCAAAACCACGAAACAGGTCAACTTTATTTTTTAATTTTCTTTTAAATGGAATCAGTTTTGAGGCGATATATAATTTATTGTAATTTTTATAGCTGAAAATTGATGAAAAAAGCTTAGTTTTCTTGAAAAAAAAAATAGGGGTTGCTACCCTTAAAATTGAAAGTAATGCTGTTTTGAAGCCTTTCCTATTTTAAAATTTTTAGCGTTGGTTTTATTAAGGTATGTTTATTTATTTCTGAAATAATGAACAAAATATAAATAAGGGATAGTTACCCCCTAAAAAATAATTTTGGCCAAAACCACGAGACAGGTCAACTTTATTTTTTAATTTTCTTTTAAATGGAATCAGTTTTGAGGCAATATATAATTTATTGTAATTTTTATAGCTGAAAATTGATGAAAAAAGCTTAGTTTTCTTGAAAAAAAAAATAGGGGTTGCTACCCTTAAAATTGAAAGTAATGCTATTTTGAAGGCTTTTTTATTCTACAACTTTTGGCGTCGGTTTCATTAAGCTAGTTTTATTCGTTTTTGAAATATTTGTAAAAAACTGTTTTTGAGGGTGAACTTTAGGGGTAGATTTCACCCCCTTAAAGTGTCTATCAGCACGTAAAAAAAATACGTGTCTCTTATTTTTTAATGTACTACAACATATTGCAATATCGTCCAAATCGGCGACTTACACTTGGGGTACCTTCCTTGTAAGTGAGCTCCAACATTGATTAAAGCACTGCATGTTTCTTTAGGCCAACCGGAAAAAGGCCTGGTTTCTAGACCACTGCTCTACATAAACTCATCAAGCAGCATTTTCAGCCAATGCTCCGAGATTATGGTTTTCCGATGGCTCGGTTTTTTGTGCAACTCCTTGACCATTGCGTCGGCGAGACGTTTGCGCCCCTCGTACAGCCAGCGCACAGTGGGGCGAAACAGCATTTTTTTTTTTTTCAAAATAAAATATCTCAACGTAGAAACGACAGATTTTTAATATTTTTTTTTTAAATGTAGGTAATGAGTTGTAGTTTTACGGAAAACTACAGAAATTGCGGCATAACATTTTTTAACCGGCAAATTTTATAAATACGCGGTTTTCCCCGATAAAGGAAAAACTGAGGTATTCATGACGTTGAAAAATCTTCGATAAACAGTATAACATTATGTATACAGGCACGCATGCAGGCACGTACCCACCCACCCACCCACCCACCCACACACACACACACCCACACACACACACACACACACACACACACACACAGATTTCATACTGATATTTCATGATCTACTCGACCGATTTTAACCGGACCGGGCTCATTTTTTTTAGTTTTTTCTTACACAATTGAGGTAAAAATTCTATTTTTAGAAAACCCGATTTTCTTTTTTTATATATATTTTTTAATATTCCGAATTTTAGTTTTCAATTTTTTTACTATTTAAAAGTAATATTGTTTATATATTAAGAACTCCCTCGACGCCGGATAAAATTCTCTAAAATTTAAAAAGAAAGCATGATGTTAGCTAAATTTGTACGAATAAAATATATAATTTTTCTCCGTGTAGAAAAATACCTTAATAAATTTTTAAACCAACAAATTTAATTAATATACTAAAGTTTTTGAAGAAGTAAAATATTTTCTCATTACAATAGTGAAAAATTCAAAATAATAACAAAGTAAAACGAAAAGATTAAGTTATTAGAGCAAATTTATTGGTCTGACATAACTATAAAATTAAAAAGAAAACAACTAAAATTGTCCATCGATTGAAAAATCATCTATTTTTGATCGACTTTACCTTATCAAGATGTATAATTTCGTCTTTCCTAGACGAAAAATTTGGTTTTTGCGTTCCCTCGAAAAGCTCTTAAACGACAAAAAAAATAAACTTTAAAGCTTCAAAAAAGATGGAAAATTCGCTTCTTGTCAAGCATTTCAAAATTGGCAAAATATAGCAAAAAACATTTTTCAAATTTTTAATAGCTATATCTCAGTTTCTATGGCAATTATAGAGGGCTAAAATTTAACAAAGGATATTTTCGTCGGGTATGTGCGTGTTGTACGAGTGTGTCTGTGCGTGCGTGCGTGCGTGCGTGCGTGTGTGTGTGTGTGTGTGTGTGCGTGTGGGTGTGTGTGGGTGGGTGGGTGCGTGCGTGCGTGCGTGTATACGAAATGTTATAGTGATTATCGAAGATTTTTCAATGTCATGAATACCTCAGTTTTTCCTTTATCGGGGAAAACCGTGTATTTATAAAATTTGCTGGTTAAAAAATTTTATGCCGCAATTTTCTGTAGTTTTCCGTAAAACTACAACTCATTACCTACATTTAAAAAAAAATATTAAAAATCGGTCGTTTCTACGTTGAGATATTTTATTTTGAAAAAAAATGCTGTTTGGTCCCACTGTGCGGCGCTGCTGTTCCAGGAGAATCTCCATCGTGAACGATCATTGGCAGGACGGCCGGGAGTTGCCGCACTAGGTTATTTACGTTTGAGGTTAGGATATACGGCGGTTCGCGACGCGATGTACCTAACTCGACGACGCGCGCGCAGCTGTACTACAACCTGCAGCGCATGTGCTTGGGCGTACACACATACGGGCAAGGCCAACAGTGTCACCGCTATTGTCATCGCTCTGCGGCGATGTTACACATTACCCATATGATAATAGGTAATAATCTATTTTTTTTTGCTAATTATGCAAAACGAAGAGTTCATTGCCGTAAGTTTTATAATGCTTTACCTTCCTGCAAAGTTTCAAGTCAAAATATCTATTAGTTTTTGCGTAAACTTTGACATTCACTCAACACCACTTCGAAATTTTTGTCAAAGTTTACGCAAAAACTAATGGATATTTTGACTTGAGGGTGGAGCATGACAGAACTTAGGGCAATGAACTCTTCGTTTTGCATAATTCAGTTTATTTCTTTTTTTATAAAGTGAAAACCGCGGAACCGACTCGGTCAGTAAAAATTGAGTATGGCACCCCCTTAAGTTAAACAGATTAATCACATCGCTGTTGTATATTTCGAAAAGTTATGGAGAGTTCACAGTGCTCTGTTGCAAACCATCTTATATTCTTATCAAATGTCTGTATTGAGTTCTTTTTCCCACTAGCTGTATTAAACTTATTGCGTTATTTTCCCACTAGCTGTATTAAACTTTTTGTGTTATTTTCCCACTAGCTGTATTAAACTTTTTGCGTTATGCGTAATATTCCAAATTAATCTAATCAGATATAATGGAAAAATTTGTTTAATTAGTTTATACATAAGACCATCAAGCCATACTGAATTGAATGCTTGTTCTAAATCTACCAAACACGCACCAACTACTTCCTTGTTATTGAGATGTCAGCACACGTCTGACACCAATTTATTCACTGCATGTACTGTTGACTCCTATAGCACTCAATATTGAATCAATATTGTCTCAATATTGCTTTGACATATTCTCAATATTCGTTAATGTTCCCTCAACGTTAGTATATGGGAGCGTCCAGCAGAAACGGACCACCGAGCGCGCGCGGTGCCTTTTTTCGCGTAAAAGGCGCTCTGTTTAACTTGTTAAGTCTTGAGTGTTGAGGAATCTACTCTTATATGTGTATTGAAATTTGTATGGTTTATCTTCAAATTATATTTGAATGATATATATATATATATATTATATTTTCAATTGATATTTGATTTATATTACCTTTATTCTGGGCGTAGGCTCTCGTAAATAATAAACAGCTGATTAGTTAGATGCACTTTTATTGAAAGATATAAGGTTATAAATAAGACTATGCGATTTACAACTTCTTAACTTTGTTAAACAATATATAATACCGATAGATTATTGAAATTATTGATATAAGAAATTTTCTTCGTAATTAAATGTAGGGTATTTGACCCGTATAAAATATTCGCTTCTCCTCTTGTCGGCTGGAGTGGTACGGAGCTCGCGACTTTTGCACGATTACTGATTTGTGTGTTGAGAGTCGCCGTATTTATTAAGCGGTTAATTTGAGTTAAAGATGATTTTGACGCTGAGTAAAAATCCTTTTTTTAAACAAATTTAGTAAACATTTAAATATCATCCTTTCGATTTCACATTTAAAAGTGCTGATTCTAAACAAAGTTGCGATGAGCGGTTGGTTTCACAAGTTCAGTGGCTCGGTACGTCACGCTGGCTGTTGCGTAGCCGAAATTGCTGTACTGTTAAAATTCGCACTCGCATCGTTTTATGGGTCAAGAAAATTACTGATGAGAAATATGCATGTCAAATGTAATTTATAGGATACGTTACGGACGTAACACCTCCCCCCTTAGACTGTTCAATATCGTAGTGATTCAACAAGTATAATAATAGTTAGCCATCAGTAATTTTCCCTTAGAATAATACAAACTTTAACTTATTTGATTACAATTATAAATACAAACGTTACACTTATTAGATTACAATTATAAATACAAACGTTACATTTATTAGATTACAATTATAAATACAATAGTGTCTTCCGTAAAACTCCCCCCCCTTTTTTTTTTTTTTCCTGCGTTGCATTTTTTCCGATGTGCTGGTTGTTGGGGTCAATAACACCCGTTTTCGCAACGTTATGACTGCAATGACTACGGAATCGCAGTAGACAGGTATGATTTCGTCGAAATTTTGCTGGTTCAACAGAAAATTGTATATAAAATGCGTTGGACGTACAGTGAATGTATTCAGTTCAGGATAATATCAAGATCAACAATGGCACCAGTAATAAGCGTAAGTTACATAATTGATTTTAGTTACATAGTTTTATTTTCGCAATTAATTTTTCTTGATGGTTTTGAAAAAAATAAAAAATTATGTTTTATATTTCAGTGTCATTGCATCCTTTACCAAAGAATCAAGCGATCCTTTTTCCGTATCCGGAATAATTTGTTCCAATCGGGAATGGAGACAGATGGCAGCTACTTCAGACCTTCACTTTCACGATTCTTCACGGTAAGACTTGGAAAAATATTTTTGTAATAGAAAGAATATATATACATATATAAGTATATACATCACTTTCCTATATTTTTGTTTCAGATACCGCAATGGGCAAGACTTGGTTTTGAAGGAAGGGAGAGGATCGTAGGCCTCAATTTCAATATCTCTGAGGTGAAAGAATCCTTGGTGCATGATGGTTCGATTTCCTTAATAAATGGACGATTGCAGCTATCAATGGTGCCGTGCAAAGAAGATGATTTCTATTGTTTGCGAAAGTTATTTTATATCACTGATGTGTATGTAGATTGGAGAGTACGGTTGCGTTTTGTACAAACGCGGTTTGAGATTATATTTTATTTAGGAGATGATATAATTTTTAAAGCTTAGTATATAATTGTTACTATTGATGTATATATCTTGTGATTAATATATGAAAAGAAAAGGAAGGTTATTCTTGTTAAAAATTTTTCTTCATCTCCATTCCTTCTTATCCCTTGTTTTCCCATTAATGAAATAGATGGTCGACGGTAACCTTAGTTTTTTTCGCTGATTGATTTTAATACCTTAGAATTATGAAATATTTAAACTAAAATTATAAATATATTAAAATTTGTCTTTGTATAAAAATAGTTAACGATGAAAAACTATGAAATTGTTCTGACTACAGATAGATTTTCAAACTCCTAATGTAAGACTCAAAAATAATTATTCGATAATTTTGTGAATATTGAAAAGTAAAATAAATTTTCAATCATAATATTACACGTTTTAATTCTCGATTCTCATGTTAAGTGATATCGATCAATTTTCTTTGCGCCCTTAAGGTCGGCATTTTATTTTATTAAATGAAATAAATATTATTCACATTTGTTGGGGTTTAGTTACATCATATTTCCTCCCCCCTTAAGATAATATTTATTTCATGAAAGGATTGACATTTTAGAATTTTAAAATCAAATAAAATTTTAAATCAAATTTCAAATATAGATACTGATGTAGAACTTCCGTCATTTTGTGCATTCATAGATGGAGCTGTTAATGGGATTGGGGGTAAAGGTCTAAACTTTTTGAATTTTGGTGTTTTTGGTGGTTGAAGTTCAAATTCTACCCTTTTTTGAATTGTTGAGTTTTTTAGAATAGGATTAGATATAATTGGTCTTTGGACTCTTACCTCTTGTAATTCAATCTCTTCTCTAGCTGATTTTCTTATATTCTGTTCAACGTTATTTTTATTTAATGCTACCAGCAGGTGGGTCACTGAACTAAAGATGGCTCCGAGTAACTTCGTTGACCATCCGTATAATGTGTGTAGAGCACATCCTCGTATTATTAAGTCAACCATCATTTTAATGAGTTGGCATATTAGAAGTGTCATTATTATTCCAGAACTTATCATGCCGTATTCCTCGTACTTTTTAACAATTTTATTCCAGGTGCTTTCGGCAATATGCGACAGTGTGTTTTCTGTAAGAAGATTTTTCATAATATCATCCTTTACAGAACTTGAACTCTGTGTGATATGTTATTGTATTGATAATTGCTTTTTTCTCAAGTGGGAAGAGTAATCTTTTCTCGAATTTCTCTAAATCTTGCTGAGAGTAAATTCCACTGGGGGCCAGTGAGCTTAGCTTTTCTGGTTCCCAGTCCTTTGATATCCGTGTTTTAAAAATTGTAATATTTTTTTCTATTATTCTTGGTTTCGGCAGCATATTTATCCAATTTCCATCTATCTTATAGTAAGGAGGAATTATGGTGTCGCAGTCAACTTATGTTCCTGTTTTCACCAATATATGTGTTTTTGGTGTAAGGAACCATGTTGTGTTACCTGCTACAACTGGAAGTTCTTCGTAACATTCCTTGGTGTGATGTATTTTCACATTTGTGGGCGTACATTTTATTATATGTACAGCCTCTCCTGCAAGTTTGGCGAGGTATCCTGGTTTTTGCATTATATTGTAGGCAAACTCGTCTGGGGAATTTGATGCTAATGATAAGGAATTTTGAATTTCCCTCCTTTCTACTTCGCACATTTTTGTCAACATATTTAAATATATACTTTTAAATTGCATTCTAAAATGTCTTTCTACGTGTACAAATTTTGCATTAATGTAAGAAAAAATATTTATATTGACATAATCTCTTTCTTGTCTAATATCGTTATCAAATAAAATATTATCTACTTTTTCATAAATAAACAATTTTGGGTGTTTTGTTTTCGTGATTATTCGATTGCAGAATTTAATTTTTTCGATCGCTGTTAATGAGAAAGATAAATCGTATGTATTTACAGTATAGATAATTTCATTATTTCGAGATAAAGTCTTTGTTACAGTACCACTATATAAAGTATCATATTTATTGTTAAGGCAATTTTCCTCTGAGAAATGTGTCCAAAATGTATAACCTGCTTGTATGTCTATGCAATGTTCGTCGGAGAATTTGCAAACTGTTCCTGAACTTAAGTGTATTTTGTTATTATTCAGATTAACTTTTGCATATTCTTCGGTAAGTGTAATTTTTATAATACCCTGAACAAGAACTTTATCCCAACTTCCGTAGCTATCAGCATATGTCCCTCCTGAACACGATCTTTCTGTTACTTTTCCCGCGAGGTCAATTCCTACGGTTTTTGTTTCGTTTACTCTAATGTCGGCTATAGTGTGTGAGTTATCATATTTAAATATTCCAGTTTCATGAATAAATTTACATCTTTCTGCACTAACTTCATATAAATATTCTTGTAATCCGTTTTCTACAGGCCCTAGATGACTAAACATTCCGCAATTATAAATTGTACGAGAAATTTCGATTTTGCATTGAATAACTCTACTATTTTTAAATTCCGCTAACTGTGTTTGATATCTGTAGATCATCCTCGTGGAAATCGCATTCTCCTGTGTCCACTAATGAGTATGTCGATACTGCTGGATCTGCTGAACCGCAATTAAAACCAATAATTGCGTGATTTTCTTTAAAAAGCGTTAGAAGTACAATGATTGAAAGATACATGGTGTCCAGTTCCTGTAAGATAATTATGTTACAATTTTTCAATATTAACAAGGCTTAATTTATTTGTGTGGACTGTTTTTGCCTTTCCTTTATAGTCTTTGACAACATTATTATTTTCATTTACCTTAATAATGTCAAAAGGGCCATGATAATGATCTTTTTCAAGTTTCCCTGGTTTAGGTTCCTTGATCAACCATACTTTATCTCCCATTTTAAATTCTCTTGGGTTAATAAATCTGTCATAATATATCTTTGATTTTTCTTTTGACATTATTAATCTTTGTTTTGCTATTAAGGCAATTTCTCTCATATTATTAATCAGTTTTTCTAAATATCCATTATAGGACGGTAATAATTCTGATTTTTTTACTGGTTCGCTAGACGGAATTCTAGCAGGACAGGCAAAAACTAGTTCATATGGTGTGAATTGATGGCTAGTATGTACACTAGTATTATAATGAAATTGTGCAAAATCCAATAGTTCATCCCATTCATATTTCTTTGTAGAAAAATTTTTTAAATATTCACATAACGGGTGGTGTGCTCTTTCTAATGAACCATTAGATTGCGGCGAGAAGACTGTAGTTTCAATTTTATCAAATTTAAACCTTTTAGCTATCTGTTTCATTATTTTACTCGTGAAATTTGCCCCTCTATCGGTTAGTACTATCTTTGGACATCCAAATATACATATAAATCTTTTTATAAAAGCATCTGAAACCGATTCTGCTGTTTGATGTTTTAAACATACTAAAATTACAAATTTTGATAATTGATCTTGTATAGATAAAATATATTTATTATTATTTTTAGTAATGTTAAATGGTCCTACAATATCCATTGCGATTTTATCGAATGTTTTCCCCGGTGTATCTGTGATAATCATTGATTGTTTAGTCTTTTTCCGCTTTAATTTATTTCTTTGACAATCTTCGCATTTTTTTATTCTGTTTTGGATGTCTGATTTTAAGTTTTCCCAAAAATATTTTTCCTTAAGTCTATTGTATGTTCTATTTACACCTGAATGTCCTCCTATCATAGAGGAGTGATACATGTTAAAAATTTTATCCCTGTCTTCAATTTTTACATATTCAATATTATTTAAACATATTATTACCTTTATATTTGTATTGCTAAATATTTCTTTTAATACTTCCTCTATTTCTAACCAATTTATATTTAAAATTTCTATATCTCTAGAAATACTATAAATACATATATTCTTAGTAATTAATAATTCTTTTAATTGATTAAATAATTTCGCTAAATTTTCTTTTATTAATTTACATGATACGTACGTATCTATGTATAACATAAATAGTTTTTTATTCTCTATATTTATTATATCTATACTATCTTTTGTAAGTGATAGTTTTGGTTTTATGTTTTTATTTTGAATTAATATTTCTGTATTTTTATCTAGCGATTTTCCGTTCAAGTTTATTAAATTAACAATATTATCCTTTCTGAATTGTATTGAATTTTTAGAATAAACGATATTGTTATTTTTCGGCGTGTTTTCTTTATTTTCATCAACTTTCACCTCTTTTTTACCCGCAGTTGTATTTTTTTTATTATTTTTCCTCGGTCTGCCCTTCTTTCCCGTTGTTTTCTGTCTGTCTTCGTTCATTATTTTGATTTTGTCATCATTACTAAGGATTTTCGGTTGCTCACTATTTTTATTCAATATTTGTCTATTTTGTGCTCTTGTAACTACGAATAATTCTATCGGATTTCTGGATAGTGCGTCAGCATTTGCGTTCTGTTTCCCCGGCTTGTATACGATATCAAATTCGTGATCTGATAATTTCAGTCTCCATTTTTGGACTCTTGTATTATTATCAGCTGATTTTAACCATAACAAAGGTTTGTGGTCTGTAACTATTGTAAACTTATTACCATAAACATAATTTCTAAATGTTTTTATTGCAAACATTATAGCTAACGCTTCTTTTTCATATGTATGGTATTTGGTTTCGGCTTTATGCAAATTTCTCGATGCGTAAGCTATTGCTGGGTCTTTGTCAATTGCGCCTTGCGACAAAACTGCACCTAAAGCAAAATTTGAAGCATCCGTTGTAATAATGAATGGTTCGTCAAAACGTGGATATTCTAAGATTGGTGCTGTGCATAATAATTCTTTAATTTCCTCAAAGGCTTTTTGTTGGTCTTTTTCCCAATGAAACTTCACGTCTTTTTCTAGCAATATATTTAAGGGTTTTGTTACTTTTGCGTAATTTTTTATAAATCTTCTATAGTAACCTGAAAGCCCTAGAAACTCTCTAATATTTTTAATATTTTTCGGTGTAGGAAAGTTCTTTACTGCTTCTATTTTCTTTGGATCAGGTTTTATTCCGTGTTCACTAATAATGTGACCTAAATAACATACTTCTTTTTTAAAAAATTCACATTTTTCTGGTTCTAATGTTAAATTCGCTTCTCGTAATTTTTGTGCAACTGTATTGAATCTTTCGTTGGCTTCTGTCATAGTTTCGCCAAAAATAATTATATCGTCGATGAATACGAAGCATATCTTACCGATTAAATCGCCTAAGACTGTATTTAAAACTCTTTGAAATGTACGCGGTGAGTTTCTTAATCCGAAAGGTAATACTCGAAATTCAAAACGTCCCAATGGGTTGATGCTAAATGCAGTTTTATGTATATCACTTGGTTTCATAGGAATTTGGTGAAATCCCGACTTTAAATCTATAACGTGATAAAACTTAGTTTTCCCCAATTGATCGAATATTTCTGTAATGTTTGGGAGTAAATATGGATCTGGAATTGTCTTTTCGTTTAGTTTTCTGTAATCTATTACTAAACGCCATCGTTTTTTTCCGTCTGCTAACTGTTTTTTTGCTACAATCCATGCTGGAGCGTTAAAAGCACTTTTTGAGTTTCGAACTAGGTCATTTGTTATTAATTTTTGAGTTTCCTCTATCGCGATTTCTTTTAATTTATGAGGTAAAGGAAATTGCTTTACGTATACGGGTTTATCATCTGTTAAATTTATTTCATGTTGTTCTACATTACATGATCCTAAAGTGTCTCCCTCTAGCCAAAATATATCCTTATTTTTCAATACTAGATCCTTAATCATTGTTTTACTATTTCCAGGCAAGTTTTCGTAACATATTTTTTCTAATAATCTTTCTTCTCTATTATATTCTTTAAAATCTTGTACTGACTCATTTTTTCCTATAAAATTTATTGATCCCAAATTTAAAATTTCATTTTCATCTATTTTAAAGTCTTCTGTTATCTGAAAGCCTTCAGGTAAATTGTCTATTTCATAAGATATAAAGCTATATTCTTTTTCATTTCCATAGAGTTTATTATAATCTTCTAAATCTACTTCAATCTTTTTATTCATTATTGTCAAAAATTGTTTATAATCTGTTGATTCGATTTCCTCAAAATCGATTGCTTGGTCATTATTTTCAAAAGCAATATTAATATTATTTATTAATGACTTAATATTATTTTCGTCATTTTCCAAAATTTCCTCATAATGTAAATCATTTATATTTTCTGGTAGAATTTCATTTAACATTTTTTTTGTAAATCCTTTCCTTCTGCATTTAATATTGGAATCGTATTTAAAATTTTCATAACGTCATCATATAATGTTATTTCTGAATTTATATTTACTTCATTTTTATTGATTAACTCAGGTTCATAAGATATTAAACAAGATGATTTCTCCATTTCATCCTCAATTTGAAAATTTTCAGTTTTTTCGTTTATTTGTATTACTTGTTCGCAATTTTCATGAATTATGGTATTAAGCTTTGTTTTTCGTCCGTATTTTCTAACATTTTCTTTAAAACTTCCTTCTGTTCTATTGTTATTCTTGATTTTAATTCTTTATCCGTTTTTTGTGATTTTTCAGATACTGTATTAAGATTATGATTTAATTTATGGGCTGCTTTCAGTTTGATCTTACTATGATTTATTTGTAAATAGCCCTCGTCTAGTCTTAATTTTTGTTCAGTAAGAATTTTGATTCCTAAAATCCCGTCGTAAGGTAAACAAAAATTTGGTGGTGCTACATGGAAATCAATATTCAGTCCATTTATATTCATTTTAATTACTCCTAATGTTTCAATTGTTTTATCTGTAATACCAGATAAATGAATTTTCCTATTTTCTAAAATTATATTAGAAGGTATCTGATTTCCCTTGATAATATTTAACTGAGCCCTACTATCTACAAGTAAATTACATTTTTTATTTGTGTAGTGGTTTTCTATTTCGATATACTGCAGTGAGTTTTCTAATTTCAGAAAATACATTGCAATTTTGGTTGCTGCTATTCTTTCTTGTGTTTTTTCATTTTTAATACTATTTATTTCAAAATCACTTAAATTTATTTCTTTATTATTTATAATTTCTGATCTATTTATTGCCTTATTTTTCTTCATGTTTTCCGTAATATTCTTTAAATTCTTTGTAATCAATAAATCGATGTCCGTGTCTTTCCCTCCGTTGGTGATACCATCACTATTAAATGTATCTACTTTAATATCTGCGCTATCTTTGAGTGGTTTTTTGTTAATTCTTCTAGTCCACTCATTTCCAGAAGAATTTGTTAGTTTTCCGAAGTTTGTTGATTAAGTGCTGATCGTGACGCACATTCCTCAGTTGTGTGATTCGTGTTTTTACAAATTTTACAAAATTTATCTAATTTATTTTGTAGCATCTTGATTTCATGGCAATTGTTTATTTGATGTCCATTTTTATTGCAAAAAGAGCATTTAATTTGTGCCGTCAGATTTTTTAATTTTCTACAATCTTCCAATGTATGCCCGGTGAAATTACAATATTCGCATTTTATACTTTGTGTATTAAAGTTCGCCCGATAATTACTGTTTGAATTCCTTGAAAAATGATTGCTGTTCTGGTTATTTGTTCAGAAAAATCCATTCCTATTTTTATCTCGATGTTCATAGGATTTATTTAAGGCATTGTAATTGTTACTTGGGAATGTACATTGTTGGTTATTGCTTATTTTCCTACAAGTTTTTGCTGAATGCCCCGGCATCTCGCAAAATTGACAAACTTCTTTATTCTGAGAGTTTTGTTGTCTATTTTGCATAATTAAAACTTTTACGTTCTCGCAATCCGCGGTTTCGTGACCTTCATCTGCACATATCGCGCACCATATCGTTCCTTTGTTTATCGTGCAGTATTTCATTAAATGCCCGAGGTTGTTGCACCTCTTACACAATACTGACGGGCAATTTTTAGCTGTGTGTGACGCGCTGCCACAGGCGTCGCATACTTCCGTAATTCTTACCGAATTATTGCACGTAAGCGGATCGTATCCTCTTTCCTTACATCTCCAACACAGCTCGTATTCTGTAATAGTAGGACATTGCGTAACCTCGTGCCCCATATTTTGGCAGTATTGACAATGATTACTCTGCATCTTATTTAACTTACACGCATCTATTGAGTGGTCTTCCGTACTACACAATTTGCAAATTAACGTGCTTAGCTGTTCTGCAATGATATGATACGTGTTCCTTACTTTTGCAATAAACACATGAAGCTTTCATGCAAAATAATGCTTCGTGATTTATTTTCTTACATAATTGGCAAAAAACTTGTTTAATTGTGTTTGGAATTGGAGTTTCGAAATTAAACAATATGCTTGTAGTATCATTTCTTAAGCTATTTTGCTTTTTTAAGTTTGATTCTATTTCAATTGCTTTTTGTACTGCGTTATCCATGTCTTGGTGTTCTCCGAGTTCGATTCTAATTTCTTGTTTTAATCCTTTTTTAAAACTACTGAGTATGTCGGTTTTTAATCTAGTTTTATATTCTGTTAGAATTTCTCCTGTTACATTAGGTTCTAATTTTTTTAATTCTATTATTTGTGTACCCAACACTCGTAATTTGTTTGCAAAACATAGTACATCTTCATCTGATTTTTGAATTTGTTGTGTTAGGTTTCCGTATAATGGATGTATATTATCCGTTGATGGATATATTTTACGCATTGTTTTAATAAAAGTTTCAATACTTTCAATTTCTACATTTGCTAATGCTTTATAAATTTCTCCTTTGAGCTTTATTTTGAGGATCTGTACTAGGTTCGATTCATCATTATTCGATATTATTCTTTTTGCTTGTTTTAATTTTTCTATATATTCCGCTAGTTGGATATTTTTCCCGTCAAAATCCGGTACTAACTTTGCAACTTCTTTAAGTGGTAATTTTAATGCTTGATTTGCCATTTCTGGTTCTAGATTTATTAAATCTTCGTTTATTTGAATTTCTGGCTGTTCGTTATTACTTGTATTATCTCTAGCCAAAATCAAACTTTGTTCATAAAAAAATCCTTCTATATCGGTGTAGTCGTGTTGCCTACCGTTTTCTACATATATTGATTCTTCAAAAAATGCTGGGCTCTGACTTGGTGTGTTTGGAGTATGAAAATTTGTTGGTGATAATATATCCCGTTTTATTTCCGGAATAAAAAGATTATTTATATTTTTATTTGATATATCTTGTTTTTGTGTGGGGTTTTTAATATTCTGTTTTTTGACTGAATGTTGTGCATCTAGTTCGTTATGGTCTATTTTTGAAGTTGATGGAAATGAAAGTATTTCCTCATTTTCCTGTGTTTTTGAGTTAATGTAGATATCCGATGAAGTTCTATTTAATTGTGTATTTGGAGGTGATCTTGGTACTTTTGGCCTTCTTTCAAAAATGTTCGTTTGTTTATTTATATCATCTACTTGCTTTTTAAGTTCTGGATTTCTTTGGGTAGTCCGTCTGGTTATAATCCCTTCGTTTCCCTTATTTTCTATACCTTTCTGATTTGACATGACATATTACTTCTTTGTTTATACTATACTTAATATATCTTTTAAAATATGTTTTTATTATTAATTCCACTATTTTTCTGTATATATTTTGTAATTGTTTATTTCACAATATAATTTATTTATTTATTTGTCACTTTTATAAATTTTTTCCTTTGCTTAGTTTTTAGTGTTTTATTTTTTATTGTTTAAACTGTAATGTTTATTTATGCAATTTTTATTTAATTGATCAATTTGTTTAATATTATTATTCGTTTTCTTGAGCTGCGTTGATCATTATTCTATGTTTATTTTTCATGTGCTGTATTTTCGATTTATGTGATCGTTGTTCTTAATTTTTTTTGTAATTATAATTTGTCTTTATGATATTTTGTTTTATCTATTGTAGTATTTTCTTTTGGTTTTACTTTTATATCTTTTTATTATTGATTTTTTTCAATTTCTTACTTGTATTAGACTGCTATTTTCGCGTAATATATCTTGAATTCACTCTGTAAATTTATCTTTTCACTTGCTATTTCAGCTATAATTTGTTATATAATTTGTTGTTAAAAATTTTTCTTACTTCTTTGTTTTATTACTCCTTGTAGTGTCATAACTTTTTTCGTTTGTATTTTTATTTTTCAATTTTCTAATCTGTGTTAGACTGTATTTGTATTTTGCGTAATATATTTTTCAAAAATGTCATTTGTTTTGTAGAAATTTTTCTTATTTCCGTATTTATCATTTGTTGAATACTTGTTAATAACTCGGCGAGCCGTACTTGCTTATCTTCCGAAATTTGGGCGATTCATGCTACAATGATCCCCCCAACTTCTTACTGCAAAGCAAGAAGCTCGGACTTATTCTATGTTAGTTGTATTTATATAAGAATATTTTCCTCGTCTTTCAAGAGCTTATTTTATCTACTTTAAAACATTTAAAGTTTGATTTAGCCGATCTAACGAACTTTTCGTTCGACTGTGTACTGGAACCAATGTGACGTTCCGAAAAATAGTTATTTTATTTCTTTTATTTTAAATAGTCTAGTGAACTAATTTTCGATCGGTACCGGAACCACTGTTAAGTTCCGGAGAAAAGTTATTTTTATTCTTTAATTTGAAATAGTCTAGTGAACGATTGTTCGATCGGTACCGGAACCACTGTTAAGTCTTGAGTGTCGAGGAATCTACTCTTATATGTGTATTGAAATTTGTATGGTTTATCTTCAAATTATATTTGAATGATATATATATATATATATATATATATATATATATATATATATATATATATATATATATATTATATTTTCAATTAATATTTGATTTATATTACCTTTATTCTGGGCGTAGGCTCTCGTAAATAATAAACAGCTGATTAGTTAGATGCACTTTTATTGAAAGATATAAGGTTATAAATAAGACTATGCGATTTACAACTTATTAACTTTGTTAAACAATATATAATACCGATAGATTATTGAAATTATTGATATAAGAAATTCTCTTCGTAATTGAATATAGGGTATTTGACCCGTATAAAATATTCGCTTCTCCTCTTGTCGGCTGGAGTGGTACGGAGCTCGCGACTTTTGCACGATTACTGATTTGTGTGTTGAGAGTCGCCGTATTTATTAAGCGGTTAATTTGGGTTAAAGATGATTTTGACGCTGAGTAAAAATCCTTTTTTTAAACAAATTTAGTAAACATTTAAATATCATCCTTTCGATTTCACATTTAAAAGTGCTGATTCTAAACAAAGTTGCGATGAGCGGTTGGTTTCACAAGGTCAGTGGCTCGCTACGTCATGCTGGCTGTTGTGTAGCGGAAATTGCTGTACTTTTAAAATTCGCACTCGCATCGTTTTATGGGTCAAGAAAATTACTGATGAGAAATATGCATGTCAAATGTAATTTATAGGATACGTTACGGACGTAACAAACTCGTTCATAATCGTATGCTGCGTCTTCGAAAAAAAAACCAAGGACCTATATCGATAGATTTTTTCCTGCTCTTTCCAATGGTGCCATTGTTTTTATTGCGAAACGCTTTCTTCCGGACGAAAACTCGAGTTGAATATTGAATGCCATTTTTCTTAAAGTATATCATGTTTTTTTTCAAAATAAACTACACCATTGGAAAGTACGACTCTTAAGCTTCAAAACCCTATCTTGGAGAAGTTGGAGAAATAAAGGGTTTAAAAGTAATAACATGAAAAAGACAGCGCCGAGGATCCGCGCGAGCCCCTCGCGTCCGTGCGTACGGCACGTTTAAGTGCACGCTCTATTCAATTCGCTAATAATCGTGTACCAAGTCTCTGAAAAAAAGAACTAAGGACATATATCGATAGATTTTCAGCGTCAGAAGATTCTCAATTATATCCACCGATCAAAAAAGAAAAAGTACTTAAAACTCAAACAAAGAAAGAAGCGGATGCCGCAAAAAGGACAATTCTTATAAAATAAAAAAAAATGTAAAAAAATTAGAATTTAAAGGAAAAGGTAATATTGTTATGCCAGATTAAACAATCTATAAGGTTATTTGAAATTTCTGTTTCACTACTTTCAGTGCGTTCATGGATATTTTTATGTTTAATATATTATGTTTTTCAAATTTTGTTATATAAATGAACAAAATTCATTGTAATATTATACTAACTGTTACAACTAGATCCACAAAATTATGTCCACGCATTGGCATTGTAAGTTACAAAACATTTTATATTTACAAAAAAGAAAGGGCGAAATAGCACATCGCGTGTATTAATCCGCCCTTGAGCATACCGTAAAAAGTTCGGGCAGCCGCTGTCTTTTTGATATTACTATTTTTAAACTTTTCATGTTTCAACTTAAAAATATAATATTTTATAGTTTAAAACTTGTACTTTTGAAGAATATAATTCATTCTGAAGAAAAGACTGATATTTTATTGAAAAAATAGAGTTTAAACATTCAAATGGAATTTTCAACTAGAAGGAAGGATTTCGGAATAAAAATAATAGCACCATTGGAAAGAGCAGGAAAAAATCTATCGATATATGTCCTTAGTTCTTTTTTCAGAGACTTGGTACACGATTATTAGCGAATTGAATAGAGCGTGCACGGACGCGAGGGGCTCGCGCGGACCCTCGGCGCTGTCTTTTTCATGTTGTTACTTTTAAACCCTTTATTTCTCCAACTTCTCCAAGATAGGGCTTTGAAGCTTAAGAGTTGTACTTTCCAATGTTGTAGTTTATTTTGAAAAAAAACATGATATACTTTGAGAAAAATGGCTTTCAATATTCAACTCGAGTTTTCATCCGAAAGAACGCGTTTCGCAATAAAAACAATGGCGCAATTGGAAAGAGCAGAAAAAAATCTATCGATATAGGTCCTTGGCTTTTTTTTCGAAGACGCAGCATACGATTATGAGCGAGTTAAACAGAGCGCCTTTTACGCGAAAAAAGGCACCGCACGCGCTCAGTGCCCGTTTCTGCTGGACGCTCTCATATATGGATGCGACCATGGAGCAATATTGCACCAAACAATGATTTCCGTTTTTCCATTGCTTTTGTCAAATGATGGATTAGGCTATCCATGAGAGCAATATTGCAGCAATATTCGTCCAACATTTGACAACGCCTGAGAAATATTGAGTATATTTATAATTACACTTTTTGCAGACAAGGCTTGCCTTGTTTTTGATATCCTCTTCACAATGGGGACTCAAAATTTTACGCCTTATCTATGTGAAATAAATAAATTTCGATTTAAAAATTGATTTTAAAACATAAACACTTAAAATTTAATGTTTCTCTATAATGGTATTGAGTCTTTGGGGAATATTGTTGCAGTATTTCAAAATGGAAAGAAAAATCTGCAAAAAGTATAATTATAAATATATCCAATATTTCTCAGACGTTGTCAAATATTGGACGAATATTGCTGCAATATTGCTATCATGGATAGCCTAACCCATCATTTTACAAAAGCAATGGAAAAACGGAAATCATGGTTTGCAGCAATATTGCTCCATGGTTGCATCCATGTAGGGAACATTAGCGAATATGTCGAAGCAACATTGAGGCAATATTGCTCCAATATTGAGTGTTATAGGGGGAATGGTTTCTCTTAAAGCCAAATTGATTCTCTGGAATCAGTTTTTCCTTCTTACATAGTATGGTGATTTTCATTTATCACCCTTTCGAAGATCTTACTTATTGTCGGGAGCATGCTGATCGGTCTGAGATTATTGGGATCCGATGGTTCTTTACCTTTTTTTTTAAAGATCTGTAACTTTAGTGATCTTCCAACTATCTGGGAAGTACCCATTGTTAATGGCATTATTAAATATGACAGTATAGTCTCTTATTAAAGCTAAAGTAACATTTTTTACAACTATATTAGGTATATTATCACAACCTGTAGAAATTTTATTGCTTTGCCAGCGCATTAACTTATTGACTATGTGGAAGTTTATAAGAAGCCCATCTTCATGTATGATTGGTTTGGTTGCTGGGTTCCTATCAGAAAATACACAAATCGTGCTGCTGTTTTCACACTGGGAATGAAATTTCTGAATTACCTTGTTGATAACTCTCTTATGTGGATCATCTGTGATCTCTTTTTTGGCGTTCATACTTTCAAACGTAGACACACTACATTTAATTTATCTTCATCCTCTTCTATCAAAAAGAATTTATTATCTGAACTTTTATTTAACATATTTGGGTTCAATACTATCCTATTTAAAATGTCTGTATTGGGAATTGCAATTTTCAATGTATCCAAGGTAATTTCATCTTTATGTCTCAAGATTTTGTTCACTTTAGGGAAAAATTTATCCGGGCTTCTGTGATCGATTTTTGAAATGGCTTTATACCAATATGCACGTATTGCTTTCTTAAATGCATTATCCAAATCATCATTAATTTTTTTTAATAATTCTTCACAAATAATTTGTTTAAATATACTGTCTGCATCCTTTTTAAATTTCAGTTTCTATAGTTATGTAATCAAATAACTTGTCTGTGTTTGCAACTTCTTAATTTTTTTGTTTATATATTTGTCTGTAGAGTTTCTATATTTTTTTGTTGATGCTGCTTGTTTAATCGTGTCACAGATACATCAGATGTTAGTTAACAGCTGCTAATTTGATGTTAAAGGTATAACGCCATGCATTTTTGTATTAAATAGTTGAGGACGATCTTTGGAGGCAAAATGAAATGATCTTAGTTCTTTATGGCAACGTTTCGTTGGCTTAGTACGCCAACCTCATCAGGCCTTTATTCAAAACACAGAAATAAATTAACATATAAAATTTTTTTTAAAGACAATTAAAAAACGAAGTATAAATACAAAAATCAACCTTACCGAAATTATAAACGTATATATCATACGTCGATTAGATCTTATTCTCGACTGAAAACAATAACACGTACACTGTATTTATTATCGCTGGACGATGTTTACATAAAGAATTATGCAGCATCAAGTTCGTTAATAATAGGAAAATACATTGTACTTAGTCTTCTTTTATCTTCCTTTTTATTAATACTATTTCGATTGCTTTTTATATAGATCATTTCGGAAATCAGTCTTTTTTTGTAATTGCTTACAAAATCTAAGACGGATGTATTTTCCCAATCGACCTCATGTTTGTTTCCTAATAGATGTGTACTAACAACAGACTCTTTATTTTTGTTTGTTTTATATTCATTAATGCGTGTGTGTTACGATCTTTTAATTTCTCCTATGTATGTAGCAGAGCAATTTAGGCAATCAAATTTATACACCACATTAGTACGATCCCATTTTTTGGTTATGTCTTTGCCTAACCGAATGATCGAAGACAAACTTTTATTCAATAATGGGATTGTACAAATGTTATAAGATTTTAACATATTAGATAGACTATTAAAATCTTTGTTAAACGGTAAAAACAATTTTGGTAATTTTTCATAGCAATTTTGGTGCGTATTATATCCACGTGCCATACGAAAACTAACACAACTTTTTTGCGGAAAAGTAACACATTTCCAAAATTTCGGACGAAAAATAACACATTTCAATAATTCCAGACGAAAAATAATACATTTTCGGAATTTCGGACGAAAACTAACACATTTAGATTTTTTATAATAGATTTTTGTGTTTAAAGACGTTATAACCTCTCTCTTCCACAAAAGTCTACGTTACAAACACGATTTTCAACAATTTTTTTCTCGAAAACCACGTAGACAAAAATTCTCAAAAAATTCATTTAATCGTGTTTTTAACTAAGGAATAACATAAAATTTTCAAGTCGATCTCTGCGTTTCGCCGAGACTAACAGTCGCTAGAATCACTATTAATTAATATTTTCGACATCGCTGAGTACAAATCTGACATTATTATTTTGTTTAATGAAGTAGAAGGAACATTGAATAAAATGTCGATTTAACTGAATATTCATTAAAATGGATTGCGGACAGTTTATTCATGAAAGTTCTTTTGTATCATACTGTTATATATTTTTTATATATATTATTACTTTAAGAAATTATAAAGAAAGTACGTAATACAACATGATGATTGTATTTTTAAGGCCTTACAGTCATCCACAATCAAGAAAACCATTTACTGTGTATTTTAAATGGTAATATATAATGGTACCATTGTGCGCACGATGTTATTCTATAAAAACGTTTTTTCTTTGTTATTCGATCTCCTATGCTTCTCCTGTCTCCAAATGTCTATTTTTTCCCCAGAAAAATCTTCAAATACTGTTCTTGTACATAAAAGCGTAGCGAGTGAATTTTCTTTTCTTTTCGAATTACGCGCCTTAGTGTAGTAGAATATAGAGGGCGTAGAAAGCGCATGCGCGAAAGCTTTGGCGGAAGCTCGGACGAGCGTTAAGAAAAAAGGCGCGGGCAGACCGGTACGGGCGTCCGTCGAACGTGAGTGACTCGTGAAGCACTTTTAGTCGCGAGAACGTTGTAGTTGTCACTCCGCGACAGTTCTTTGAGGCCATCGCGTCTGATTGCTTAGTGTATGCGGTGTGTGCGGTTATTGTGAATGGACGAGAGACATTAGGCTGCCTTGTGGAGTGAATCTACGCACTGGGAACTCCGGTCGCGACAGCTGAGCGAGCTGTCCTGAGCCGTTGGCAGGGCGAGGGCTGAATCCGTTCCCGAGACGTCGGAGGCACTGCCACGCGCTGGGGCTTAGCCACCCGGGGAGCCTCCAGCCTATACTCCGGCGACCTGACCCGGAAGAGCGGGCGGCACGGACCTTCCGAACACACGATCTGCGGCGTCAATGCTTGGGCTGTTCCCAGCACGCGTAAGTAGGAGTGCTCTCCAATCTTATAAAGATTGTTCTGACGCGTACGGTTAGAAAATAAGTTTTGATTGTACCCATATTTGTATATACTTGTTCTAATAAATTCAGCACTCCATTGCTCGGGGTTTCCCTCTGCTCCGTGAGGGTTTTTACGCCTAAGCAAGCGGGCCTTCCTGATTTGTTTCCCGCGAAAATTTGTGTTTTATTTACAGACCCGATTACTCATTCCTATTCCTGTTTTAGTGACTGGAAGGCCATAAACACGAAAATTCTAGAGTTACGTTTTTAACTATATTTAAAGTGATTCGATTACTTATGGAAGAAAAGAATTTTTTCAAATCGTAAATCAAATGTCTTAGTTTTTGTCCGAAATTTCTTAAATGTGTTACTTTTCGTACGAAATTGTTCAAAGGTGCTAGTTTTCGTCCGAAATATCTTAAATGTGTTACTTTTCGTCCGAAATTGTTCAAATGTGTTAGTTTTCGTATGAAATCCTAAATGTGTTAATCTTCTTATGAAATTTCAAATGTGTTAGTTTTCATATGGCACGTCGATATGTATAACCATACTTAAGTTTTTTAAATCTAATTTCGATATGTTTTTCTATAAACCACATAGGATAATAATTGTTACGTAAAATCTTCTTTATGAGTTTTATATTGTCTAAGTGAAAATTAGAATCTGAGAGTAAAAACGCCCTATTAACTAGGTTAAGAATAATATTCTTTTTTTGCTGTGTTGAATGATTTGAAAAATAATTGATTACACGTCCCGATAATGTCGGTTTTTAGTACCAATTTGTCAAAATTTTATTATCAGTTCTAATAAATGTCATCCAAAAAATTAATTTTTTTATTCTCTTCTAGTTCATAAGTAAATTTTAAATTTATGTCATAAGCATTAAAAACTTCAATCACTGTGTCAATGTGTTGTTTTTTAACACAAATAAGCGTGTCGTCAACATATCTGTAATAAAAAATAGGAATACAGTCATAATGTAGTTCTAATTCTCGTAAGCAATTCTTTTCCAAATCATTCATTACAATGTCCGCAAATAATGGTGAGATCGGTGAACCCATCGGGGTTCCATAAATTTGTTGATAGGCTTGACCATTAAAAGTAAAAATCGTATTATTAAACAGAAAAGCGGTGCATTCTTCTAATTCATCAAGCGGGATCTTACAGTCATTATGGATGGAAACCGCTCTTCTATCCAACACTAATTCGCACGAGATGTTTGTAAATAACGACGTTACGTCTAATGACAGTAAGGTGTATTCATCCGTTATTATTATATTTTTTAATTTTTCTTTCAATTCAAAACTGTTATTGATATGTGAACTAGGCTTAGGTATCGCATTCTTAAGTTCTTGATATACTATTTTTGCTAAGAAATACGTGGATTAATTAAGATTAATTAATTAAGATGTTAATTTGTTCAATGGATTCGTCAATTTCATTGTTTGACAGATTTCTATTATCTGGAATTCTATCCGTGAATCTTAGTTCTACTTTCTGTCTAAATTTTTCCCAATTTGTCTAATTTCTTTGTTTATACTGATTGTAAGTTCTATAGATGCATGGTCACTATCATAAGTAATGACCTTTAATTTATCTGATGTAGTCTTAATCCTAGTATCGACTAGAGCAATATCCAGAAATGCATTTGATTTAGTGAACGTAGCTTGACTGAGACCCAATGCCTTAAGTTTAAATCTAATATCGTTGTTAGTGATCCATCCATCTAACAAAATACCCTTTTCGTTGTATTTTGTATCACCAAATCTTCGGTGCCTAGCATTAAAGTCTCCTATTAAAAAACAAAAGCAAATCCACAAGATATATGGAAAGAGGGCTATAACAATTTCAACCTCCAATATCTCTGAAATACATAAACGAATTTCGAGACAAATTCTTTTACCCCAAGAACACATATAATAAATAATATACAAACTCTACATCTTCTGCAAATTTCAAAGCAATTAAAACAATTTTACTCCAGTTATTGTTCGACAAAGAGTTATGTCGAGATTACTCACCTTATAATTAAATTAAATTACACGAGTAGGCACTGGGCAAGCCCATGCGTACTAAGATCCCTTTCTTTTCGCCAACGCTCGAAAGCGCTATGCGTCACCACGATGCGGGATCCCCGAATAAACAGAAATTGACAAAATTGATTTACAATAGGTGAATTGAATTTTATTGCAAAAATTACAAATTATGAATACGCGATGAGTTTACAGTTTTTATCCATATTTCTAAAAATACCTTTGGGCTTCGCACTCTGCATCATTGGATGAGATCGGTGGTTCAGTTCCTCTTCCAATGAGTGATGGTCGACCCCCTTGACTACTCCGCTCTTGTAGCAGACGTGACGACTGCAGCTGTGTAGACCAACGGAGATAAGTGCTGTGGACGGCTGGGATCGTTGGCGCAGCGACAGTTGAGTCGTCCCCGGTTCTGTCTAAGTATAACTTCTTAGTCTTTTGTTGAAGTCCGACATGGTCTCTTTTCTTGTAAGTGTTGTTAGCTGGATTTCTTCTAAGTTCTTTTTCTGTCAACTCGTTCGTTCCTCTCTAGGTTCTATTTCCGTCGGAGGTTCCGAGCAGAGATTCGCCCTCTTCAAATTACTGTGGTGGACAGCGTGCCGTGTCGAATAATTCATAATTGAACCAAATATAATGAACTTAATATTAAAATTAATGTTGTATGTTTATCTTGAATCTGATGGCCAATTGTCTACCAAGCAAGGTTTTGTTTAAATAAATGAACACCATTTATTCTTAGACGTTTCGAACACTTTTTCCGTGTCCCTCTTCAGTTAATTACATCCTGACGTTATTGAGGATGTCTCTGGGGACCACGCTCGTTCGAGTAACTTTGCGGTGTGAAGTTTTGCGCTGCCGGATTTAGCGCTGGTAGCTCTCGCGCATTTGCGTTCGTCGCTGTGTTGCGCGAGTCCGTTTGTGTACTTCCTTCATCAAGGTACTCTAATCTGTACGTGTCCTGGAAGTTCACTGTTTTATGTTTTTGCGAGCTCACTTCATTGCCTGTTGTTCTATTTGACCTTGCGTGCAGGCGTGTACTCGCTCTATCAGATCTGACATCTGTTCCTGCAGCTGCCTTATTTCTTTGTCGTAGTCTTTTACGATTCCATGTATTCGCATCATTTCGCATGCTACTGCTCTTGGCATTGTGTATGTTTTGCCGTTTGTGAGCGTGCATTGTACAGGGTCGTCGGCTGTAGGTGTTGTTCGTGTCGTAAAGATCGATTGCGGGGCTGAGTGGATTGTGTACGTGCCCGCAGTGCTGGCTACGGTGGTACTCGCTGTTGCCCTTGTGGTCGTTAGCGTGTTTACCCACGTTGACTGTGTTGTGATAGGCGTTGGGAAAATACCTTCGGCTATCGCTTTTCCCAGGTTTATCGCTTCGCGGATATCTTGCTGCGACGTTTGCCTTGGTCCTGGTTGATTTTGCATCACGCGGTCCATATTTGCTCTGCGTTTGTTGCTAATATTGTCGCGCAGGCGTTTTCTTCTTGTACTTCGGTGATTGGCAAGTCCAATTGGTCCAGTAGTGTATGGACATGGTCTAGTGGCTTTGACGTTTGACGTCTTTGCGTGTGGTGTGTGTATCTCGTAGCTTCACGTCTTTTCGCCAGCTCGTCAAGTGTACGTGCGTCGAACGGCAGAGTTTGTATAAGATTTTCTAATTTTCCATTTCTGCTTCGTCCGTTTGCATGAAATCTTTCACCGTATAGTCACCTCGCAATTGCTTATATAACGTATCCGCTTTTGCAAACTGTGTGCCGCTTTTTAAAAGTTCTAATTTTTCGAGCGCATCGTCGAGCGGCTCGCCTGCCAGGTTCATTATCCAGCCTTGGATTTCCACCCCCATGATGTCTTCAAATGTATCGTCGTCTAAGAGTGGCATGTTCTTGATCTGAAAATCTCTAATGCGCTTCGCTGAGGAATTCGGGTTTTAAAGTTTTAATTTTAACTATTACGCCTTTGGTGTTTTCAAGTTTAATTTGCGCTAATCACTGGTCAATTCTCTTTTATATTTAAGGAGACTGAAATTTTTAATATTTCCTTATTTAAATGGGAATGGAGTAAAAGAAAAATTTATAAAAAGCAGAAGAAAAATGTTGCCTCTTCCAGTTCTATTTGTTTTCTTGTTTGTTAATTTAAATGTTAATTGAATCTATTGGCCAAAGTTACTACCAATATTTGTTGTACGAGATGGTAAAAAATAAGTCAAACAACAAATTAATATTTTAATTTTTCACATTAACAACGTTTCGGACATCTTTTATTTTTGAATGTCCCTCTTCAGGTCACTAATAAACAAAAAGTAAATACAATTTTTTATTTTTTACAACACGTATGAATAAATTAAGCAACAACGATTAATAAATGACACTTACAACGTCTATTTTTGATATAGTGCGGAGAGCTGTCCGTTTGTCACAGTAAAAATTAAATCCGAAAATCTCGTATATATACTAATAATTGAGAGTGTGTCTACAATATATATATATATATATATATACGAGGGTCATTTGATAAGTACCTAGCCTACAAATGAAAACACCAAAATTTCACAAAAAATAAAATTTATTTTTCAATGTAGTCTCCTTTTAGTTGAATACACTTGGTCCAGTGGTGTTCCAATTTGGCGATTATTTCGTTATTGGAGTGGAATGTCTTCCCGGCGAGCGAATTTTTTAGGTTCGGAAACAAAAAAAAGTCGCACGGAGCCAAATCTGGAGAATACGGTGGATAGGGCAGCAGTTCGTAGCGTAATTCGACCAATTTAGCTGTGGCGAGTGCAGAAGTGTGAGCCGGTGCATTATCGTGGTGGAAAAGCACTTTCTTTTTAGACAAATGGGGCCGTTTTTCTTCTAACACGGCGTCAAATCGGCTCAATAGTTCGGCGTAGTACTGTCCTGTGACCGTTTTGCCCTTCTCCAGATAGTCAATAAAAATCACACCTTGAGAATCCCAGAAAACAGTGGCCATCACCTTTCCGGCCGACGGGACCGTCTTCGCCTTCTTCGGAGCAGGTTCACCGGGTAAGGTCCACTGTTTTGACTGCTCCTTGGTCTCTGGAGTGTAGTAGTGAATCCATGTTTCGTCGACGGTCACGTAACGACGCAAAAACTCTTTTGGATTGCGATTAAACAGCTCCAAACACTGCTCTGAACTGGTCACACGGATGCGCTTGTTGTCTGCAGTCAGCAAACGCGGCACCCACCTTGCTGACGGCTTCCTCATGCCTAAAATCTCATGTAGGATATACCACACGCGTTTTTCTGAGATGCCTACTATCGTAGCTATCTCGTGCACCTTTAATCGGCGGTCTGACAAAACGATATCGTGTATTTTTGTCACGTTCTCCTCCGTAGTGGCTGTTTTCGGAGCACCTGGGCGTGGATCATCAAAAACCGACGTACGACCACGTTGAAACTCGTTATACCAAAATTTAAGCTTAGAATCGCGTTGATATTAAATGGCTATAAGACTATAAGTCATGACTATATATAATTACAGTATATGTTCTCCTGATATCTGCTCAACCAAATTCTGCCATTTACATACTAGGAAGGAGATAAAAATTCAAAATTACTTATCATAACACTATATTCTTTAGGAAGTTTATTTATTTCAAATTGTTTATTCATAAAGTTCTTTTGTGTGTGTATATATAATGCTTCGGAAAATAGTCTTTTATCTTTATTAATCTCTTAGTCTAATATATTAACATTATCAAAGTTTATAGTATGGTTTTTCTCTAACCTGTGTATGTGTAAAATGAATTTTTATCTTCTTCGATGTATGTTTTATGGTGTTTTTTAATTCTGACGCGCAACAAGTTAAATTCCTGACTAAATGCCGGTTTTATCGTTTAGTTCCAAAGCATTTAAACTTTATTACAAAAAACATACAAAATAATCAGATGTTTTCTAATAATTGTAAGCTAAAACAACAAAAGATTGTAAATTATACCTTGTCTCGCTTATTGAACTTAGAAATTATTGACTTACACACAAAAATTACGTACGAGAAAAAAACATCAAAAATGCGTTCTTACACTTACAAAACGTAGTTGGAAACGACATAGTACATTTATTTATGAATTATTACAATACAAAACTACAATTTAGTACTATAAAATTAAAGAAAAAATTAGAAAATAAGCTCTACAATATTTACTTTAGAAAATATAAGCAAGTTTTAGAAAAAGACCGTTACACTGAAAATACCCTTACATATAGAGAGTTCAACACCCGAGACAATAACACACAGATTATCGACCCTTATGATTCCAGTAATGAAAATGATAAATGGTGCGTTAACCTCAGTAGTGTTGAACTCCCAAAATATGTATACGATACTTTAAGACTTGGCGAAAAGTTTAATTTCAATAATCAATTTGACGATAAACTAGCAACAACTTATGTTAAAAATTTTGAAGCTTTTGTAAAAAAATATCCGACACCGGCTGAAATTCCAAAAATACGAGGAACATTTTTAAACAATATAAAAAGAATATATATGAAGGAGTTATCTACACATACACAATTTGACAATAGATTTAAAGTTGACCTACAAAAAACTAAGCAATTCATTAAATCTAATTCGGATATTTTAATTGCTAGAGCTGATAAAGGGAATACCACAGTTATTATAAAAAAAGTTGATTATATTCAAAAACTCGAGAGCTTATTCGATGATACTAATTATTACGAAAAAATAAAATATAAGCCTTTACCAAAATAAGAAGGAGAAACAAATGAGATAATAAAGTGGCTTAACAAAATAGACGCCACAGCTACAGGAAAAAAATTTGAACCAATTTTGAATAAATTTAATATTTCAAAGGCGTATGGATTAGTGAAAATTCATAAAGTTGGTTTTCCGGTACGACCTATCATATCAACTATTAATTCTCCTACATATGAATTATCAAAATTTTTTGCAAAGTTTTTACAAAAGAACATAAAAATACCTCAGTCGCATATCGACAACAGCTTTAAACTAAAAGAAAAAATTGATAAATTAGAAATTCCTTATAATCACGAAGTTGTTAGTTTTGACATTGTAAGCTTATTCACTAATGTCCCAGAATATCTAGTATTACAAGCTATGGAAAAAAGATGGCACCAATTACAAATAAAACTAATTTGAATCTCCCAGAATTTTGTAAAGTGATCAAGTTCATTATAAATAACAATTACTTCCAGTTTAACAATAAATTTTACCGACAAACTTTTGGATCTGCCATGGGCAACCCGATAAGCCCTGTCTTATCTGATATTGTTATGGAAGATCTGGAGACATGTTGTATAAATCAGTTAAGTAAAAAGCCTCTATTTTATTTTCGATATGTTGACGACATCTTGTTGTGTATACACAAAGATCACATAGAAGAAACATTAAACACATTTAACAATTACGATAAAAATTTACAATTCACAATTGAAAAACTACAAAATAACAGTATTAGCTTTTTGGATGTTAAGATCATTATTAATGAACAAAATAAAATTATTACCGATTGGTATAAAAAACCCACTTTTTCCGGTAGATATTTAAATTTTAATTCACACCATCCAATGAGTACTAAAATAGCCATCATTTATTCTCTTATAGATAGAGCGATTAAACTTGCACATTCTTCCTTTCATAAAAAGAATATCAAATTTATCAAAAATGTCTTAACAAAAAATGACTATCCAATAGATTTTATTGAAATTTATATAAAAAAACGACTGAAAAAAATTAGAAATTCCACAAATACACAACAAAACTCAAATAACGAAAATAAAACCTTTATTTGTTTGCCATATGTGAAAGAAATTGAAGGCTTTGCAAAAAATTTCTTTAGAAGATTAAATACAAATGTAATATTCAGCACACAGAACAGGATGAATAATATTATAGTATTAGGCAAAGACAAAAATATGAAATTAGAGAAATCTAACGTTGTTTATAAAATAAATTGTAACAATTGTAATTCGTCTTACGTTGGTCAAACTTGTAGACGTCTTGGCGTAAGAATTAAAGAACACCATAAAAAATACATCGAAGAAGATAAAAATTCATCTTTACACATACACGGAATAGAGAAAAACCATACTATCAACTTTGATAATGTTAATATATTAGACCAAGAGATTAATAAAGATAAAAGACTATTTTCCGAAGCATTATATATACACACACAAAAGAACTTTATGAATAAACAATTTGAAATAAATAAACTTCCTAAAGAATATAGTGTGATGATAAGTAATTTTGAATTTGTATCTCCTTCCTAGTATGTAAACGGCAGAATTTGGTTGAGCAGATATCAGGAGAACATATACTGTAGTTATATATAGTCATGACTTATAGTCTTATAGCCATTTAATAGCAACGCGCTTCTAAGCTATTCCTCTATGTTATGTTTTCTTGATACCTCTCCTTTGCGTTTGAACTCGTCGGAGTGGGCTGCGCCCCACCTAAACCACTTACATACGTCATTAAGCCACATATACATTGTTACACGTATATATATATATATATATATATATATATATATATATATATATATATATATATACATATATATATATTGTACACACACTCTCAATTATTAGTATAGTAGTTTTAAAATGGGACACCCGGTATATACGAGATTTTCGGATTTAATTTTTACTGTGACAAACGGACAGCTCTCCGCACTATGTCAAAAATAGACGTTGTAAGTGTCATTTATTAATTGCTGTTGCTTAATTTATTCATACGTGTTGTAAAAAATAAAAAATTGTATTTACTTTTTGTTTATTAGTGACCTGAAGAGGGACATTCAAAAATAAAAGATGTCTGAAACGTTGTTAATGTGAAAAATTAAAAATTTGTTATTTGATTTATTTTTTACCATCTCGTACAACAAATATTGGTAGCAACTTTGGCCAATAGATTCAATTAACATTTACTTATCACTACTACCATTAGCGTCTTCATTAAATATTGTTTGTTAATTTAACAACAAGAAAGATTAAGTTGACAAAAGGCAATTTGTTGCAAAACCAAAAAGGCGTAAATTCCAATAATTTATAATAATTTATAATATTTATACTGTTTGTGGGGTCGTTTGCGCTTTGTCTAAATGCGTCGCATTCAGATTTGCGCTTACTACATACGCATTCAATAATTTATTACAGTAGAAAAATTACGTTCGTTAAATTCTGTGAATTTATTTTGCGTGGATCGCGGTAAATAAATTCTAAGAATATTTTCTTAATGATCTCAATAAGTTATTTTATCTCTTTATTATAAAAAAAAGTTTATTACTAAATTCCAAGAGTTCCAAGAGAGCTATATAAACATATTAGTGACAATCAAAATAGAATCTTCATTGGATATCAAAGCTGTAAGGTATGAGATTTAATAAACATCAAACCCTGCTTAAACTGTGGAAGATTTGGACATAACACATTGAAATGCAAAAACACTCTATGCTGCTTAACATGTGCAGGTCAGCATAAGACTTTGCAATGTGATAATAACTCATCGAACATTACATGTGTCAATTGTTTTTACAGCAACTCGAAATATAACACAAATTTCGAGGTTAAACATATGGCCAATGACACAGAGAAATGTACAATATTTAAGAATAAGCTCAATAGAGATATAGATATGACTGATTATCCGATAAGACCTACTATACCAAGATACTTAGGTAAAGTAGGAAACAGCAATCAAGCCACTACGATGACCAGCTCGACTAGCGCAACTATGCTGACTTCGCCGTCTAGAGACAACTGGACTAGCGCAACTTTGCTAACGTCGCCGTTTAGAGCCAGCACCGCATCTCTAACACATACGACACCAAGGAAACAGCAAACTGCATAATGGAGCAACACGTCGATCTCATTGAAGACTTGCAAAAAGAAGTAATACAAGAAGAAACGTCATTTCTTGATCTTAAAACTCTCAATAAAAAATAAATAAAAAAGATAGTTTGATATTACAGGTCAATATTAGAAGTCTAAATCACAATTATACGAAATTGAATATTCTTATTAAGAGCTTGAAGATCAAACCATATATAATTGTATGTACAGAAACATGGAATTTACCCAATCCTCGCTTTTTTGCAATACAGGGATATAAATTGTATTACAATAACGGTAACTTAAATCAAAATGATGGTGTCGTTGTATATATAAAAGATTGTGTAACAGAAATTACTGAAATAATCGAAATTGGTAGACTCAAAGTATTAAACTCACGAATAAGTCTAAATAACAACAGTAATCTTGAAATTTCCGCATTATATCGATGTCATGATTTACCGCGCCTTGAATTTATTTTGAATGTAAAATCATTTATCAATAGCAAAAGAAATATAAAAAACCACCTGATTATTGGTGATTTTAACATCGATATTCTGAAAGAAGATGAATATAGCTTAGAATTATTAGACAATATAATGGAAAAGGGTTTCTTCCCGGGTTTTATACATACAACTAGACCAAATGATAGTGACGGAAGCGGTACATGCATTGACAACATGTACATAAAAGCTACATCTATAGATACTAAAACTTTTAAACTCTCGATTCCTTTTACTGATCATTATCCACTTTTCTTGAAACGGAATAAGCCACCAAAATTAAAACAAGAAAATATCCAGTATCACTATAATTACTATAAACTTTCAAGTATAGCCATTACAAAAAATTGGATTGTTATAGAGGCAATGCATGATCCCGATGAAGCTACCGCACTCTTGATAACTGAAATACAAGACTGCTTAGAAAAGTCTAAAGAAGCGTATAAAACAAAAAATAACAAGAGATATCCAAGGAAGGATTGGATATCTAAAGCAATAACGATCTCGTGTGAAAAGAAAGAACAACTATATATTAATACGCAATGAACCAAATAATAATCTAATAAAATTAGAATATACGAGGGTCATTTGACAAGTACCTAGCCTCATCGCCAGATGGTGCCACTATCGCACCAGAAATACACTACAGTGCAGTATTTTCCTGTAAACGGTTACAGACGAAATTTCAGCCGGATCGGAGTTGTAGTTTAATTTTGAGAGCGTGTGAAAGCAAATGTGTCCGTTGATTTTTGAAAAAATGGAGAAAGAACAATATCGGTCGGTGATTCGATTCTTGTTTTTGGAAGGGAAATCGCGCAGTGAAATTAAAGAACGCTTGGATGCAGTGTATGGGGATGCTTCTCCTCCGATGGCGACCGTTAAATTTTGGTATAACGAGTTTCAACGTGGTCGTACGTCGGTTTTTGATGATCCACGCCCAGGTGCTCCGAAAACAGCCACTACGGAGGAGAACGTGACAAAAATACACGATATCGTTTTGTCAGACCGCCGATTAAAGGTGCAGGAGATAGCTGCGATAGTAGGCATCTCAGAAGAACGCGTGTGGCATATCCTACATGAGATTTTAGGCATGAGGAAGCTGTCAGCAAGGTGGGTGCCGCGTTTGCTGACTGCAGACAACAAGCGCATCCGTGTGACCAGTTCAGAGCAGTGTTTGGAGCTGTTTAATCGCAATCCAAAAGAGTTTTTGCGTCGTTACGTGACCGTCGACGAAACATGGATTCACTACTACACTCCAGAGACCAAGGAGCAGTCAAAACAGTGGACCTTACCCGGTGAACCTGCTCCGAAGAAGGCGAAGACGGTCCTGTCGGCCGGAAAGGTGATGGCCACTGTTTTCTGGGATTCTCAAGGTGTGATTTTTATTGACTATTTGGAGAAGGGCAAAACGGTCACAGAACAGTACTACGCCGAACTATTGAGCCGATTTGACGCCGTGTTAGAAGAAAAACGGCCCCATTTGTCTAAAAAGAAAGTGCTTTTCCACCACGATAATGCACCGGCTCACACTTCTGCACTCGCCACGGCTAAATTGGTCGAATTACGCTACGAACTGCTGCCCTATCCACCGTATTCTCCAGATTTGGCTTCGTGCGACTTTTTTTTGTTTCCGAACCTAAAAAATTCGCTCGCCGGGAAGAGATTCCACTCCAATAACGAAATAATCGCCAAATTGGAACACCGCTGGACCAAGTGTATTCAACTAAAAGGAGACTACATTGAAAAATAAATTTTATTTTTTGTAAAATTTTGGTGTTTTCATTTGTAGGCTAGCTACTTATCAAATGACCCTCGTAAGAATTACACAAAGAGGCTAGACAAAGTTATTAATGAGGCAAAAATAAAACATGAAAGAAATTTAATTAAGAACTATATCAATAGTACCAAGCAACTTTGGAAATACATAAACAAAAAATGGGAACCAACTTGAAAAGGAATAACACAATAAATAAGATCATTTTAAATAATAATTGCACAATAGAGGATCAGACACAAATTGCCAATCATATGAATTCGTACTTCTGTAGAACTGGAAAAGATCTAACTAACACCATTGTAAAACCCCAGGGTAAGCATTTACAATTACCAGCAATGAACATGAATACAATTTACATTAAACCGACTAATAACGAGGAAATTCTTCAAATAATTGATAATATGAAAATAAAAAATGGTGGCGTAGATAAAATTACTACGAAAACACTAAAAATACTATCATTTCAAATTGTTAATGCACTAACACACATCTTTAATCTTTGTATTGAAAAATCAACATGGCATCAAGCGCTTAAAACAGCTGAGGTAGTTCCTATGTTTAAATCGGATAGTAAAATGGATACATCAAACTATAGACCGATATCTCTAATTTCTAACGTAACAAAGATATTTGAAAAAATTGTATATGTTCGTTTACAATCATTTTTGGACAGTAATAATTTGTTAGCGCAGGATCAGTTTGGATTTATAAAAAAGAAAGGTACCAAAGATGCTCTTAGTTACTTAATGAACATAATCTATAAGAAATTAGACAAAAGTAAACCAATAGCTATTGCATTTTTAGATCTAGCAAAAGCTTTTGATACTGTCAACCATGCTATTCTTTTAGACAAATTATATAATTATGGAATAAGAGGTAAAGCCCATGCACTTATATTTAACTATCTTAGTAACAGAAAACAAAAAGTAAGAATAGGAACAACTGAAAGCTATTATGAAACGATAACGACAGGTGTGCCGCAAGGTACTATACTAGGGCCACTCTTATTCATAATTTACGTAAACGATTTACTAACAAACAGAACAGATAGTACCATCTCATATGCGGATGATACAGCTATTATTTCAACAGATGATAACTGGGAGAAAGTCGAAAATAAAATGAACAAGTACTTAGAAGTTATAAATATCTGGCTAGCACTTAACAAACTATCACTAAATATAAAGAAAACTGTGTACATAACTTTTGGTAACTATTGTGATAGTGTTCCCGAAGATATGAACATACGCATACAGGGTACTAAATTGAGCAGGGTAGAATACTGTAAATATCTAGGTATAATTATTGATTATAGGCTAAAGTGGGATAAACATATTGAATATATAATAAAAAAAACTAAATATATAATATACATACTGTACAAATTATCGACGTATATGCAATCTGACACACTTAAGACAATATATTATGCATTTTTTCATAGTGTCATTAGCTATGGAAATATTGCATGGGGTGGTGCATATAAAAACAACTTAAAATTACTACAAAACATCCAAAATAGGATTTTAAAAATTATAAACAAAAATATTTTCAATCGAGACAACCCCTTGAATCTAAAACAAATTTTTGCTTACGAATGTGTAACGTATCATTATAATGAACTTAAGAATTTATACTTAACATCGACTAGCAAAACTAGAAATAAACTTATAATACCACCAAAGTGTTCGAAAACTGTTAGTGATAATGATAACTATGTCTGAGCGATACAAGTATTTAATTGTCTTCCGAAATCTAATCCTAATCTTAAAGTTCTAGATATCGCAAATATTATAATAAGAAAAAGCTAAAAATTTGGATTGGTACTAATATATTCTAGAATTTAAACAAAAAAAAAAATAAATAAATAAAAATTTAACTTTCCAGTATGGGTGAGATAATCAATGTGGACCAAATATATTATTTATAATGGAATCTTTGATTGCATGCCTAGTTTGTAAGTTACTTAAGTTTTTTTAGTTTAAGTATACCGGACCTATGTACAGGTAGCTATGTCTACCTCTATAGGATGTTTGCTGCTTCAGACATATAACTATGTCCTGAAGTAAGCAATAACATGTAATACAACATGTACTACTCTGGTTTAAATAAATAAATAAATAAATTAGGTAGAATACTAATAATTTTTAAAAAATAAATATGAGATATATTATTAAACTGCGTATTTTCTTTTGGTCTTAATTTTAACTGGAAGAGTATTAGGTTTAACTTAAAATTCGAAAGGTTTTTTTATTAAGATTTATTGAAGGCTTAATACTGCAATATAATAGACAAGAGGATAACAAAATTCTGTTTTATTCAAATAATTTTGTGACCCGAATTTCTCTGAAATAGTTTAGAACGTGCGTTCTCTGAAATAGTTTAGGATGTGCGTTCTCGCTGTTGGTTCTAAATTATTTCATTTTTCGTAAGCCTCATGTTCTGATTTCGTGTCTATTTCAATATAGTACGATTTTTAATTTTATACGTTAATTGATAATAAGGTAAATGTTTCTAATTTTTCAACCTGACTTAAATGCAGGGTGTTGCGAAAGTTCGCCTTCGAATTCTATAGTCTATGCTAGCTACCTACTAGGTGACTATACGGCACTCGCGTTATTCGCTGTCGGGGTACGATAGTTCCCGAGCGATCAGCTGTTGTTGTTTCCACGATGCTATGTATCGCGATTCGCAAGATACGTTGCGTGTGCCTAGATACTGAGTTTTGATCGTTAGCAAATTTTTATTTTTTCAATAATAATTCAAATTTTGATTTAATTTGAATATTAAATTTTATGATTTTGAAAGTAATTCCAAACTTTAATTTACTTTCATTTTTAAATTGATGTCGGTGGGTAATTACCGAAACAGAAGACAAAAAAAAATTTCAGTGGGCGGGCTTGGCTGCTAGTGTGCAGTCACTTTGTTTTGGATGTTCTGGAAACTTCCTTACGTTCTAGACTTATTCTACATTTGTTCCGCTCTTTTTTCCTCAGCACATGCTGAACATAAATGTCTACCGCTGTCCAGGCCTGTTTGTTTTTCAACATAACGGATTCTACATTTTCGGGCGTAATCGCCGTGTCTTGATCCTCTTCGAGTTGCCGAAATTTCCGGGCCCACCTGTCATACCGAAGCATCGTGTGTTCCACTGTGTCGTCCTCCGTGGGGCAGTACTGGCATTTTGGTGTTTCTTTCCTCTCCATGCTTGCGGAGGTTCTGGTCCAGAAGATTCTGGGCCAGCCACGAACGGTTAAGATTTGCCTGGAGGACCATCACCGCCATTTTTTCGTCTCGGTCTTTAGAGCCACTTTGTAACTGGCACACCTTTATGATCCGGGCTCGTGGTTCAGGGTGAAAACCCCGGTGGTCGGTGCAGGCCCCACGGCTTTTGGGGGGGCCAAGTACACTGTTTAACAAAAAAAACCCAGCAGAAAATGCCAATCTCCAACGAAGGTAGGCATCAAACAGAGAAAGGAGTGAGGATAGGAGTCAAGCAAAGCCATGACGGCAACGGTACCGCTGCCCGTAGTTGCTCCGCAAGCCAGAAGGGGATTTTGCAGGGCGGCCTATTGGATGAGTTGTGCCAGACTTTTAAGGAGCTGACAAAGCTCATCTCTAGGCACGGCAACGCCAAGAAGGAGATCAAAGATGGTATTGAGAGATCTTCGTATATCTTGGATCAAATCTAGGCGAGGCGCCGAGCTCAATCCATGGAGAGAAAGAGGCTACGGCGGAACACGCCGAGCCCCGAGGAACCCACCTGCACGAACGAGAAGAAAAAAGCAAAGACGGTTGGGCATCGGGGGATCTTTTTGTAGCCCCTCCCTCCGTGGGGGCCAACACGGGTACTCCAGTGATGAATCGTCACCCTCCTAACGGGCCGCCCCTACTCGGTTCAGGTGACCAGCAGAGGCGTAGGGGACAAAATCAACCACCACCAGTGACCAGGGATCAACAGCAGGAGAAGAACAAGGCTCAATGCAATGGAGAGACGGAGGAGGGCTGGATAAAACAGACATCCAAAAATTCGAAAAAGAAAAAGAGGAAGGAGGTAAAGAATGAGGAGAAGGGAAAGAAGGACAAGCCAAAGAGGACATTTGGCAAGCAACAACCCCCGCTGTGCTGGTCATGCCTGCCGAAACAAAAACCTACGCGGAGGTTCTCACGAAGATCACAGCGAGCGTGGACATACACGAAATCGGAGTCAATGTCCGCGTCATTCGCCAGACGAAGAAAGGTGGCGTGTTAGTCGAACTGGGCAAAACCGACCCCAAAGCTCGGGCACAGTTCGAAAGAGCAGTCACCCACGTCGTGGGCGAAGACGCTTCCGTGAGGACCCTCGTCCCTCAACTCACCATAGAGATAAGCAGTGTCACTACGACCACTACTAAGAAGGAGGTAGAGCCAGCCCTTAGGAAGTACGTAGGGGAGGGAACACCCGAAAATTTGGAGGTATGGCTCTCCCCAACAGCTTTGAGGGGCAATCGCCTAGCCAGGCTGAGACTACTAGTCCCAACGGCCCGTACCCTAGCAGAAAACGGACAATTCCCATCGGGTGGGTTAACTGTCCGATGCGAATTAGAGAGTACGATGCTACAGGTGCCATGGCTATGGGCATAACTCGGATAGCTGTAAAGGGCCCGACAGGTCAAAGCTCTGTTGGAAGTGTAGCAAGGAGGGGCACCATGCAAAAAATTGCGTTGAAGCCTCCCACTGCTGCCTTTGCGCAGAAAAAGAGCCACCGTTGGAGGCATCCCACGTACCGGGGAGCTACAAATGCTCGACCTACGCGGCCGTGGGCCGTCACAATCATAATGGCGGTCATACTCCAAGCCAATTTGAGGGGATCGCGGCTGTCGCAGGACCTGCTAGACCAGTTTGCCCGTAACCATAACGCGGATCTGCTCATCCTTTGTGAACAGCACAGGAACGAGGGAAACCGGCTTTGGTTCAGGAATCACACGGGTAGGGCGGTCATCAAGATCCTCAGCCGGGCCAAGTTTCTGGTCACCGATCAGGGGGCGGGGGACGGCTTTGTCTGCATCAGGTGCGGTCAAAGGACCTGGGTCAGCTGCTATCTATCGACAAACGTCACGATGGACGTCTTCAGGGCGAGGCTCGCCTTCCTTGAGGATGCCATCACAGGTCTCAGAGGAGAACTAGTCGTGGCCGGGGACATTAATGCCAAGGCTACTGACTGGGGCTCCGACGGGACTGACCTAGGGAAAAGGTAGTACTGGATATGGCCGCAAGGCTCGACCTGATTGTCCTCAATAACGGAGGCGTAACTACGTTCCGCCGGCCAGGTACAAGGAATTCGATAGTTGACGTCACACTGGCGTCGCCATCAGTCGCCTGTAGAATCCGGGACTGGAAGGTCCTGGAGGATTACACGGCGAGCGACCACCAGTATGTGACGTGCACCATCCACGAGAGGCGCCCGAATCCGCCGGCTAGGCGAGCGGCAAAAAGGTGGAACGAGGCGCGGCTGGACAAAGCTGCGCTCCACCAAGCATTACAGACTGCTCCGCAGCCGGCCGATCTGACACTATATAATAGTAGAGAGTCGGTCGAGGCTTTGGTCGAAGGTAATATGCGCCTTATATCTGGGTGGTGTGATGCTAGTATGCCGCGAAAAGCCGTTAAGCCCTTTCGAAGGCCGGCATACTGGTGGACTGCTGAAATTGGCGAGCTTCGCACGGAGTGCCTCCGCCAACGGCGGAAAGCAACGAGATCCCGACACCAGGATGTCGCTGCGGAGGCGCTCTATAAAACCGCGAGGAAAGCTCTGGTGAGAGCCATCGAGGAGAGTAAAAGGAGGTGTATGTCTGAGTTGAGGGATGATATAATCTGGGGTACCAGATAGCTACCAAGCGATTTGGAAACACTGCTTCGGTCGCCACTATGGATCCCGTGACGATGTACAACATCGTCAACTCCCTCTTCCCCGACCACCCGGTACGGGAGAGCCGCCAACTCTATATCGATGAGAGGGCTCCGCCATTTACTAAGGCGGAGCTACGCATGACATCGAAGGGATTAGCGGGTTTCAAGGCACTGGGCCCAGACGGGATTCCCAATGAAGTCCTCAAGGTACTCGCGAGGAAAAAGCACGACGTCCTGTTGGATATGTTTAATGCATGTTTACGCTTGGGCATATTCAGCAGCCGCTGGAAGATCCAACGATTAGTCTTATTAGACAAGGAAAAGGGATTCCCCGTCACCCCGTCGTCATACAGACCTCTGTGCATACTCGACTGCACTGGCAAGATCTTTGTGAGACTTATCCGTACGAGGCTCAGGGTGTCGGTCGGATCCGGAATTGGCCTCGCGGATAACCAATTTGGATTCCGAGAGGGCAGATCAACGGTGATGGCCATAGAGGAGGTTATGAGCCAGGTCAAAGAAGTCTGGAACAAACCTCAGAGGAGACAGGAGGCGTGCGCTCTAATAACCCTGGACGTGAAGAATGCCTTCAACTCGGCGAGGTAGGAAGACATCTTGAGTGCCCTCCATCTGTTTCAAGTACCGGAGCACATCTGTAACGTTCTTGAGGACTATTTCCGGGACCGGGTACTCCGGTACGAAACAACAGAGGGTGAGAGAACAAAGCCTATCACGGCCGGGGTAGCGCAGGGGTCAGCCATGGGCCCCGACCTGTGGAATCTCATCTACAATGCCCTCCTGCGTCTAGAGATGCCCCCCGGTGCGCGACTAGTCGGCTTCGCCGATGACGTCGCCTTGGTAGTAACTGCCTGTACCGAGGGGGCTCTTAGGCGCAGAATCGAGTGGGCCATACAGCGAGTGGTACGGTGGGTCAAGATCTATGACTTCGAGCTTGCGGCAGCAAAAACAGAGATGGTGGTACTCACGAGGAAGAGGAACTTCGGCGATGGCTTCCAGGTGAGTATCGAGGGCGCCACGATCACGTCTAGTCCTAGCGCCAGATACCTCGGTGTCTGGCGCTAGGGCTAGCCGTGTGCAAACTGTTCGGTAAGCCATGGCTACCCTGAGGACTCCGACACGCTGTATCGAAGTAAGCCCTTGTCTGTTGGCCTTGAGGTCCAGCGCATCTGCCTAAATCTCCGCCCCGTATAAGAGTATCGAATTCGACACCCCAATCAGTAATCTCCGTTTGACCTCCGACGTTCGCCAGGGACGTCCTTAAAATCAAAAGACTGAAGCAAATCTAATTAGCGGCCCTTCATCTTCCGATGGAGAGGTCGCTACAATGGAGGCGGCAAATGGCCTGGAGGGGGCTGGGACCGGAGACCCTCATGGGGGCTCCGCCCGCCAGGTCAGCCGCAAACGGGGCACGAGTTTACACTCGTTATGTCGTGGGTCCACCCTGAAGTAATGCTAACGCAGTTCCAGGGTGGAATTAACCTACGAGCAAGGAGGGGAGTTTTAGGTGGTATTCCTGCACACGACTTTGATCAACTAAATGTGGTCCGATGTATCCTCGCCGAGTCCATCACTGTCGGCCGTCCCGCCGTCGTGCGTCAATGCATTTCTCCTCTCCGCCCACAAAAAAAGCTACTACTATGAAAAAAGTGCCGCAGTATATAATCGAATTAATATTCAAGATAGATGAGTTAAGGAAACTATCAAGACGTGTGAACAGCGTTGCTTTGCGTGAAAAGAATCGTGATTCTCCGGCTCCACGCGCGACGCTGGCGCTCTTCAATTTTGTCTCACGAGGCGCGCGATGGCGCGAGACTTTGCGAGCTTGCGAGGCAGTATTTTGGAACGCAGCGGGCGTGGCCCTGCCCAAGCGCACTAGAACCCATGAGAGCTTGCAGGAGTTCATACCCTCGAGCGCGACGGCCCGGCGGCATACGCGAGCGCGCGGGGATATACGCGAGTGTCTGGGGGCATGCGCGAGGGCGCGGGGATGTACGCGAGAGCTCGGGGGTAGGCGCGAGGGCATACGCGAGTGCGCGGGGGTATACACGAGGGCTTGGGGGTATGCGCGAGCGCGCGGGGGCATGCGCTAGCCCGCGGGATATCCACGAAGGCGCGGGGTCATGCGCGAGCGCGCGTAATATGCGCGAGGGCGCGAGGGTATGCGCAAGCGCACGGGGGTATTCGTGAACACGCGAGGGCACACACGAGCGCAGGGACTGGACGTGAGCTTGCGAGAATCCATATATCACATTTAGGGCGTTCCTAATTTTACCTAATGGTAGTATAATTAGTGTACTTTAAAGCCTTTCTTGTAACTTTTGCCAAAGCATTTACAGAAGCAGATGAAAACTATTCTACTTAAGGTGGCCGAATGATCCGAAGTCACCTTATTATAAAATTTCATAAAAAAATATAAATCTCAAACATTTATATTATTCTTATATTACATGATTCAACCCGTGTAATACACGTGTCAAATCCCTTTCCGATTAATGATTTCTTCGAATAACTGATGTAAATTAGCAGCAACTTAAAATTGTCCCTTGCACTTAGTAAATTTATCTTACTAAAATTTGACTGATAAATTTATACCCCATATAAGGAATAACACTTTTCAATTTTTGAAATTCATTTAATAAAAGCTCAATTAAATTTCCAAGATTATTTTTTTATATCTCAAGATACATAATGCTATTTAAGCTCAAAGCTGTGCTATCGAGTCTTTTTTTCTAATTCAAGAATTTCAAAAATATCGAAAAACTTCAAAATTATATTACACAATTTTAAAAGTATTCTCTTTGTCTTACAGTTTTAAAAGTATTCTCTCACTGTTATGAAACTTTTTATTTAATAAATGTTGCCATGCTTTGAATAATAATTTAACGTATAAACAATATTGCAAGATTAAAACCTCGATTAAAACTATGGAACTATTTTACTTGATATTTAATCATTTGTCGTAGCAAGAATTTGAAAGACAAAGAAATATAATAAAACTTGGACATTTTTTTAAGGTTGACATTGCAATTATGACATAAATGAATGCATTTTATATGCACCCGTATGTAAGAGGTAGCTAGGAACGATTTTTCTCAGATTCAGAATTATTCTTCTGCAAAAAAAAAAAAAAAAAAACAATGGAACTTATTCTCGAAACGGTTCCATGCACCGTACCAACCTAATTCCTCCATCACTAACCTAACGCGCAAAACAATACGTATTGGCACACGGTATAAACACATACAAATAATCCTTAGCAACCGATGGGAGCAACAGGAGAATGAAAGAGATGCTATTGGCTAATAGATTGGCTTCAAGATGGCGGCGCCCATAAAAAGTTCTATCTTTTATATTTGGAAACAGAAGAAGTGATGAAAATTTTAACGCTATTTACTTACTGGTATCTATCCCTGTTCTATAGTTTTTTGTAGTTCAAATTAATTGTAATAATGTAAACTGAAAAAAAATCTCGAAATATTTTAAATTACTTACAAATTGAGTGGTTGGAATGTGTAACATTTCCTAAATATAATTCTTGTAAAGTGAAAGATTCTTACATAAGTAAACCTATGTAAAATGTATAGACCTCTTTTACATTTAATTTCTAAGCAAAATAATTGATGTCTATGACATTAAATCTGCTTTAGAAGCTCAGATGTACAATATCGGTAGGTTAACGCACGATTTAAATATCGATAATTAATATTTTCAGTTAAATTAAAAGAACAAATCATTTAAATCTAAATAAAAAGCTCTATTGCCCTGGTAGAAATGGTCACCAACCGTTCGCCAAATCGCAAAGGTTTGGCCAACCGTTAAACCAATTGTTGGTAATAAATACCGCTTATTTCGTCACGGAATTATCCTTGCGGTTGGCCAACGAATGGTTAATATTAAAAATCACGAAAAAAGGCAATTTAAATAATTCATTAATTAAATACAAACATTGAAAGTTGTATTATTCATGAAAAATTAAAAAATCATATACAGATAGTACCTTACTTGACACAAATAGATTTAAATTAGTAAACTTGTACTTCAATTTGAGGTTATAGTTTATACATGTATGTCATACTTTGGTAAAAGTAAGGTTATGTACAGGCTGCCTGATTTGTCTGTATTACAGGCTTAAACATCTGTAATTATCAGGCAGCCTGACTTCCTTTTTTTATATTATCAGGTAGTAATTATCAGGTAGACTGACTTCCTGTTTTTTAATAATAATATAGCCACTCTGACCGTTGTCTTTGTACTTGTGATAAATTTTCAACTAATTCAATAGCATAATTACTTTTTCCTTCTATTTTCCTAACTTTTATTCTACAACTATATTCTTTCGAGTGCTGTTTGCTTTGATTCATGTTAAAAAAAACAGAAACAGTACTGTAAACGCAATGAAACACAATAACCTAACTTGTATTGCTCCGTTTACTGATGTAAATATACTTACAGCATATACGCGTTACAGTGAACTGAAACCACGCGATCGCACAGTGCGACTCGTGAGTTTGCGCAGTCAGGCGAATGCCTATATATATACAATTCTTATGAAAGTGGCGACAAAATCCGAAATCACGAGTTGAAAAATTTTTTTCGAGCACACCTTCAGGGCCCGGTTTTTCTTCTGCATTATAGTATATAGAATGAATATCCGCCGCTGTACAGTGTCCATCAAGTGGACTACTTTTTCTAGAGTAATTTATAACTTGAACTGTAGTTTGCGTTTTCAGTGATTTTGAGCGAAATATTGATCGTAAACAACAACGCGTTTGAAATCAAATACTATTGTATGAAGCTCATTAATTCAAGTTTTTATGCAATATTAAAGCATTTTCGTGACAGAAAATAATAATTAGTAATATTTTAAATTGTTAATTAAATTATAATTCATTATTTATTGTTTTGAAATAAGTTTTTTTTCATTTAAAATTAAAAACTATAATGATGGGCGATTTGGTTATCTACTTTAACTAATAATTATGACAATTTGCTACTAAAAAATTAAATAATATTTAATACTAAATAACTTTTATTAAATCAAGATTGATAAATCCTACAGTTTTTCGCTACTGCATTCACAAACTCCATTGTTTGATATATCGTTTTTTTTCTATTTTTTCCTTTTTTTCTAATAATAATAGGCTTTTCTATTGGACACTTTGCATCTTAAATACTTCTTATCTATCATCCTTAATTGGAGATGGAAAGTACTCTTCTTTAAGGGAAAATCAATAACTCGGCAGTATAAGTAGCGTATTGATCTACTTTATCAACTAAGCTGGTAAAGTAGATGCGCTAACGCTTCCTGTATTCGAATGCCTTTGAATGTTTCTCCGCTCAATAATCAACGTGAGAGCAGTCAAAGTCAGTTAGTCACACGTAAAAATGACTTATGCGTAATACTTAAACTTATATTAATACTTATACATAGTCGAAATGGAAGTAAGTAAAAAATGAGCTAGTTCGCCTTAAGTGAAAAAGAGAAAAAGTAAAAAGGCTTAAAAGATTACAACGTTCAATTGAATATAACCTGAGCAAAAAGCAACGATTAGTTTAGTTAATAAACTAGATTACTTCTGTAAGTCTCTAATTTTATTTGTTTCTCATCAATCTTTTGCTACAGCGATTTCAATCATAATGGAAATGATAGAAATTCCGAATTAGAAAATGCGGTTACGCCTGCGTTTACGAATCGTAATAATGTTGAGGATTCAAATAGAATAAATAACATTTAAATCGAAATACAACAAATATATAAAACTGTAGAAGTACCAAGAAATACAAGTAAGGAACTTATGATGCTTTGTGATAGTACTGATAAAGAATGTAGCAAATGTAAAAAGATTAAATTAACAAGAAAATATGAAATACAATTAAGAAGAGAAAAAACAAGGTTATAACAACGTTTAAAAAAAAGAAAGAATAAAATATAATCATTTACGGCTCATTCACAACAAATTGAAAAAAAATTTTTCACATTTAAAAAAACAGTATGATAATCAAACGCGAAAACTTAAGCACTACCAAATACTTATGAGTAACCTGTACAAAAAATGTATTCTCCGTTAACAGAAAAACAAGATGTTACTCGAGAAATTCCACAAAGTGTTACATCCCGCATGAATACGACTCACACTTCTAATAGCACACTATATCTCAAGAATGACAAATTATTTGTAAGAAACCGTTTTAAAAAGTCCTCTAATAATAAAATACTTCGTTCTCATAGTACTAAAAGGAGCGTACAATCTTTTTTTGAGCAAGATGACAATTCTGTATTCGCACCAAGTAGTCGTGATTTCCTCAAAAAAAATAAATTGAGAAAACGAAAACGCTATTTGACAGACACGGTGGATAATTTATATAAAAAATATTGTACGGTATCCGGGAATAAAATATCCAAAGCAACTTTCTATCATCTTAAACCTTTTTGGGTTCTACCTCGAAATATTAGTAACCGCGATACTTGCTTATGTAAGCAATACGCAAATTTTCAATTAATAACCGACAGATTATATCTCTTGAAATTTATCAAATTCAAAAGTTCAGATGAATTTAGAAAGTTTGCTTGTTGTGATACAACAAAAAAAGAATGTATGTTTAGAGAATGTGGCTGATGCACAAATGCAAAAGTAACATGTAATGATAATTTATTAGAAGAGAAAACTTATTACAGTCAATGGGTGACTGAGAAAGTTGATCGAGTAGCTACTAAGGGTGCAAATTATAAGGTCCAAATATCTTTTAAAAAGAAGTATCATTGTAGAGTATCCGAATTAATCGATTTGTTAAATTCAAAAATATCTGTATATTTGAAACATGTGTTTACAGTAGCACATTAGAGCAAAGTGATCGCTCAAATAAAAAATAGTCTAAATGAAAACGAGATTTTTATTGTAATCGATTTTTCACAAAATTAGAAATTGAAATATAATCAAGAAATTCAGAGCATTCACTTCGGAGCCTCCAAAAAACAAGCATCGCTTCAAAGGGGAGCATTTATTTACAAAGATAATGTTACTGGCCTTCAATGCATCTCGTTTATTTCCGTTTCGGATTGCTTGAGGCACGATGCAGCTATGGCTTGGACTCTTCTTGAGCCAGTGTTTACGTACATAAAAGAACACGTACCAAATTTGAACTCAATCCACTTCCAAAGAGATGGACCTAGCAGCCAATATAAAAATAAAAAGAACTTTCTCTTATTTAATTATTATTGTAACAAAATCAATTTAAAACAAGCATTTTGGAATTTTACGGGAGCTGGACATGGTAAGAAGAGCATAGCCGATGCTGTAGGCGGTACCGTGAAATCATTATGCGATAGGAGGGTCATGCTCGGCAAGGATATCCTTAGTGCCAAAGCCATCCATGATATGATTAATAATGATAATTGCAAAGCGAAATCCTTTTTAATTTTGGAAAGCGATATAGAAAATGTAGACAAGATAATCCCCCTTAATTTAACAGCTATTAAAGATACAACACTTGCTCATTAAGTTGTTTGGGTAGATTCTAAGAAAGACTCTCTATCATTTCGTTATTTGTCCTGTTACGCATGTAAAACCGAAAATAGCATTCATTATAGTTTAAAAAATAGTAAAATAACGTATAAGTCACACAAAGATCTGAAAAAAGAAGATTATAGCGAGGGTGATTGGATTGTTGTCATGTATATAATAAAATTTGGTATCCAGGGATAATATTAAAAATTGAAAGCGAGCGGACAAAAACAAAATTTTTAGAGTATGCGGGTCACTTTTTTAAATTACCACTTGTTTGTGATGTACAGGAAGTATATGCAACTCAAATTTTGTGTAGATAAATAGAAAAGCCTATTATTATTAGAAAAAAAGGAAAAAATAGAAAAAATACGATATATCAGTTTAGTGACAAAATAATGAAGTTTGTGAATGCAGCAGCGAAAAACTGTAGGATTTATAAATCTTGATTTAATAAAAGTTATTTAGTATTAAATACTGTTTAATCTTTTAGTAACAAAATATCACAATTATTAGTTAAAGTAGATAACCAAATCGCCCATCGTTATAGTTTTTAATTTTAAATAAAAAAAAACTTATTTCAAAACAATAAATAACGAATTATAATTTAATTAACAATTTAAAACATTACTAATTTTTATTTTCTGTCACGAAAATGCTTTAATATTGCATAAAAACTTGAATTAATGAGCTAAATACAATAGTATTTGACTTCAAACGCGTTGTTGGTTACGATCAATATTTCGCTCAATATCACAGAAAACGCAAACGACAGTTCAAACTATAAATTGTTCTAGAAAAAGTAGTCCACTTGATGGACGCTGTACAGCGGCGGATCTTCATTCTATGTGCTATAATGAAGAAGAAAAACCGGGCCCCGAAGGTGTGCTCGATAAAAATTTTTCAAATCGTGATGATGAGCATAAATTATGTCTACCTCTGGAGTTTTTACCTCTCCAATTTCAGATATAACCAATCAGATTTAAGTATTTCAGATATAAGTAACTCGTGGGAAGATTTCCAACTCACTTTTTTTTCCGTGTATGAACAGGCCGCCTGATTTAATTGATCTGGTTAGGCGCGAAAATTTAAAATATTTAACTCACAAAATAAAAAATATAGAAAATAGTTTGAGACCTTGAAATGTTGTATTATAAAAATAATACTGATATTCTTTTACGATTACTCCAACATTTTAATCAATTACAGAAATTTAAATTAATACTTTTTAATATTTAGAAAGGAAATGTAACGAAATGTATGAAAATATATAGCTCTCAGCTAGTTCAAGATGTAACTCTATGACATAAAAAGGTGTTACTATATGTATGTATCCACTGTACGCGAACGCGACCGGCTGTCTACATTTCTTCTCCCGTGCCTCTCTCGGCGGTCGCGATAGTCCTCGTGTGCGCGTGCCCCTCGTCGCTCACGTGCGCGTGTCCTTCTCATAGTTCGCGTGCACACACCCCTCTCGCCACTGATGCGCGTGTCCCTCGTCATTCGCGCACATACCCCTCTCGCTATATAATTTTCAGGTACAAGACAGGTTCGACCGTCTATAACGCGGTAAACATATATGAATATGTCTTACTGCCAGTAAAAGCTCATGAATCTTTTCATATTTGGACTGGCTTTTGCAAGTAATTACTGTAATTGTGTTATGCTTAAGGTAACTTTATTTAAGTCTATAATAATTATTTATATTAATGTCTTTCTTTTGATAAGAAATAGCTAGTTTTTTAGTACTCCATTTTGTAATACATAAAAGCATAACATTTTAAACAGTATATATTAAATTAATTATTAAGCTATCAATCTAATGTTTTTTTTTAGATCTATCGCAGTTATTTTTAATAATTTATATACATTTAATAAACAACCACACAGAGATATGTTAATGAATATTATTTATTCACTAAACAATACGAATATAATTTAACTATACATTGAATGAAATGACTTTTCTTTATGATGTTGTTTGAGCATCCACTTCTTCATAGCCATTGCGTTTCGAAGGGCACGTACTGGGAAGTTATAACCAAAATGATTGTTACATGAAAGAGGTTCTACTGGAAGCTTTTTTAAGGATGGACATTCCATATCCTCGATGTTAAAAACTAATCTGAAAAAGAAGTTGAGAATCTTTATGAAAATAATTTTAATAACTTACCGTTCAGAGAAAAATCTCTGCTTCCATTTTGTTTTCTTCAAACCTTTTACTTGTATCTCTGTTCCATCGAGTACACTGTGTAGAGTATTGCTAAGCTCTTCGTAAGGAATGTTGTTTGCTCTACACATAATTCTATGGAAATTCTCTTCAAGCCATCTATTTTCGGACTTATTTTTGTCCATCAGTTTTTCCCAAGCATGAGGAGATTTGAAGAGGAAGACGGACGGCGTAGGGTCTTCCTCGAGAGAGACGACGGCTACCACCCTGAAAACGAATACGTTCAAGGTAATCTTGAATCCTTGCACGTCGACAATGTACTTCATAGTACTGATGTAACTGCTGCGACAGCGCTTATCTACTTATAAATATTTAAAACTTTTTATAACCCTGTTGCTCGCCAAAGAGTAGGTGTTTGTAGAAAATTTTTTCGAACATTTTTTCCACTGCGATTTTTTTGTATCATTTTGTATCAGTTGTTGCTCAGGAGCAACTGTCAGGCTACTTTGACCCACTATTAGGGAATGAAAGCCTTTAACGACCTCATCACGCTTATATAACCCCGACTGACTGCTTGCGAGAGTATCGTAGCCACCTAGCGGTCATCTAAGAAACTATACAAAATTTGAAGGGGGATAGGAGCTCTACCTCGCTCCTATCCTATGAGGTTCTACCTGCCTGTCAACACCTCCATTACCCTTCAAATTTTATTGCTCAATTGGAAACGACTCTTTGAAGAGGCGTAATAGTGGTACACTATTGTCCGTTACAGAAAATACAGCCAATTCCTTTCAGACGAAGTCGTTACCTGGTTGTTTGAAGCCTTGCATATCCACCACATACTCCATCTCACTGGAATCTTTTATACCTCTTTGTCTCGGATAGATTGTGCGTATTAGATGCATATTTTTGTGGGAATTCTTTCTAATTTGAATTAGTATTCTCCTTCTTCTTACTATCTAAACCAGAGGGAAGTTTTACTACGCTTTGACCCATTTTACTCTTGATGTGACAGTAGAATGGGCTCCCCATGTTCGAGACCTCATTTTATACCCCCTCCACTTCCCCCACCATCATCTACCGCAAGCCACCACCACCCCAACGAGCTGTGATTGGTTCCCTAACTGAGCTGTGATTGGAGCCTCACCTCGCTCCTATCCTGCGAGGTTTTACCTGTATATTAACCCCTCCATTATCCTTCAACGTCTTCCCACTCCATAACGTCTTCCCACTCCATGTTGGGGTCATAGCGGTAAAATTGCTTCATGCGCTTTACATCATACAGGGCACAATTAGTTTTGCATACTCCATTATGGTTAGCACATATAGTCACTGATATTGGATAATAAAAAGATTGATAGTTCATTTCATTAATATCAGTAACATTAAAATTAAAACGTTCTAACCACAATTTTTTTATTTCACCAATCACAAAAATTCTTTTAGCATCTTTTAATGCATCTTGCATAGCAAAGTTCTAACCACAAATTTTCACGTTTGTACTTATCTGTTAGTCTTCGCCAAGGAAATGATGGCTTGAAGAGTAGCACTACAGGCATATCGTCGTCGTTGAGAGACACGAAAGCCATCTCTTTCAAAACGAAATCATTGCCAGTCTTTTTAAAGCCCTGCATATTCACTGCGTAGTCCATGCTGTACAAAATTTTGCTTCGAATTCCAAATGACGAATGAGAAGGAGCCAGATTCTCGCTCACCTTATATGCTCCTTAAAGTTTCTGCGCATCGCCGTTTACGGGACTATATTGAACTATGCGGTCATGTAAGATCAATCAATAGGCTGAAGTTCCAGCAGGAAAATTTTCCTTTGCTTCAAATTCCAGACGAATGTCTACAGGGGTGCTCTTTAAGAACTCGTTTTGTTTTGAGCAGTCTATCACTAGCAGAGGTATGTAAGTGAGATATTGTGACTTTTTCAACATAGGTTCTAGATCTTTGCCATAGTAAGAATTTTGAAAATTAGCGTACATATCATAGAGCATGGCAAATTGATTACGATTCATATCGAGGTTAAGATTATCATACGGATATGACTCAGAATTGCGAAAGAGTTTTACATTTATAAGATTGCAGTGATCAAAGCGGCTAGCGTTTACTATCTTCTGATCTTTTCGATTAGTTTGAAAACATAAGACGACGAAGCGTGGTTTTCCAAGTTGATTTGATGTTTTTACAGTCCAAACCTGTCTCAACGTAATCGGAAGTAGTGGGTACTCATATAATTCACGCGTGCGAAAACTCATGACAATAGAACGATCTTTTCCTACAAAATCTAGTAGGCGAATTTTGTTAGAGTACGATGCAACTATGTATGGTATAAGCCATTCGATTCTAGTTAATTTTAAAGTCCTCATAAACGCCTTGTTCGGTTGCTCGTACAGTGGTTTGTACAACAGCGTTCAAGTCATTTCTCGATCTCATAAGAACGAGTTCATGCTTTGCATTTACTACAATTTTACGATAGTCCTCTGCGAAGCCAAAAATTAGGCTCAATGAAATCGAGACATTGAAGTAACTAGCATTATCAACAATGCTCCGTGTTTCTTCTACATCGATCCAGCTCGCATTTTCAATGATAAAACTGTGAGTTGGATTGAGTGAGACCCAGCCTTTCATGAGAGTGGTTAAACCAACATTTTTGCACTTGTCTATCTCATGGTGTTCATCGCATATCTGATTTCTTCAAACAAGTGAGAAATGGCATTATTCACAAGTTTTGTATTTTCAACGGGAGTATTGTTATTTTTAACCAATCGTCCGCAGATATGTAATGCACTGCGGGAAGGTAAGAGACATAAATCTTGATGTTTTATAGATATGCGTATTTCATCGTTGTTATTGAATGATGCTGTATACGAGCGTGAACCTCGTAGTACGCTACGGATTCATAGAAAGTTACAAGTGTTTGTATGCTTAGAATTTCTTCCATTTCGTTGAAAGCAGCGAAAGATGATTCAAGTTATCTTCCACCAAGTACTACTTTTAAGCCTAAGCTTTTTAGTTTTTGTATGCTCTGACGCGTTAACGCCTTCACAGGTGGTTGATGACTGGTGCGTGATAAGCATATTTCTCTGAATATAGTTTTTGTTATAAACGATTCCCATTATGATTGTCGAATATGCAATCTTATAGTTATAACTTCTCCGCGGAAATTTACTAAATCTCCGTCTTGATCGATGATACGTACTTGCAAATGATTTACACGCTTTACGGCAATCGGAAGGTAAATGACGTGTGAGGGAACTTCGATGATTTTATAACCTGCAGGTACTGCGGGAAAGAATTCCTTAATTGTGTGTAGTTTTTGACTGCTTATGTATGCTCCCGAAGTGATATTACACTCGACTCTCAAAGCGTTGATTTTGAGAATTGTAACAGGTAAGTCAGGATTATAAATAACGTTTGGTTCGAGAATACGACGGGGAAACCCAGTAGACGACCAAGAGAATCTTCGTGTCGAAAATCTATAGGCATACTGCACTTAATTGTACAACGAATAGTATTATTATTTGGCTTTAAATTAAAAGTAATGTCGTTATGCGCTAATTTTTTACGGAGGAATTTGTCAATATCCTCAATTTCGTAACTTCCTACTGGAAGAGGGACAACGTTTTCACCTACGTAAAACTTATTATTGTTACTCTCTATATTGGGGATTGAATTAAAAGCTAAAAGTTCTACAAGCCCTAGAACGTATTCTTTATTTGGTGATAGCTCGATTGGCGGAAAATACTGTGCTTCTAGTGTAGATGATGTGCCTGACAGCGTTAGAGTCAATGAATCTTCCATGACAGCTTAAAGCAGAATGACACATTGCTTCTCTTACCTCTCCTTATATAGCCCCGCTCAAGAATTTTATACAAAGGTGTCCACAATTGTATGTATCAAAATCTTGATATCTTTGATGATTATATTTACTTCATCAACCCCGAGATATAATATTAAATCTAACGGAGGGCGGAGATCATCCAACCTATCGAAATATACAACATTTTGCTTCTTTTTCTATATGCAACCCAGTGTGTACCAGGGCCGCTAGCATAATCTAGATTAACTATAGCCAATTCGTAATAGTGTGGGCCAGAAGCAGGCAATGTATTTCTCATAAATACTCCTCGAAAATTAGATATTTTCAAAAGTTTTACATATTTTAATATGTCGACATCGGTAAGTGCTCGCTGAGGTAATCTCATGAACTTTTTTTTTTTAATGATGACCTAACCCTACTTCGTGTGGTTTAAGATATAAGCCATTGCCCAACGCTACACTTTCCATAGTTTTATTATACCTTTTATTTTCTTCCAACTGCTCCTTAGCGGCTTTCGTGTCGTTTACGGCTTTTACTATTCCAGCAGCTCCTCCAGCTAGAGCGCCAGTTGCAATTAAACCTGCAAATAGAGGTATGAGAAACGGCAATGCTCCACCTGATTGAATTGGTAAAATTCGAGGTATTTCAATATTTTTTTTACCACCTGCTTCTTTGACAGCACTACGAGCTTTTTTCAAAGCTACTCGCATTACTTTGAGAGCACATTTACTAGGCACTGATTTAAAAGTAGCAGCTTTAGCAATCTTTTTCAAAGAGACTTTCTTTTTTAAACCTCTGCCAACTCTAGCACTTTTTTACTTCTCTTCTTCAAACCCATGCCAAATCTAGATTTTAATTTCATGGTATTAGTCACAGCGTATGCAGCCGCTTTTCCACCAAAAGAAGCATTTTTTGATTTAACGCGATTCCAAGCTTTTTCAGCTAAAATTTTATCTGCGACATTTCTCGCTTGAACGTTTTTACGATTTCTAGAGTAAGCTATATCGTTCTTTTTATAAGCAGCATCTAGGTGATTAATTCCAAGATCTCCTCGAGCTAAACGTTTCGCCAACTTAGTGCCGCGGCCGCAGTACTGATAACAAGGTATGTGAAGCTCAAATGGAAGTTGATTGATAATTTTATTAACTAAACCGCGTTCGCGTTTGTGAATGATCACCACTCTTCGAAAGTCAACGGGTAACTGATGGTGAAAGCTATATAAGACCGCTATTTATACTCATAGCAATCAGTCGTGATTTGGTTCTCATAGAGTACAGATCATGAACTTTAAAGAGCAAACGGTAAATCTACTAATAGAAAATTTTGATGCACTTGTAGAACATGATAAAAGAGAAAAGCGACACGGTGATCTACTTCCTGATAGTATACGAGCTGTTTTCTGCGCCCATCAAACTGTGGAAAAACAAATAGTCTACTTGCTCTCATAATACACCCTAATGGCGTTAGATTTGAAAACGTATACGTCTACTCAAAGTCTCTCAATTAGCCAAAATATAAATTTTTAAATGAAATCTTTGAACCTATAGAAGGTGTACCATATTTTCCGTTCAGCGAGCATGACGCTGTTGTCGACCCCGATCAAGCACTTCCAAACTTTATCATAATATTTGACGATATTGCTTGCGAGAAACAGTATAATGTTAGGGCCTGTTTCTGCATGGGCAGACATAAAAAGGTTGATTGTTTTTATCTATGCCAAACTTATGCTCATGTTCCAAAACATCTTGACAGAGATAATTTAAACTTACTTGCTATTTTTAGACAAGATGAATTAAATCTAAAGCATATCTATGACGATCACGTAAATACCGATATGACTTATATACATTTTAAAGAATTATGCTCTAAGTGTTGGAGAGATGATAAGCATGGTTTTCTAGTTATCGATAAAGATAGAGGAATAAATGATAGAAGATTTCACAAGGGCTTCGACAATTTTGCTATAAATATAGCATGCACGTAGGTGACAATCAACAGTTTCTGACTTAACATTGAAATGACAACATGGCTGACTTTCAACGAGAAAAAAACATGCTTCGTCAACTCGTTAAGGCACAAGATGCGATTAAACGCAAATACAGAATATTAAAATTTGGAAAAGATAATGTCGAAAAGATTTTAAATAAAACTTTCAAACCAACAGATGATCCGCTTCAAAAATTTGTAACTCAGAAAAATATTGAACATAGTAATGTCAAACAGAACACCATCGAACGAAGTAGCGTCAATCATAACGGAAGTTCTGATAGTGAGTTCAATGATACGTTACAGAATGCCCACGAGACATCTTTCGAAACAGCAGGTAGCGATATCGACGATGACTCTGATTTGTACATCAAGGTCCTGAAGCTCAATCAGCCCCAGTATATTGACAAAATTTATGGAGTGCGAAATGAAAGGGGTGTATCTTTTATTGAAAATTTACGGATTAGCTTTTATAATAATAAATTATTAAGGGTACAAATAAATTCTATCTGTTTTCAGCAACTGTTTTTTTATTTAAAAAACACAAACAAAACACTAAGGTTAATCAATGTACGCACCATCGGCTTCTACTACCCTTTGCCAACGCCTACGCAGCTGATGTATTCCGTAGCGAAAAAAGTCTTCATCTTTTGACTTTATGAAATCATCAACCATTTTTCGTACTTCATCTTCATTCTGAAAATGCTGATCTGCTAAGCTGTTTTGTAATCAGCGAAAAAGGTAGTAATCGCATGGCGCAATGTCAGGAGAATACGCCGGATGCGGTAAAATTTCCCGTTGTAATTCTTCTATGGTTTGACGAACCGTGGAATTTCTGTATGTCGTAGCGTTATCATGCTGCAAAATTACTGGTCTTCGCCCATGCCTAGATTACGGCTTCTTTTCTTTGATTTTTTCCGCTAAACGGTTTAATTGAGAAGAGTATCGTTCACCAGTAACAGTTTCTTCGGATTTGAGAAGCTCGTAACATAGCACGCCCCGTTCATCCCACCAAAGACAGAGTAGCAACTTTTTTCCAAAGACGTTGCGTTTTGGTGTAGATGTTGTGGGCTGTCCTGAATCTACCCAATGTTTTTGACGTTTAGGATTCTCGTAATAGATCCACTTTTCATCACCAGTCACTAATTTCCACAAAAAGTTCTTTTTTTGTCTTGAAAGCAATGAGAGACATGTCTCGACTCGACTTTCACGTTGCTCCTCGATCAATTCATGAGGTACCCATTTTCCACATTTTTTAATTTTTCTCAACGCACGTAACGTTTCAGAAATAGCTTGTTGGATAACGCCTAATTTTTTCAGCAAGCTGATGTTGCGTTTGTGCCGAGTCTTCATGCAGTAGCTCCTGCAATTTCTCATCACTCATCTTTTGAGACCTACCACAGCGTGGTTTGTCGCTCAAGTCAAAATCTCCGTCTTTAAATTTTCGAAACCATCTGCGATATGTACTCTCATGAATAACTTTTTCTCTATAAGTAGCACCGATCGATTTATGACCTTTAGTCGCAGTTTTACCTTGATCGAATTCGTAAAGTAAGCAATGTCAGATATGCACAGTATCTACTTCCATTTTTATTTATGTTAAAGACAGAATTATACCCGCAATGAATACTTGCATGCGCAGTCTATTTGAAGAATAGGATCTGTAGTATATACTAGCATAAAAATATGAAACCAGTAAGCATCTGTTGTCAAGAAAGCGCCATCTCTTACAAACGGGTACAACTTTTTTGTATACCTAATAATATTAATGGAGCAGCATACCCAAAAACTACAGGATTACTCGAGTTACTCATAGCGAAACAACCAAATAAAAAAATAATATAGGTTCAGATGATTTAAAAAATTATCGCAAAATTTTAAAAATATCGTCTGCTCATAAAAGGCGATATGACAAGAATGAAAGGATTCGTACTCATAATAGTAATAAATTTAATAATATTATTACTCTAATGTTCAATATTACCTCGAAAACAATTACTGGAGAATCGATTAAAGGTGGCTCATTACCTCGTTATAAAATTGCAAAAAGCGTACTGCTTTAGACTACGTCTACTGGGACGATCCAAAAGAGCTCGTTGACCATCTTCAATTACTAACAAGGGGAGGCAGGTTGGTGTGAATTACCGATTACCATGAAAATTTGCTGGTGAATAGAGTATCAAAAAGTACTCGACATGTGTTTCTTTATTTTTGCCAACTCGCTTGTTTAAGGGGTTAAAACCACCCCCGAATTGATAAAAATATGTATTTTCGGCATTAAAAACTCATCAGTTTCAGATAGAAAATAGTAATAAATAATTATTATAATTATATAACTCGAAAGAGAAACAAAAAATATTCGACATGTGTTTCTGATTTTTTTTCCTTCGAGTCTATATAGCGAGTAAAAACCGCCCTTACAAATACAAATATTCAGTATACAATTTTAATTTATTAACTATATTCTCTCGTTAGAATCACATTTAAAAAAATGTTTTTAATAATTAGACAAGGTCATCAAGTGATGCCTCCCGCTTTGACCTTGGAGTACAATTTGAAGGTCATTTCAAGGTCAATTTCATTTTTTTAATAGGAACCGATATTTTATTTACCTGACATAGAGACTGAAATATTCTACGTTTAAATACGTCATTATGGCCTTGGTCAAGGAGGTCCCAGAGGTTATTTCAAGGTCATCATGTGGGGGCCGGGGGGTGAGGAGGTTTTTCATGACAACAAAGTGGGGCTACACAATTAGGTCGTGAATACAGTTCACAGTACATGCAGCACGGAGTAAAGTCGATTATTTCCTCGCGTGATTACTGCCTTACAGGCACCTACGGAAATAATTTCCAACTATACTATCTTGTTGCATAATGTACTACTATTCGTGTTATAAGTATGACATTTCAAAAAAATCATTATTCACTGGTTAATGTTGATTTTTCTATTCATACATCACACGACTATGATATACTATTTGCAAGCAGCTGACGCTGGAACCGAGTTATACTTGATTTTGATTTCTGTTTATCCAAGTGTATGCTAAAAATATTCGATACGTGCTTTTTTTATTCTTGCCATCTAAAAATAATACTTAAAATCAACTATAAAATATTTTTACTTTTCGAATTGCGGAATTATACGTATTTCTCCGTTTTTATAGGTTTCTTAATTTTTCATAAATAATCTGAAAATATAGTAGATTACCAAAAAATGTAGTAGATTACCAATAATTTGAAAACCACTACAATATATGCTGCTTGTACATAGAAGAAAGTTCTAACCAACGTAATACTGTTGAAATTATATTCAATAATTTTATTTCTTTTTCTTGATGTTTTACCATGATTATTAATTCAATAACTGTTGTTACATTATTATCTTTAATTTGTAACCAAATAAAATCGAAATTGACCGTTCAAAAGTAAACGAAGATGAACAACTTCTACATGATTATATAGAAGATATAATAAGACATAGTATTGATAATCCTATTGGAATTGATCAAGAAATACAACTACATTTTAACGATAATGATAGTGATATCTTTGTACAAGCTATTGATGAAAGTGACACATCTCAAAGTTATGCAGAGATTCCTGCTTGTTTGTATAGAGATGAACCAATAAATTTCGATTACAAGAAACGAGCGGTCGCATTTTGGCAGAGTGGAAAAACAAAACCTTTATCATTAAAAAGTGTAACAAAAAATTTCAGGAAGGGACTTCAATTCAGCAATTGTATCGTTGGAAAGATCAAGTGGAAGCAGGAGGTGATAGACACGAGAAATTATATCAAGTTTCAAAGTATATTTTAGATAAATTTCAAGAAGCAATTGCCTTTAAAATAGCTTTCCATGATATAGACTTGAAGAGATGGGCTCTACAAAAAAATTGAGTTGAAAATGCCATGGTTGGCATCTCGTTGGTGGGTACAGCAGTTTAAGAGTAAACACAATATTGTTTCTCGAAAGATAACTAAATTTGTTACTCATTCGGCTGTGGATAACATGAAATATTTACAGCAACAATGCGAGAATTTTAGAAATGATGTTAGTGGATTAATTTCCCAATACGGTGCACAAAATGTTTTTAATTCAGATCAAAGTGGATCTAATTTGGAGATGTACAGTGGTAGAACACTGTGTTATGAAGACGCAAAAAAAGTAGAATGTGTTGCTCAATCTCTTTCCTTTATAACACAGAATTACACAATACAACCGACTGTATCTGCGGAAGGAAAGTTACTATCACCTTTATTTATAGTTTTAAAGGAAAACGGTGGGACATTTGGACCACGTGTTATTGAAAATTTATTTGTACCAACAAATGTACGCGTTGAAGTATCCACCTCTGGAAAATTATCTAACGAATTACTTCAAACTTGGATACAAGAAATATTTTTACCACAGAGCGGAGACTCTCCAGTTCTATTATTGGATTCATGGAGCGGACAATGGGAAAAAATAGTAAGAGAAGTTATACCACCACATGTTAGCCTAAAATTTAAAATAATACCGAAAGGCACAACAGGCATGATTCAGCCTTTAGATATGTACGGTTTCCGTTTCTGGAAGAACTTTGTTAGAATGTTTTCAGGTATAGTAATTTTACTCAACTACAATATTAATTTGCATGAACAAAATAATATTATAAGAATTCTTCGCCAAGATTTCAGGATGTATTTAAATATGGATGGTACAAAAGTGGCTATGCTTTGACTAAACCTATAAATTTAAAAAATCCAGTTGAATTTTGTTTTAATACCGAACAAGAACCGATTTGTGACATATGTGGAGAAACAGCAATAATAAGATGTGCATGGTGTAAAAAACAATTATGTTTGAAGCATTTTTTCATAGATTTCCATTATTGTACAAAATATGTACCCTCAATTTATTATTCGGGTGAATAACCATATTCTTAATTCAATTTTTGATACAGTATGCGTAAAATGCGATTTTACGCATTGTTTTTGGTGCGTAAAAAATTTTACGCACCCGGATGTATAAAATACTATTTAAAATCTATTAAAAAATTTATTAAAAGTAGCATTTTACGCATACCGTATAAAAAAATAATGTTCGACACTTGCGCGTAAGGATTTCCGACCTCGTGTGATCGCATCACACTCGGTGCATAAAATCCTATTTTACACACTAGATCGAAAAACACTATAACTGTATAGATATAGATAGTTATGTAAACATGGTATATTTTTTTTGTATAACGAATTTATTTATAAATATAATAAAGTATGGATAAAATTTTGAACTGCCATGTCTTTGATTTTTGATAATTTTAGGTTTTAATTTATAACTACTTATAATCTTGTTACAAAACCTACAGAATAAAGCATATTATTTTAACTGCGTAGGATCAATAATTATTCATATCATACAAGTCGTGAAAAATTATAATTTATGAAAAAAATGTTGCTGGATCTATACTTCATATCTGATTTAAAATTTCTTGTCAACACAAATAATTTTCTAGATTTCACTTATTAAAAAACTATTGATATTAAATGGTGGATGTATGAAATTATAATATTGCAGTTAAGATCGAGTATCATTATGATGAAGGTTAAATCGCCGCATGATCCAAAATCGATGGCGTGGACGTAGCGAACTTCAGATGACCTTGAAATGTTAGGTAAAATGAGGTCCCTTGCCACGATTTTTAACTCCTGCAATCTTCGCTCACGTAAATTTTTCTTAAACACCATATTGTTACAATTTAGTGTTGAAAACTATCACTGACTTTGAAATGACCTCTGGGGTCCGCTTGATAAGAATTGTAACGGGCGCATGCATAAAGAGATAATAGTAGCGCATACAGCGTCGCGAGATTTGAATCTTGCGCGCCTGCACGTATCGCAAATGATAGCGCGCCGCGCGCCTCTCGGGTGTCAAGCGGAGAAGAAGAAGAAGCCGTCGTGCCGCTTGAGAAGCGACGCCGCGGCCATCTTCGTGCCGATGCTCAACAGGTGAGCGTGTGTACGTATCGCGCTAAACCAGTGCTGTGAAGCTGGAAAGTGCTCGGTGCCCTCCGCACCTTTGACTTCGCCAACAGAACGACACCGATGACACGCCGGCTGCAGCTTAGCGCCCGGCCACGCTGCAGGGAGGAAGAAAAGAGAAAGAAGGAGAGAGAGAGAGACTCCACCAGCGCAGGGCAAGACACCACGAGGCCCGGCGCTTCACTAGAGAGAAGAGTAGACGCACCGCTTGCGTCGAGGCAAGCGGCCTCGTGTACGCCCGTGTGGCAGCCATTGTGTGGCATTTTAGCGACGCGATTATGCCAGCTGCGTGAGCAGCCGGCTCCGCGTAAAGTCTCGGTCTGTGCGCGTTAGTAGTTGTGGAAGTTTGTTCGGGTTAGCACATCCAGTGCGACTTTATTTAAATAAATATCTTCCTTTTATTTTAATTACTTGGGTCTCGCGTTCTTCATTTTGTGAGTAACCGTTCCCTATCTCTCCGAATACCGCCCTCTGCCTTTTCAGCAGCTGCAGCTAGTCGGAGGCATTACATCCTAGAGGAGCATTGTCAACGGGGAATTGTAAGTTCAAGTTACTCAGGTTACCCTGAGCGACGTTTTACGGGAATACCAGCGGAGGTAGGTAAGGTTAGTTCATAGCTAGTTCGTGCGCCGAGGTTGGCAGCAGCGGCAGCGCGCGACGCCGGCTCTAGTAGAAAGCGGCCTAGGCTTTCTACAATAGAGGCCGGGCGCACCTGTCCGTGGCCCATTCCTCTGCGCCCGCTCCAGCCTACAGATAATTCTACAAAGGCGAGCGTAGAGTATGCCCGTATATTACCCCGCGAACCCCAGAGAGGGATTAATACCCTCTCGTAAATTAACCCCGTTACAACCGGCACCCATTAACATATTGCAGCACGATAGATAAGGGAACGGTGAATTCCATAGTTATTTAACAATTTTTCGAAACAGGTCGAGACGCGTGTTGCGAATAATTAATTATCGCGGGGACAATTAATCATTATAAAAGTGTATAGTGTGTGCAAGGGTAATTAACTGGTGGTTCCTAACCTTGCTTGGAGGAAATAACGCGGCCTGCACATACTTAATGAGGAACATTGCTTGTGAAGGCCGAGCATTTGTTGAAGTACATAGTGAGGACAGCAAAGAGATTAGTTAGCAATTATTTATTAATTATTTATTAATTATTTATTATACTAGTTATTAACAAGTGTTTAACATGTCTCTTTGTTTGTCAACACGCGTGCAAGCCGGGGTTTAAAATGACCGATTCCGCCCCCAATTGCCAAATTAAAAAGGATTTCGGCGAAATTTTCGCTTTTAAGGGACAATTCGCGTAAACGTTTGTGCAGGTGATAGCTTAAATCGTGCGCGCAGTAATTTTCTTGTTTTGACCATGAATTCCCTTACGCATTATGCAAAAAGGGACACAACCTCCAGGCAAGTTGGTAAAAGCGACTTTACTTCGGTCTAGCGTGCGGAGACCAAACCAACAGTTGGAAGATTGTTACCCCCTGAGCCAGTGATAATCCAGTAGGTACCTTATGAAGGATACCACTGGCAGTGCAAAAGCACTTTCAAGCTACGGTTAATTTAACCTAAAATCGCCTTGCACATAGACAACCTCCGAGCGATGTCTTACGATATCCAAGCAGCCGTGGAGGATTGGGTGTTCGGCGGAGTCCATGTCCGACGTCCAGTACACACTACACCGAAGCGCCACGGCTAGCAACAAGGACAACGAACATACGCAACAGGCGAAGGAGCAACGCACGACGAATACGCAATAGACCCGGCGGCACCAGATCGACGAAGATGAAGCAGAACACAGCGACGAACAGCAAGAGCAACCAGGAGAGATGCTGCGTCTCCTGGCGAAGGACGGCTCCGAGTTCCATATCCCGCAGGAAGTCGGCTCGCTATTAGTGGAGCTAATAGCAAAAGTCAGGTCACTGGAGGACTTGGTTCTGAACCAACAGAGACACGCCGCTTCCAGCGCGCACATTGCGGAAACCAGACCAGGACCGAACGTGCGCTTCGAAGACACGTTCACGATACCAGAGCAGAACGAAGCCTGGAATCGTAGGCAACCTTCGCCACCGCCAGCTCGTCCTAGAGAGCAGGCTGATTTACCGGACGTTAATCCAGCCTAAATGGGGGGTGACCGCCGAAGTTCGGCGAGAGGCTCGAGCTGGCCGATCTATGGTGCGCCAGGCGCGACAGGGAACTTCTCGAGGTCGAGTATGTTCCACTCGCGAGATATAGGCCAAATCGTCAGGAAGTGGCAAATCCGATTTTGCGGTGCTAAGAGCCAAAATATCGACGTATTCCTGGCGAGGCTTGAGGACTGTCGAGTCCTAGCGAACCTCTTCGAAGAAGAGGTGCTGTCGTCGCTGTCAGAGCTGTTCACTGACACTGCAGCCACGTGGTACTGTAACGAGGAGGAGAAATGAGCAACGTGGCAGGATTTCTTGACTGCAGCAAGACGCTGGTACGGAACCATGAAGAGGCACCAGCAGCGGCTGATAGCTGAGGCGAACAATTGCACCAGATGAGGCTGTCAGAGATTATATCTCGTGGCTCATCGCGATATTGTGGAAAATATCGCCACCACCCAGCTCAGAGCAACAGCTGGATCAGCTGCACCGAAACTTACGGCCGCAGCTGCAAGCGATGGTCCATAGGACGGACTTCAGTACGGTAGAGGAGCTACTGGAGTTGGCAGTGGACGCAGAGCAAACGCTGGAGAACTCGAAGACGTTTCGACCTCCCCCACTGCCAACAGCTGCGTTACTGCCTGAAATGGCGTATAAGCTCCCCACGAACGCCGACGCGCCACTAAAGCCGAAAGGCGATGCCAATGAAAGCAAAGTGGCTGCCACGGTGGTCGAGAAGGACGCCAAGCTGGAGGGCTTGGAGGAGATGCTTCGGCGAGTGCTGAATGAGAGTCTTACCGACTGACGGAGCACCGGAGGACAGCGCTCCGGGCGAAATACGCCCCCTGGACCGCGCAGAGGGCACAGTGTTGCGTTACAACTATTGGAAATCGTAACGCAATTGAATGTTGTTAAATTTATTCGATTGGATCCCCTAAGAATATTTGTTCATTCTTAACTGAAAGGAACTCCAAATCTATCTTGGTCACCCTTACTCTCCCATACGAGTAAGGCTGCGGTTAACCTCGTGGTTATGTTAATCTCCAAATATTAAGGGGAAATAAATATAGACTCTTTGCCCAATTGAACACCATTTATTATTTTGTCTATATTAGTTATAATTAATTAAGTTACAATATGCGAAGAGCGCTCGTATTCGGATCTTGATTTCCTTAATGATTAGATTGATAGGGTAGGACACACATGTAAAACCCGCGCGGGTCAACAACAATCGGTCATTAATAGATAGAAACCATCGACCGGATTCCTAAAGGTCCATATAATGCCCTATTTTCGGTGCTGCCTATCGTCCCAGTAAGCGGATCGGTCACCCCCGTATAGTCATGGGAGACCTCATGTAATTAAGTGACAAAAGGAAATAGAGGAGGGGAGGATTATAACGGTTCCGATAAGGGTAAGAGGAAGACGAAATGCGGCGCTCTCTATTTTATTAGAGAAGCGTTAGTGTCTTGTCCTTTTGTTAGTTCTTATTTATTTTATCGTCGATTTCTCTGTACACAGTGCTGGAGACTGAGATATACTGAGAAAGCCAATCGAAGGCGGCCGGGCTCTCGCCGAGCGCTGTTGCACTAGGGCGCAGTGAGTGCGAAGCACCGCACAAAGAGGAGAGGCCGATAGCTGCGGCGCGCAGGTATACTCCGGCAGAATACGGGCGAAGCACTGCATAAAGAGGAGAGGCCGATAGCTGCTGCGCGCGCGCTGTACTTGAGCGCGCCTAGTGCGAAGCACCGCACTAAGAGGAGAGGCCGATAGCTGCTGCGCACACTCCACACGCACTGACGTGACAGAAAAAAAGGGAAAGGCTAGGAAAAGTAGGTGTGAGGGAATAGATTACCTCAACCAGAAGGAGGGGAAGGGACTCCCAACGGTACGAGGAGCGCGTTACGATTACCCTGGACCTATCTAGTTGCGGATTTAAATTCATAAAATACCGATAATTATAACAATGCGCACATGTATTCTTTAAAGGTACGATAGTTTCATTAACCTTTACAGCACCGTTACGTGTGATTCAAGAGATTATAGGTAATTTTAGTGAGCGGATGCAATATAATAACTATTACGTTAGTCCGATCGAACGTCTTTACCAATAGGTTATAAGCGCGGTGTTTGCTATGTAGATATATGTATATGAACCCAAGCGTTATTCGGAAAATTCGAATTTTCACAATTTTGAGGTCGTGCTAAACTCACTAATTTAGAATTAGATATACATGTATATTATATATATACACATGCATACAAATAGATAAGTGTATATACATATATACTCGTAATATACTCTTGAAAATTAAAATTAAAATGATGCAATATAATGAGAACCAAATCTAATAAAATGAACTGACAATAATTGTGGTCTTTTTTTTTTTTAGTTGGATTTAATTGATGTAAATGAGTACACACATTCAATATTAAATGTACAACGTTTCGATAACTTGATTGTTATCCTTTTCAAGTACTATATTAAATTCCATGGATTACATCGTCATAAATTTATATGACGATGTAATCCATGGAATTTAATATAGTACTTGAAAAGGATAACAATCAAGTTATCGAAACGTTGTAGATTTAATATTAAATGTGTGTACTCATTTACATCAATTAAATCCAACTAAAATATTAGATATGAGTGATTTTCCGTGATTATATTTAAAAGTATATTTCTGCATATAGATACATACACGCATGCATGCACACGTACACAAACACACACACACATACACACACACACACACACACACACACACATACATACACACACACACACGCACGCACGCACGCACGCACACGTAATAAAAAGTTAGTAAAAAAAGGCCTATTCCTCTGTTAAAAAAACTGTATAATTTTCAAGTGTTTCTTTTATTCTATTAAATAAACATGTTATATTTTTAAACATTTTTATAGTTATTTAAATAACATAACTTTTAAGCTGGAAAGTCATTCAAAGATTTTGAACTTCATATTGATTTCAAAGGCCGCTCAAAGTATGACGCTAAAAATATTAATTATGAAGGTTGCTGAAAGCAGACCGAAACTTAAATCGAAACCGTCGTTGAATTCTAAAAGTAGATCGATTTTGAAGGTTAAACAAAAGAAAGTTAAGTCATTGAAAATATATTAATTTTTAGTTGTTGAAAGCTAATCAATTTTTGAGGTCTGAATACTGACATGTGTATGTCGGACCTATTTTGAAGGTTGCTGATAGCAGACAGATTTTGAAGGTCGCTGATAGCAGACCGATTTTTGAAAGCTAATCAATTTTGGAGGTCTTATAGCAGACCGATTTTGAAGATCACACACACAGACACACACACACACACACACACACACACACACACACACACACACACACACACACACACACACACACACACACACACACACACACACACACACATATATATATATATATCGGAATTTTACATATATCTTATAGCAGAAATGTGTCGCTAATTAATATGTATGTTATATAAAATATTACCTCAATATTCCTTACACGAAACACCTCTTTAATTCGGACGTTTGATCCAATTTTATCTGTATTTTTGTACTTTCAAAAAGTGCAATTCACAATCAAGACGAGACGGTTCAATTTTACAATATATGCAATTCACAAAGATTAACTAAATAATTTTATTACTAATTCACAAGGTCGATATCGACTATTCACTTGCTTGTTTTATGTGATATTTATTATCTATAGTACTACACTATTTATTCAAGTACTGCGGAAGGTCGAATATACTAATACGAATCTGTCTCTCTAAACGCTCGCCCGACACTCCTTGCTTTTTTTCGAAAACTCACGCGCAAAAGCCCGCTTTCTCTGTTCGGTGCCCCCCTCTCACGCGTTCGCTTTCTCTCTCGCACTCCCACGCTCATGGAAGTCGGTAACCACGTGGCCCCGGGACGTGCTGCCCTCGCTGCAGTTACGGCCGCGTCAATCGGCTCTTCGGGCGCGTGCGACGCTAGCTGTTGCCTCGTGGTCAGCATCTCGTGCATGACCTGACTACCTTCCCCACGAGCGTGAACGGAAAAAGGTATCATATTTCCCAAACTTCGCGATAAGAATAGAATGAGAAGCTCGTGGCGATCGTATATTCGACTCACTTGGAACGCATTCTTTTCTTTGGCAACGTTATTACACTATGGTTTAAAGAAAAGTCGAAAATTTTCTCCCATCACGTAACACGCAGTAACCAGCCATCTGAGCGTGGCGGGGCAAGGAGATCCCAGGCAGGAGGCGAAGGCGACGAGCCCGCCGAACGGCTCCGCACCCTTCGCCACCCCAGAGGATAACCCTCCAAAAGGGCCAAGGCCGCCGCAGAGTTGCTACTCATGCGGCCTTGTTGGTTATATGGTGCGCTATTGCCCTAACTGTGCGGGAAACGGGAAAGGGAGCAAGTATATGGCATCACTACCGCCCCCCTCCCCGAAGAGGTCCCCAAATCAGAAGATTCTTTGGCCACGTGCGATAGCCGCCCTGCCGCGAAAGAGTCAGCGGCACCTTCGCCAGTTGCGAGCCGAGGAGAGGGCTCGGCGAAGCAAGCGACCGACGCAGAGATAAGGTGGTGGCTGCGAATTGAGGTCGGCGAGTTTAATCTCCGCGCGCTGTTGAATCCGGGAGTATCCACGACGGTGATGGGCTCTGTCGGACTCTAACTAACGACATCGCTGAACCGAGAGTTTGTAGCATCCGAGAAAAGAGGGGTAAGGTTAGCGGATGGAAGTTGCAGCCCCTTGCTAGGCCACGTGATGCTGCCCATCACTGTGACTGGCCTCACTTGCGATATGCGAGTCACCATAATGCCGAACTTGGATGCCGACTGCTACTTAGGGGTCAACTTTGTAAGAGCGTTCAGGGCCGTACTAGACCCGGATACGGATAGGCTATTCTGTACGGAGATGGAAGCCTATGTCGAGCTGTAAGTAGCCAGCTCGACCCCCGATCCTAGCTCGGTAGCGGCAATTGGGCTCGAGGATGCTACGGACCTTTAGCGAGAGGAGCTGAAGGTCATGGTCGACGAGGTCCTAGGTAAGCTCCCGCCAGAACTAGGTTGCGTCAAAGGCGTGGAGCATGAGATCATTATCCAGTGTCGGATAAGATGCAGGAGGAAATGCATCGCCAGTTTTGCGAGATACTCAACCAAGGCATCATTGAGCCCACCAAGAGTGGTTGGTCGAGCCCCGTCGTAATGATGCCGAAGAGCGACGGCACACGACGGTTCTGCAGTGATTTACGGAAGGTGAATGCAGTCACCGAACCCGACGCCTATCCTCTGCCGAATATACAGGATATTCTGCGGAAACTGAGGAAGGCGAAGTTCATCTCTACGCTCGACCTCAAGAACGCGTATCATCAGATACCGTTAGCGGAGGAGGCGCGGCCCATCACTGCTTTCACGATACTGGGGCTGAGCCTGTTCCAGTTCCGGCGGATGCCGTACGGACTGACGAACGCACCGGCTACCTTCCAGCGACTCATCAATCAAGTGCTCGGACCCGAGCTGTAGCCTTACGTCTACACCTACCTCGACGACATCATTACAGTCGCAGAAGCCTTTGAGGAGCATAAGAAGTACTTGAAAATGGTATTGGAGAGGCTCATCGCCGCTGGATTAACTCTCAACGCAGAAAAATGTGTCTTCTGCAAGCAAGAGGTAGCATATTTGGGCTTCTTGATTAACCGGGACGGCACGAGGCCGAACCCGGCCAAGATAGAGCCCATCAAGAATTTTCCGCAGCCGCAGAATCTGAGGCAGCTGCGCCGATTCCTGGGCACCTCATCGTGGTATAGGAAGTTCATTCCGAACTATGTCACGATCACCGAGCCACTCACGAGTCTGACAAAGAAGAACCAGTAGTACGAGTGGCTCGACGAGCAGCAGAGCGCCTTCGAGCTGTTGAAGGCGATGATCATGACCGCTCCGGTTCTACATTGCCCTGACCCCAACGGTCTTTTCACCGTGCAGACGGATGCAAGCGATGTAGGCCTTGGCACGGTGCTGCTACAGTAAGTAGTAACCTGCGGTGTCCTTGTCAACGGACACCGAGAACACGTGGTACCGAGAATAGAGCTGCAAGGTCCGGGAGCAACCCAATGATTTCCCAACCTACAGACTCGTTGCGGGCAACCTTTATCGCTGTCGACCGAATCCGGATGTAGACGCAATCCTCGGCGACGATGAGGATGCCGGGAAGCTGGTCGTACCAGAGGAGCATCGTCGTGAGGTTTTGCAGGAGTGTCATGATACGCCACTGCTGGTCATCTCGGTCGAGAAAAGACGTTTGCCAGAGTAGCTCTGCGCTAATACTGGCCACGTTACTACGCAGAAACGCAAGAATACGTGCGCAACTGCGAAACGTGCCAGCGGTTCAGGTGGAACAACGGGCTCCGGCCGGCCTCATGGGTCAACGAGTCGTCGACCGACCCTGGCAGGTCGTCGCTGGAGACATAATCGGACCGCTGCCTCGCACCTCTAAAGGTTTTGAATACATTGTGGTGTTCCAAGACCTTTTCTCCAGGTGGGCGGAGGCTTCGCCGATACGTAAAGCTAACGCCAAAGCGGTGGCAGGAGAATTGGATCGGAAGGTTCTCCTCCGATTCGGTTGCCCAGAAGTGTCTCTCTGATAACGGCACAGAGTTCAAGAATCGTGTCGTAGAGAACTTCTTGAGGGAGCGAGGAGTACGTCACATCAACACTCCCACCTACCACCCGCAGGCTAATCCGGTGGAGTGCGCCAATCGTACCTTGAAAAGGATGGTCGCCTCTTACCTTAAGGAGCGACACACGATATGGGACAAGAAACTTCCGGAACTTCTCTTCGCCATGAATACGGCTGTGCACAGCTCTACCGGAGTCAGCCCCGCCATATTGCTTTACGGTAGGCAGCCCCCTCCGGCGCAAGAAGAAAGTTTTGCTCGCTGGAAGGAGCGGCCCAACGCCATTCCAGACCTCCATCAATGAGCCGCCTCGCAGGCGAGAGCGGCTCAAGATCACCAAGCTAGCTATTACGATGCAGGCAAGCGAGAGCCAAACTTTAAGCCGGGAGACAGGGTCAGGAAACGCAGCCACACACTCTCCTCGGCCGCGAAGGGAATCGCGGCTAAATTAGCTCCTAAGTTTGAAGAGCCGTACTGGATTACGGCTGTGCTAGGCTCCGACATCTATAGACTAGTATGTGAGGGGGGCCAAATCGAGGAGGTAGTGGCTGCAGACCAGCTTAAGCCCTATCACGGCAAGTCGCTTGAGTCGAATGAAGTCGACATGGATGGCAACTGAGAGACAGTACCTACGGGAGAATTGCCCGTCTCTCAGGAGACAGGGGCGACCTCCGGAAGTACGCGGAGGAGACCGCCAGGAGCGCGCGGCGGAACTACGACTCCTGCCGAACCACCTTCGGTAGGACAGGGAGCCCCGAATGCTCCTCGCAGGGGAAGCGGCCGTCTCCGCAAGCCCCCGTAGCGTTGCCAGCCCTGCGCCCCCCCCTCCCGATATACTTGCGACAAATTGCGCGCGAGAACATTTAATACTGACCTAACCTGAGATCTCCTTTTCAGATGTTGGAGATTCCGGAGGTGACGCTCGAGCAGGCGATGGCCGCCCTCATCTCCCTAGCACAGGGGGTGCTACACCTGCTTCCCCGACGACACCTTCGCCAGGAAGAGAATGCCCTGGAGCTCCTGCAGACGCAGCCTTCGTTCCAGGAGGTGGATGCCGCCGATCGGGAGACCACGAGCGCCAGTCCGGGGGTGCCATACTCGTCACCTCGGGAGGAACTCTCTCCGCCACCGCACGGCCAAATCCCCGCTGGTTTTCCGCGGGGACAGATGGATGCCGCCATCCAAACTAACGACTCGACATTGTCTGGCGCCCCGAGCCCGCGCGATAGACCAGGCGGCCACCCAGTACCGCAGCGAGGTCTTCGACGCGCTCGAGCGCTACCTTGGGACGTGCGCGGAGCCGCACCCGGAAGCCGCCTACTGGCACCGGATGGCGGCGGCCAAGCGCGAGTAGTCGAAACACCTTGTCGCCTGGAAGGCTGACAATGAGAGGCGGTCCCGCCTCTAACGCCAGCGGGAGGAAGAAGAGGCGCAGCGCCGCGCCACAATCGAGCGCGCCATGGTGGAGGCCCGAGCGCGCCGCCTGGCCGAAGAGGCCGAGGTGTAGGCCGTCCGAGCCCGATGGGAGGAAGCCCGCCACAACGAGGAGAGGGCAGCTGTGGAGCTGGGCGTAGCCCAGGAGCGCCCCCAACAACAAGGCCCCAGGAACCGAACGCCTCGGCCACTGCTATGTGTGTGGATGGCGAGGCGTGAGAGTGCCACGCAAGTGCACGAATGCCGCCAGGCACCCACCGAAGCCTGACGCGCCTCCCCGTGGCTAGCCCAGGGAGGACTAGCCCATATTAGGGCCCGAGACGCCCGAATGGTTGTACATTTTTTTTGTAAATAAGTTGTATATATTTTTTTTTGTAAATATTATCTTGTACATACGAATGTAGATACGTGCCAATGCCCGAGAGGCTGCAATAAAGGGAAGACCCTCCACCTACCTAGTTGTACGCCTTATTTCTGCGCCCTACCTTTCCCCGATATTACGTCCAGTGTACGCTAAATCTGGGTGGGGGGTGTAATGGGCGCATGCATAAAGAGATAATAGTAGCGCATACAGCGTCGCGAGATTTGAATCTTGCGCGCCTGCACGTATCAAGACTGATAGTGCGACGCGCGGCTCTCTCGGGAGTCAAGCGGAGAAGAAGAATAAGCCGCAGCGCCGCTTGAGAAGCGCTGCCATGGCCATTTTCGTGCCGATTCTCAACAGATGAGCACGTGTGCGTATCGCGTTCCGCCAGTGCCGTGAAGCTGGAAAGTGCTCCGTGCCCTCCGCGCCTTTGACTCCGCCACCAGAACGCCACCGACGACACGTCGGCTGCAGCTTAGCGCCCGGCCACGCTGCAGGGAGGAAGAAAAGAGAAAGAAGGAGAGAGAGAGACTCCGGCAGCGCAGGGCAAGACACCGCGAGTCCCAGCGCTTCACTAGAGAGAAGAGTAGACGCATCGGCTGGCCAGTCAAAAGTAGGTTTTGCGCTCCTTTTATATAAGCCGCGTAGGTTTCTGCGTGCAAGCGGCTCGCGAATGAATTGTGTCTCGCGGCTATCCGACGCCGCATGCGTCGAGGCAAGCGACCTCGTGTACGCGCGTGTGGCATTTTCGCGACGCGATTATGCCGGCTGCGTGACGAGCCGGCTCCGCGTAAAGACTCGGTCTGTGTGCGTTAGTAGTTCTGGAAGCTTGTCCCGGTTCGCACCCCCCAGTGCGACTTTATTTATTTCAATAAATATCTTCCTTTTTATTTTAATCACTTGGGTCTCGCGTTCTTTATTTTGCGAGTAACCGTTCTCTATCTCCCCGAATACTGCCCTCTGCCTTTTCAGCAGCTGCAGCTAGTCGGAGGCATCACCTCCTAGAGGAGCATCGTCAACGGAGAATTGTAAGTTCAAGTTGCTCAGGTTACCCTGAACGACGTTGTACAGGAATACCGGCGTAGGTAGGTAAGGCTAGTTCATAGCTAGCCGTCGATAGTTCGTGCGCCGAGGTTGGCAGCAGCGGCAGCGCGCGCCGCCGGCTCTAGTAGAAAGCGGCCTAGGCTTTCTACAGTAGAAGCAGGGCGCGCCTGTCCATGGTCCGTGCCACTGCGCCCGCTCCAGCCTACAGGTAATTCTACAACGGCGAGCGTAGAGTACGCCCGTATATTACCCCGCGAACCCCAGGGAGGGATTAATACCCTCTAGTAAATTAACCCCGTTACAGAATGTAGAACATTCAAGTCTCCATTTCCGCTAAAAAATAAGAGTTTTTATTAAAAAAATCGAAGTTGACCTTGAAATGACCTTCAAATTGGACCACAAGGTGAAAGCGGGAGGCACCACTTGATGACCTTGTCTAATTATTAAAAACATTTTTTTAAATGTGATTCTAACGGGAGAATAGCGTTAATAAATTAAAATTGGGTACTGAATATTTGTATTTGTAAGGACGGTTTTTGCTCGCTATATAAACTCGAAGGAAAAAAAATCGGAAACAGGTGTCGAATATTTTTTGTTTCTCTTTCGAATCATATAATCATAATAATTATTTATTACTATTTTCTATCTGAAACTGATGCGTTCTAATGCCGAAAATACCTATTTTTATTAATTTGGGAGTGGTTTTAACCCCCTAAACTAGCGCGTTGATAAAAACAAAAAAACACGTGTCGAATATTTTTTGATACTCTATTCAGCAGCAAAATTTCATGGTAATCGGTGATTCACACCAACCTACCTCCCTTGTAAAAGCTGAAAGATCGGCCGAAAATCTAAGTCACGTAAACGAGATACACTCTATAATCGAAGAACTGTGCGAAGCGGGCTATATATATTGAGCACACACGAATATATGAATCATTCTTAAAATGAACGTTGACGTGTTTGGACGTAACCTTCGAAAAACCGAAGGTAGTAGAGGGCTACCGGGCGTTGGCTTTAAAGACACGACTGACGGTCACTACGACGTAGAAAATAAAAAATTATGCAATGTTGCTGATCCTCAACAACCAAGCGATGTTGCAAATTTAGAGACTCTATGAAACATTATTCAAATAGAAATTCAAGGAATGATTGATATAACTACGAGACTTAGAACTAATCTAGATGATTTGGATGTAGTAGTTGATAATCGTAGAGATGAACTTGATGTTCAGATATCTCAAATAAGAGCTGACATTTTGACTATAAAAGAGGCTATGGTACAGCAAAAGACTAGTTTAAGAACTGCACAAACCTGCAAGACGCAACTGTACACGTCGAATCTTTGTCGTTCATGGTTTGGACGAGACTTGGCAAGCAGGTCTCGTCGAAATGATTCCTTACGCTCGAGATAATAAGGGCTGTAGATACCTGCTTACTATAATCGACATTTTCTCCAAATACGCATGGGCTGTTCCTGTAAAGAGAAAAAGCCCCTGGTGGCTTTTATGAACAAGAACTACTCAAAGCCAAGTATCCAGATATTTATCTTGTAGAAAAAGTATGTAAGAAAAAAGGAAGTCAAATTTTTGTAAAATGGCTTGGCTTTGATAATTCACATAATAGTTGGATTGATAAAAAAGATATGCAATCATGCAAGTGGAATGTTTAATAAACACAACATTTTTAAATCAAGAACAATGTTTTATTCTTTAACTTATTTTAGCATATGTCTTTAATTTATTTGTTTTAACATACGTTTTTATAAGAACTAATTTTAACGCTTATTCACAATGCTTCTTAACTATATATATTTACATCACTTATTGAATATTAAACGAATCGAGAGAACAGTTTATACTTGTTTACAACATCTGATTTTTAAATCAATAACAATTTTTTTATTATAAAACTTATTTACAAGAACTAATTTTAACTAAATATTCACAACACTTATTTTCCACTAAATTGAATATTAGTCGCGTTGAGACAAGTCAAAAAGAGTTCGTACTTGTTTGCAGCAGCTGCTAACTTATTGAAGAGCTTCTCGTTGTCTATTAATACTGGTGATTGCTACTCTCTTGGGCAAAAACAGCTGCAAATCGCTGTCCAGCTTGGCTACGACCTTCATTCCATATTTTGTCGTCACGATTTTGAGTTTTGTCACCATCAATTTCACATCTCGTGGTAGATCAGAGAGTTTTTTCGTAGGGAGAAATCCTCCACGAGCGATGACGTTTAACTTTGAAAGATCCATCTGTAACATATATTAATAAATTAATAATGGGTTGATTAATTTTTTTCTTTTTAATAATGAAACATTCTCAATTTCAGATACTAACCTTAGATTTTTCTTGGTTTTTTATTGACTGATTCATCAAGCGTCATCTCACAAGATCTCTTGAGTTGCCGAGAGGCGAGGAGTGGCTGCTGATCAACTAGAAGCGGCAGCTGGGCTGAGAGCACGTCTTGATGCTCGGATTGCTGACTGCTCCTAGGAGGTTCAACTGTTCGAATGAGCTCCTGCTCCCGTACCTCCTCATTATATAGCGGTATCCCCACTACAGTGTTCGGCGGGTCAATCCCCTCCCCTCGAGATGCTTCCTCATTGGCCATGACTTCCCCCACTATTTTATAGTAGCCCCTATTCTATATAGCGTTTCATAAAAAGGTAAAATTTCATTTTTTCTGATTTCATTATATCTTTCTATGGTATCGGCATCGGGCTCGATAATGTGTTTCTGTAATTCGTCATAAGGTCCATATAACAGTGTAAAAGGCGTAGTTAGTTGTAGAGTGTATACTCTGATTGTATATTAAGAGAGCGGGGATCATAAGATTTTTCACTGTTTCTTTTGGATTTTGATTGGATAAAATACTTAATTTTTCCTTTAGGGTTGAATGCAGTCTATCTATGGGTCCATTCGATGTATGTCTGTTTATCGTTGTCTGATGATATTGAATTTTATGTATGCGACAAAACTCCTTAAATACTGTTGAGTTGAATTTACTTCCGTTGTCTGTCGTAATTTTATCCGGAAAGTTATGGTGTAAGGCAAAGTGTCTCAATTTGTTTATCATGGTCGTGGCATTTTCATCTGGTAGATAATAGGCTTGAGCATATTTGGAAAAAATATTTATAATTGTTAAAAATTTATCCTTGTTGAAATGAAATACGTCCATATATATATATATATATATATATATATATATATATATATATATATATATATTAACGGCAGGCGCGTCTGTATGTGTGTATGTGCGCGAACACGGAACTCGGATCGAGCCGATCTCCGACGCACGGTATACACACAGGTAGTTGACCGAAAACATAAACATACCGCGGCCTTGGAGAAGGCAAGGCCGACAATTGCGGCATGAGGATTCGCAAGTAGAGTCGGGCTTGTCCTCGTATGACTCCGGGGGCTTGCGTGTGTGTGTGTAGTTGCTCGCACGTGTAAAGTACCGAGCGCAACTACGACACACAATGAGCCCCGAAATGAAAACTCGCGACAACCTTGCGCGAGGGGGAAGGACAGCGAGAAACAGAGCCCGGCAGTATCGCTTCTGCCGTAGCTGAGGCAGCTGCTCGTCCCCCGTGCGAGACGACTTGGAGAGAGACAGAGAGAGAGAGAGAGAGAGAGAGAGAGAGAGAGAGAGAGAGAGAGAGAGAGAGAGAGAGAGAGAGAGAGAGTCGAAATGAAGTGCACGAGGATCGCGGAGTGGGTGCAGTGTCGTGCACGAGAGTGAGAGAGAGACGCAGCACGGCTCCGAGAACCTCGTTCGCCGGTGGTTGAGGGAGAGGGAGAGAGAGCCACACTCGACCGAGGCAGCGAAAGAGCGAGAGAGCAGCGCGGCCGAGCCCACTCACGGGAGCGAGTGAGAGAGAGCATCGCGGCCGATACTCGCAGGAGCGAGAGAGAGAGAGAGAGAGAGAGAGAGAGAGAGAGAGAGAGAGAGAGAGAGAGAGAGAGAGAGAGAGAGAGAGAGAGAAAGGCGAGACCCGTAGCAGCGAAGAAGGAGAGAGAGAAAGACACAGCGACGCGCTACAGCAGGCACCGCCGAGCGCGTTCAACCGCGCCTTCTCGCTGCAACTGAGGCGGTAAGTCCTGGCCAGGCGAGCGCGCACTTCCCTCGCGGACGACGAGCGTCCAGGAAGCGGAGACGGGCGAGCGAGCGAGGCCGCCGACGCGTGCGTGAGCGCCGATCGTGCGCGGCGATCGGCCGGACGTCGGCGCGAGCCGCTTTTGCGCGTACGTGTGTGCGACCGCGCACACACGTACTTCGCGTGCGCGGGCGCACCACCCGAATCGGCGCGTACCTAGAGTACGCGCCGCGCGTGTAAATAGTGAACAGCCTCCAGAGGCAATAAAGATAATTCGTTGCTTTTACTTGTTCGCGTATTATTTCACGCATCCTACTTTCAATTCCCTATTCGGTGGCACGGTGAAGAATACCGCCGGCCTCCGCGGTCGCGAGTACGTAGTACTCGCGTGATAACTGAGCAGCTGGGGCAGCACGCTCGAGAGAGAGCGCGACGACGAAGTCGCGCGTTGTAACGTAGCGAAAAGGCGCGGCTGCTGCTGAAAGCAGCCGACGGCGAGCAACAGCACGGAGCTGACGGGCTGCTAATCATCGAGGGTTGGCACGAGTAAGTGCTCGCGCCTGTCAATTGCTGCGCCGTTCATCGGCAAGTCCGCGTTGAGATACAGCGCATCGAGGACAGCTTTTAGCCCGTTACAATATATATATATGTATATATATATATATATATATATATATATATATATATGGGGCATTCTCTGTCAACGCGACACCCCCTCTGCCCAGAACAATTTTGTTCCAAATGAGGTCTACGTAGGCTCAAATGAAAGCTCTTGACTTCTACTTTCGAACGCCGTCTGGCGATTTCGAAAATTCAAAATGGCGGAGCCAATATGGCGGCTGAAAGTCTCGGAATGATGGAAAAACAAGTTTTTCTTCACTCTAATAGCGAATCTGATACGAAAATTGTTATTTCTTGCCACTAATATGAAGTTAGCGACATATTTTCTTACTACTACCGTTCAAACCGAGCGGTTAAAATTATATTTCAAGGTCATTTTGAAGGTCAAAAGTTATTTTCTGTATTTTCGGACTAGTATTCCATGAAACTAGTAGAAAACTTGATTACGATCATAACTAGACTTGACCTTGGATAATTTTTCAAGGTCATGATTTCTGTCTCTGCATAATTAATGTTTTGTTGAACGTAACCTCCTATGAGACATTTGTTCCTTTGTGCATATCGTGGGACCGGCGATCTAAAAATTTCATGTATAAAATCCTTAGAGAAGATAAAGTTCCACAATAGAACTATCAAGTAGTTTTAGCATAACCCATTCTGAACCACGTGGAGGTACTACTTGTCTCAGAACATAAAAAAATTTAAAAAAAGGAGGATAAAAAATAGAAAAACTTGAATATTATAAAAAAAATTCAGTTTTTTTTCCCATTGAAAATTAAAGTAGAACAGATACAGACTTAGCAGCATTCGAGTACCTTTTCATGATAACTTTCCTACGATTGAGTTTCCTTTTGAATTTATCATGTTCAGTCTGCGTAAAATAAAAAATCCTTATATTTTCAAAATGATTTTTAGCCCACTTCACAAGAGATGTGTGCATCAGAATAGCATCTTTCGGTTTCGCCTTCAAGCTAGCTCTATAAGCTTCTCTTTTAAATATTGCACCAAGACCATCATAACAGCTTTTACCATGAGCAGTGGCGCAAAAGTGCCACTCTGCCTCAATACCAAAATCCTTCTCATGATGAAGAAGATTTGCTATCTGAAAGCGGTTCTTGAAATGCTGTTTTGCTCCATCTGTCACGTAAATAATCTTTTTAAGTTTTTTTACTTTTCTCTTGATTTCTGGAATCAATAAATTCTGAATAGTATAGACAGACGAAGTGTCATGCTTCAAACTATTCGACAAGAATACACAACTTTCATGCTTCAGCTCTGAATCTTCTTTATAATAGTAAATAGCTGGAAAAACAGTCACTGGTCATTATTAAAATGGAAGGCTTGAGATGCATCTTGAACTGCAAAAGAGTAATTCTCAGAATAGTCGAATATTACCAGAACTTCTCCATTGCCTAGATTACTTTTTGTTTGAGCAATGAAATTACCTTGTTCTTTGGCAATATATGAGTGGGGTTTGAGTATCGCCAATTTGGCATATAATTCATCAACAAATTCTTCAACTGGTAGAGTTAAATTCTGCAAAGTTGATCTATCCGTTCCTGACCACGCACAGTACTCAATTTGTGAGATATTTGCCCCATCCAATATTTCAAGTAAACGAGACGTAAGATTTTCAGAACCAGGGCACTTCGAACATTCATCCAAGTGACAGTCAGGTGTAGGATTCTTACACATAATTTGCTGTAAACAATTTTTATAACTACAAATGGGTTCTTCTTGATTTTTCGTGAGCTTCTGAATATCGATTGCATCCAACATCAATTTACAATTTTGATAAATGGTGTAAACGCAGACGCTATGCGTTCCTCTAGCACCAGCAAGAACACAATGTTTTGGTCGTAATTTCGCGAAAGTACTGAATCCTACTTGCACTGTTGGTTCTGCTATCTTGAATAATTCGTAAAGTTCTCGTAAATCGAAATATAAAAGACGTTTCTGCACCTGAGTCCGCTTTCCATCAATAATAACAGAGACAGTATCTTTTCGACCCGGCATCATCCGACTGTGCAGATCGTTATATAACATTCAACAATGACTTCTATTACTGTCTTTGACAAAGTTTTACCATGTTTAGCCGTTGTTGTAGCTAAAATACCTCCATCGGTTTTGAGTTTTTTCGACTTTCTTACTAAATGTCTTGATGTATTGAATTCACGGGAAATTCGACTAATGTTCCAAGTTGATGGGGCGATTGTAAGTATAGTTAGTTTCAAAGGGTCATTAACTGCTAATCTAGAAAACTTTTCTTTTAATTCTGAAAACATGTCTTCCAATTCGATTTCTCTAGCTGATCGTGTAGCTTCTTGAACAGATTTATCAATACCAGTATTTTCTGATGTCGTCTCTATATCCATGTTTTCATATTCGTTGTTGCCTTCGTTATCTCTTGTACCAATAGATGAAATTGGAGATCTACATAACTTTCTACACTTACTACAAATTTTTGAATTATCTGGCAAATCTGGAAATCTTCGTTTTAAGTTGTTCGACAACAAGCGTAAATCATTACCTATGTGACCCTTACCATTGAGAGGGTTGACACAACGATCGGACCGTGCTACAGTAGACATATTCAATCCATCTACTTAGATTATTATCACTTAGAAATGATAATACTCGAATATAATAACGTAGGACTGTTAGAACAGGTGCTGTGAAAAATGTCTTCGAATTAATTTGAATCCTCTCGAAAATCGATGGGAACTATATGTACGAAACGTTTAGGAAAGATAATGCACGAAATATAGAACCACAGATACACCAAAGAGTTAGAGTAACAGCCGCACTAAACTTTTAGAGAAGCATCGGTACTTAAAGAGTTTCGAAAGAGGAATAAAAAAAGTTAGAGAGATTTTAGAAATGTTCTATTGTAAAGTTTAATTACAGGGTTATCAAAAAGTATGGGACCCTCGTATTTTCCCAGAAACGATATTTTTTGAAAAAGCTAAGGTCATACCGTAAGTAATTTTCAACGAGGATTTGTCTGGTCTGATGACCTTGAATCTGACATCGTCGTTGACCTTCAAAGTCAATTCAAAAATTGCAAAATTTAAAAATTTTGCAATTTTTGATCGCATTGTATACGTGTATAGTCACACGGTCTTACACCAACTATAGCATCCACGGCGTCACGTCGGTTTTCTCTCAGTGCGTATACTGCACGATTTTGGTGCAGGAGGAGCACCAAATCAAAAAAGCAGTAGCAGCACAAATGTGTTGTATCATTGCCATACTATTTAGTGCTTCTTCTGCCCTAAACTTTTGTACTCCTGAAGAACGATGAAATAGATTAAATGCGGAACAATTTTAGTGCAACATTTGCTCTAAAATAGGAGAGTAAGGACTTAATGTTTAGTTACGAAACAATTCTTGCATTTGGTACTGATACTCTACGCTAACGTGTTTCTTCTCCACCAAACTTTTTGCAGTGATTCTGAAATGTTTCAAAGTGTGGATATAACCACAGTTTTTCTGTTACTGTTCCGAATTAAAACCGATTGATACCATGAATTGAAGAAGTATAACTGCGAAAGAATCGGTTTATTAAAATTAGAACTCATCATGAAAATGACCTTGAAAAATGATCCAAGGTCAAGTCTAGTTATGATCTTAATCAAGTTTTCTACTAGTTTCGTGGAATACTAGTCCGAAAATCCAGAAAATAACTTTTGACCTTCAAAATGATCTTGAAATATAATTTTAACCGCTCGCTTTGAACGGTAGTAGTAAGAAAATATGTCGCGAACTTCATATTAGTGGCAAGAAATAACAATTTTCGTATCAGATTCGCTATTAGAGTGAAGAAAAACTTGTTTTTCCATCATTCCGAGACTTTCAGCCGCCATATTGGATCCGCCATTTTGAATTTTCGAAATCGCCAGACGGCGTTCGAAAGTAGAAGTCAAGAGCTTTCATTTGAGCCTAGGTAGACCCCATTTGGATCAAAATTGTTCTGGGCAGAGGGGGTGTCGCGTTAACAGAGAATGCCCCATAAAAATATTAATATTGGAAATTAATGTTATAAATATTTATTATTTTGATTAGCTATAAGATTAGTTATTTTTAATTTACAAAATTAATATTTTAAATTAAATTAATAGCTAAAATTTTAAATTTATATATTTATTTTATTATATTTTATTTGTCAATTTTTATATTTTTATATTTTTATAATCAATTAATTCTTACTTTAATAAGGTTAGAATTTGTTATATTAAGTATTTTATTAATTTTTAGAATATATATATGGACGTATTCTTGTTTATGCACATACTGATTGTGCACATATTAATTGTGCATACTTTAACATTGGTGTGTGTATATATATATATATATATATATATATATATATATATATATATATATATATATATATATATATATATATATATATATATATATATATATATATACCAATGCTATCTGTGCACAATAAATAATTGCATAATCCTTATGTGCACAAACAAGAACATGCCTATATATGTATATTAAATAATTTAATTTTAATTTTATATTATTTAGTTTTTGTGGTTTGTGAGAGAGTTTTAGGTTTATCAATATTAATTATTTTAATTCGTTCATGTGGAAATGATAATATAAAATTAATAAATTTAATTTTATGATATTAGTTATTATATATGTAATTTTTTTAATTTTAATATTATTTTTAATTCAATTAATTTAATTAAGTTAATTATATTTAATTAATTAATATTATTAATAGTTTATTTAATGTTATTAAATATAAGAGGAATAGATTGATTTTCACTTTATAATAGATTTGATTTATATTATATTAATTCTTTTAATTATTTTAAGTTTATGAATCATTAATGTAATATTTATGGCAAGATTTAATATTAAGTTTAGTAAATTATTTAGTTTTATTTTAATTCAATTATTATTTATTTTAATAATAAGATTTATGACAATAAATTATTTTATTTTGCTTCCTCCTAAAGGAAGCTTTGTGATAGTAAAAAAAAAGTTTATGAGATAATGTGTTAGAAATGTTATTTACCAAATTTGGAATCAAAATACACTATTTTTAGAAAATGTCCGTATGGATGTGTGTGTGTGTGTGTGTGTGTGTGTGTGTGTGTGTGTGTGTGTGTGTGTGTGTGTGTGTGTGTATGTCCGTATACGCTGATATCTCATGATCTACTCGACCGATTTTAACGGGAGAGTGATCATTTTTTTAGATTTTGCTTCCACAATTGGGGTCAATATTCTATTTTTATAAAATTAATTTTTTTTTTTTATAGCCATTTTTTAATTTTCAAAATTTTTATTTTCGATTTTTTTAATATTTAGAACAAATATTGTTTATATATCATGAATTCTCTGTATGTAGGATAAAATTATCTACAATTTAAAAAAAAAAAGTCGGTAGCTATATTCCGTCATCAGTTAATGATGAAAACGTAATTTTTTGTAAATAGGTTATATTTCGAAATTAAAAAAAGATATTAACATGAATATTTTTTTGGTTATAAAAGATATTAAGTACTATAACTTACTAAATTTTTAGGTTTTTTTATTCATTATTTTTTGAGAAAAAAAATAATTTATAAAAAAAAAATTATTTGTTTTGTCGTTCAATAACTATAGTAAAATTGTCTTAATCACTTTGAAATTCTTTGTAGGGGTAGATTTTTTATACCAATCGAGTGAGTTATTTGGGCAAAAGGATGGATCCATAACTTTCGGAGATATTTGAGGTTAAAATTTTTTTCAATTTTTTTTAATCATAATTTCTCGAGAACGGCTCTATGTATCTAAATGGGGTGGGTGGCATTCGAATGAGAATTAAATTACCTATATTTTCTAGAAAAAATTAATTCTCTAGCTATCACGGTTCTTTTGTTATTAACAAAAACGTAAAAATTGAAAAATGAAAAAAAATGAGTTTTATATGTTCAACTGATAAGAATTTTTCCATCGGTCTTACAGTCTTACAAATTAAATTAAAATAATTAATATTTATGGCAGTCAGATTGCCCTTGTTTATAATCACCCCCGCAGAATCTGAAATAAAAACTTAATTAAAATCTGGAAAAAACTTTGTTAGCAAAGGACGATCTGACTGCCCACCACCACCACATTGTCCGACGTTTCGAGCCTGCTCCGGCTCCTCCTCAGGGACTGAAATAAAACCCGCGATACACCTCCTTATATACCATGCACCCATACCCCCTTCTTTTCTCTTACCCCACCACCCTCCACATTCCCCTCTCCAACTTGCCATTCTCACTTAAATTAATAAAGAATGATAAATGTTATCTAATTTACTTGACTCTATCATTAAATTTACATTATTCCGATTTCTTAGAATGTGAATACTTTCAAGGCTTTCCCTCTTATATTTATTCTTAATCCCCTGTTCCAAAATATCCACACTCCCAAAATCGAAAGAATGCAAACTATTTAAACAATGTTCTTTCAAACCCGATGTACAACTTGAGCTGCGTAAACTATATTGATGTTCATATATTCTCTTTTTCAAATATCTACCCGTTTGACCAATATAACAACCATTACAATCCCTACAATTAATTTTATAAACAACTCCCGATTTCAAACATTTATCATCCTTGTCTTTACAATTACTAAATAACCTTTCTAAATTATTATCATTTCTAAAGAAAACTTGAATATTATGTTTACTAAAAACCCTTCTAATCCTTTCCGACAAACCTCTAACATATGGTAAACTAAAATATGCATTCTTTCCATTTCTATTCCTTGTTTGATTATCTACCCGCTGCTTCAATCCACCATTATAAATTTCCCACACTCTCTCATCAATCATTTTATCAATAAATTTTACGGGATAACTATTTTTAATAAATGTTTCTCTAACTAAATTTAAATTCTTTTTCCTAAAATCTTTATGTGACAATTTAATCGCTCTGTCAATGACACCTTTGATCGCACCTGTCTTGTTTCCGAATTGGTGGTGAGAATCAAAATTTAAAAATCTACCTGACCATGTAGGTTTTCTATACCAATCTAATTTCACTCTATTATTATTACCTCTAATGACTCTAATATCTAAAAAACTCAATTGATAATCTTTCTCAACTTCTTTTGTGAATTTAATTCTATCATGGATAGAATTAAACACATCCACCATTTCATCCACAAAACATTCTGGTACAACTGCAAAAATGTCATCAACATATCTTTTAAAAATAATTGGCTGAAAAACCAACTTAGACAAAGCAATACTTTCCAATTTTTCCATTACTAAATTGGCTATAACAGGTGACAAAGGTGATCCCATTGGACAACCATATCTTTGTTCATATAGACTATTATCAAAAGAAAAAATTGTGTTTTTAAAAACCAAATTAAGTGCCTTTATAAATTCATCTTTTGTTAAACTAGTATGTACTTTAATTTCAGACCATTTATCTTGTATAATATCATTCAACAACTCTAAAGGTATATTTAAAACAAAGATACTACATCCAATGAAACCATCCTATGATCATTCGGAATAATAATATCTTTCATTATACCATAAAAACTCCAACTATCTTTAATATATGAATTTGTTTTACCTACTATCTTGAACAATATATTAGACAAAAATCTAGCAAGTCTATACGTCGGAAAATTTATCGATGATATTATTATTCTATATGTCAACTGTTCTTTGTGAATCTTAGGAAGCCCATAACATTTAGCTACAGTGCCATTTTCACATTTTAAATATTTAAACATACTGTCCTTAATATAAGCTTTTGTTTTCCAATGCATCAATAATTCTTTCAATTTATCTTGTAGTCTATTGATATGTGGATTCCTAATTTTCACATAAGTGGTATCATCCTCCAACATAAGTTGAATTTTATTAATATAATCCCTTTTATCTGAAACTACAGTTACATTTCCTTTATCTGCTTTTTGGAAGATCATATTCGGATTCTCTCTCAAGAATTTCTTCGTTATTTTTAAATCATGGAATAAATTACTGTTCAAATAATTATCAAATCTATGTTCTCTTTTAAAATTATTAACAACTTTAACTAAAGAACTCCTACATTCTTTTTTAAACTCCAGATTAAAACTACTCATACTACTTTCTACCTCAGCGATGATATTCTTGATCGGAAGAGATTTACTTGAATATGATATTCCAAATTTAGCACCCTTTGACATGATATTTACCACTTCTTCTGGTATTACTTTGTCAGTTAAATTTCTAAACCAATCCTTATTAACATTGTTAGTTTGATTGACCTGAGAGTGTTTTCTATGCTTTAAATATTCAAATTTTCTTTTTAATTTACTCCTATGGTTATATTTTACTTTTTCAAAGTGCCTCTTTTGACCACGAAAAAATTCTTGCAAATCATTCTGTTCTATTTTATTATATAAATATCTTTCAAGCTCTAATAAATATTTATTATTTTATATGTTCAACTATTACAAGAGTAAAATTGTTTTATTCGCTTCAAAATTCATTGTAGAGGTATATTATTGATAGGTCTCGCATGAGTTCTTTTGGCAAAATGATTGGTTCATAAATTTCAGAGATATTTGAGGTTAAAATTTTTCTAGACATTTTTAAAATGTATTTCTTGAGGATGGCTCTGTGTATCTGAATGGGATGGGTAGCATTTGAAAGAGAATTAAAATATTTATATTTTCTAAAAAGAAAAATTTTTTAGTTATCACGGTTTTTTATTATTAACAAAAATGTAAAACTTGAAAAATTGAAAAATAAAAAAAATCTGTCTTTATCAAATTTTTTAAAATACATCCCCTCACATTATAACAGCAAAAATTACAAGTTAATATTTTCTATAAAATTTTTCCAATTTTTTTCGTGAAAAATTTTTTTTTTTGAATTTTAATTAAATAAAAGGAATCAAAAAATTATTTTGAGGAAGCTACGTGCCAATGAATTGGCAGCGGTTTTTTATTTATTTTTTGAAATTAGTTTAATTCCTACATTTTTATTAATTATGGGGTGAAGATATCAGCCTGAACGTATTAATGCTGGAATATATATATTATTATATACAATATTATTTTCATTACCTTTACTAATATGTTCGAGCGGTCTTCTAGCTATAATAGGGCCGTATGTTTCTGTTTCATATGGGTTTCTCTCATACTTATGCTCTAGGCATATCTCACATTGTATACGTGGTTGTTTTGATTAGTTTTAATTTTTCATTGAAATGATCCTTCAATATTCTATACGTAATTCTTTCCAATTCTTCGGGCGTAAAGTAGATACCATATTGCTTATCGGGTTTAATACTTTCCTTGAAAAACTTAAGTAAATGTGTTTCTGCGTTTGATTTATTAATTTTCACCGTGTATTGTACTTTAAGTTTATCTTTGTTTATTTTTAAGTTGTAATCATTTCCACCTTTTATGATAATGCTGTAATTAAAAGCGTGAACATTTTTGTCTGTTATAGGTAGTGAAAAGGTCGGATTTTCGTCAGCTGTGTGGACTGTTGCCATGTCGTCGTCAAATATTTCGTCCATTTCTTCTGGTGTGACAGGTGCATCGTCAGATGTTTGAAGCACCATTGAGAGTGAGTTTTCTTCTATTATTTTATTAGCATTAATTTCAATTCGACTCAGTGCGTCGGCGACATAATTTTCAGAATCCTTTTTGTATTTTATTATGTAATCATATTCTTCTTATCTTAGTCTCCATCTAATCAGTCTAGCGTTAGGCGTTTTTAAAGAATAGAGCAAGGTTAATGGCTTATGATCTGTTTCAATCGTAAATTTATTACCATAGATATATGGTCTAAATTGTCTACATGCTTCCACTATTGCCAGTAATTCTTTCTCTATCGCCGGATAACTTTGTTCTGCTGAGTTTAATGTTCGTGAATAACACGAGATAAGATGTTGTTCTTGGGATAAAACTACACCTATTGCTAAGTTTGAGGCGTCGGTTGTGATAGTAAATGGTTTGGTGAAGTCTGGGTAGACGAGCACTGGTGCGTTAGTGATCAATTCTTTGAGTTTCTCGAACGCTTCTTTATAGTCTTTATGTTCTGGATCTATTTTTTCTTTTTTCTTGAGTGCTTTTGTCATTGGTTTCGCTATTTTTGCGTAGTCTTTTATGAACTTTCTGTAAAAGCCAGTTAGTCCTAAAAATATTCTAACTTCTTTTTGGGTTTTAGGTATCGGATATTTCAGAATTGCTTTGATTTTATCGGGATTTGGTTTGATTCCGTCTGCTGTTATTATATGGCCTAAAAATGGAACTTCTTTCCTTAGAAATTCACTCTTATCTAATTGAATTTTTAAACCGTATTGCTCTAGTTCTTCGAATATTAGCTTCAGATGTTGTAAATGTTCTTGGAGTGATTTCGAAAATATTACTATATCGTCCATGTAAACGAAGCAGAATTTATGTAGATATTTCATTAAAATTCTATCCATCAGACGTTGAAAAGTAGCCGGAGCATTTTTTAAACCAAAAGGCATTCTGACATATTCATAGTGTCCGTTTTCTACGGTAAATGCTGTCTTTTCAATTGAATTTTTGTTGACGGGTATTTGGTGGAAACCTTGTGCTAAATCTAATGTACTAAAGTAAGAACATTTGCCCAGATTTTGTAGAATGTCGTCCATTCTATGTAATGGATATTTGTCTTCGATGGTGTCGTCGTTTAATTTACGATAATCTATTACCAATCTCCATTTTTTTCTTCCACTTGCATCTTCTTTCTTCGGAACTATCCATACGGGGGATGAGTAGGGCGAGCTGCTTGGTTGAATAATTTCTTCGTCTAACAGTTTTCTGATTTGAATTTGAATTTCTTCTTTTAGATGGTATGGGTATCTAAAACTCTTTACATAGATAGGGTGATCGTCCTTTGTTCTTATATTGTGTGAAACCGCAGAAGTCGCTGATAATTTTTTATTTTCATTGAAGAAACAGTCTTTGTACTTCTGGCATAGTGATGTAATTTTATATCATTCTTCTTCGTTCATGTAATCAGTTATTATCGGTAATTCTACTCCTTGATGATGATTCACCTTAACATTTTTATGATCGTCCCGTATATTTTTAAAGTAATTTATTTCAAATTTAGATGTGCTAAAAATTTGAGTTTTGTAATTAATATTCGCTTCCAAATTCTACAAATCCTTATGTCCGATTAAACAATCGTACATACAGTGCCATGTTCCTATTAAGAAAGTTATAGGTGTGTCGTCACCGTATTCACGTAATATAGGAAAGGTAAGCGCATGTGTACCTTTCGTCGTTTTGTGCACCAATTTAATTTCGAATTCGTAAGGAAATATGAATTTTGAAAATAGTTTATATGCAATTACTGGATTGATAATGGATGATGAGACTCCAGAATCGATGAGAATTTTAAGAGGTGGATTTGTCGTTATTATGTGTGGTAATTCGGGTGAATTGCTAATCGAGTTTAAATTTATCACGTCGGTTCTGTCGTATCGGGAGCTTGTTGAAAATTTTGGCAGTTATCAGTCTCGTCGTTTTCTTGATGAAATTGTTCATGGTCTGGTACAGGTGAGTCATTTTGATAATTGATTGCTTCCTCTTCTCCTTGTTCTTGTTGATGATGTAACTCTTCAGCGATAAAGATTGCTGGTCCTGTGCTCTTAAAGAAGTTCGTTCTTGGTTTAAAGTTATTTTGTGCTCGTGAATTATTTGATCTATTCGCTGGATTAACGCCTTGTTTATTAGTATTTCTTGTACTAACTGACATTGGTGTTGGTTGGTAATTTTGTTGTCTTGGCAGATTATTATTATTTTGACCAAAATTATTATTACGATAATTTGTGGGGATAAATCCAGGTTGTGTTTGTGCAAATGCGGGTGTTGGTTGCAAATAAAATGAATTTACATTTCTTGAAGTACTTGGTAAATTATTTGAAGGGTGAATAATTTTTGGATTACTATTAGTCGCAAATGGGTTTGTACTTTTAGCATTGATTGTACCGAATACGTTGGGCTTAGGTTTGTTATCACGTTGTCGTGCGAAATTGAGGAAAGCACTTTGTTGTTCATGGTTGTCGTATTTACGGCATTTTATTATACATGCCTCAATGTCGTCTAAATCAAAATGTAGCAAGTAAGATTGGTAAGGCTCTTTAATACCATTTATAAAAGTACTTTTGGCTACGTTTTCATAAAATGTATTTTTAATACTTATAACATTAGCGTCTCGATTATTTAACTGTACGTGTTCCTTCAATTTATTTAGCCTGCTTTTGATTTCGTCCGCGTATTTTTCGTAAGACTGATTTGTCAATTGATAACATACACTGAGTCTGTTAAATAGTAACTCCTCCGAACTTGGGTCACTGAATCTACTAACTAAGAGCGTTTTACATGCGGCATATGTGGCCGGGTTATTTGCCACTATTAGGTCTAGTGCTTCACCGCGAATCTTTGATTTGATTAATGCGAATAATGCCTCGTTTATTCGACGAATTTGTCGCACGTTTGTATAAACTGCGAAAGGAGTCTTGTACCTCCTTCATATATGGGGATCGCGTCGCCCCATATCGTAAGTCGCAATTTAAATTGTTCTAACGTAAGATTTTGCTGATTATCTCCGTTATTTGCCATTTTGCTTTATCTTTGATTACGCTTCACGTAAAATCAATTGCACTTAAAAGGATAGGGTTGGGTAGGATATAGGAAATTTCAAAAACTTACTAGTTTGTCTTTAATGATTTCGGGTGAATCTCTGCTTGCAAGTGGACTCCAATCTTAACGTAGTAGGTTCCGTGATGATGGGCGTTGAAACGCCAACTGCTTCCTCGCTGAAGATTTCCGTCACCAGGTTGAGGGAGAATCTGAGTTTTGCAGCTTCACGGTCCTGTCTCCGCAGCGCCAGTTATGTGGCAGGCGCCGGTGGATCACCAAGGAAAGGTAACACACACACACACACAGGTAACACTCGCCAAAGTAAGTAAGTAATCGAACAAAGGGTGTTGATTAGAATAATGATTTATTAAAACGTCGTTACAGGTTGGATGCCCGACAGAGACTGGCGATCGTCCATGCGAAGTGCAGTAAGAGAGTATAAAGAGAGTATATGTATAAAGTATATATGAAAAGTATATATTGCATCTTCATTGTCTTCTGGCTTCTCTTTGCCCATGCAGATTCCATTCGGAGCGATAAGGAGACTGGCTGGTCGATGCGTCTAAGTACCTATGTGGTGACTCATATAACTCGCGCGACTCACCCGCACCTGCGAACTTAGCTCGTTATCGTGCGCTGCGCTATGAAGTGTGCAATGCACTTGATGGAGCGAAAAATCGCTATATCGCCGCTAGACTGGCGGACGCACTCTCTATAGAAGCAAAATGGAAAGAACTGAAGAGTCTCGATCTATCTCGCTCCAATTCACAGTCGCCGCTCCTCCACTTCTACGCTGAACGCTAAATGCGCACTATGCGGCAACAGTGAGCGTCCACCCACCAGTCACCGATCGAGACTTTGACTGCGCCGCCTCACTCCCATTCAATGCTCACTATGGCTGTCACTTCTGCCTGCGCCCTGTCACTGCGCAGGAGGTAGTTGATGCGCTCCTGCGTAGCCACTCGAGGGCCACCAGCTGCGACGGTGCACAGTGGGCAAAACCGACTTTTTCTTTTTCAAAATCGTATAACTTGCGATAGGAATATCCATACTCAATGAATCTTGCTGGAGCTTCAAGATTAAGAATTGCCGAATATAGGAAAACTATAGGGAAAATGATATTATAACATTATAACCTAGAAAACACGGTGTTAAAGTGTCAATTTTCTAAAAAAACTTCTTTAGTTGATTGGAGTATACGACTTAACACTATATATCAAATGTTTAAAGTCATTTTTCATAGATTACGGAGCGCTGAATTAGATAACACAATTAATATTAATTAAAAACCTAACCTAAAATAATAGTGATGAGCTAATGATTAATAATTACATTTTTTCATATTTAATTGTTTGTAATCTATCAGTGTACAAAATGAATGCTAATAAGTGATAATTAAAATTCAAAATTAACCATATAACCTTCTAACCTCAATTTAGATATGTTATGATTACATGAATTATAATTATATCCGTCCATAGTCCTAATAAAAGGAGATTTAAGAAGATTTACTTTACTTTTCTATTCTCTTTTACACATTATGTATTACAGAATTTAAATGCGCAAGTTTTGTTGGTTAAGAACATAACCTGAAAAACAGATCCCGATTTACATTCAGTCAGCTAACCAAGAATCACTGATTTCTCCTTATAAAATAAATGATTTAAGTAATTTTTCATAGATTATGCACAACTGAATCAGATAACACAATTTATATTGATTAAAAACATAACCTAAAATATTAGTGATGCGCTAATGATAAATGAGTACATTTTTCTTTACATATTTCATGGTTTATAATGCTCAAGTGTGCTAAAAGTTATAAGCATACTAATAAATAATGTTTAGAAAATGAAATGAACAAGAATAAACTTCTAACCTCAATGTATATAGGTTATGATAATATGAATTATAATTGCTTACCCATACTATTATTTAGAGTAAATTTACTTTACTTTTTCATTCTCTTTTAGACATTATGTATCACTGAATTTAGATTCGCAAGTTTTGTTGGTTAAGAACATAATCTGAATAACAGATCCCGATTTACATTCAGTCAGCTAACCAAGAATCATTGATTTCTCATTATAAAGTTAATGATTTAAGTAATTTTTCATAAATTATGGACAACTGAATCAGATATCACAATTTATATTGATTAAACACATAACCTAAAATATTAGTGACGCGCCAATGATAAAGGAGTACAGTTTGGTTTACCTATTTCATGGTTTATAATGCTCAAGTGTGCTAAAAAGTATTGGCATACCAATAAATAATGTTTTATTAAATATTCATTTAATAAATGTATAGAGCCAAAAAAATCTTATAACCACAATTGTGTTATCTCATTTAGCTGTCCATAATCTATGAAAAATAGCATTCAACAGTTACAATCAGGGATAAATCTATGATTTTTTATTAGCTAATCCAATATAAGTCGGGATCTGTTATTCAGGTTATGTTTTTAACCAACAAAACTTGCGGATCTAAATTCAGTGACATATAACGTGCGAAAGAAAATTGAAAAGTAAAGTAAATTTAATTAAGAGTATGGGGTAAAGCAATTGTAATTCATATTATTATTACCTACCTACATTGAGGTTAGAAGGTTTTTTTGGTTCATTTTATATTTTAAACATCATTTATTCATATATCAATACATTTTAGTACACTTGAACGTTATAGACCTTTGAATATGTGAAGATAATACAGCTGCCCATAAATATGGAAATAGGCTTTAAACCTTTACTATATAGCAATAAGTCTATGAATTTCGGTTAGCCTACGAAATATAAATAGGGATGTATTATTCAGGTTATGGACTCAACCAAAATAACTTGAGGTTGACAGTATTAATTGTAATTCATGTTATTATATTACCTACCTACATTGAGGTTAGAATTTTTTTCTAGTTCATTTCATTTTTTAAACATTATTTATTGGTATGCCAATACCTTTTAGCACACTTGAGCATTATAAACCATGAAATATGTAAAGATAACTGTACTCATTCATCATTAGCGCATCACTGATACTTTAGGTTATGTTTTTAATCAATATAAATTGTGTTATCTGATTCAGTTGTCCATAATCTATGAAAAATTACTTAAATCATGTACTTTATAAGGAGAAATCAATATTCTTGGTTAGCTGACTGAATGTTAATCGGGATCTGTTATTCAGGTTATGTCCTTAACCAAGAAAACTTGCGCATTTAAATTCAGTAATACATAATGTGTAAAAGAAAATGGAAAAGTAAAGAGAATTGACTCTAATTAAGAGTATGGGGTAAGCAATTATAATTCATATTATCATATTGTTAAAAATATTACTTATGTCGACTGCAATTTACTATCAACTGATACGAATTTTTCCATCGGTCTTACAGTCTTACAAATTAAATTAAAATAATTAATATTTATGGCAGTCAGATTGCCCTTGTTTATAATCACCCCCGCAGAATCTGAAATAAAAACTTAATTAAAACGTGGAAAAAAAAAACTTTGTTAGCAAAGGACGATCTGACTGCCCACCACCACCACATTGTCCAACGTTTCGAGCCCGCTCCGGCTCCTCCTCAGGGACTGATATGAAACCCGCGATACACCTCCTTATGTACGCCCATACCCTCTTTTTTTCTCTTACCCCCACCACCATCCACATTCCCCTCTCCAACTTTTCATTCTCACTTAAATTAATAAAGAATGATAAATGTTATCTAATTTACTTGACTCTATCATTAAATTTACATTATTCCGATTTCTTAGAATATGAATACTTTCAAGGCTTTCCCTCTTATATTTATTCTTAATCCCCTGTTCCAAAATATCCACACTCCCAAAATCGAAAGAATGCAAACTATTTAAACAATGTTTTTTTCAACCCGATGTACAACTTGAACTGCGTAAACTATATTGATGTTCATATGTTCTCTTTTTCAAATATCTACTCGTTTAACCAATGTAACAACCATTACAATCCCTACAATTAATTTTATAAACTACTCCATATTTTAAACATGTATCATCCTTGTCTTTACAATTACTAAATAACCTTTCTAAATTATTATCGTTTCTAAAGAAAACTTGAATATTATGTTTACTAAAAACCCTTCTAATCCTTTCCAACAAACCTCTAACATATGGTAAACTAAAATATGCGTTCTTTTCATTTCTATTCTTTGTTTGATTATCCACCGGCTGCTGCAATCCACCATTATAAATTTCCCACACTCTCTCATCAATCATTTTATCAATAAATTTTACCGGATAACTAGTCTTAATAAATCTTTCTCTAACTAAATTTAAATTCTTTTTCCTAAAATCTTTATGTGACAATTTAATCGCTCTGTCAATGACACCTTTGATCACACCTGTTTTGTTTCCGAATTGGTGGTGAGAATCAAAATTTAAAAATCTATCTGACCATGTAAGTTTTCTATACCAAACTAATTTTACTCTATTATTCTTAACTCTAATGACTCTAATATCTAAAAAACTCAATTGATTATTAAATTGTCACATAAAGATTTTAGGAAAAAGAATTTAAATTTAGTTAGAGAAACATTTATTAAGAATAGTTTTCCGGTAAAATTTATTGATAAAATGATTGATGAGAGAGTGTGGGAAATTTATAATGGTGGATTGAAGCAGCGGGTAGATAATTAAACAAGGAATAGAAATGGAAAGAACGCAGATTTTAGTTTACCATATGTTAGAGGTTTGTCGGAAAGGATTAGAAGGGTTTTTAGTAAACATAATATTCAAGTTCTCGTTAGAAACGATAATAATTTAGAAAGGTTATTTAGTAATTGTAAAGACAAGGATGATAAATGTTTAAAATCGGGAGTAGTTTATAAAATTAATTGTAGGGATTGTAATGGTTGTTATATTGGTCAAACGGGTAGATATTTGAAAAAGAGAATCTATGAACATCAATATAGTTTACGCAGCTCAAGTTGTACATCGGGTTTGAAAGAACATTGTTTAAATAGTTTGCATCCTTTCGATTTTGGGAGTGTGGATATTTTAGAACAGGGGATTAAGAATAAATATAAGAGGGAAAGCCTTGAAAGTATTCATATTCTAAGAAATCGGAATAATGTAAATTTAATGATAGAGTCAAGTAAATTAGATAACATTTATCATTCTCTATTAATTTAAGTGAGAATGGAAAGTTGGAGAGGGGAATGTGGATGGTGGTGGGGGTAAGAGAAAAGAAGGGGGTATGGGGGTATATAAGGAGGTGTATCGCGGGTTTCATTTCAGTCCCTGAGGAGGAGCCGGAGCGGGCTCGAAACGTTGCACAATGTGGTGGTGGTCGGCAGCAGTGTGACCAGGTTGTGGTGATAAATCGCCACTTTTACATGCATAGTATTACGATATATATTGTTTACCTGGCCACACTGGCCGGCAGTCAGATCTTCCTTTGCTAACAAAGTTTTTTTTTCGAGGTTTTTTTTCCAGGTTTTAATTAAGTTTTTATTTCAGATTCCGCAGGGGTGATTATAAACAAGGGCAATCTGACTGCCATAAATATTAATTATTTTAATTTAATTTGTAAGACTGTAAGACCGATGGAAAAATTCTTATTAGTTGATATTATCATATTACCTACCTTCATTGAGGTTAGAAGTTTTTTTTGGTCAGTTCAAATTTTAAACATTATTTATTGGTATGCCAATACCTCTTAGCACACTTGAGCATTATAAACCACATTATAAACCATGAAATATGTGAAGATAACTGTACTCGTTCATCATTAAGCGCATTACTGATACTTTAGGTTATGTTTTTAATCAATATAAATTGTGTTTTATGATTCAATTGTCCATAATCTATGAAAAATCACTTAAATCATTTACTTTATAAGGAGAAATCAGCGATTCTTGGTTAGCTGACTGAATGTAAATCGGGATCTGATATTCAGGTTATGCTGTTAACCAACAAAACTTGCATACCTAAATTCAGTAATACATAATGTATAAAAGAGAATAGAAAAGTAAAGTAACTTAACTCTAATTAAGAGTATAGGGTAAGCAATTATAATTCATATTATCATAACCTACATACATTGAGGTTAGAAGTTTTTTCTTGTTCATTTCATTTTCTAAACATTATTTATTAGTATGCTCATAACTTTTAGCACACTTGAGTATTATAAACCATGAAATATGTAAAGAAAAATGTACTCATTTAACATTAGCGCATCAGTAATATTTTAGGTTATGTTTTTAATGAATATAAATTGTTTTTTCTGATTCAGTAGTCCATAATCTATGAAAATTACTTAAATCATGTACTTGATAAGGAGAAATAAATATTCTTGGTTAGCTGACTTAATGTAAATCGGGATCTGTTATTCAGGTTATGTTCTTAACCAACAAAACTTGCGTATGTAAATTCAGTAATACATAATGTGTAAAAGAGAATTGAATAGTAAAGTGAATTGAGTCTATTTAAGAGTATAGGGTAAGCAATTATAATTCATATTATCATAACCTAACTACATTGAGGTTAGAAGATTTTTCTGGTTCATTTCATTTTTTTAACATTATTTATTGGTATGCCAATACCTTTTAGCACACTTGAGCGTTATAAACCATGAAATATGTAAAGAAAAATGTACTCATTTATCATTAGCGCATCACTAATATTTTAGGTTATGTTTTTAATCAATATAAATTGTCTTATCTGATTCAGTTGTCCATAATCTATGAAAAATTACTTAAATCATGTACTTTATAAGGAGAAATCAATATTCTTGGTTAGCTGACTGAATGTTAATCGGGATCTGTTATTCAGGTTATGTCCTTAACCAAGAAAACTTGCGCATTTAAATTCAGTAATACATAATGTGTAAAAGAAAATGGAAAAGTAAAGAGAATTGACTCTAATTAAGAGTATGGGGTAAGCAATTATAATTCATATTATCATAACCTACATACATTGAGGTTAGAAGTTTTTTCTTGTTCATTTCATTTTCTAAACATTATTTATTAGTATGCTCATAACTTTTAGCACACTTGAGTATTATAAACCATGAAATATGTAAAGAAAAATGTACTCATTTAACATTAGCGCATCAGTAATATTTTAGGTTATGTTTGTAATGAATATAAATTGTTTTTTCTGATTCAGTAGTCTATAATCTATGAAAAATTACTTAAATCATGTACTTGATAAGGAGAAATAAATATTCTTGGTTAGCTGACTTAATGTAATTCGGGATCTGTTATTCAGGTTATGTTCTTAACCAACAAAACTTGCGTATGTAAATTCAGTAATACATAATGTGTAAAAGAGAATTGAAAATTAAAGTGAATTGAGTCTATTTAAGAGTATAGGGTAAGCAATTATAATTCATATTATCATAACCTAACTACATTGAGGTTAGAAGATTTTTCTGGTTCATTTCATTTTTTTAACATTATTTATTGGTATGCCAATACCTTTTAGCACACTTGAGCGTTATAAACCATGAAATATGTAAAGAAAAATGTACTCATTTATCATTAGCGCATCACTAATATTTTAGGTTATGTTTTTAATCAATATAAATTGTCTTATCTGATTCAGTTGTCCATAATCTATGAAAAATTACCTAAATCATTTACATTATAAGGAGAAATTAGTAATTCTTGGTTAGCTGACTGAACGTAAATCGGGATCTGTTATTCAGGTTATGCTGTTAACCAACAAAACTTGCATACCTAAATTCAGTAATACATAATGTATAAAAGAGAATAGAAAAGTAAAGTAACTTAACTCTAATTAAGAGTATAGGGTAAGCAATTATAATTCATATTATCATAACCTACATACATTGAGGTTAGAAGTTTTTTCTTGTTCATTTCATTTTCTAAACATTATTTATTAGTATGCTCATAACTTTTAGCACACTTGAGTATTATAAACCATGAAATATGTAAAGAAAAATGTACTCATTTAACATTAGCGCATCAGTAATATTTTAGGTTATGTTTTTAATGAATATAAATTGTTTTTTCTGATTCAGTAGTCTATAATCTATGAAAAATTACTTAAATCATGTACTTGATAAGGAGAAATCAATATTCTTGGTTAGCTGACTGAATGTTAATCGGGATCTGTTATTCAGGTTATGTTCTTAACCAACAAAACTTGCGTATGTAAATTCAGTAATACATAATGTGTAAAAGAGAATTGAAAAGTAAAGTGAATTGAGTCTATTTAAGAGTATAGGGTAAGCAATTATAATTCATATTATCATAACCTAACTACATTGAGGTTAGAAGATTTTTCTGGTTCATTTCATTTTTTTAACATTATTTATTGGTATGCCAATACCTTTTAGCACACTTGAGCGTTATAAACCATGAAATATGTAAAGAAAAATGTACTCATTTATCATTAGCGTATCACTAATATTTTAGGTTATGTTTTTAATCAATATAAATTGTTTTATCTGATTCAGTTGTCCATAATCTATGAAAAATTACCTAAATCATTTACTTTATAAGGAGAAATTAGTAATTCTTGGTTAGCTGACTGAATGTAAATCTGGATCTGTTTTTCAGGTTATGTTCTTAATCAACAAAACTTGTGCATCTAAATTCTGTAATACATAATGTGTAAAAGAGAATAGAAAAGTAAAGTAAATCTTCTTAAATCTCCTTTTATTAGGACTATGGACGGAAATAATTATAATTCATGTAATCATAACATATCTAGATTGAGGTTAGAAGGTTATATAGTTGATTTTGAATTTTAAATATTATTTATTAGCATTCATTTTGCACACTTATAGATTACAAACAATTAAGTATGAAAAAATGTAATTATTAATCATTAGTTCATCACTATTATTTTAGGTTAGGTTTTTAATTAATATTAATTGTGTTATCTAATTCAGCGCTCCGTAATCTATGAAAAATGACTTTAAACATTTGATATATAGTGTGAAGTCGTAACTCCATTCAACTAAAAAAGTTTTTTTTAGAAAATTGACACTTTAACACCGTGTTTTCGAGGTTATAACGTTATAATATCATTTTCCCTATAGTTTTCCTATATTCGGCAATTCTTAATCTTGAAGCTCTAGCAAGATTCATTGAGTAGGGATATTCCTATCGCAAGTTATACGATTTTGAAAAAGAAAAAGTCGGTTTTGCCCACTGTGCGGCGTATCGGTTCCAATGCTCAAATCAGCTTCAGGGCTACTTAGAGGTAAATGAAATTATTGACCAACGCCAGGCGGGCTTCCGCCGAGGCCATAGCACGCAGACTGCTCTGTTGGGCGTGTTTGACGATGTTCGGTATGCCTTGGATAAGCGTATGCTCAGGATCCTCATACTCTTTGACTTTTCCAAGGCATTCGACTCCATCCCTCACGCCCTACTCCTAGCGAAGCTCAGATCCATCAATGTCTCCACACATGCCCTCCGATGGTTCTTCGACTATCTGGCGGATCGTCTCCAGGCTATCGTCGATGCTGGTGGAAACATATCTAGCTGGCTGCGCGCAGCGTCGGGAGTGCCTCAGGGCAGCGTGCTTGGCCCGCTACTCTTCGCCATTTTCATTAATGACCTTCCGGCGGTTGTGCGGTACGCCAAACTCATGATCTTTGCTGACGATACACAACTGTATCACCACTTCTTGCCAGCTGACTACCGCGGAGCTATCGCTCGCCTAAACTGCGATGCGCAGGCAGTCTCAGACTGGGCCCGGATAAATGGCCTCTTCCTTAACCATGGGAAAACTAAGGTGGTAATTCTTGGCAGCAACTACTACACGAGCGAACTACACCCCTCGATGCTGCCGCAAATCGTGGTAGATGATGTTGCACTACCGTATGTTACTGAAGCGCGGAGCCTAGGAGTCAACTTCACCAGCCCTCTTGACTGGCAGGGGCACGCAAGGTACGTGACGCGAACTGTATTCACCAGCCTCTAGACTCTGCGCTTCTGTCGCCATCCCCTTTCGAGGGACCTCAGGAAGCACCTTGTTGAAACCCTTGTCTTTCCGTGTTTCGACTACGCCTGCCTAGTCTACAACCACCTCGACAAAGAGCGCGTGCGAAAGCTCGAGACTTCCCTCAACGCGTGTGTCCGCTTCGTGGTCGGCAACGTGCCATGGCGCGATCATATCACGCCGTACCGACTTGCACTTGGCTGGCTCTCGGCCCGGAGGAGGCGACAATACTTTGTAGGCCTCCAGGCATTCAAAGTAGTCGCTAACGCCTACCCCTCTTACTTGCTTAGCCGCTTCAACTGCCAAGTTGACCTCGACATCGCCGTGCGTCGCTCTGGTACGTCGCGCACCGAAGCCTCCCGCAATTCCTTTGCTCTCGAGGCATGAGTCTCCTTAACTCACTCGGCGAGGTAGACTTCTCCCCTGAGAAGCTCTCGCTATTTAAGCGCACCCTTCGTGACGTACTTTTTAGTCGTGACGTTGCCGACTGGGACAAACGAGTCAGGGAGGAAGGCCTGCCTCGTCGCCTGCTGTACCACCCGACTCAGCAATGCGTTCAACTTCGCGCGCGGCTCTAGCCACAGCCAAATCTGCAAGCGCCTTGTATACCTCCTTCTAGTCCCATAGTCTTAGTTCTAGTTTTAATGTCACCTCTCTACATAGCACGAGCCTCGCTTCATATTTCTAATTTCGATTTAACTTAATTTAATTTAGTCAAAGTTTAACCTAGTTCTAGTTTCCAAACTTTAAGCCTGAGCTTTGCGTTGCTCTGCCCTGCCTGTAAGTCAGCCAGCTCCTCAGCATGCTAGACGCCTGCCGTGTCTTTCTTTTCTTTTGTAATTTTTTCTCTTATATTATTTTTCCTTCCTGCCTATTATATTCGCTCTTGTTACACCAAATATGTATTTTTCTTTTTCCTATTGTAAACCGCCGCTACCATACTGTAATTCTAATTAGCTATTAAGAAACTCTGTAACTTCTCTGAGAGCCAGACGGGGTTTTACCCCAAGGTGTTAATAAATGAACAATCAATCAATCAATCAATTAATGTCTCTCTCTCCCCCCCCCCCTCTCTCTCTCTTTGCTTTCGGGTAAGTGACGACATCGTCAAATTTTTGCTCCCGAGTTTTTCGAGCATTTCTCAAACATTATTTCACTCCTCAGAGTGCTTTGTTGACTGGAAAGTAGCTCCACCGGCTCTCAAGCTCCTCGCCTAAGGGCTCATGTTTTACATGGTGTTCTATGAGCCAGGAGTTACTTTTCTATAGAAGACACTTGCCCTAACCTCCCAGGCCGGCAATCACAATTACCATCTACGAGTAAATCCTGGCCTTAACGTCGAGTGTTAACGTCAACATTAACACCAACACCACTCATCAACATCTACTGGGCATCACTCCTCTACTGCATTATTTCACACTGCAAGTCGGCGCATCTACTGTGGCAGCTTTCCAAATATCTCAACGGCGAATTTCAAATTCTGCGGGCCAAGCGACAGTAGACGGAAAGCTGTCAATAACAACAGAGGCGATCTTGTGTTATTGTAGTGAACATGGAGATGGAGATGAGGTGTGCCGTATGCGGTAAGCTATCGACGAAGCAGCTGAGATTATGCTCGATGTGTCGCCAGCCGTGCCACTCCAAGTGCTCCGGTAAAAAAAAGGACACCCCGTGTGACTTTGCCGCGACAAGGAGCAGCCAACACCATCAACCAAGGTAGCAGGCTTCGTCAAGCCCAAGAGAGCGCAGGTGAGCACGCGTGTGTCGCTATCGCGACGCACGCCTAATTCATCGCTACTTGGCACCCCCCACCATCTCGCGTCTCTTACCTCGTCGACGCCAGCTAACAAGCTCTCCTTGCGCAACACCAGTGCGTATGCGTCTCGCTCGCTGCTCGCTTCCAGCGATAGGCATGCGAGACTGGCAGACGGAGCACAGGAGCCAGGAAAGCCGGAGAGAGATGCCTTGCAGGTCATCTACCCGCAGGCGCCACGGCCAGAGCCAGAGCAAGGCAACAGTGTCCTTCTGGGACGCACTGTCACGCAGGAGCCATCGCGCATGGACGGTACCGATGGTAACGAAGACATAGAAGAACATGAACCAAAAATACCTACTGCGCGAACTCCTGACACCATCCAGGTGCTGCCCCCACCACTGGGGGATGTAAACCTGGATGGTGTAAAAAATGTTTTAATCCCTGTAAATACGCTGGAACTTTTATTTCAGAGGTTTGACATGCTCGAGAAGCAGCTAGACGAGCTTAGATCTCTCGAGGGCCGGAGCCCAGTGTTATACAGTACCTCCAGTGCAGATGCACAAAACAACAACAACGTGCAGCTACTGTCCACGCAGGTTTCTTCTTTCGAGGAGATCATTAATAAACAAAATAAAGTACTTGAAGACCTAAATTCCAAAATTCAGCTGCTTCTCGAGGACAACATAGAAGCAAAAAACAATCTTGACAGAGCCCTTAGTAGCTTTGACAGTTTCCAGCGTACTTACATGGAATCTGATAAATGTAGCAAAAATAAAAATAGGGAAGAGGAAGAAGAAGTAGCTAGACAAACTGGTGGCTCTATCCATTCTGTTAACAGCAACGCGTCAAATTCGTCCCCTTTTTCTCGGTCGGGCCTGGTGACTGCTGTAGCGGACCGGGTCTGGTGGTTCTGAGTGCTGTGAGGTAATAATTAATGGTATTTTAAAGAAAGATTTCGAAGTGACAGCTGATGAGTTGAAAAATATTGCCTTTGCGGTGCTTGGAACCATCCTCCCCTCTCTTGCAAAAGATAGTATTCTTGAGACACGCGTACTGCGGTGACGAGACTCGTCCGAGAGGAATTGTGGTGAGACAGACGGGGGCTTGGACTCGCGCTCAGGCGCGCTGCCCTCCTGCATAGCAAGGATCAGCAGCGCGAGCCTGGTCAATAATGTAATGCATGTTTACGATACTAAAACGTACTTAAAAAAATTTTATGATAAGCATTTCCGACGTATTTTTTCCTCGGCTTTCCAATGGTGTAGGCAGTTTTCCCGAAATTTTCCATTTTCACCTTCAAAAAGTACAAAACGTGTTATATCTTAAATAGTGTATTTTTAATATTTTTTTTGACCATCTAGATCGAAAGGTGAGCATTTTTTACGTAGGAAAGGATAGTTTCCAAAGAGTGCCCGAAACGTTTTCTGCGAGAAATAGAATGCGAAAGAGTTGACGCATCGCCTTTCCGGCGCGCGGGACTACGCGGTACAGCGCGCGGGCTGCGCTCGTCTCGTTGCCTAATAATAATCTTTTATAATCTTTAATTCTTTACCTGTTTTTTTTTTTATTCTTGAATAACGCATGGAGTAATATTTTATTAATTATTTCATAAAAAAATAAAATTTCAAAATTAACAGCAATATGTGCAAACTCTTGTACTAACGTTTGTTTTTCAGTGTAGATAATTTTTTTTTTTTTTTTTACGTGCTATATCTCAAAAAGTATATTTTTAGTTTTTTGTTTTACCCATAATATTGAAAGCTATCCTTTTTTTAGGTAGGAAAGGATATTTCCCAAGAAGTGTCCAAGATGTTTTATGCTATGCAAATAAAAGGCGAAAGATTATATGCACGGCAGGGCGAAAGCATATTCTACGCTACGCGCGGTACAGCGCCGTTTGCCGTGCGATACGGAATCATTTATTTTACATTCGGTAGGTGGCGTCCACACTTTTTACTCTGTATGCAAATTGTCGCGTCAAAAGTATATAATTACCATAACTTTTTATCTTTTTCCTCCTCGAATTTTTTCGAATTTGTCGTTGATAGCAAAGAAAAAGCTTGCCATTTCTGTTATAAACGATTAAAATGGATTCACATTGGAAATTGAAATGTATAAATCCTTTAAATAAAAATGATCACTCTGCATCTAAGAATTTGTCTGATTTTCCAACCCTTCTAAGAAGTGCATTTCCTTTAGTACCTGAAAATGCTAAAATATGTAATCAGAAATCAAATTTACCTCAAACTGATGCTAAAAAAGCTAAAATAGTGTGCGATGATGAATATCATAAAGCTGGTGTTGCAGTTCTCCAACAAATTAAGAAAAAATTTTCAGAGTTAACAAATAAGCAAGAAAGAATTCAGCTATTAACTCTTGCGCCGGAGTTTTGGTCTCGTAAGAACTTGATGCGAGAATTCAATTGCAGTGAACGGGAGGCTCGTGAAGCGAAAGATTTGATAGCAAATAGCAGAATATTTTCAATACCTGCTAAGAAACGTGGCAAACTACTTCCAGCTGATACTGTAAATTCTGTCAAATCTTTTTATGAGAGAGATGATGTAAGTCGAATCATGCCGGGTTCAAAAGATTATCTATCTATTAAACAGAGTAATGGCAAAAGAGAATATATTCAAAAAAGATTACTGCTTGGTAATTTAAATGAATTGTATAATTTATATAAAAAAGAAAATGAGTACGTTAACATTGGTTTTACGAAATTTACAGAATTGAGGCCACCATATTGTGTTTTAGCTGGGAGTAGCGGTACACATAATGTATGCGTGTGTGGGCATCACGAAAATGTGAAGCTCATGCTAAATGCTATGGACATAGAAAATTTAACTAAAGACACCCAATTGCCCCTGAAAAACTATCACGATTGCATCCAAGCAATTGTGTGTAATAATTCACACGATAGATGTTATTTGGGTGACTGTTTGGATTGCCCTAATACGTCTATATTACGAAAACATTTACTTAAATGTTTTGATGAAAATGATATTTTTCAAATCGAGTATCAATCGTGGTTTCAAACAGATAGGTGTACAATAGCTTCCAAAACCGTAAATGTGCACGAATTTATGGACATACTGGGAGAGAAATTAATGAAATTAAAAACTCACGATTTTTTTGCTAAGAAACAATCACTTTTTGTAAATAACGTAAAAAGCAATCTTCAAGAAGGAGAATTTCTCGTGTGTTGCAATTTTGCAGAAAATGATGCTTTAGTTATACAAAATTCTACACAATCCTTCCACTGGAATAACAACCAAGCAATAGTTTTTACAGTTGTAGTATACTATAAACAAAACGATGAACTCAAACATGTAAGCATTGCTGTGATTTCCGACAACTTAAATCATGATACCATAGCCGTTTATGAATATCAAAAAATAGTAATATCTTATCTTAAAACTAATTTTGCAGTCAAGAAAGTTTATTATTTGACTGATGGAGTAGGTCAGCATTTTAAAAATAAATTCAAGTTTCAAAATCTTCTTTTTCACGAGAAAGATTTTGGAGTTACAGCTGAGTGGCATTTTCATGCCACAGCACATGGCAAAGGTACGTGCGATGGTATAGGCGCGAACCTAAAAAGATGTGCAAAACGAGCGAGTTTACAGGTTTCTTCTAGTAATCATATTTTAACGCCAGAAGAGCTGTATAACTGGGCTAAAGATTACTGCAAAGAAACGAAAGTTTTTTTATAGCAGTAAAGAATCGTATGAAGAAACGGTTTTGAAAATAAAACCAAGACTGAACAAGGCTAAATCTATATCAGGCACGTTACTGTATCATGCTATTATTACAATAGATGAAAGTACATTGAAGCTCAAAAAAACCTCTCTTAGTTCTGAGTATAAAATCTTCCCTAAGAAAGCTGTGAAACCAAAAACAAAAAAATGCGCGAACTCCTGACACCATCCAGGTGCTGCCCCCACCACTGGGGGATGTAAACCTGGATGGTGTAAAAAATGTTTTAATCCCTGTAAATACGCTGGAACTTTTATTTCAGAGGTTTGACATGCTCGAGAAGCAGCTAGACGAGCTTAGATCTCTCGAGGGCCGGAGCCCAGTGTTATACAGTACCTCCAGTGCAGATGCACAAAACAACAACAACGTGCAGCTACTGTCCACGCAGGTTTCTTCTTTCGAGGAGATCATTAATAAACAAAATAAAGTACTTGAAGACCTAAATTCCAAAATTCAGCTGCTTCTCGAGGACAACATAGAAGCAAAAAACAATCTTGACAGAGCCCTTAGTAGCTTTGACAGTTTCCAGCGTACTTACATGGAATCTGATAAATGTAGCAAAAATAAAAATAGGGAAGAGGAAGAAGAAGTAGCTAGACAAACTGGTGGCTCTATCCATTCTGTTAACAGCAACGCGTCAAATTCGTCCCCTTTTTCTCGGTCGGGCCTGGTGACTGCTGTAGCGGACCGGGTCTGGTGGTTCTGAGTGCTGTGAGGTAATAATTAATGGTATTTTAAAGAAAGATTTCGAAGTGACAGCTGATGAGTTGAAAAATATTGCCTTTGCGGTGCTTGGAACCATCCTCCCCTCTCTTGCAAAAGATAGTATTCTTGAGACACGCGTACTGCGGTGACGAGACTCGTCCGAGAGGAATTGTGGTGAGACAGACGGGGGCTTGGACTCGCGCTCAGGCGCGCTGCCCTCCTGCATAGCAAGGATCAGCAGCGCGAGCCTGGTCAATAATGTAATGCATGTTTACGATACTAAAACGTACTTAAAAAAATTTTATGATAAGCATTTCCGACGTATTTTTTCCTCGGCTTTCCAATGGTGTAGGCAGTTTTCCCGAAATTTTCCATTTTCACCTTCAAAAAGTACAAAACGTGTTATATCTTAAATAGTGTATTTTTAATATTTTTTTTGACCATCTAGATCGAAAGGTGAGCATTTTTTACGTAGGAAAGGATAGTTTCCAAAGAGTGCCCGAAACGTTTTCTGCGAGAAATAGAATGCGAAAGAGTTGACGCATCGCCTTTCCGGCGCGCGGGACTACGCGGTACAGCGCGCGGGCTGCGCTCGTCTCGTTGCCTAATAATAATCTTTTATAATCTTTAATTCTTTACCTGTTTTTTTTTTTATTCTTGAATAACGCATGGAGTAATATTTTATTAATTATTTCATAAAAAAATAAAATTTCAAAATTAACAGCAATATGTGCAAACTCTTGTACTAACGTTTGTTTTTCAGTGTAGATAATTTTTTTTTTTTTTTTTTACGTGCTATATCTCAAAAAGTATATTTTTAGTTTTTTGTTTTACCCATAATATTGAAAGCTATCCTTTTTTTAGGTAGGAAAGGATATTTCCCAAGAAGTGTCCAAGATGTTTTATGCTATGCAAATAAAAGGCGAAAGATTATATGCACGGCAGGGCGAAAGCATATTCTACGCTACGCGCGGTACAGCGCCGTTTGCCGTGCGATACGGAATCATTTATTTTACATTCGGTAGGTGGCGTCCACACTTTTTACTCTGTATGCAAATTGTCGCGTCAAAAGTATATAATTACCATAACTTTTTATCTTTTTCCTCCTCGAATTTTTTCGAATTTGTCGTTGATAGCAAAGAAAAAGCTTGCCATTTCTGTTATAAACGATTAAAATGGATTCACATTGGAAATTGAAATGTATAAATCCTTTAAATAAAAATGATCACTCTGCATCTAAGAATTTGTCTGATTTTCCAACCCTTCTAAGAAGTGCATTTCCTTTAGTACCTGAAAATGCTAAAATATGTAATCAGAAATCAAATTTACCTCAAACTGATGCTAAAAAAGCTAAAATAGTGTGCGATGATGAATATCATAAAGCTGGTGTTGCAGTTCTCCAACAAATTAAGAAAAAATTTTCAGAGTTAACAAATAAGCAAGAAAGAATTCAGCTATTAACTCTTGCGCCGGAGTTTTGGTCTCGTAAGAACTTGATGCGAGAATTCAATTGCAGTGAACGGGAGGCTCGTGAAGCGAAAGATTTGATAGCAAATAGCAGAATATTTTCAATACCTGCTAAGAAACGTGGCAAACTACTTCCAGCTGATACTGTAAATTCTGTCAAATCTTTTTATGAGAGAGATGATGATGTAAGTCGAATCATGCCGGGTTCAAAAGATTATCTATCTATTAAACAGAGTAATGGCAAAAGAGAATATATTCAAAAAAGATTACTGCTTGGTAATTTAAATGAATTGTATAATTTATATAAAAAAGAAAATGAGTACGTTAACATTGGTTTTACGAAATTTACAGAATTGAGGCCACCATATTGTGTTTTAGCTGGGAGTAGCGGTACACATAATGTATGCGTGTGTGGGCATCACGAAAATGTGAAGCTCATGCTAAATGCTATGGACATAGAAAATTTAACTAAAGACACCCAATTGCCCCTGAAAAACTATCACGATTGCATCCAAGCAATTGTGTGTAATAATTCACACGATAGATGTTATTTGGGTGACTGTTTGGATTGCCCTAATACGTCTATATTACGAAAACATTTACTTAAATGTTTTGATGAAAATGATATTTTTCAAATCGAGTATCAATCGTGGTTTCAAACAGATAGGTGTACAATAGCTTCCAAAACCGTAAATGTGCACGAATTTATGGACATACTGGGAGAGAAATTAATGAAATTAAAAACTCACGATTTTTTGCTAAGAAACAATCACTTTTTGTAAATAACGTAAAAAGCAATCTTCAAGAAGGAGAATTTCTCGTGTGTTGCAATTTTGCAGAAAATGATGCTTTAGTTATACAAAATTCTACACAATCCTTCCACTGGAATAACAACCAAGCAATAGTTTTTACAGTTGTAGTATACTATAAACAAAACGATGAACTCAAACATGTAAGCATTGCTGTGATTTCCGACAACTTAAATCATGATACCATAGCCGTTTATGAATATCAAAAAATAGTAATATCTTATCTTAAAACTAATTTTGCAGTCAAGAAAGTTTATTATTTGACTGATGGAGTAGGTCAGCATTTTAAAAATAAATTCAAGTTTCAAAATCTTCTTTTTCACGAGAAAGATTTTGGAGTTACAGCTGAGTGGCATTTTCATGCCACAGCACATGGCAAAGGTACGTGCGATGGTATAGGCGCGAACCTAAAAAGATGTGCAAAACGAGCGAGTTTACAGGTTTCTTCTAGTAATCATATTTTAACGCCAGAAGAGCTGTATAACTGGGCTAAAGATTACTGCAAAGAAACGAAAGTTTTTTTATAGCAGTAAAGAATCGTATGAAGAAACGGTTTTGAAAATAAAACCAAGACTGAACAAGGCTAAATCTATATCAGGCACGTTACTGTATCATGCTATTATTACAATAGATGAAAGTACATTGAAGCTCAAAAAAACCTCTCTTAGTTCTGAGTATAAAATCTTCCCTAAGAAAGCTGTGAAACCAAAAACAAAAAAATTATCTACACTGAAACACAAACGTTAATTTAAAAATTTTATTTTTTTATGAAATAATTAATAAAATATTATTCCATGCGTTATTCAAGAATAAAAAAAAAAACAGGTAAAGAATTAAAGATTATAAAAGATTATTATTAGACAACGAGGCAAGCGCAGCCCGCGCGCTGTACCGCGTAGTCCCGCGCGCCGGAAAGGCGATGCGTCTACTCTTTCGCATTCTATTTCTCGCAGAAAACGTTTCGGGCACTCTTTGGAAATTATCCTTTCCTACGTAAAAAATGCTCAGCTTTCGATCTAGAGGGTCAAAAAAAATATTAAAAATACACTTTTTAAGATATAATACGTTTTGTACTTTTTGAAGGCGAAAATGGAAAATTTCGGGAAAACTGCCTGCACCATTGGAAAGCTGAGGAAAAAATACGTCGGAAATGCTTATCATAAAATTTTTTTAAGTAAGTTTAGTATCGTAAACATGAGCTGGATATAGCACGATTTGGCGCTCGCGTGCCGCGCTGGGACAGTTGACGTGAAACGCCTCATATGCGAAGCTGCGACGCATCACTTTTTCTATTGTTGCGATGTTCTGCCGGCTGTCTAGCTAGGATAACCGCAAGAATCTGAAAAAAATGTAGTCGAAACATTTTTACATAATGACATCGACCGAGCGTAGTCAAAGCACTCTTTCTCTCTTTTGTGCTCGTGTACGTGTCGTTGCGGTGACCGCATGTAGCTCGCGCAAATACGAACGCGCGGAAAGGAAAGCGGCCAGTTGCCTCTATGCGCGCGGTGACGTTTTCAATGTGTATGTAATGTGAATCTGGCTATTTAGCCTTGATAGACATACGCGTACACAATAACTGTTAAGTCACATATCACGCGCATATATATATATATATATATATATATAAATATGAAATTCTGGAAGTTTGAGGATTATATTCAGCACCCGCTTGGAAGTTTGAGGGGTTATGGGAAGTTTGAGGAGCCTCCTCAAACTTCCAATCTATATATTCAGCATCCGAGCGGAAGTTTGAGGGGTTTTCTAGAGTCTATTTGTCTAGAGTCGGTAACCTGAGGGTTATTATTTCTTTAGCCACTCTGACCGACCGGGGTTGAGCTCCTCAAACTTACTAGCCTAATATATATATATATATATATATATATATATATATATATATATATATATATATATATATATGTTTTAACAGATTTATGGAGCCCTTTTATACACATGAGCATATTTATGGAGCCCGTTTTCTTTTATGGAGCCCGGGTCCCATAAAATATTTTTCTCGGGCGTTTATGGAGCCCGATCTAGAGTCTATAACCCCGGGGTTCATTATTTCTTTAGTCACTTGCCATAGGGATCTCTGGGCTGTAGGTACTAATATACAGGGATGGGCTCCATAAACGGATGGGGGATAATTATATATACAGCGTGTCCAAAAAGTCTGGAAACACCCAAATAATTTCTCAGCTGAATTACTATTGGAAAATGTTAAGGTCGCCTTTGTAGTAATTTTTTACGAGGAATCCAATGGTGACCTTGGATTCGACCTTGGACCTCATTTTTGAGGTTATTTCAAGGTCAACCTCATTTTTTTAAATGGTAACCCCTATTTTTTATAGCGGAATCTGAAAGAGCGGAAAATTTTACGTCCGGATATGTATTAAGGTATGAGGTTGAGGTTGCCCCCAGAGGTCAAATTGAGGTCAAAGTATGATTTCTTAAAAATTTCGCGAGTTCAGTGGTAAAACAAAACAAACAAAGGTAAGGTTTGGTAAGTTCGAACGAAGACTTGAAGGTGACCTCTGATTCGACCTTGAACCTCATTTTGAGCCTCATTTTTGAGGTTATTTCGAGGTCAACCTCATTTTTTTAAATGGTAACCCCTATTTTTTTAGCGGAATCGGAAAGAGTGTGAAACTTTACGTCCAAACATGTACTCGGAACATAGTTCAAGAAGGACCTTGACGTTCATTTGAAGGTCATTTAAACTTAATGACGGTCTGATCTTGTGTAAACTTTTTAATTTTTTTAAACAGTCTAACATCTTATTTCAAGTGCTCGAATTATTTTCCATCCACTTTTTGATAGTAACCTAATCGATGATCGAAAACACCAACAGTATTTTTGATCATTTCAGTAGGAATGAGAGCTGATTCATTATAAATTTTTTGAAGCGTTTAAATATTGAACATTGTTACTTGTTATTTTTCGTATGGTTAGAGTGACAATAAACTATTATTCATTCCATAACCACCACAGAAAAGGGTTGGTCATCTTTCAAACATATTTTTTGAAAATTAAAAGTTCTTTTTATTTTCAACTCAAAAAGTATTTTTGGATAAGGTCTACTACGAAGAGTAATAAAAATGAACAAACTCACTGATAGAGAAAGAATAACGATTCTCATGATGAGAGGTTGGGGACACATGCAGCGATCTTATAGGGCCGTAAGAGATATTTTTAATGCTTCATTTAGGGTTGGTGGAACTCCACTATCATTTTCAATAGTTCAAAAAACTGTTAGAAGGTTTGAAAATACCGGCACTATCAGCGATTTACCTCGATCAGGCAGACCAATGTCAGCAGGTAACGAAGAGAAATCTTTAGATGTTGTGTTAACATTCACCGAAGATCCGCATACTTCCGTTCGTAGAGCTGCTCAAGTGCACGAAATAAGTAAATCATCTATTCATAACATACTAAAGAGAGAGAAGTTCCATCCATTTAAAGTAACGCTAATACACAAGTTAAATGAAGATGATTTCGATCGTCGCGTTGAATTCTGTGATGATATGATGGCACGCATCGTACAAAATCCAAATTTTCCATCAAATATAGTCTTCTCAGATGAAGCTACATTTCAACTTGACTCAAGCGTAAATAGGCATAACTGTAGATATTGGGCAGTTGAAAACCCTCATTGGGCAAGAGAAGCCAAGTCACAATATCCACAAAAATTAAATGTCTGGGCTGGAATATTAAATAATAGGATTATAGGACCATTTTTTATTGATGGCAATTTAAATGCAGAAAAGTATGAAACTATGTTGCGGAATCAAATTGTTCCTGCTATAAGAGAAATAGCTGGAGAGGACTTTAATAACACATGGTATCAACAGGACGGTGCAGCAGCTCATTATGCACGAAACGTTCGCACATACTTAGATACAGTATTCATTAATCGATGGATAGGACGAAGAGGTGCAATTGAATGGCCAGCTAGGTCCCCCGATTTAACGCCTCTAGATTATTTCTATTGGGGTTATCTGAAGGATCGTGTATTCAAAACAAAACCCTTAAACTTAGATGAATTACGTGAAAGGATCATTGATGAATCAGCTCTCATTCCTACTGAAATGATTGAAAATGCTGTTGGTGCTTTCTATCATCGATTAGGTTACTGTCAAGAAATGAATGGAGAACAGTTCGAGCACTTGAAATAAGATGTTATACTGTTTAAAAAATCAAATGTGAGAGGCAAGGGGACTCACGTAAATCAAGCGCCCCATCGTGAGAGGCAAGGGGACTCACGTAAATCAAGCACCCCATCGTGAGAGGCAAGGGGACTCACGTAAATCAAGCGCCCCATCGTGAGAGGCAAGGGGACTCACGTAAATCAAGCACCCCAAAGGGAACAGATTTTACTACGTCCACGTCGTTGTTCCTGGGTAACGCTAAATGTAAAAAAATTGAACTTGACATGACTTTTAAGGACAATGTCAAGGTCACCATTAGATTTCTCGTTGAAAACTACTAAAGAATTAACCTCGCTCAGTGTGATAAAAAGTTTACACAAGATCAGACCGTCATTAAGTTTAAATGACCTTCAAATGAACGTCAAGGTCCTTCTTGAACTATGTTCTGAGTACATGTTTGGACGTAAAGTTTCACACTCTTTCCGATTCCGCTAAAAAAATAGGAGTTACCATTTAAAAAAATGAGGTTGACCTCGAAATAACCTCAAAAATGAGGCTCAAAATGAGGTTCAAGGTCGAATCAGAGGTCACCTTCAAGTCTTCGTTCGAACTTACCAAACCTTATCTTTGTTTGTTTTGTTTTACCACTGAACTCGCAAAATTTTTAAGAAATCATACTTTGACCTCAATTTGACCTCTGGGGGCAACCTCAACCTCATACCTTAATACATATCCGGACGTAAAATTTTCCGCTCTTTCAGATTCCGCTATAAAAAATAGGGGTTACCATTTAAAAAAATGAGGTTGACCTTGAAATAACCTCAAAAATGAGGTCCAAGGTCGAATCCAAGGTCACCATTGGATTCCTCGTAAAAAATTACTACAAAGGCGACCTTAACATTTTCCAATAGTAATTCAGCTGAGAAATTATTTGGGTGTTTCCAGACTTTTTGGACACGCTGTATATATATATACACATCAAATGCAGCTTTTGAGGATCTATGTCAGCATGGGTTCGATACTTTGAGGATTTTTCGGACTTTGAATCCTCAAAAGTACCGGTTTCCGCAATGTGTACACATATATATATATATATATATATTTTCCTATAGTATATAGTTGTAAGAGGCTTGTCGGGTACCCAGCCCCTCCTCAACCCCTCCTCAAAATAGCTGAACCGCATAAAAGGTGCTATTTCTTTTAAAGATTTACGAACATTTAATAACGTCTCATATGAAACATATAAAGAAGCAGCACTTGCTATGGGTTTAATAGAAGATGATTCCCAAATTTATATTATTTTTGATGAAGCAAGTAATATCATGCTTCCTTTTCAATTACGTAAATTCTTTGCATGGTTTATCTTAGCTGAAAATATTCAAGGTAATTTAATTTGGAATAAATTCAAAAAATTTTTTACTGAAGATTTTAAAGAAAATAAAGAAAATAATGCTTTGTCACACATTCAAAATATATTACGAACTGAAGATAAAAGTTGTAAAGATTATAGTTTACCTGAACCAATAATAAATAATATCGAAGAAAGTCCTGAAAATTTAGCAAACAGTAAAAATCTTTTTGAAATTTTGTTTAATCAATAAACTACTAATCAAAGATTAATTTTTAATGAAATTATAACTAACAAAAATAAAATTTATTTTATTGATGGACCTGGAGGTTCAGGAAAAACTTTCATATACAAGACTTTAATATATCACTTTTTATCTTTGAATAAAAAAATTTTATCTCTGGCTTGGACAGGAATCGCATCTATTTTATTACCTAGAGGAATGACGAGTCATCGTACTTTTAGACTTCCTTTAGATTTAAACAGTATTGAAAGTGCTTTTCTAAAATTAGAATCAGATAAAAAAAAATTACGAGAAGTAGATATTATAGTTTGGGATGAAGCATCAATGATCCCCAAAAAAGCTTTGGAAATTCTTGATCAAACACTCAAAGATATATTATGTTACAGTGATCTTCCATTTGATGGTAAATTGATAGTTTTAGGAGGCGATTTTAGACAAATTCTGCCAGTCCTAAAACATGGTTACCGAGACAGTATAGTACAGGACACAATCAAATTTTCTCATTTATGGCCTCTCTTTAAAGTTTTAAAATTAACTGAAAATATTCGCTCAAAAAATAAGCAATTTGCTTCATTTTTATTAGAGTTAGGTGAAGGTAAAATTAATCCATTTATAGTTCTAAATAAATGGAAGATCGAAAATGTATGTAATAAAATTTATGATGATATCAATCTCGAAAATTCCGTAGATCGTATAATATTAGCTCCACATAATGACGGTACTAAACTTATAAACAATAAAGTTTTGAACTTATTACATGTTAAAACGCATACATATTATAGTTTAGATTACGCAACGCATAAAGGAGTTGATCAAACAGATGAAAATATTCACTTAAATTACCCAATAGAAATGCTTAATAATATTAGAGAAGGTCTACCACCACATGAATTAAAATTAAAAATAAATCCACTTGTAATGTTAATTAGGAATATAAGTATATCAGAAGGAATGTGTAATGGTACACGCTTGAAAATTACAGGTTTATTTAAACACAATATTAAAGCTGAAATAATTACGGGGGAAAGAATTGGTGAAGAAGTTTTTATACCACGAATAACATTAAATACTAGAGATTCTTCTTCATTTCCGTTTACACATTTCAGAAAACAATTTCCAGTTGTATTAGCTTTTGCTATAACAATAAATAAATCTCAAGGTCAAAGTTTTAATTCTCTAGGTATTTACATTAGACGATCTTTATTTTCACATGGCCAATTATATGTTGCTTTATCCCTATGTAAAAATCCTAACAATAAATTTATTGAAAATCTTTTAGAAAATTCATCAATAATTAATAACATTATTTGGAAAGAAATTTTTGACATTTAATCTACACTTTTTAATAAACTTTTTCAACAAAAATTATTATTTTTTTTATATATATTTTTATCTAAATTTATATAGATCAAAATAAACCCAACTAAATTTATATCAATAATCATTTTATTTATAATATTTTTCTTTTACGAAAGTATAAAACATGTTGTAATTTCTTATAAGCATAATATCATATAAATAATCTGATTATTTTATTACATATAATAAAAAAAATTTCAATATAAATATATTGACATGAAATATTTTTTATTAAATGTAATAAAGATGGGAATCAATTTTCATTACACTAATTAAAAATTATTAATACAAATTATTTAAAATTAATTAAAATTGATAAAATTTATTAATGAAAATTGATTTACATCTTCCATGGTGGAGGAACGATGGGATAGGTTGGAGTCAAGGAGGACGGACGGACGACTCATATGGTTGTTAGGGTTATTGACGATGAATTCTATGGTTGTGTTTAGGCTTATTATATAAAAAATGATTAACAATAATTTTATGTTATTTTGGCATGTCCCATTATCCTATCTAATTATTAATATTTGTTATATAAAACACCTAAGCACAATAAAATCAAAAATTCAACGCGCCTATAACAGTACCTCAGTGGTGGTGTGAAAAACTTTTAACTTTAGTAAATAACACACTAAAAGAAACTGACTACACATTAAAACACTGTAACGGGCTAAAAGCTGTCCTCGGTGCGCTATATCTCAACGCGGACTTGCCGATGAACGGCGCAGCAATTGACAGGCGCGAGCACTTACTCGTGCCAACCCTCGACGATTAGCGGCCCGTCAGCTCCGTGCTGTTGCTCGCCGTCGGCTGCTTTCAGCAGCAGCCGCGCCTTTTCGTTCCGTTACAACGCGCATCTTCGTCGTCGCGCTCTCTCTCAAGCGTACTGCCGCAGCTGCTCAGTTATCCCGCGAGTACTACGTACTTGCGACCGCGGAGGCCGGCGGTATTCTTCACTGTGCCACCGAATAGGGAATCGAAAGTAGGATGCGTGAAATAATACACGAACAAGTAAAAGCAAAGAATTATCTTTATTGCCCCTGGAGGCTGTTCACTATATACACGCGCGGCGCGTACTCTAGGTACGCGCCGATTCGGGTGGTGCACCCGCGCACGCGAAGTACGTGGGTGCTCTGCCGCACACACGTACGCGCAAAAGCGGCTCGCGCCGACGTAGGCCGATCGCCGCGCACGATCGGCGCTCACGCGCGCGTCGGCGGCCTCGCTCGCTCGTCCGTGTTCCTCTCTCCGGACGTATGTCGTCCGCGGGGAGAGCGCGCATCCGCCTGGCCAGGACTTACCTCAGTTGCAGCGAGAAGGCGCGCTTGAACGCGCTCGGCGGTGTCTGTTGCAGTGCGCCGCTGTATCTCTCTCTCTCTCTCTCTCTCTCTCTCTCTCTCTCTCTCTCTCTCTCTCTCTCTCTCTCTCTCTCTCTCTCTCTCTCTCCTTCTTCGCTGCTACGGGCCTCGCCTTTTTCTCTGTCTCTCTCTCTCTCGCTCCTGCGAGTATCGGCCGCGATGCTCTCTCTCACTCGCTCCCGTGAGTGAGCTCGGCCGCGCTGCTCTCTCTCGCTCTTTCGCTGCCTCGGTCGAGTGTGGCTCTCTCTCCCTCTCCCTCAACCACCGGCGAACGAGGTTCTCGGAGCCGTGCTGCGTCTCACTCTCTCACTCTCGTGCACTACACTGCACTTACTCCGTGATCCTCGTGCACTTCACTTCGACTCTCTCTCTCTCTCTCTCTCTCTCTCTCTCTCTCTCTCTCTCTCTCTCTCTCTCTCTCCAAGTCGTCGCGCTCGGGGGACGAGCAGCTGCCTCAGCTACGGCAGAAGCGATACTGCCGGGCTCTGTCTCTCGCTCTCCTTCCCCCTCGCGCAAGGTTATCGCGAGTTTTCCTTTCAGGACTCATTGTGTGTCGTAGTTGCGCTCGGTACTTTTCGCACAGCTACACGTGCGAGCAACTACACACACACTCACACGCAAGCCCCCGGAGTAATACGAGGACAAGCCCGACTCTACTTGCGAATCCTCATGCCGCAATTGTCGGCCTTGCCTTCTCCAAGGCCGCGGTATGTTTATGTTTTCGGTCAACTACCTGTGTGTATATCGTGCGTCGGAGATCGGCTCGATCCGAGCTCCGTGTTCGCGCACATACACACACACAGACGCGCCTGCCGTTACAACAAATATAATAATATGAGCATGACCTTACACTATTAGGCGTAATAAACAGCGCCACCATTTTTATAAATTTTTTGCACACATAAGTAAAACAGTAAATGTATATGTACTGTACACATATGTATACGAGGTCATGGTGAAAAACCGGCACTTAAAATGCTCAGAGAATCGATCTACAATATAGGCACGCATATTTAGAAAAGAATTTTTTCTAAATAGAAAAAACTTCGTAGTATTTCTAGATTTAAAAAACAAAATTGAGTTTCCAATTGTATTAAATTTTATTATATTTTTTTAACAATTCACGCTAAAAATGGAGGTTGGCGAGCGGAGCGAGCAGGGGGCGGAGCCCCCCCCTAGTATATATATATATATATTGTAACGGGGTTCAGTTATGGAGAGGATATTAATCCCTCTCAGGGGTTCGCGAAGTAATATACGGGCGTATTCTACGCCCGGGCAACTCACCGTTGTAGAATCACCTGTAGTCCGGCAGAAGCGCCTTTGCACAGGTTCCGAACATACGAGCCCGGCTTCTATTGTAGAAAGCCTAGGCCGCTTTCCACTAGAACCGGCGCTGCGCTCTGCCGCTGCTGCCAACTGCTGCCGGCCAACTACCGGCTACTCGCTATGACCTAGCGTTACCAGCGCAGCCGGTCTTTCCCGCGTACAACGCCGCTCGGTCTAATTTCTCGAGCGGCTATTGAGATACTTACTCCCGCTACCGAGGTTCCTCTAGGAGGCAATGCCTGCGACTAGCTGCAGCAAGGGTAGAGGGCGGTATTCGGGAAATCATGCATAGGTTAAGGCGCGCTCAATAACTACTCGTGACTCGACTATTTAAGATAAAACAAGATAAAGAGGTTTATTCTTGGAAGTTAATCGCGCTAAGGGGCGCGAAACCCGGACAATGTCCGAACAAGTAATAACCGCCAAGCCGAGACTTTCGATACCGCACGCGCACTCGCGGTTACGGCGGAGCCGCTTATTCGCGGGTGACGGGGGGAATGATCTCGCGCTCTCGTCACCAAGAAACGCCGTTACCAGTGTAGAGCCTACTTACTCGTGACGGGCCAGCCATCGCACTCAGTCTACGCAACGCTGCCTCTCTCTCCCTCTCGTGCCCATCCTTGCACTCGCGTACTCTCTCTCTCTCTGCCGCTCTCACTCCGCCTATAGGTGGTGACGTCGTCTCGCGATTCGCTGCAGTGGTGGAGGCGCGGTACACGCACACATAAAACTCGAGATGCGGGGCTCAACAAAACGCGACTTGTTGCGTGTCACGACGGTCGACAACATGGCCGCGCGCTCACGTTCACAGCGGCGCGGCGGCTTCGTCTTCTTCTTCATCTGCTACTGGCTTGTTCCGCATGGCGCTCTGCCGATCACGATACGTGCAAGCGCGCGAGATTCAGATCTCGCAGCGCAGTATACGTGATTCTCATAACTTATATCGGCGCCCGTTACAATACACACACACACACACACACACACACTAGGGGATACCCCCCCCCCTGCTCGCTCCGCTCGTCAACCCCCCATTAGAAAGTGGACTTTTTATTTATCAGTTTTTATTCTAAAATTAAAAAAAATAGTAGAGATTATTATATAGATATTATTAAAAATAAGTATGGATCAAAAGTTCTTATCTAAAAAAAAATTTAACATATGAGCATAGGCATCACAGTTTCTAGGAGTGAGGTTATGTGACGTTTTCGATACTGAAATCAAAGATTAAGTACAAATAACTTTCTGTACGGTATGTGGAAAAATTATATATTGCCTTCGGTAGCATTGAGGACCACGAACGCACGCGAGTTGGGCCTTCGCTTCGCTTGATCCTGAAATTATGGATAAGCACAAATAACTTTCTGTACGACATGTGAGGAAATTGTATACATAATATCTACATAATATATAGAGATATAAAAAGTCTATCTTTTCCACGCCACCCAAGAGGTAGATAGATAAGCGCGTTTTTTTTATAGAGGTTTCCCCCTTTTTACTATCTTTGAATTTATTTTCCATTAAATATGTTATTTTTTGTTTTCGTAATAAAAAGTTAGTAAAAAAAGGCCTAATCCTCTATTAAAAAAACTATAATTTTCAAGTATTACTGTTATTCTATTAAATAAACATATGTTATGTTTTGAAACATTTTTATAGTTATTTAAATAACATAAATTTTAAGCTTGAAAGTCATTCGAAGCTTTTGAACTTCATATTGATTTTAAAGGTCGCTCAAAGTATGAGGCTAAAAATATTAATTATGAAGGTCGCTGAAAGCAGACCGAAACTTAAATCGGAACCGTTGTTGAATTCTAAAAGTAGATCGATTTTGAAGGTTAAGCAAAAGATCAGTTTGTAAGTCATTGAAAATATATTAATTTTATAGGTTGTTGAAAGCTAATCAATTTTGGAGGTCTGAATACTGATATGTATATGTCAGACCTATTTTGAAGGTCGCTGATAGCAGACCGATTTTGAAGGTCGCTGATAGCAGACCGATTTTTGAAAGCTAATCCATTTTGGAGGTCTGATAGTAGACCGATTTTGAAGGTCGTTAATAGTAGACCGATTTTGAAGGTCGCTGAAAGCAGACCGATTTTGAAGGTCGCTGATAACAGACTGGTTTTGTAGATCGTTGATAGGAGACTAATTTTAAAGGTCGCTGATAGCAGACCGATTTTAAAAACATTTTTTAATAATGTCGTTGATAGCAGACCAATTAAGACATTTTTTAATACATTTTTTTAATTTAAAAGTCAATAAAAGTAGACCAATTTTGAAGGTCATGGAAAGCAGACCAATTATCTACTAAGATTTTCAATTAGATTTTTTGTATAATTTAAATTATATTCTTTCAATGATTCCTCTAAATATTCATTATACTTATTTGTTTCTTTTATATTTTCTTCTATTTTTATATTTAATTCGGACAGTCGATTTTCTTCTTCCAATGTATAAACTTCTACATATTTTTTTTTCTGGCTCCCATAATACTGGAAATTCTGTTTTATTTTGGTTTAAATGATTATTGTATTCATCTATTAAATTGTTGATATAATTATTGTCCTCGTGGTCATGTTCTAACAACTGTTTATTTAAATCGTCTAAAATTTGAGCTTGTTCAATGGTGTGAACTTCTATAAATTTTTTTTCTTTTGGATCCCAACGTAATGGTATTACATAAATTGGTTTTACATCACCTTGGTCTGCCATGTTTCTTAATTTAATATACCTTGAATTAATATAAATATAAGAATAATTATAATTGTTCATCAAAAATTTCTTTCCACACAATATTGATAATTTTTTCTGTATTTTCCGAATCATTTTGAATAAATATATTACTAGGATTCATACATCTATAGTCTAGTTATTTTTAATCGCGTTCCATTGCATAAACCATCATTTATACTTAAGTTTCTTATTAACATTACTATCGCATTAATTTTCAGATTTAATTTATGTGGAGGTAAACCTTCACGAATATTATGCAAATATTCAATAGGAAAATTTATGTAAATATTATCATCTGATAGGTCTACACCTTTATATGTAGCAGTATCTATACTATAATAAGTCATTTCATCACTATCGATCAATTTTAATATTTTATTATTCAGAATAGTTGAATCTTCATTATGAAACGTTAAAATGACACTATTCATAGATAAATTATAATTTATATCTTTATATATTTTCAAACAAACATCGTCAGTTTTTTAACTGTTTGGTACTTTAAATGGATTAATTATTCCCTCTCCAATATCTAATAAAAATGAAGCGAATTCTTCATTGTTAGAACGAATATTTTTTTTTAACTTCATTATATTGAAAAGCGGCCAAATATCTGAATATTTTATTGTTTATTGTATAATTGTGTTTCTACAACCTTTTTTAATAACTGGAAGAATTTGCCGAAAATCTCCTAATACAATTAATTTCCCCCCAAATGGTAAATTATTATTACAAACATCTCTTAATGTTTTATCTACAATGTCTAAAGCTTTTTTTGGTATCATTGATGCTTCGTCCCAAATTATTGCATCTACTTTCCGTAATTTTTTCTTATCAGAGTCTAATTTTAAAAATGCACTTTCTATACTTTCTAAATCTAAAGATAATTTAAATGTTTTATGACTTGTCATTCCTTTTGGTAATAGTATTGAGGCAATACCAGTCCAAGACATTCATAAAATTTTTTTTTCTTTAGAGAAAAAGTAAAAAATTAATGTTTTGTATAAAAATGTTTTACCTGAACCACCAGGACCGTCTATAAAATGAATCTTATGTTCATTATTTAATAATTTCTTAAAAATATACTTTTGTTCTAAATTTAGTTGAGTATACATGTTACTAAACATTTCTTCACAGAATAAAATTTCAGTCTTATTAACTTCATTACATTCAATTTTTAAGATTTTATTTGGTTCAGGCAATTCAAAATCTATACATGATTTTTCGTTTAACCTTTAGAGGACGGGGATTTGGGTTTACTGTTTTCTCTCACTTTTCTATAGAAATCGAGTTTTTGTGATGTCTCACATCTCAAAACTAACACATGTAAAGGGTCGATCATGGGCATGGCCCGTATAGGGGCCATCCCGTCCTCTAAAGGTTAATGATAATATTTCATTTATTTGTATGAGGGCATTGTTTAATTTATCACCTTAAATTCTTCTATGAAAAAGTTATTAAATTCCTTCCAAATATTATTACCATTAATATTTTCAGATAGTAAATACCAAGCAAAAAATTGACTTAGTTGATATCCTAACATAACGTCACAAGCTTCTTTAAAAATATTTTTTATTTGTAAGTCATCATCAACTAAACCCACTTTTATTGCAGTTTCTCTGTATGTGTTATATGTAATTTTTTCATACGTTCGTAAATCTTGAAACGAAATTGCACCTCTAACACGATTTAAAATTAATTTTAAATGAAATCGTTCAATATCCTTTGGAGAAACAATATTTAAACGACCTATTATATAATTTTCTTGATTTCGTTTTCGTTTGATCCAATATTTATTTTTAAAGTTGTAATATTTAGGTATATTAACATATTTTATATTCCTTGCATAATTATCTTTTTTATTTAAATCAAACCATGCTGTTAATGTTGTTTTATAATTTTCTAAAGCTTCAGTCTATTTTCTTCAAAAATAATTGTTTGTTGATATGCTGTATGATTTTCTGTATGAAAAATTTATGTTAATTAAATAATTATACAAATGTTTAAAAATATAACATATGTTTATTTAATAGAACAAAAGTAATACTTGAAAATTTTACATTCTTTTTAACAAAGAAATAGGCCATTTTTTACTAACATTTTATTATGAAAAAACAATGAAATATTTAATGGAAAATGAATTCAAAGATAGTAAAAAAGGGAAACCTCTATAAAAAAGCGCACCTATCTATCTACCTCTTGGGTGGCGTGGAAAAGATAGACTTATTTGTGTTAAAAAAAATATCAATGGTCTTCATTGTTTGGAGACAATATACAATTTTCCCATATACCTTACAGAAAGTTATTTGTGCTTATTCTTTAATTTCAGGATCAAAAACGTCACATAACCTCATTCCTAGAAACTGCGAAGCCTATGCTCGTATGTCTATTTTTTTCCGATGATTAGTACTGTTTATAATTATTTATGGTCCGAGCGAAGCGGGACTCCCTGACGTCAATGTGAAAACACAATACTTTACGCGTGGCGTGAGAAGAAAAAATCATTGTCACATGTATACCGAGATGATAAATACGATTAAAGAAAAAGGTGTTTATGAGGGGTGGTAAGAGGGGGGGAATTAATATAAAAAAACTCATAGAAATACGCTGATTTTTACGTTATTTTGAGGGGGGGCTGAGGGGCGGGCAGAGGGGTGGACGAAGGGCGGATAAGGGGGGGCTGATGTTCAAGAACAACACTAACATCTATATAATATAGGTAGATATATATAGTGATACACACAATAGCCTAGAAGCTGCTATTTTCCACCACCATGAACGCTTCGATAGTGTTTCTTACGCCTTCCAACGCTATGCATATAGCGAATACATAGGTATACACGGAAGAACGCTCGGTGGCGCTCGCAGTATGTATATCGTAGACGAAGGCACGCAAGCCAGTATCAGTAGTGTTGTAGCAGCTACAGAACACATCTCTCTCACATAGCAACAATGGGACGAAAGCGACCACGCTCAGAGCATCAGCGACAGGCGAGGAACAGACGTCGGCATGAGCAACCACCGCCGCAACTACCGTCACCTGAAGCACCCGTTCCACGACTAGCGATCTTCCTCTTCGAAAACTATCGTCCGCGTCCGGCAGTGGTGGCCGACGGTCCGAGGTCGCCATATCGGGTAGGGTTAACCGCGATCGACGACGCCGATGTAGCGCAGTGGGAGCGGGAAAGGATTACGGGCTTTCTGGAGATACCCGCGTATCCCGCGACACCTCGCAGACGACTTCCTGATGGACGGATTTTGAAGAAGCGGATGGACCGTGTGAAGATGCGACTGTTTGACAGCGACAACAATAACAAAGACGATACAGAGGACGATGACAATGACAACAATGACGACAAGGACAAAGACGATACAGAGGACGACGACAATGACAACAATGACGACAAGGACAAAGAAGACGACGAGGATGCAGCATGTTCCTGCGATGACTGCAACAACCTCGATGAAGACTGCTGTTAATTTTTAACGTTTTTTTCCAATCGGCCCTTTTCAGGGCCACAAATATTTTATTACGTAAAACAAAATATTTAAAATATAATATATTTTATACCTTCCCTTTCATACACAATATATACTGTCTTAAACTATACTTGCACATGTAGCAAACACACACGCACACGCACACGCACGCACGCACGCACGCACGCACGCACCCACCCACGCACACACGCACACACGCGCACACACACACAAATTGACTTCAAGTAAGTAGCTAATAACCTATATTAAAATTTAATTAATTTATATATAAATATATATATATATATATATATATAACTTAGTACACCGCTACCTTCCAGGACACCTACAGGTTTTCTGGAATAGAAGTAGGTATAAAACGTTAAACAGTATATAAGTGACTAAAGAAATAATATCCCTCAGAGTGTTGACTAACACCACGACGCCTGCGGCGCCCCCTTTCAGTTCCGCAGTATTTTACGTTGATTTCGGAAAAATTTTACGGAAAAAAACGTTGTGAAAGAAACCCTAAATGTCCTGAAAGGTAGCGGTAAACATATTCCTAATTCAGTACAGTCCTGAAAACATGCAAATGTCCTGAAACATAGTGGTGAACAGAAATATATATATATATATATATATATATATATATATATATATATATATATATATATATATTTCTCGAAAGGGGTTTATAAAGCCCGTTTTTTTTATATATAGGGATTTATCGAGCCCGATTTTGATTATGCAGCCCCGGCTTCATAATATTTCTAAATATAGGGGTTTATGCGGCCCGACCTAGAGTCTATAACCCCAGGGTCCATTATTTCTTTAGTCACTTGCCATAGGGAACTCTCGGCTGTAGGTACTAATATACAGGGTTGGGCTCCATAAACCCCGATAAGTGTGTGTGTGTGTGTGTGTGTGTGTATATATATATATATATATATATATATATTCACATCTGGGACGCATTTTGAGGATTATATAGGTCATATATACCGAATTTTGAGGATTTTGTAGGCATTTTGAGGAGTCTCCTCAAAAGTCCAAAGCACTCGAGAGGCATTTTGAGGATTTTTCAGCGGTTTCCACAATAGTGTGTTAATACATCGATTTCGGAAATTCCGTGATATTTTTCCGTAAAAGCGGGCGCCGCAGGCGTCGTGGTGTTAGTCAATAACCTTAGGGTCATTATTTCTTTAGTCACGCGCTTGTTTATTGGTTGTTTATAACAATGTTTATATTTGTGTCACCACTATTGTACAAATTCTTTATGAAATCCTCAAAATACCGTCCAATGATATTTATATATATATATTTATCTCAAAGGTAACTTATGCGGACGCATCCTTAATGGGAACGGTACTTATGCGGACTTTCATCGACTTGTGCAGACATTTTTTAGTGTCTACATAGAGAGAGAGTTATTTCTTTAGCCAAGCGTAACTTGTGCAGACACGGGTCTAATGGAAACGATACTTATGCGGACAACTGACGTAAACGGATCGGGACTTATGCGGACGAGTCTACATATGTACCTATACATCTGTTTATATATATATATAAATATATATATATATATATATATATATATATATATATATATATATATATATATATTAGGCTAGTAAGTTTGAGGAGCTCAACCCCGGTCGGTCAGAGTGGCTAAAGAAATAATAACCCTCAGGTTACCGACTCTAGACAAATAGACTCTAGAAAACCCCTCAAACTTCCGCTCGGATGCTGAATATATAGATTGGAAGTTTGAGGAGGCTCCTCAAACTTCCCATAACCCCTCAAACTTCCAAGCGGGTGCTGAATATAATCCTCAAACTTCCAGAATTTCATATTTATATATATATATATATATATATATAAATATAATATATTTTTAATAATACTTATTTAATAAATAATTTCATTAAATTAAATACTTAAGGGTTTTTTTATAACATTTCTACTTACATAAATTGATTTTTAAATTTATATACTTAATTATAAATATATATAACTATGTATAAGACAAACTAGGTACAAACTGCTATTCCTTTCTTAAAAAAGAAAAAATATGTTCTCTCATACTTTCTCTCACGCATATTCTCTCTCGCGCTATATTATGTAGTATCTCATAGGTTAATTTAGAATGCGCAACTCGTTGTAATAATCGTAAGAAATATTACAATATGATTATTCAATGATTTTTGAATATTTTTTCCTTTTTTATCTATCAATATTCTTTTATAAATTGTCCTTTTATCCTAGTTACATTTATATGAATAGTATATTACGACACAAGGCCAGAAAGTTGGATTTCCTGGCCGGCGCCATTTTGACGCCCGAGGCGAAGCCTCGGTTTTGCAAAAGTCGGGCGGGCATCAAAAACACTAACAAAAGATGCTTGAAAAACATGATGGACCAAAACTACGTACATACTTAATCGCAGATGCTGATTTTAACTACCGCCCAACCTCTTAATGGTTCCTCTGTTTGTCCTTTTCTATCCCATACATTATAGAATGAAAGTAAAAAAGCTGCCACATATAAGTATATAGCTACACCATGTTTTGAAACTTAAAATGTAAACATCGTGTGTGTGTGTGTGTGTGTGTGTGTGTGTGTGTGTGTGTGTGTGTGTGTGTGTGTGTGTGTGTGTGTGTGTGTGTGTGTGTGTGTGTGTGTGTGTGTGTGTGTGTGTGTGTGTGTGTGTGTGTGGGTGTGTGTGTGGGTGTGTGTGTGTATAGAAGCTTTCTGACAGTGTGTATGCAATATAAGAACATAATTGATTATGAGAGTTATAAATATATTGTTCAATATATTAATAATAACATCAAATTAATTTAATACGTTTATATCTTTTTATTTTTCCGATTTTAGAAATGATTTTCTTGTCATCACATTTGGAAGGGTTAGCATAGTTTAGGTTACAACACGTGCGCTGTCGCGGACTTTGCCATGCAACGATCACAAAAGTCGCTCTTCCCAGCGCGAAATCGAGCCGGGAAGACCGTACTTTCGGCTAGGGGATGAAGAAAAACTTTTTCTTATGAATTAGTTAATATGCACATGTAGCAAAAAGACATACACGTATACACAAACAAAGTAAGTAGTTTAATAACCTATACAAACTGCCATACCATTCTTAAAAAAATTTTTTGAGCAGTTTTAGAAAATTATATTATAAATAATTGTTCAAACATTATAAAATATTTGTAACCCTGAAAAGGGCCGATTGGCTTGGCCTTAAAAAAGGCCGGTTGGTTTAGCCTTGAAAAGGCTGGTTGGAGTTTGGTCCTTCGGCAACGACGACGGTTGCTCATATGCATGAAGCTGTGCAAGATCCACAGGCACCTCGTAATATCACCGTTCATATCCCCGCGAACAGCATGAACGGCGGCGGCGGTGGCGATGCTGGTGATTGCGCGAGGCCCTGAGGAGGTTGCGGAACATGCGGCCTTCGCAGTTGGTAGGGTGGAGGTGGTGATTCAGCTGTGAATGGAGGCGGTGTAGGTGCCCATTGCATCTCTGCCACCATCATCGCCTCCTCCTCCTCCTCCTCTTCTCCCAACTCAAGGCCTATCACCCAGGCGTCGAAAGCAAGAGGAGAATCTTCTCGGAGAGACTCTTCGTCAAGGAGATCTTGGAGCAAGTTTTCCTCTTGATCCATTGCGATGAATGATGCCGAACGGAGAAAAACGTGTTACTTATATCGCCTCTCGCGGAGCTGCTGCGTCCCAATCAGCAGCCGCGAGCGCCGCGTGGAGGGGGAGAGCACATACACAGCGGGTGTCGTGCTTTGACTATAAAAGCAGCGCAGCCAATCGATTAATTGCCATTTGCAAAGATGGACTTATAGAGTAACAACCTCCGAGCAATGGAGACAACGTAGGGTGAGGCCGACTTCGATTGGGAGATCGGCCTCGCGATGGATAGCGACGACGAATTTCTTTCAGCGTTGGTGGTACCGCTGGCTACGTCGTCGCCGATTAGTCGCCGGTTGTGTCGCCAGCATTTACAGCACAACGTTTGCCCTATCCATCGCCGTTCTTCGTCGAGCGGATGCCCCACTGTCCACCGCTGGTGTTGCTGTCACCACCGCCATCGCTCTCGCCGGTACCCTCATGCTTCTCTCCAGGATTTCTGGAGAAGTACGAGCTGAGGCCATCGTGCTTTTCTCCAGTTGAGAAGCATGATGTTATCGAGCTGGGCTCATCACCGCTGTGCATCACCGTCTCCTCTGGGACGATGTCACCGCGGAAGCGACCTCGTGACGAAAGTGATGATGAAAGTTACAGGCAGTATGGTTGGTACATGAGACTGTTTCTGTAGGTAGACTTTTTAACGAAGGACATCCCATCTCCCCGATATTAGTAACGAATCTGTAAATTAAAAAATATTACGAGATAAACTTTTTGTATGAAAATAATATTATAACCAAAAATAGCTTACTGATCGGGGAAAAATCTCTTCAACCATCTACTTTTCTCCAGTCCATTCACGTAAATCTCTGCTTCGAAGAGTACACCACTTAGAGTGTTTTTAGTTCATCGTATGGGATATTGCCGGCTCTCCACATTATACCATGATTTTCCCAATGATTTTCAGACTTGTTTTTGTCTAAAAACTTGTCCCATGCATAAGGTGGTCTAAAACAGGAAAACCGACGGTGTAGGGTCTTCCTCGAGAGAAATGATGGCTACTTCCTTGAAAATCAATTCATTCAAGGTACTTATAGAACCTTGGACATCAACAATATACTTCATCTTGCTGCTGTGACTGTTCTCATACGAGAGCGGAGAAGCGAATGAGGTTTTCAATGGCTCGCTGCTTATTTTATAGTCACCCCCCTCCAATTATTTAACCAATCACTGCATTGACATCCTACCATGATATTCACAACCAATCAGAAACGATCTCTTCTCGCGGATTTTTAGATAAAAGGAGCTATGTGTGCAACGGAGAGTCATTCGACTGCCTCGCGTGGTCCGTGGCTCAAGATGCCTAAGTATTTCAAAAATACCGCTCTCGTGTTATGCAAATCGTATCGGCTTGCTTTAAGTGGTGCTGCTGACCAAGATGATGTGAATAATTGGATTGCGCTTGGAATAGGCGCTCTAGTGGAAGCTGAGAAATTGGCTTAGCGCAGGCCCGAGTTAACGAACTTAACAGTGGCCGATAGGCAAAAGTTGCAAGCTGCCATCGCGCTCATAGTGTTCTACGCTTGTTGAGTGAGCATCGTGTAGGTGCGGGGCTACAAAAAAAGCTAGTAAAAATGCCCCATCGGTGAGCTGGGATGATGTCGAATCAGCTTTCGAAAATAGAATAAAGACGGGTGTCATTACAAACCGAAGACATCTTGATTTGTTAACATTTATGAGAGACGCTAAGAAGGAATTTATTGAAAAAGTGCGTGAAACTTTTAAAGAACCTTTGAAAGTGAACACAGTATTAGCGGCCGAGTACGTAATAGTTAAAGATGGTGAAGAGACAATCGAAATAAAATGTTTCAATTCGAAAACAGCTCCGATATATTCGACTACAGACTTAAATGAGTGGTTTGTTATGAACGTGCAAAATCCAATCGATACGGATATGGAAGAATTCCAAGAGCCTGAGTCGGGCTAGTCGCTTAAATCAATTTTAAATTTAGTTGTGAATATTTACAAGTTTAATCCGATGAGAGGAAACTCGTACATTGATTTGCCGCCATTTATCAAGAACAAGAAGGCCTGTATAAATGTAGAAAATAAGGACGATGAATGTTTTAAATCGGCAATTCTATCAGCACTACACCCTGCTAAGATGAGTGCCAATCATGTGATGAGTTGTGTATCATATAAAAATGATCTTAACTTTAAGGGAATCGATTTTCCTGTTGATCCTCGAAAAGTAACTAAGTTTGAAAAACAAAATGACATTTCTGTGAATGTGTACTATTTAAAGAAAAAAGGAAAAGCATTTGACATCTTACCACGTCACTTGACAGCTGACAAAAAAGAAAAACATGTTAATTTACTACTCATTGAAAATAATTATTTTGACGAAGATGAAGACGACTCGACTCTCGATGATGATATAGAATTTAAATTCCATTATGTGTGAATAAAAAATTTATCAAGATTAGTCAGTCAACAGCTATCTCCTCGCAACCACAAAACTTTTATCTGTGATCGATGTCTACATTATTTCTGGACGGAAGAGAAGTTAACGAAACATTTGATTGACTGTGAAAAAATTAATCAGTGTAAAATTACACTTCCAAATAAGAAAAACAATACTTTAGAGTTTACGAACTTTGGTTTTAAGAATCGTGTGCCGTTCATAATATACGCCGACTTTGAATGTATATTGAAGTCTGTGATTGGCAATGAACAAGCTTATCAGCATCATGTGCCATTTAGTGTGGGTTTTTTCATTAAATGTAGTTACGATGACTCTCTCTCGGAATATAAAAGTTATAGACAAGAGGATGAACAAGCCGAATCTCCAGACAAGTGGTTTGTACAGAGTCTTCACTCTCTGGCTGTAAAATTGAATGACTCGTATAAAAATCCAAAGCCAATGAATAACCTAACATCACTCGAAAAAATTATGTTTGACCGAGCACGTCTATGCCATATTTGCGAGAAGCCATTTACCAAAGATGACTAGAGAGTACACGACCATTGCCATTTCACGGAAAAGTGAGTATTTATTTTTTTCTTAATCTCTCTCTCTCTCCCTCTCTTATAACTAAAAATTATAATTATTCCAGATATCGTGGACCTGCACATAGCAAATGTAATCTCGGCTTCCAGGACTCGAGAACGATCCCCATAGTATTTCAAAACTTGAATGGATACGATTCTCATCTCTTTATAAGAGAAATAGCGACATGCTTCAAAGGACGAGTTTCGTTACTTCCACAAACAAAAGAGAAATACATATCTTTTACGAAGTTTGTGGAAGGTACAGACATAAATTTGAGATTTATCGACTCTTTCAAATTTATGGCCTCGCCTCTGGACAAATTATCATCGTATTTGGAGAAGCTCGATACTCTAGAGTGCATGTTCAAGCATGATGAATTTTCTAATGAACAGATTGCACTTATAAAAAAGAAAGGAGTATTCCCTTATGACTATATCTCATCGTTTGAAAAGCTGAAGGAGTCGAATCTCCCTTCAAAGGATGCTTTCTTCATCAGTTTATACAGCGCTCACATCAGCAATGAGAATTATGAGCATGCCCAAAACGTTTGACAGAGTTTTAACGTTTACGTTCAAGACCTTGGGCAATATTCTGACTTATATCTCAAGACAGACGTTATACTGCTGGCTGAAGTTTTTGAAAACTTTAGAAATAACTGTCTGCGGCTTATGGGTTGGATCCTGCTCACTATTACACGACGCCTGGACTGTCATGGGATGCCATGCTCAAAAATACTCAGGTATAATTCACTTAAAATAAAATTAATTTAATTAAAAATTCATATTTTATAAATATTTTTTTTTTTACAGATCAAACTTGAGCTTCTCACTGATGTAGACATGTTGCGGTTTATCGAGCGCGGCATACGGGGAGGAATAAGTCAATGTTGCAATCGATATGCAAAAGCCAACGAGCCGTACATGAAGGATGGTTACAACGCTAACGAGGACGAAAAATATTTGATGTATTTTTAAATCAACAATTTGTACGGTTGGGCAATGACTGAATCCCTGCCCTATGGTGGCTTCAAGTGGATGGAGAATGTTAACGAACCAAACTTCTTCGACATCCCCGATGACTGTGACTTTGGATACTTTGTTGAAGTGGACCTGAATTATCCCGAAACATTCCATGATGCCCGTAAAGATCTGCCGTTCTGTGCCGAGCACATGGCGCCTCCCGGTTCTAATCGACAAAAATCGTTATGTGCTCCACTACAGAACACTTAAACAGGCATTGAAACATGTCCTGATTCTCGTCAAAGTCCACCGAGCCATACAATTCAAGCAGAGTCCATGGCTTAAAAAGTATATTGACTTAAACAGCGCAAAACGGAAGGAAGCTAAGAACGAGTTTGAAAAAATGCTTTTCAAACTGTTCAACAATGCTGTTTATGGCAAAACGATAGAAAACGAGAGGAAACGCGTTGACGTGAAGCTAGTTACTAAGTGGAAAGGCCGCTATGGAGCCGAGGCACTTATTTCAAAATCAAATTTTCACAGCTCTGACATTTTTGATGAAAATCTCGTTGCTGTGTAATTACTACGTACGGAGATCTGCATAAGGAAGTCGATCTACATCGTATTGTCAGTTCTGGACTTATCAAAAACGCTAGTGTACAGGTTCCACTATGACCATATGCGAGATCATGTAGGAGACCAGGGCAAGCTGCTATACATCGACACAGATAGTCTGATCTATGAAGTCACAGATGTTGACATGTACCTGTTGACCTTCGAGAAAATGTCATGGTTACTCGTGAGCAGTGAAATATCAGGTCTCGACGTCACAACATCCACACTGAGAAAGAGAAAAATATTGCTCTCAGTGCCCATGATGGCAAACGCTGTCTACAGCAGGAACGACAGATACGCTGCCCTGGGGTCACTACAGAGCAGAAGTGGTGGAAGAGCGGGCCAATGAGGATGAAGCTATTGTAGAGGGGGAACCCGAGCCGCCGAACACCACAGAAGAGCTCCTATATAATGAGGCGGTGCTTGGAGCAGGAGCTCATTCGAACAGTCGACTCTTTAAGTCACCCTTTTCAGCAACAGCAGTACTAGCAGATCTCAGCCTCTCCTCCTGCAGTCTGGCAGCAGATATCTACAGACCCGTAGCCACTTCTTGCTGTCTCACAGCTACTTTTCACTGTTCCGCAGCCGCTTCCTGCAGCGTCGCTCCTCGTCTTGAAAAGACCTTGCGAGTCATCTACTGGAAGTAGTAAGAAACTGAGAGAAATCTAAGGTTGGTGTTTTTTTTTAAAGTAATTTTTTGTTTTCTTCTACTTTTAAAAAACTAATCATTTACAAACTTTCTGTTACAGATGGATTTTTCAAAATTAAATGCGATTGCCCGTGGAGGATTCCTTCCTACAAAGAGGTTGGTCGATCTGACCAAGGGCCAGCGCTATATGATCACAAGTTTGAAAGCTGTGACTACAAAATTTGGACAAAAAGTTGTAGCTGAACTGGAAAGTGAGTTTGACGTATTTATGCCGAAGAGGGTATCAGATGCTCTTCAACAAGATGAACTTCTTCATCAATCTTCAGGACGCAGCGAATAAATACGAACTATTTATGATATACGGCGGTTCGAGTGTAGAATTTAGCGGAAAATAATTTTAAGTACAGCGAAAATATATAGTTAATGTATTTGCGAAAAAAATATATATTGTAAAATAGTTAAGTACTGCGAAAAATAAATAGTTAAGCATCAATGTATATAATTTTTTTAATTTATTAATAAGCAAACTCTTTGTTTAACTTTAAAAATTATTTTTATTAAAAAAATTCCATATTCTTACATTTGCGTGAAAATATTGCATGATTACATATCTTTTTTTCAATCCAACTATTATGTGAGTTATCAAAGCCAAGCCATTTTACACAAATTTTACTTCCTTTTTTCTTAATGACTTTTTCTACAAGATAAATATCTGGATACTTGGCTTTGAGTAGTTCTTGCTCATAGAAGCTGCCTGTGGCTGACTGATCTTGGTAGTCCTTCAGTATCTCTGTAGACTCATTTGGAGTACATCCTTTGTCAAATACTGTTTTAGCCTTGCTCACTCGTACTTTTTCACCAATTTTAAATTTTGGCTTAATCTTCTTAGTTATTTTACGAGTAAATTTCTGCAGTATACCTACTTCGTTGCTAGTTGTTACATCTTTAGGTTTTACACCGATAGTACGATGTTGACGATTATTGTATGCAGTAAGTAAATCAGGTAAAATATCTAGCCACATGTAGCTACAGCACAAACTGAATTTTTTCCACATTACACTTTTTAGTGTGCGATTGAAGTGTTCAGATATCGCTGCTTTTAGATTGCTATAGGTTGAGTACAATTTAATTGTATATGTATTCATAAGTTTTTAAAAATCTGTGTTATAAAATTCTTTCCCTCTGTCGGTATGGAGATTTCTTGGCACTCTGCCTTTAACCAGCATAGATTTCATAGCTTTTGAGACATCCTTGCCTGTTTTTCTCTTTACAGTAGTAGACCATGCATATTTGGAGAAAATATCGATTATAGTGAGCAGATATCTATAGCCCTTATCGTCGCGAGCGTAAGGAATCATTTCAGGAACATCTGCTTGCTAAGTTTCGTCCAAATCACGTATATCAAAGTTTCGACGTGAATAGTTGCACCTTGCAGGTTTGTGCAGCTCTGCAACTAGTCTTTCGTGTTCCATGTTTGTGGAATTAATGATTGATTAGATGCGCCATAGCCTCTTTTATAGTCAAAATGTCAGTTTTTATTTGAGATATCAGGTCATCAAGTTCATCTCTATGATTATCAACTATTACATCCAAATCATCCAGACTACTTCTGAGTTTTGCAGTTATGTCTGTCATTCCTCGAATTTCCATTAGAATAATGTTTTATAGAGTCTCTAAATTTACAACATCGCTCGGCTGTTGGATTCGGCAACATTGCATAATTTTTTATTTTCCATGTCGTAGTGGCCGTCAGATGTGACTTTAAAGCCAATGCTCGGCGGTCCTCGACTACCTCCGGTTTTTCCAAGGTTACGTCTAAACATGTCAACGCTCATTTTAAGAATGATTCATATATTTGTATGCGCTCAGTACATATATGTAGCCTGCTTCAGGCAATTTCTCGATTATAGAGTGTATCGCGTTTACATGACTTGGATTTCCGGCAGATCTTTCAGCTACTAGTAAGTGAAGACGATCAACGAGCTCGTTTGGATCGTCCCAGTACACATAATCGAAAGCAGTACGCTTTTTCGCAATTTTATAACGAGATAATGAGCCACCTTTGATCGATTCTCCGGTAATTGTTTTCGAGGTAATATTGAACATTGGAGCAATAATATTATTAAATTTATTACTATTATGAACACGAATCCTTTCGTTTTTGTTATACTGCTTTTTATGAGCAGACGATGGTACTATAATTTTGCGATATTTTTTTAAATCATCTAAACTTATATTATTTTTATTTGGTTGTTTCGCTATGAGTAACTCGAGTAATTCTATAGTTTTCGAGTATGCTACTCCATTAATTTTAATTTTATTATTATAGAAGCTAATCGGTAAACTACTAATAAAAATTTTACCATTTTCGTTTCGTACTCCAGACATTTTGTCAAGATACTGGAACTGATTGAGCTTTAGGGCTTTGACGTACAAATCAGAGTCATCTTCGATATCGCTACCTGCTGTTTCGAAAGATGTCTCGTGATCATTCTGTAAAGTATCATCGAACTGATCAGTCTCATTCTGTTTGACGCTACTTTGTTCGACTGCTTTATGTTCAACGCTATTTTGTTCAATAGTTTTATTTTTCTGAAGTACAAGTTTTTGAAGCGGATCAACTGTTGGTTTGAAAGTTTCACTTAAAATCTTTTCGACATTGTCTTTTCCAAATTTTAATATTCTATATTTACGTTTAATCGCATCTCGTGTTAACAAGTTAACGAAGCACGTTTTTTTTTCGTTGAAAGTCAGCCATGTTGTCGTTTCAACGTTCAGTCTGAAGCTGCTGATTATTATCTATGTGCATGCTATATTTATAGCAAAATTATCAAAGCCCTTGCGAAATCTGCCACTATTTATTCCTCTATCTTTATCGATAACTAGAAAACCATGCTTATCATCTTTCAATACTTAGAGCATAATTCTTTGAAATGTATATAATTCATATCGATTGTGATACTCTGCTGGGGATCAGGGCAGAGATACGCGTGTATCAATCAAAGTACAATTTAAGGTATATAAAAAAACCACCAACAAGTTACTTTATTGATAAGTACTTAATTCTAGGACTACAAACTGGGCGCCAGGTGCACGCGTCACTTGCACCATAAACGAATCTCGCTGGCTAGCGTAGCCGGGAGCGAACCCTAATTCAAGCTTAGCTGCAGTTCGTGCTGCAGCTCGCGCAGATTTGGAGTCCCGTGACTCCCGACGCGTACGCGCACACACATGGATAGGGAAATTCAGGGAACAAAAAGGGAGGACCCACCTCGGCCAGGCTCGCTGCTGCTGCAGGTTGCTCTCTCGCTCTCTCTCTCTGGATTTGGCAGACGGCCGTGGTTGCGGCTCTCGCCCTCTCGACGATGAACGACGATTTCGAGGAGCCACGGCACTGGTGCGATGCTGGCGATTAGTTGTTCGCGAGACACGCTGTGGAACGCACATGGCACGGCGGTAGGCGACAGAATAATCCCGGCCGGCGCCCAGTGGGCTGTAAGGTGACAAAAATGCTCAAAATTAATGTTTCGCGCGAAAAAAATAGCTAAAGAATTCTGATTGGGCTTATTCGCTAGCTTTTATTATAGGCTTTCAGGCTCAATTTCCGTTGATAAGTTTTTTATTTATGTTAGATAAAATATATCTATCATAAGCAAATATATTATTTGAGATATCTTCCATACATATGTCATTAACATTTATTCAACATTACACAGTTTTTGAATTATTATAAAAATATAAATAATGTTTTTTGGGGTCACTGATTATGAATATGCTATCAGATTAGCAAAATTCAAAATTACGAATCCAATATGGTCGATAACTTTTTGAACAATCTAACTTAAAAAAAAAATTGATATATTATGTGGGTTTTCGGGTCGCTGATTACGAATCTGCTATAAGATTTAGAAAATTATTAATTAGAGATCCAATATGGCAGACAACTTTTTTATTTTGACTATAATTATATTTAAAATTTAATCGGCTATAACTTTGTGGGAATAACTCGTATTGATAACAACTTATGGTAGATACATAAATAAAAAACTTATTAACGGAAACGGAGCCTGAAAGCCTATAATAAATGCTAGTGAATAAGCTCAATCAGAATTTTTAGCTATTTTTTTTCGCGCGAAACATTAATTTTGAGCATTTTTGTTACTTTTGAGCCCACGGTGCGGCGTTGCCCACACTGCTTTGCTCTCGGGTGATTCACCGATCGGTCGTCTTCTTCACCGCGGCGCGACCGAGCAGTCCACACGGTTCCCGATGCTCGCGCGCGGTGTCTCTCATGGACGGTCGATGGCGCTACGGCACAGTGCATCTCTTCCTCTCGCTCCTCTGGCGTCAGCTGCTGCTGTCAGCGGCCTGGGAGAGCGAGGCTCGCTCTTGCTCCAGCTACAGCTTGTCCTCGTTGTAGCTGCTACTGATCTCTCTCCGTCTCCTGGCGGGCTTGACACAGAGTGAGGGAAAAGCTGTACAAGACGTGTGCGCAGGGACTCGGGGTATCGGGATGAAGGTGCGCGCGTAATTGTGTGTGTGCACAACGTCGCGCGTCGAACATCCTCGCCGCGGCCACCGTGCCTTCCCAAATACTTCTTATTCTAGTAACAGGCAATTTGCCACGTTACACACTATTTACGTGATCGTCATACTATCTGTCAAAAAACTAACCGGAATTTTTAAATAAAACACACAGTATTCAATTATTTATCAATATTTATTTTGTCGTCTTCAAAGTAGGCCCCATTTGATGCAACACACATGTGCCAACGATTTTTCCAATCATCAAACCTTTTTTTATAAGCCTTTTCTGGAATGGCTTCCCACGGAGAGCTAATTTTAGTTTCCGGAACAAAAAAAAGTCACATGGGACCAAATCTGGTGAATACGGTGGTTGCTCGATTGTATTTATTGAGTTTTTCGCCTTAAATTCGGTTACAACTGCGGCTCTATGCGGTGGTGCATTATCGTCGTGCAAAATCCACGAATTGTTCTTCCACAATTTTGGCCGTTTTTGACGGATTTTTCACGCAAACGCTTCAAAACGCTCAAATAATATTGTTTATTGACCGTCTGTCCCTCTGGTAGGAATTCATGATGCACCAAACCATGAATATCAAAGAAAATAGTCAGCATGACTTTCACTTTTGATCGACTTTGACGTAGTTTTTTTGGTTTTGGCTCGTCTTTTGTTTGCCATTGAGATGCCTGTTGACTTATTTGCATGTCAAACTCGTAGACCCATGTCTCATCTCCAGTTATAATGCATTCCATGAATGTAGGATCGGAATTAGCACGATCCAGCATGTCCAAAGAGATCTGTCTGCGGTACTCTTTTTGAAGAAAATTCAGCTCTTTTGGAACAAGTCGAACGGCGACGCGTTTCATGCCCAAAACATCCACCAAAATCGTACGAACTGACTCGTGGGAGATGTTTAGCTCTTGTGCTACCTCTCTTAAGCCTGAATGGCGATTTTCCAATACGATTTGTTTCACTTTTTTAATGTTCTCCTCGGTGGATGCTGGTCGATGGCCGTCCGGTCCGAGGCAAATCTTCACACACTTCTCGACCTTCCTTGAATGCTTTGTACCAATCGTAAATTTGTGTTTTTGATAAAACTGATTCTCCATAAGTCTTTTCCAACATTTTCAAAGATTCCGCGCACGAAATTTCGTTGGTAACACAAAATTTGAGGCAAACTCTTTGTTCAATATTTGTATTCATTGTGAAAATCATGACGCACTACTGAGCTTAACTGACTATAAAAGCTGGCGTAAACAAACTGCTTGATGGAACGCGCTCAAACTTGGTATCATAATTTGGTACAGTGATGCCAACATACAACAAAAAAAAAATTTCAAATATCTATAACGCGGGAGATTTAAAAAAACTTTTCCGGGTACTTTTTTGACAGAAGGTGTATATGCTTTAGATTTACTTCATCTTGTCTAAAAATGGCAAGTAAGTTTACATTATCTCTGGCAAGATGTTTTGGAACGTGAGCATAAGTTTGGCATAAATAAAAACAATCAACCTTTATATGTCTGCCCATGCAAAAGAAGGCTCTAACATTATCCTGTTTTTCGCAAGCAATATCGTCAAATATTATGATAGAGTTCGGCAGCGCGTGATCAGGATCGACAACTGAATCGTGCTCGCTGAACGGAAAATATTGTACACCTTCTATAGGTTCTAAGATTTCATTTAAAAATTTATATTTTGGCTGGTTGAGAGACTTTGAGTAGACGTATTCGTTTTCCAATCTAACGCCATTAGGATGCGTTATGAGAGCAAGTAGACTATTTGTTTTTCCGCAGTTTGACGGGTCGCAGAAGACGGCTCGTATACTATCAGGAAGTAGATCGCCATGCCGCTTTGCTCTATTATCATGTTCTACGAAAGCGACAAAATTTTGTATTGGTAGCTTTACCATTTGCTCTTTAAAGTTCATAATCTTTACTCTATAATAACTAAATCACGACTGATTGCAATGAGTATAAATAGCGGTCTTATATAGCTTCCACCATCAGTTTCCCGTTGACTTTCGAAGAATGATGATCATTCACAAACGCGGACGCGGTTTTGGTAATAAAATTATCAATAAACTTCCATTTGAGCTTCACATACCTGGTTATTAGTACTGCGGTCCAGGCACTAAGTTGACAAATTTAGCTCGAGGAGATCTTGGAATTAATCCCCTAGATGCTGCTTGTAAAGAGTACGATATAGCTTACTCCCAAAATCGTGAAAACATTCAAGCGAGAAACGCCGCGAATAACATTTTAGCTGAAAAAGCTTGGAATCGCGTTAAATCAAAAGATTGGTTTTGGTGAAAAAGCGGCTACATACACGGTGACTAATACTATGAAATTAAAATCTAGATTTGGCATGGGTTTGAAGAAGAGAAGTAAAAAGAGAAAGCAAAATAGTGCTAAAAAATCTAAATTAGGAATGGGTTTGTGAAAAAAGAAGAGAAGCCAAGTTTCCTTGAAGAAAATTATCAAAGCTGGTGCCTAACAGTCATACGATCAGTTTTGAAAAAGCTCGAAGCGCTGTTAAAGAAGCTGAAGGTAAAAAGAATATTAAAATTCCACGTATTTTACCAGCCCCTGTGAAAACAGGTTGTGTGTTGCCATTTCTTATACCTCTATTTGCCGGTTTGAGTGCAACTGGCGCTCTAGCAGGTGAGGCTGCTGGAATAGTAAAAGCCGTAAACGATGCAAAAGCCGCTAAGGAGCAGGTGGAAGAAAATAAAAGACATAATAAAACTATGAAAACTTAGTTGTAGAAGCTGATGGTAGAGTTGTTTAATAATAAGTGTATGTGTCAAAATCTTGATATTTTTCATGATTATATTTAGCTTCATCGACCCCGAGATATAATATTAAATCTAAGGGTGGTCGGAGATCGCCAAAACTATCGAAATAAACAACATTTTTGCCTCTTTTTCCATATGCAACCCAGTGTGTGCCAGTGCCGCTAGCATCATCTAGATTAACTATAGCTGATTCACTGCAGTGAGGTCCGGAAGCTGGCAATGCATTTCTCATAAGTACTCCACGAAAATTAGGTATTTTTAAAAGTTTTGCATATTTTAATATGTCGGCATCGGTAAGTGCTCGCTGAGATAATCTCATGAACTTTTTTTTTTTAAATGAAGACCTAACCCTACTTTGTGTGGTTTAAGATATAAACCATTGCCCAACGCTACACTTTCCATAGTTTTATAATAAGTGTAGTTGATCCTAATGGCCGTATCTACCAAGTGGTGTGTTGTTTGTTATGTCAAAGGTTGCAATAAAACACAACACATCTATATATTTTCTTTAATCGACGTTTCGGACATTTTTTATTGCATGTCCCTCTTCAGGAGATAAAAACTTAGTCAACGGACGTACATCACAGGGAGAGACCCCACTTGTCATTGACCAAAACCAGCATCTTTTGATTTAACGCGATTCCAAGCTTTTTCAGCTAAAATGTTATCCGCGGCGTTTCTCGCTTGAATGTTTTCACGATTTCGAGAGTAAGCTATATCGTACTCTTTACAAGCAGCATCTAGGGGATTAATTCCAAGATCTCCGCGAGCTAAATTTGTCAACTTTGTGCCTGGACCGCAGTACTAATAACCAGGTATGTGAAGCTGAAATGGAAGTTTATTGATAATTTTATTACCAAAACCGCGTCCGCGTTTGTGAATGATCATTGACAAGTGGGGTCTCTCCCTGTGATGTACGTCCGTTGACTAAGTTTTTATCTCCTGAAGAGGGACATGCAATAAAAAACGTCCGAAACGTCGATTAAAGAAAATATATAGATGTGTTGTGTTTTATTGCAACCTTTGACATAACAAACAACACACCACTTGGTAGATACGGCCATTAGGATCAACTACACTTATTATAAAACTATGGAAAGTGTAGCGTTGGGCAATGGTTTATATCTTAAACCACACAAAGTAGGGTTAGGTCTTCATTTAAAAAAAAAAAGTTCATGAGATTATCTCAGCGAGCACTTACCGATGCCGACATATTAAAATATGCAAAACTTTTAAAAATACCTAATTTTCGTGGAGTATTTATGAGAAATGCATTGCCAGCTTCCGGACCTCACTGCAGTGAATCAGCTATAGTTAATCTAGATGATGCTAGCGGCACTGGCACACACTGGGTTGCATATAGAAAAAGAGGCAAAAATGTTGTTTATTTCGATAGTTTTGGCGATCTCCGACCACCCTTAGATTTAATGTTATATCTCGGGGTTGATGAAGCTAAATATAATCATGAAAAATATCAAGATTTTGACACATACAATTATGGTCACCTCTATCTAAAATTCTTGTGCGGGGCTATATAAGGAGAGGTAGGGAAAGATTTGCGTCATTCTGATTTAAGTGTCATGGAATATTCATTAACTTTAACACTTCCAGGTACGTTTTCTACACTAGAAGCCCAGTATTTTCCATCAATCGAGCTATCGCCAAACAAAAATTACGTTTTAGGACTTGTAGAACTTTTAACATTTAATTCAATCCCCAATATAGACAATAACAATAATAAGTTTTACGAAGGTGAAAATGTTTTAACTTTACCAGTAGGAAGTGACGAAATTGAGGATATTGATAAATTCTCCTTCCTAAGAAATTAGCGTATGACGACATTACTTTCAATTTAAAGCCAAATAATAATACCCATCGCTGTACATTAAAGTGCAGCCTACCTATACATTTTCAACCCGAAAATTCTCTCGGTCGTCTACTGGGTTTCACCAGACGTGTTCTCGAACCGTTGTTAATAATTCTGACTTACCTGTTACAATTCTCAAAATCAACGATTTGAGATTCAAGTGTGATATCACTTCGAGAGCATACATAAACGATAAAAAAGTACACACGTTACATGAGTTTTTTCCTGCTGTGCTACCGGGTTATAAAATCATCGAAGTTCCCTCACACGTCATCTACCTTCCGACTGCCGTAAGGCGAGAAGTTATGACTATAAGATTGCATATTCGACAATCATAATGGGAATCGTTTACAACAAAAACTATGTAAGTAGAGAAATATGCCCACAACGCATCAGTCATCAACGAACTGTGAAGGCGCTAACACGTCAGAGCATACAAAAACTAAAAAGTCTAGGCTTAAAAGTAGTACTTGGTGGAAAATAACTTGCATCATCTTTTGCTGCTTTCAACGAAATGGAAGAAATTCTAAGCATACAAGCACCTGTAACTTTCGATGAATCCATAGCGCACTACGAGGTTCATGCTCACCAACCGTATACAGCATCATTCAATAACAGTGATGAAATACGCATATCTATTCAACATCAAGATTTATGTCTCTTACCATCCCGCAGTGCATTACATATATATGGGCGATTGGTTAAAACTAATAATACTCCCACTACAAATACAAAACTTGTGAATAATGCCATTTGTCATTTGTTTGAAGAAGTCAGATAAGAGTTGAACGCCATTGAGATAGACAAATGTAAAAATGTTGGTTTAACTACTCTCATGAAAGGCTGGATATCACTCAATCCGACTCAGAGTTTTATGCGGGCTTGATCGATGTAGAAGAAGAAACACAAAAGATAATCGATGATGCTGGTTACTTCAATGTATCGATTTCATTGAGTCTAATTTTTGGCTTCGCAGAGGACTATCGTAAAATTGTAGTAAACGCAAAGCATGAACTCGTTCTTATGAGATCGAGAAACAAGTTAAACGCCATTAAACAAACAACTATAAGAGTAGACAATGCAGAGGGTTACGAGGACTTTAATATTGAATTATCTAGAATCGAATGGCTAATGCCATATGTAGTTGCATCAAACAGTAGTAAAATTCGCTTACTCGATTTCGTGGGCAAAGATCGCCCCATTGTCATGAGTTTTCGCACGTGGGAATTGTACGAGTACCCACTACTGCCGATTACATCGAGACAAGTATGGACTGTTAAAACATGAAATCAACTTGAAAAACCACGCTTTGTCATCTTAGGTTTTCAAACTAATCGAAAAGATCGAAGAGCTGCAAATGCTAGCCAGTTTGATCATTGCAACCTTACAAATGTAAAACTCTTTCTCAATTCTGTCATATCCATATGGTAATCTTAACCACGATGTCAATCGTAATCAATTTGCCATGCTCTACGATATGTACGCTAATTTTCAAAATTCTTGCTATGGCAGAGATCCAGAACCTATGTTGAAAAAATCGCAATATCTCACATACCTTTGATACTAATAGACTGCTCAAAACAAAACGAGTCTTTAAAAAGCGCCCCTGTAGACATTCGTCTGAAATTTGAAGCAAAGGAAAATTTTCCTGCTGGAACTTCAGCCTATTGCTTGATCTTGCACGATTGCATAGTTCAAAATAGTCCCGTAAGCGACGACGTGCAGAAACTTTAAGGAGTATATAAGGTGAGCGAGCCTCCAGCTCCTTGTCATTTGGAATTCGACGCCATGGACTACGCAGTGGATATGCAGGGCTTTAAAAAGCCTGGCAATGATTTCGTTCTGAAAGAGTTGGCTTTCGTGTCTCTCAACGATGGCGATGAGCCAGTAGTGCACCTCTTCAAGCCACCATTTCCTTGGCGAAGACTAACAGACAAGTACAAACGTGAAAATTTGTGGTTAGAACTTTGCTATCATAGACTATCGTGGAATGACGGTGGTTATGAGTATACTGAAATTGGAAAAATTCTTCAAGATGCATTCAAAGATGCTAACAGAATTTTTGTGATTGGTGAAATAAAAAAGTTGTGGTTAGATCGTTTTAATTTTAATGTTACTGATATCAATGAAATGAACTATCAATCTTTCGACTGTCCAAGATCAGTGACTATATGTACTAACCATAATGGAGCGCGCAAAACTACTTGTGCCCTATACAACGTAAAGCGCATGAAGCAATTTTACCTCAAGGATCCCAACATGGAGTGGGAAGACGTTATGGAGTGGGAGGACATTGAAGGATAATGGAGGGGTTAATAGACAGGTAGAACCTCACAGGATAGGAGCGAGGTGGGGCTCCTATCCTCCTTCAAATTTTCTAATAGTTTCCTAGCTGACCACTAGGTGGCTACGGTGATCTTGCAAGCATTCAGTCGAGGCACTGATTATATAAGCATGCTGAGATCGTTAGAAGCGTTCATTCTCTAATAATCCGTCAAAGCAGCTCGACCGTTGCTCTTGAACAGCAACAATTGATACAAAACGATACAAAAAGTCGCAGTGGAAAAAATGTTCGGAAAAATTTTATACAAATACCTGTTCTTTGCCTGAGCAAAAGGGTTATAAAAAGTTCTAAATATTTACTAGTAGATAAGGACGGCTGGCCGAGTGCTGCAGGCTGACAAGCAGCAGGCCGCCCACCGCTCGCCGCCGACTGCTACCGCTGCGCAGCCAGCTGCCGCGGACTGCTGCCATGTCGCCAACCGCGCCGATTGTCTGGGTATTAACTCCTGATGACCCAAAACCCTATGCCGATTCTGGGGCAAACAGGTCACGACGTGATATGGATTAATGGCTCGTCGTGCAATTACGGGGGATCCAAAAACCCTATGCCGCTTCTGGAGCAACAGGTCCTGACAGTGACCCAAAACCCTATGCCGGTTCTGGAGCAAACAGGTCACGACCTGATATGGGTTAATGGCTCCCCGTGCAATTACGGGGGACCCAAAAACCATATGCCGTTTCTGGAGCAACAGGTCATGACGTGAAATGCTCCAGAAGCGGCATAGTTTATCTACTAACAGGCGTAATAGCTACATATACTACTTCTACAAAACTTTATAGAACCTACGCACTTTACGTCCGTGTTTTATTTCTAAATTCATAAGAATTTTTTCAGATATTTACGAAAAGTCAAAGCCTATATAAAAAAATTACATAGTTACAACCACATCACCACTTTTCATTATTCTTTCTCAATTTTGAAATTTCTATAATATTACGCATCTTGGGTGGACAATAGAAGTCTATAGAGCTGCTCTAGCAAGAGTGGTCGTCCAATCTCCCATACATACTTGGCGGGCCCGACGGTTTGCAGTTTACCGGTGGGTTTTGTAAATGTAGAATACTAAATTTTTGCATAAATTCATTAACAATATTTATACCTATAAGTCCACTATAAATAATTACACTGGCACTAATTTTTAATTGATAACGTTTAAATATAATATCCCTTGTTTTGAATTAGTAGATTGGGTTGGGGTGGATCGCCCAAAGGCCGAGGCGCGAAATGAATCACAACTTCAATTTTAGCTTTGAAGTTTATTGCAGAACACTCGTGGTGATGAGGGCATTGTTGCGCAGCCCTCGCTTACAGAAACCTTTTCGTTGCGTGACGGAGAGATGTTGCACGTTGGGTGGTCGGACGCAGAGAGAGCGCTCAGAACAATTAGCGCGGTTCACACCTTACACACTCCTACACCAGTACACACATACCTACACACATACTTAAGAGGGCGAGAGCGACTAGGCGCCTAGCACCACCTGACTGTGACGTCTCAACAATACTTTACACGGGGCACTCTCGCGCGCTCTGTCTCTCTCATGCCAAGCCGTACTGATTACCGTCCCATACCGCCCACCTTCGTCGATAATCGGCGAACGAAATACGATTGTTACAAAATACTTATACTAATGTACAATGGGTAGCTTAATTAATTTAACTAAAGGTCGAACTAACGTGCCTCTGCTTGTACGAACAGTGACGACGCGTGTTAAACCATCATCGCCAGGGTGAAGAGCAGTGATTTTACCCATAGGCCACTTGCCGGGTGGGGTACTTTCCTGCTTCAGAAGCACTAGATCACCTATTGAGGGAGATTGCTGAGGGAACAGCCATTTATTTCTTTTTTGGAGCGAGCTGAGATACTCTTTGCTCCAACGAGCCAAAAAACGTTGAGAAAGTTGAGTTATGAGTTACCAACGTCTACCGAATGGAATCTGACTGTTGGTGAGATCGGGTTCAGGAACAATAAAAGAATCTCTTTGGATCAAAAAATGGGCTGGAGTTAGGAAAGCAAGGTCTGTTGAGTCATCAGCTAATGCCAGCAGGGGACGAGAGTTAAGACAGGCTTCTACCTTGCACAGTAGCGTAGCCAGTTCCGAAAAGGTGAGCACCTGCTCGCCTATTACTCTACGTACATGATGCTTCATGGACTTTACGGCCGCCTCCCACAACCCGCCGAAATGCGGTGCACTTGGAGGGTTAAATGACCATGTGGTGCCGTCATCAGCTAGCTGCTGTGACACCTTAAAATGAAGAAGACTCAGATAGCATCTGAGTCAATTGCGTATCCGCGCCTACAAAAGTCGTACCCTTATGTGAATATAAATATTTACAATGACCGCGTCGAGCGGTGAACCGATGCAATGCGGCAATAAATGCTTCGCTTGAGTAGTCCTCTACCAACTCTAAGTGTACTGCGCGGATAACCATGCAAATGAAAACGCAGATGTAACCCTTGAGAGTGCCCTTACCTCGGGTTTTGGTCAATCGAACACTGATTGGACCGGCACAGTCAACGCCTGTTCTCTGAAACGGCGGAGAAGGACGAACTCTCGCAGGCGGAAGATCACCCATAGTTGAGTAGGTGTTCTTGCACCGTAGCGAGATTGCACGCAAGATCTAACCACCTTTCTCACCTCAATGCGCATGCGCAGGATCCAAACCTGTTGCCTTAAAGTGGCCAAGGTTAATTGAGTACCCCCATGCAAAGTGCGGAGATGCACTTGCCTAATTAAAAGAGTAGCAAAAGCAGACGAATGCGGCAAAATTACCGGGTGCTTAGCATTTTCGTTTGATAATTGATTGGTGAGTCGACCGCCCAACCTGATCAAATGCTCGAAAACAATGGGGTTCAAATTCGCTATAGAGTTGTTGCCGCTCAGTCTTTTATTAGCTGTCAGCAAAGTGTGCTCAGCCTTAAAATGAGCCATTTGAGTGAGGTACATCTAGAAAAACTGCGCATTTGCTATCTCACAAGCCGAAATGCGCGAGGGGTTTGAAACTAAATCTAATCTAAAATAACTAGTTGAAATGACTTGAAATTTACGACCCTTTTGAGTGACAAGGTTTCGAATGATCTTCGAAATAAATCGTAAACAATAAGCTGTGATTCGCAATAATCGACCAACTGCGGAATATCTAGTGACTAAGTCCCAAACTTGAGGGGAATCTACTTCCTCACTATCGAGCGCGATTTGATAAGTCTTAGCAGCGACGATGTTGCTCACATTAAAGGTGAGCTCGTCTTGCCTATGAGACCAACTACTCAGTGTTTCTGTCAGAAAGGCTGGGCCTCTCCACCAAAGCACATGATTCTGCAATTCTGAGGGCGCGATTCCTCTGGAAAGAACATCCGCGGGGTTACTTTTCGATCTCACATGGTGCCAAAAGGCATGAGGCACTGATGTGTGGATCTCCGAGCACCGATTAGCAACGAACACGTTCCAACGTGAAGGATGATCTTTCAACCAGAAGAGCACGTCTGCAGAATCAGTCCATAAGTGCACATCATTAACTACTAGTGTGGTGGAATCAAGAAATTGCTTGATAATACGAGTAAGTAACACGGCAGCACATAAGTCGAGACGAGGTATGCTTAGGGTTTTGATTGGTGACACCTTTGACTTGGCGATTTGCAATGAGGTTGAGATGTCGGTTTCATTGGCGAGTCTGACATAAAGTACTGCGCCATAGGCTAACTTCGAAGTGTCAGCAAAGCCATGGAGTTCGATTACTTGCGTCTGAGGCGTGAAGCCTGTCCAACGCGGGATACGGATTTTACTAGCACAAGGCAGTTCCTTTATCCAAGCTGACCATTTACAAACGACGTTTTCAGGGAGCGCCACATCCCAGTCCAACTACAGCAACCATAGCGATTGCATCCGGATCTTAGCCTGTATGATAACAGGGCTTAACCAACCAATAGGATCAAATAGCCGTGCTATACGAGAGAGTACTGTACGCTCGGTGACTGGACTTTCGATAACTACGTCTTCGAGGTGAAACATGAAGCAATCATAAGTTGTGTGCCAAGCTATGCCTAAGATGGGTACAGCCGTGTCTTGGGCGAATAACTTAACCTCATCAGTCACTAACATTTCCGGGGTTAAGGTAGAGAGTGAACTTTGGTCGTTGGATGACCATTTGCGCAAGTTCATCTGTCCCTTTCGGAATAGTGTGAGCAGATCATTTACCTTTCTGGCGCTTCATCCTCCGTATGCGCTCCAGTCAACACGTTATCAGAGTACATTTCATTGCAAATTATATCAGAGGCAACCGGATTTTCCTCTTTGTGATCATTTGCCAATTGCAATAATGAACGAATAGCAAGAAATGCAGAAGGGCCTAAACCATATGTGACAGTGTTGAGATGAAAAACTGATATGTCTTGCTGAGGACTCAAACGCCAGAGTATCGCTTGATACTTTCTGTGATCCTGATGCACCCAAATTTGACGGTACATTTTCTCAATGTCCGCTGACAGGGCTATTTTAAAGTTTCTATTACGACAAATTAGATCTACAGGGTTCTTTAGAAGATTTTGACCGACGCATAACAAATCATTAAATGACTCGCCTGTAGGAAGCTTAGCGGAACCATTGAAGACAGTTCTTAGCTTAGTTGAAGAACTTGATTCCTTCCATACCCCATGATGTGGTGGGAAGAAAAGATCAGAGTACGCTGAGGGTTTTTCACCAACTATTTCTACCATGTGCCCTAAGTCGATGAATTCTCTTATAAATTTTGTATATTCATCATTCAATTCCGTGTCTTTTGCAAAATTGGCTTCCAGCCGCTTTAGAGCACGAAAGGCATGAAAATAAGATGAGCCTATTGTCACTTCCGCCATTTTGTCAGAGTTCTTCCATGGCAATCTTACAACATAACGACCTGATGAGTCTCTGAAAGTCGTGCGGGAATAAAGTTCCTCGCAGCCTTGATCCTCAAGAGAAGAAGAATTTTTTATACCTACTTCCTCTGTCCGCCAAAATTCTTCTAGCAGATGTGAGAGATTAGCGTTCTCTTCTGCTTCGCAACCACAATAGAGTACCGTGGATTTAACCTCAGTTACTTGATTCGCAACTTCAGATTTTGTAGAAGGAATGCTACCGGTAACCAACCATCCTAATTTAGAGTTTAGCGCGATTGGCTGATTGACCAAACCTTTGATAATGCCTTCTTGAATAATTTCGGCATAATCATTTGCTCCTAGCAGTACCTCCACGCAAGCGTCCTCTGCGTAGGCGGGATCAGCTAGTTTTAGCCCTTTGAGATGATTAAACTCATTTTTGCATTTAACAGTAGGGGGTTTGTACGAAGACAGCTTGGGCAAGACCAACGCTTGTACATCTCATCGAAAACTAGATTCGAAATGAGTATTGACAGTAAAATTTGCAATTTTTTAGAAATCAGAGCGCCTTTGTCGCCCACGCTCTGAATGCTGACGTGGGTGTCACTCCGTGAAAGCCGAGTGCATAAACTTTGAGTTACAAGAGAGACTTGACTGCAGGAATCCAAGAGAGCTCTGACTACAACGGATTTATTTTTTGATCCAACTATGCAAACCTGGGCTGTTGCAAGAAAAACACCGGAACGGCATGCAGATTGCGTAATATGCGTTGAACAATCAGAAGCTACTACGTTAGAACTAGCGTCATGGTTAGAATTTAAAGTTTGAACGGTACTTTTACCGAGTTCAGAGCACGTAGCCGATTCTGATCTTTCCTGATGTAACAAGGTATGGTGCCTTCCCTTGCAATGGAAGCAGGAATAGCGCGATTTGCACTGTTTAGTAGAATGCTTAGTTCCTAAGCAATTGAAGCATAGGCCTTTGGCTCTAGCAGCCTGTTGCCTCTCGAGAACCGACTTTTTAAAAAAATGCTCACATCTGTAAATTAGATGATCAGCACCACAAAAGTTACATTTAAGAGTTTTAGGGGGTGAATCTTTATTGACAGCTTGAAGAGTGTGTGCTGTACTAGATTCGTTTTCCCCTTTTGGAGATTTATATTTCAACTTCCCTTTGGAGTTAGGAGTTTGAAGTGCAACTGCACTTTGAATTGAATCACGCGGCTCCTCCGGAGATTCCAAATTCTCGAGCTGAGATTCGATGAATTCCAACCCCTGTTCCACGGTACAAGGAGCATCATCTTCCTTATCGATAGATTTTTTCCAATCCTTTTTTGTATTAACATCGAATTGTTTCACGAATAAATGAACGAGGAGGTCATTGCCTAGCTGCTCGCCCGTTCTACCTAATGATTTCAGACTCTCCAATGGACTGGCGAGATCCATGAATATCCTTTGAAGCTCCGAAGCTGTCTCGGATTTCATAGGTTGCACACTGAATAATTTCAAAATGAAATTATTTACAGTACGACGTTTATTGTCATAGTGCTTGAGGAGAGTATTCCAAGCCCTTTCATAATGCTCAGCTGAAATGGGAATCGATTTTATACACTCTAAGGTCTCACCAGAAATACTTGATCTCAAATGAACATATTTAACCGATGAGTCTAAATCAGTAAGCCTATGCACGATTGAGCGAAAAAGATCACGAAAGTTCTCCAACTGAGACTGAAGACCGGTAAATTTCGGCAAATTTATTTTTGGCAAAGAGTGCTGATCAATCGAAGGCACTTTGATTATCTGCGGAGCTGTGGAGCTTTGGGGTGGCAGATTTCGCTCAGCTTCGAGCTGTTTAGCATCCTCAATAAACTGGGCGAATTCTCCCTTTCGATCAAAATAATCATCAGTAACCTGATCGCAGAGATGCGATTTGAAATATTCGTGATCACTCTGAGGACCTGCCACACAGAGAATCTTATTATGATTCGCTTCGAACTGCGCATACCAATGCTCAAGTTCGTTGGAATGAGTTTGGGCAGTTACCCTGCTCATCTTAGCAGCGCCCTTTTTTTGAAGTTGGAGTAAGCGTTCTTTATCTGCTTGTGCAGATCATTTTGCATTTCATATAAAGGGTCCATTTTGAAGATTAAACGACCTTAAATGAGAGAAAATAACGAGTAAATTCTGAGAAACCTATTGGGGTTGATTTTGAAACAATCTTGTTTCTATGAGAATGAGTGATCGAGACACTCTCACAGTAGTAAAGCAATCAAGTCGATTTCGCAATTAGAGGGGTAGAGCAATCAAGTCGCTCTCAAAGTGAGGGGTAGAGCAATCGAGTCGCTCTCGACGTGAGGGGTAGAGCAACCAGGTCGCTCTCGACGTGAGGCGTAGAGCAATCGAGTCGCTCTCAAAGTGAGGTTAGAGCAATCAAGTCGCTCTCGAAGTGAGGGATAGAGCAATCGAGTCGCTCTCAAAGTGAGGTTAGAGCAATCAAGTCGCTCTCGAAGTGAGGGATAAAGCAATCGCGTCGCTCTCAAAGTGAGGTTAGAGCAATCAAGTCGTTCTCGAAGTGAGGGATAGAGCAATCGAGTCGCTCTCAAAGTGAGGTTAGAGCAATCAAGTCGCTCTCGACGTGAGGGGTAGAGTTTGAACAATGAAAGTTCAAAATTTTGTTTGAGCTTCGTTGCTCGAAGAAATGACGAGATACAAGGTTGGTCAGAACAATCAAGTACGAGGAGCAGGAAATAATCAAATAGTCTAAGAATTGGAATTTCCCACCCGAATCTTATGACCTAGGTGATTATACACAATAGCTAGCTGTGTCTATGTACCCACCTAATCCTATACGATACTAACCAGTCACTCGATGCATACATCAGGTCTAAAGTACACTGACAAATCTTTAGCCTGTTCATACCTTATCACTCGATGCATACCGCAGGTCTAAAGCACACTGACAATTCTTTAGCCTGTTCATACTCGCTCACCCATACACATACTATGCACAATGCTAACTAGCTAAAATAAGTTTACGCACAACTTATTGCCACCTCAAACTACTGCCTGCCGCCAGACACCTATCGTCTCACTAGTCTGCATTAGCTATTGGTAGTCACAATTATCAGTTTATGAGTTCTTGTGTAAGCGACGAACAGCAAACCTTAATTGTTGATTGGTGCGCTGCAGAGTAATTATCTGGTGCTGCAAATGGTGGTTCAGCCTGCTGATCAGGGTCGAATCGTGCAGTACCACAGAGATGTGCAGAACAGGTAGCGATGGCCAAGGCACAATCAAGCACTTCAAAGCAGGTGGAGACGAGCAGGTGAATTTGGCAGCATGTGGTCTGCAAGCGGTTCAAAGTAGTGAAGTAAGCAAGTGCGACTGAAAATTTGCAAGAGTAATAAGTAAGCTTGCTCGTTACAAATTAACATGGTGAATTGAGTACTAATATTCAAAGCAACTATGTAACGCTGAATGGTACAACGCTTTTAATCAAAATAAGCTAAGCAAATTATAGTATTCTTTTGCAAGTGAATTTAAGACACTACAGTTATTTGAAAGCGGTTTAAGCATTTAAAACTAAAGCAAAAGTATGCAAAATCTACTGATTTACTGCTTAAACTCTTATAATCATAAATGATTTGTTGAGTAAAAGAAAAAGCAAAATTTCACACAATATTTTCAAGCAAAATTGTAGTAGATAATCAGAAACGATACATTCATACATATCTACATGAGCCTTGAGTGGAAACTCGACGATGTGATGTGTTAGTAATTCGAGGCTGGGGAGACACATAACCTCCTTTGTGCTGTCGACTGTGGTGAGGAAGGATGTTTCAGCTGGTCAAAATTCGCTTCGCAGCTCGGCGTGGAGTCCTAACCTCTATCGGCGTCGTTGCCAGCAGTCGCTCCTCGATGTTGCCAAGATGGCCGCCGCGTAGCTCGTGGGGGTTCTTAACCCCTATCGGCGTCGTTGCCGGCGGCAGCAGCCGCTTCTCGTCGTCAAGATGGCCGCCGCGTAGCTCGCGGGGAACCGCGGACTGCGGTTAACAGCGCAAACCTTGCCGCGCCACAGCGCACGCATGCACGTACGTTGCAGAAACGTGTGCGCGTATAGCTTATATGCGCATATGAGTATATGCGGATATGCGTCCGACCGCGTGTCTGACGCAACAAAGCGTGTGCTATGCTGCACGTGCTCTCCGCCTTGCTCCGCTCTCTCTCTCCTTTCTTTACCTTGTTGAATGTTCTGGAGTCCTCTCGCTGCGTAGAAGCCACGACGATCCGGCTCGAAGGACCATGTTTTGGATTAGTAGATTGGGTTGGAGTGGATCGTCCAAAGGTCGAGGCGCGAAATGAATCACAACTTCAATTTTAGCTTTGGAGTTTATTACAGAACACTCGTGGTGATGAGGGCATTGTTGCGCAGCCCTCGCTTACAGAAACTTTTTCGTTGCGTGACGGAGAGATGTTGCACGTTGGGTGGTCGGACGCAGACAGAGCGCTCAGAACAATTAACGCGGTTCACACCTCACACACTCCTACACCAGTACACATATACCTACACACATACTTAAGAGGGCGAGAGCGACTAAGCGCCTAGCGCCACCTGACTGTGACGTCACAACAATACTTTACACGGGGCACTTTTGCGCGCTCTGTCTCTCTCATGCCAAGCCGTACTGATTACGCAATATTCCTACATGTGCAAAATCTTATGATTTACTTCCATTACCCAAAATATTTTTCCTTGTATCCATCTTTTTTAATCGGGAATGAGATAAAAAATGCATATAAATTTATAGTCTACTCAAAAGTGCCTTAGATTTTACTAACCATTTTATAAACCACCTACTTTTATCCTTTTCCCGCATGTAAATATCATATGAGATCTCATATGAGTATTTCAGACATCAGATCTCATATGAGATATCATATATGTAATGTCATCTGCAATTTTATATATTATGGAATCTCATGAAATCTCATATGACATCTCATATGATATTTTCATGCGGGTTTGTACTTTCTATTTAAAAACAGAGTAAAACATTCAATACGGATTAGTATTTAATATGTAAAAGCAACCTATTTATTCATTTTATCTGATCTTTCAACATATGAAAATTTATATGAAAATCACCCTGTCTACACCTTAAACTGCAAACCGTCGGGCCCGCCAAGTATGTATGGGAGTTTGGAGGACCATCCTTTCTAGAGCAGCTCTATAGACTTCTATTGTCCTCCCGAGATGCGTAATATTATAGAAATTTCAAAATTGAGAAAGAATAATTAAAAATGGTGATGTGGTGGTAACTATGTAATTTTTTTATATAGGCTTTGACTTTTCGTAAATATCTGAAAAAATTCTTATGGATTTTAAAAATAAATCACGGGCGTAAAGTGCGTAGGTTCTATAAAGTTTTATAGGAGTATTATATGAGCTATTGCGCCTGTTAGGCGTTAAGTAGTACTTTATGCCCGCTAGCTGAATATTTTTGAAGTTACAACGTGGGCGTAAAATGTAATTTTACACGCAAGGTACTAAAAGTTCTATTATGTCAGTCAAGTTAACTTATGGGTACTTGACTACAATAAAATAATTTCAATACTTTCTTGTGTTTAATTTGTATAGAAGAATGAACAAATTTGAATACATTTCTGAGAACAGTCATACAGTTGCTTCGGAGAGTTGTTTGCATTACTTGACTATCGGTAATTGATTACACAACTTTCGTTTGTCTGATTTACAATGAACAATTTGAATGTACTTACATAATATTATATAATTGAAATAATTTTTGCCCACACGGGGGTAAAGTGCGTAGGTTCTATAAAGTTTAGTAGGAGTACGGGAACTATTAGGCCTCTTGGGCGTTAAGTAGTACTTTATGCCCGCTGGCTGAATATGTTTGAGTAGGTACGAAAAGTTGTATTATCAAATGAGTTTTTCGTCCTTTCAGACTGCTCGCAATACAACTTTGATAGGTTGTTTGTATGTGTAATGAAACACGTGGATCCTTTTGAGCAATTAAGTATTTTATTATATTAATTTACTATCAGTCGACGTTTCGGAATCATTATAGGATTCCCTTTTCCAAAGACTAGAAAACAACAATGTAACTTAATTCGTATGATCTAATTGCGCCACTATAATGACAAACAATACCACAGCACAAATCTTACCTAATTAATTAAATTAACTAACACATACCCCCAATTTCATAGCAATGTAGTTGCTCGTCAATACAAAAAGATTGAACACGTAGCTCTCTCAACATTTTCTTTCTAACGCAAGTCATATTTGCACTGTAATTAAATCGAAAAAATTATGATTAGAAGGCTGAATGTAAATTTCAAATAATCATGAACCGTACGAATTGTGAAATGAACTTACTAAATCAAAAACAAAACCATGTTTGATAAATTAAAAACTGACAGGAACTGTGATACATTGACCCGTTGTCAAGCTACTAGTTTTCCCCGGATGGTAGCCAACAGAGCTATCAAGGAAGGACTGCGGATAGGTGACATCGCAGGGGATTATTTATACTCAAAAATCGAGTGGGGGGACACGACAGTACAGGCGGTGCGCTGCTCGCAGTGTCCGTAGATCGCCCCGCTACTACAAAGCATCCAAGCAACATAGCGAGTAGAGGCTCCTGGCGCTTCTCTTCGCCGCACACACATGCGTATACGCAGCAACTAAGTAGCACAACCTCAACATCGCTCAGACCATCGTGCTACCCCGACTTCTCAGAGTACGAGAACTCGACCCTCTAGGAACTAACTGTTTTTTCCAATCTTTAATTACGTTATTGATAATATCTATGGAAGCCTTATAATCATTTTTCAACTTAATAGTATCAGTGATTCTATTCATAGTATTTTTGTATTATAAATGTGGATCATTTCTGAAAATTCTCTTTTATCTTTCTTAATTTTTTTATCCAAAATATTAATCTTTTCAAAATTAATTCTGTGACATGTTTCTGTGGCGTGTACGGCTAGTGCAGATTTAGTATCGCTATTTTTTACACTCAATTTATGCTCATTCATGCGAATTTTGAGTTTTCTGCTAGTTTGTCCAACATATGTTAGATTACAATCAGAACAACCTATCTCATAAACAACGTTACTCTGCTGCAAACTATTTAATCTATATTTACCTAACGTGATGAATCTCGAGAACTTGTTAATTGATTTGTTTACAACCCTGTAACATGACTAGATAATATAGATTTTAGTTTAAAGCTCAAATCTTTAATAAATGGTAAAACTATAATTTTGTTGTTGTTGGCAACTGTATTATTTGTCAGTGAACGATTATTTTTTGAATTATCATGATTGGAAAAGGGAATCCTACAATGATTCCGAAACGTCGACTGATAGTAAATTAATATAATAAAATACTTAATTGCTCAAAAGTATCCACGTGTTTCATTACACATACAAATAACCTATCAAAGTTGTATTATGTCAGTTAAGTTAACTTATGGGTACTTGACTATAACAAATTGATTTCAGTACTTTCTTGTGCTTAATTTGTATAGAAAGATGAACAAATTTGAATACATTTCTAAGAACAGTCATACAGTAGTTTCCGAGAGTTGTTTGCATTACTTGACTATCGATAATTGATTTCGCAACTGTCGTTTGTCTGATTTGCAGTGAACAATTTGAATGTACTTACTTACATATAATTTGTTCAGCATACAATGACAAAGAAGTAAAAGACCTTTTCACTGGTATTTATTTGATTTCTTTTACAAAATCATAAATATTATTCTTTTATAGATATATATTATACAGAGAAAACGCCTACACTTGCCTTATTTTATACTGCATAGAAAGTTTTCGATACTCAGTTTGACGGATGTTGAGAGAGAGGGAGAGGGAGAGGAAGATATGATATATAAATTAGAAAGTAAAACAGATATGCACTTGTTTTCAAAAATAATTCTTTTCTCAAGAAAAAAATCAAGAAATCTCTTAAAATTTTAACACAATGTTATGCTTGATAAGTGTAATAAGTGGTAAAAATTTTGAGTCAATCAATCGAATATTCTTTTTAGAAATGCAATATTAAGAAACTTATAAAAAATTTTTAACATCAAATATCTTTGGTCACAACAATCAGATTCTTTTGGACAAAGAACTTGATTCTAAGATATAAAAAAAGCTACCTTTCTGACAAACTTCAAAACGATTTATTGACCTTTACTCCTATTGTCGTAAACAAATGAAAACGCACTTGTTATTGAGAATAATTTCATTCTCGAGAAAAAAATCGAAAAATCTCTTGAAATTTCAACATAATGTTGTACACGATAAGTGTAATAAGACGTAAAAATTTTCAACCAATCAATGGAATATTCTTTTTAAAAATACAAATATAAGAAATTTATAAAAAATTTTTAACCTAAAATATCTATGATCACAAAAGTCAGATTTTTTTTGGCGCAGAACTCGATCGTTAGATATAAAAAAGCTAATTCTCTGCCAAATTTCAAAACGATTCATTGACCTTTACTCCTGTTGTCGTAAACAAAAGAAAACGGACTTGTTATCGAGAATAATTTCGTTCTCAAGAAAAAATTCGGAAAATCTCTTGAAACTTCAAACACAATGTTGTGCTGGATAAGGGTAATAAGTGGTAAAAATTTTGAGTCAATCAATCGAATAGTCTTTTTAAAAATGCAAATATAAGAAATTTTATAAAAAATTTTTAACCTCAAATATCTCTGGTCAAAACTTTCAGATTTTTTTGGGCAAAGAACTGAATTCTTAGATATAAAAAAAGCTAATTCCCTGCCAAATTTCAAAACGATTCATTGACTTTTACTCCCGTTATCGTGAATGAAAGGAAACGCACTTATTTTCAAAAATAATTTTTTTCTCGGAAACAAATCAACATAACCTCTTCAAATTTTAATACAATGTTATATTCAATAAGTGTAATAAGTGTTAGAAATTTTGAGTGGATAAATGAAAAAGTTTTTGTGATATTAATTAAAGAATTAGCTATTTATACCTCGCTCCTCACGTCGCTCGGTAATACAAAAAACGTGTCCTATTAATTAATTACTAAATAAGGTAACTATCACTATTTTATAATAAAATTAATCGACATATATTTTAAGAGGTATTACACTACGGGGTGGTCGGACGGACGGACGCACGGACATTTTAGCCTTTTAATATTATAATAGAAATAGATATATTTTAAGAGGTATTAAACTACTGGGTAGAAAACGAATGGTCGGACGGATGGACGGGCTGACGGACGGACATTTTGACTTTTTAATATTATAATAGATAGATAGGTAATAGTTGAAAATATACATATTATATTGCGCGCCCGACAACTGTAAACACGCAACACTCACACACACACACACTATGATACGCCTCCCCATTAGAGCCGTCGCGCATCTCTCTCTCGACTGCTGGACTCCGAACGAACAGCACCGCGCGCTGCGAGCATGAGAGGCTCGCGGAACATTCCACTGTATTATTATTAAGGATATGTTTAATTAATACTTTATTATGCTTAAAGAGTTCTCTCCTTACCGATCCAACCTCCAACATGGTAGCAAGGAGCCGTAGTTGGTAAGCTTTTTATTTATTATCCTCTATATTGACTCTCGAGTCGTATAGGAATAAGTGTTGTGCAAGTGACTACGGTGAGATATGAAAAAAGAAGATTCGGAGCACGAAGGAAAGCCCGAGTCATTTGAAGAAGACACAACAGTAGAGGTCAAGCAAGAAGATTCCGAATATGAAGGAACGTTCGAGAACGAAGAAAACAAGATGGAGAAGAAGGAAATGACGATACCGGTGTTTGATGGAGAGAACTATAACATGTGGAAGAAGAGAATCGAAATGTTTTTGAAATACAAGAAATGTGCCACAGTGATAACTCGAGCAAAAACTGCTAATGACAAAGAGGACTGGGAAGATCAAGATTTGAAAGCAATAAATTGGATATACAGTTCCATATCAGACAAACAATTGGAGTTTGTATATGACTTAAAATCAGCATTCGAAATAATAAAGAAATTCGATGAAATGTATTTGAAGGAGTCTACGGCATTGCAAATTGTGTGCAGAAATCGACTAGAAAAAATGAGATTGGCAAATTACAGTGATTCAGCGTTATTTTTCGGAGAATTTGAAAAGACAGTTAATGAATTAAAAAGCGCGGGTGCTAAAGTGAGTGAAAAGGAAAAATTAAATTATATGCTGAACACGCTGCCAGAGTCATACAGTTATATAGGTAACTTAATTGATACGTTAAAAGAAACAGATCAAACGGCAGACTATATTCGAAATAAAATCAAGTTAGCTGAAATGAAAAATCGAGGAGAGTATGATGACAAAAATACAAATGCATTTACGGCGAAGAAGAAGGAAGGATGTTTCAAATGCGGAAAATTTGGACATTACGCTCGAGAGTGCCAAGATGGCAGCCAAGGGGGGCAGCGAAGCAGCACATAGCGAGGCCCGACACGTGGTCGCGGCCGAGGCAGAGAAGGAAGGAGCAACTACAGCAGAGGGCGCAGCAACTTCCGCCAGCATGGAGAAGAGCAGAGCGGCAAGGACGCGAGCTCATGGATAGCGACGGCGCACGCGGCACACACACGCGAAGAAAAAAGATAGGTAATTGCGAAATTGAATGGTTACTTGACAGTGGGTGTACGGACCACATAGTAAATAATGACGAGTACTTTGAAAAATCTGTTAATCTGAAGGAAAATGTCAATATTTATTTAGGAGACAATAGGTTTATCAAAGCAACTAAAATTGGAACAATTAGAACATATTTTGAAACTTTCGGTAAATTAAATGAAGTAACAATAAACAATGTTTTTTTCGCGAAAGATATGAATATGAATTTGATAAGTCCTGGAAAATTAACTGATAATAATAATACGATAGTCGCGAAAGGAAAGGTCGCAAAGATTATAGAAAATGATAACAAACTCATCGCGATAGCATTTAAAAATAATAGTACTTATAAAATGAAAGTTATTTTGAGATACGGAGAAAAGTCTGTAAATAGCGCAAACCATAATAAGAATATGAGTTTGAAGAAGTGGCATAGAATGTTAGGACACGTAAACTTTGGATACTTAAATACGCTGAGTAAACAAAGATTATTAACGGGTATTCCAGAGGAATTCGAACAAGAATTTTTGAAATGTAAAACGTGTATTGAAAATAAAATGAGTAATTTACCGTTCGATAATAATAGAACTAGAGCAAAGGAATTTTAGAAATTGTGCATACGGATGTATGCGGTCCTTTTAAAACCACGGGGTTTAAGGGAGAAAAGTATTTCGTTACATTTATAGACGATTATAGCAAAATAGCAAAAATCTATTGCACAGAATCTAAGGATAAAGTTTTTGAATGCTTAAATCAATTCGTAAACGAAAGCGAAAATTTAACGGGAAAAAAGGTTAAAATAATAAGATGCGATAAAGGAAAAGAATATATAAACAATCGGTTAAATAAATTTGTTAATGAAAAGGGAATTATTTTGAACAATTGTCCGGCATATGTACAAGAATTAAATGGTACGGCGGAAAGGTTCAATAGGACAATAATGGATATGTCGCGTTGTTTACTAGATGAGGCAAAAGTACACAAGTGTTATTGGCCCGAAATAGTTTGCGCGGCCGCGTACTTAAAGAATCGAACGTTAGCAAGTACAATTGAGAGAAAAACGCCTTATGAGATATTTTTCAAAAAGAAACCGAATGTCAAAAACTTACGCTTATATGGCAGTAAAGTGTTTGTTAGAATACCAGAACAGAAAAGGTTTTCTAAGTGGAATAAAAAGGCGGATATGGGAACGTTATTAGGGTATAGCGAAGTAGGATATAGTCTTAATAAATAATAAGATAGTAATAGCGAGTCAAGTAGATATAGCTGAAGAAAATATTAAGTGTATCAATCTCGAAGATGATGAGCGTACATTTAATACTTTTTCACTTCAACTCTCGAGTCATTTAGAGGAAATAATAGCGATCTCGGAGACGACGATGTTTTCAAAAGCGAAAATGAAATAAATGAGCAAGTAAGTAAAGTAGAGCAAAAAGGAACAGGAAATAAAGAATTAAATGTACCGCGTAAATCCACTCGTGATAAAAAGAGTCCTATAAGATTTCCAGAATCAGAAAGTTATAATATTTTTGTAAATTGTAGTAGAGTAGATACGCCTCGCACATTTGAGGAGGCGATAAATGGTAAAAATCGTAAAAATTGGGAAAATGCAATGGATAATGAAATCGAGTGCATTAATAAAAATAATACTTGGAAATTACTAAATCGAGTGCATGATAAAAAAGTCTTAGATGTAAAATGGGTCTATACGAGAAAATCAGATGATAGGTATAAAGCTAGGTTAGTTGTAAGAGGTTTTCAACAAACAGATGTAATTGATGACATATATACTCCAGTAGCTAAAAATCAAACGTTAAAAATTTTATTTTCATATTGTTGTAAAAATGGTCTGCAAATTGAGCAGATGGATGTTGAAACTGCTTTTTTGAATGGTAAAGTAACTACGGAGGTATATGTCAATCAACCTAAAGGTTATGATGATGGAACGAATAAAGTGTTAAAATTAACAAAAGCGCTGTATGGATTAAGAGAAAGTCCTAGAGACTGGTATGAGTGTTTTGATGAATATATTACACAATTAGGATTTGTAAAAGGTAATGTAGATTTATGCTTGTATGTTAATGGAGGAGGAGAAAAAGTTATATATATCCTAATATATGTAGATGATTTGCTGATATGTAGTAAAAATTATAAGAAAATACAAATTGTAAAGGAATTATTGTCAGATAGATTCAAAATGAAAGACTTAGGTGAAATAAATGAATACCTTGGAATAAATATAAATTATAATTATAAAGACTGTAAAATGGAATTAAGTCAAAGAAAATATATCGAGTCATTAGCTGATAAATATCAAGTAACAAAGGGTAGATTATAGAGTACTCCAATGGAAACAAATTTAAAAATTGCTATACAGAAACACATTGGAAATATGCATTAAGAATATTAAAATACTTATACTTAACTAAAGACTTGAGTCTGCAATATAAGAAAAATGAAAATTGTGATTTAATTGATTGCTTTGTAGACGCAAATTGGGCAGGTGATAGTGTAGATAGGAAGTCCACATCTGGCTACGCAATTAGAGTGTTTGGAAATGTAATTGACTGGAAATCACGAAAACAAAAATGTGTTACAAAAGCATCGACATATGCAGAGTATGTTGCGTTGTCAGAGGCAGTAAGCGAAATTAAATTCATAAAAGAATTGATGAATATTTTTAATTTAAAAATGACTGATCCGATAAAAATTTATGAAGATAATACAGGTGCAATCAATATTGCCAATTATGGAAATTTTACGAAAAATTCAAAGCATATTGAAATACACTATCATTTTAAGAACGAAAGTGTAAAAGAAAAGGAAATAGAAATTATCAAAATTGACTCTGCGGAAAATATTGCAGATATATTTACGAAACCACTATGTAAAGAAAAGTTTAACAAATTGAGAAAATTGCTAAATGTAAAATAAAGATTGAATGCGCAATATAAATGTAAGGAGGCGTGTTGAAAATATACATATTATATTGCGCGCCCGACAAATGTAAACACTCAACACACACACACACACACACACACACACACTATGATACGCCTCCCCACTAGAGCACCTAACTCGACTTGGGCCCAAGCGGCAGCAGCCGTTGCGCATCTCTCTCTCTCGACTGCTGGACTCCGAACGAACAGCACCGCGCGCTGCGAGCATGAGAGGCTCGCGGAACATTCCACTGTATTAGTATTAAGGATACGTTTAATAAATACTTTATTATGCTTAAAGAGTTCTCTCCTTACTGATCCAACCTCCAACAAATAGATAATAGATTTTATAGTTAAATTAATCGAAATATAGTTATACATAGATTTATATTTTACATAAATAGATGACGATTAATTTTACTATAAAATTAATAGTTACCTTACTTAAAGTGTTACTTTATTTAGTAATTAATAGGACACGTTTTTTTTTTGTAATACTGAGCAACGTGAGGAGCGAGGTATAAATAGCGAGGTATAATGTTTATACAAATTTTATTTCGTGGTCCTAATAATACAGGATATTGGATATGCATTTGGTACGATACGACAATTATAAAAGTCTATGATAGTTTAAATGAAGATTTACATGATGATCATAAAAAATATATAAATAGATTATTTCCAATCATCAGTCATTAAATGTCATTTATGAAACAGTTCAATTACAACAACAACCATATAATTTTGGTTTGTTTTCAATTGCATTTGCAATATCAGTTTCCAATGGAATTTGTCCTTGTAATCCTATTTTTGATGAAATAAAAATGAGAGATCATTTAATAAATATATTCAAAAAAAAAGGAAATACAAATGATTCCAATAGTTTATAACAAAATACATGGTAGCAGAATTAATAATTATTCAAATGAAAACTTTCGCAGTAATGAGATGTCGCAATTTCATCACGTAGGAAACCAATTAGAACTATCAATAAACATGAATAATTATAGTAAATTGTATGAATTACAATCACAAAATTATAGTAATAAAAAAATAGAGTAATTGAAATTGTTGATTTGCATGAAAAAATCAATAATAGAAATTTTGATAAAAATATAAAATTAATTTTTAATAATAAAGAATTACATGATAAAAATGATAAGAACGAAAATATTGAAAATAGTGCCGATAAAGAATTGCATGAAAAAAAATCTAGTCGAAAACGTAAATTTAAAAAGATATTACTGCAGAACTGAAAGTGAACGAAACAATTACTATAATAGAATCACAAAAAAATTCTAGCACAGAACAAAAATTATTTGAAGAGAATAGAATAAAAAAACGACGTGAAAATTCAAATAAAGAAAATGAATCTATTAGAAAAAGGAACTTTAGAAAAAATGCCACTGTCGAGCAGAAGGAAAAAGAAGCATTGCGAAGAAAAGAATCACGAAAAAATGTCACTGCCGAGCAGAATGAAAAAGAAGCATTTCGAAAGAATCACGAAAAAATATCACCACTGAACAGAAGGAAAAAGAAGCATTGATGAAAAAAGAATCACGAAAAAATGCTACTACCGAGGATAAGCAAAAAGAAGCATTGCTGAAAAAAGAATCTCGAAAAAATGCCACTACCGAGTAGAAGGAAAAGGAAGTATTTCGAAAAAAAGAATCACGAAAAAATGTCACCACTGAACAGAAGGAAAAAGAAAAGCATTGCTGAAAAAAGAATCTCGAAAAAATGCTACTACCGAGCATAAGGAAAAAGAAACATTGCTGAAAAAAATCTCGAAAAAATGCCACTACCGAGCAGAAGGAAAAAGAAGCATTGAGGAAAAAAGAATCGCGAAAAAATGCCTCTATCGAGCAGAAGGAAAAAGAAGCATTGAGGAAAAAAGAAGTGCGTAAAAATAGTAATAAAAAAAATATAGTACAAGAATCGAATAAAAGCAAAAAAGAAGCTGTTACAATAAAAAATTCATTGGCCCGTGGCTTCCTCAAACTTAATTTGCTTATTCCTTTAATTAAGTTTTAATAACAAAACTTATAATTTTTGCAAGAATTTATGACATAATTATAATTAAATTCATTTATGAAGATTAAAAAGTATTAATTTTTAAATTATGTGTGAAAAATAAATAAAATAATTGATTGTAATATTGCCGTCAAAACCTTTTAAAATTCCTACATAACCTTTACTTCAAATTATATTTTCTTTATCAAATTTCACACGTAGGGTACTTGCCTCTACTAGTATGCCTGTCCGTATTTGTGTGCTCTTTCTGGAGTTTCCGATGTAAGAAAAAGGTTCTAACCTTAAAAATAATAAATGGCTATTACAAAACAAAAGCAGGTACACAAACCGCGCATAGCACATAGCGCATGTCATTTCTATTTTATAGTATACATAAATGCGTTCCCGAATAATTACGATTTTAAAAGAGGGTTAAAATAGTTTTCTCCTCAAATATCTCTGAAATTCATAAACGAATTCTTATACCCTAAGAACTCTTCTAATAAATAATATAAAAACTCTACATCTCCACCAAATATCAAAGAAACTTAAAAAATTTTAATGTAGTTGTATTGTGCGACAACAAAGAAAGTCATTTTCAAAAATACTAAAATTTTAAATATCAAACATCTCAAAAAATAACCATATAATCTGAATGACATTTTACACAGGTATTACCTATATCGCATACAAAATAGTCTATAAATTTCAAGCTGACACATGAAGTCGTCATTGAGAAATTACGATTTTGAAAAAAACCGTAAAAAAATTTTAACCTTAAATATCTCTAAAAATATGAGACAATTCTTTTACCTAAAGGACTTATACGATAATATATAAACTACATCTCCACAAAATTTCAACATGATTAAAATAATTTTTGTTTTCTCCAGTTATCATGCAACAAAGAAAATGACTTTGTAAAATACGAACATTTTCTAGATGAAAACTCGCACACATATATCTATATCAAATACAAAATTGTCTATAAATTTGGAGCTGATACATGGAGTCGTTCTCGAGAAATTACGATTTGAAAAAAAGGTTAAAAAAATTTTAACCTCAAATATTTCTGAAATTTCTAGACTAATCATTTTGCCCAAAGAACTCGACCGAAAGCTATCAAAAATCTACCTCTACAAGGAATTTCAAAATGATTAAGTCAATTTTACTCCCGTAATCATTGGACATACAAAACTCATTTTTTTTCACAATTCAATTTTTTTCTCAAAAACTAGTCGACAAAATGACGGTTTTTTTCAAAATCGTAATTTCTCAATGACGACTTCATGTATCAGCTTGAAATTTATAGACTATTTTGTATGTAATATATAAATAACTGTGTAAAATTTCATTCAGATTACATGGTTATTTTTTGAGATGTTTGATAATTAAAATTTTAGTATTTTTGAAAATGATTTTCTTTGTTGACGCACAATATAACTACATTAAAATTGTTTCAATTTCTTTGAAATTTGGTGGAGATGTAGAATTTGTATATTATTTATTAGAAAAGTTCTTAGGTAAAAGAATTCGTTTATGAACTTCAGAGATATTTGAGGTTAAAACTATTTTAGCCCTCTTTTAAAATCGTAATTATTCAGGACTGCATTTATGTATACTATAGAAAATGGAAATGACATGCGCTATGCGCTATGCGCCGATGCACGCTTGTTATATACCTGCTTTTGTTTTGTAATAGCCATTTATTATTTTTAAGGTTAGAACCTTTTTCTTTCATCGGAAACTCCAGAAAGAGCACACAAATACGGGCAGGCATACTACTAGAGGCAAGTACCCTACGTGTGAAATTTCACAAAGAAAATATAATTTGAAGTAAAGGTTATTTAGGAATTATGAAAGGTTTTGACGATAATATTACAATCAATTATTTTATTTATTTTTCGCACATAATTTAAAAATCATACCTATTATTTTATTCATATTTTATACATAATTTAAAAATTAATAATTTTTAATCTTCATAAATGAATTTAATTATAATTATGTCATAAATTGTTGCAAAAATTATAAATTTTGTTATTAAAAATTCATTAAAGGAATAAGCAAATTAAGTTTGAGGAAGCCACGGCCAATGATTTGGCAGCGGTTTGTATATATTGTGATGCGAATCATTTTCTTTGTGAAATGAATATTGAGAAATGTTTTACTAATTGTTGTCATAATGAAAAAGTTTTATTTAATAATGAAGACTTATATCCGGAACAACTAAAACAACTCATGATAAGTAATGCTAAGGATAGCAAAAATTTTATGAATAACATCAAAATATATAATAATTTGTTAGCATTTGCAACTTTTGGAGCGAAATTATTAACATTCCCTACCGCAGGCCCGCAAGTTTCTCGTATTTGCGGACAAACTTATCATAATTCATATTCTTTAAATCCTGAAAGTGAAAAACTTCGCAAATAAGGGCTAACTATATGTAATAGATAACGAATTAGCAAATAACATTAGACTTCAAAATCAAAATAGTAAAAATTGTTCACTATCATTATTGACTGAATTAGATAATTTAATTCGTCCTATTAATCCCTATTCTATGGCATATAAAATGATGCATGAGATAGAAAAGGAAGAATATAAAAAAGCAGAGAAATGTGGATTATTACCGAAAGAAGTTAAAATGTATATGGTTAGAAACAATACTCTTGATAAGAAGAATAATGGTGCTGTTGCATGTAATGAAGTAGCAATAGTTTATGTTGGTGAGGACGGTCTTTCTCAAAGCGAACGAGATGTTTGTATTTATTCTAAAAGTTCAGATGCATGTAGGATACCTATTATTAGTCAACATATTGATCCAATGATTTATCCGCTATTGTTTCCTCGTGGCGAATGCGGTTGGTATCCAAATTTGACATGTTTAGATAAAAATGGCAAAAAAAAAAAAATAAACTTAATACATTATAATATTATAGTTACAAGTATTAGAGAAAATTTTAAACCATGCTTAAGTGCTAGAAAGCTTACTCAGCAATTTATTGTTGACGCTTGGACAAAAATTGAAAGTTGTGGATTATATTATATTAGAAAAGAGCAAGATTCTTTCAGAACAGGAATGTATAAAGGTTTAATCGATTATATACATAATAAAGCAGCAAATTTCAATTCTGTAATTGGAAAAATGGCTATTTTACCTTCATCACTTACTGAAAGTCCCCGTGCTATCCAACAAAATTTTTTAAACTCGATGACTATATGTCAAAACTTCGGCAAACCAGATTTATTTTTAACTATGACTATTGGAAAGGAATAGCAGAAAATATCAATGAAAATGAAAATGCAATAGATAGACCTGATATTGTTACTCGCGTTATTCATGAGAAAATTAATATTTTAAAAGATGAATATTGAAAAAGAATATTTTTGGGAAAGTTATAGCTTTTATATATGTCATTGAGTTTCAAAAACGAGGGTTACTACATATTCACATGCTGCTTTATTTACAGGATAATGATAAATTATTCAATACTGAATTAATTGATAGTATAGTTACTGCTGAAATTCCAGATGAAAATTTGTATTCAGAGTTGTACAAATTAGTTAAACAACATATGATCCATGGTTCTTGTGGATATCAAATTCGCCCTGTATGAATGAAGATAAAAGTAAATGTACAAAATATTTTCCAAAGCAATATAACGAGGAAACAATTTTTCTTAATATTGGAAGTTATCCAGTGTACAAAAGAAGGAATGATGGTAAAAAAAATTATATTTTCATCACAAAAAATTGCAAACAGTCGTTTTGTTGTGCCATATAACCCTTATTTATTACTTAAACTTTGCTGCCATATCAATATTGAAGTTTGCAATACTATTAAGTCTATAAAATATTTATTCAAATACTTTTACAATGGTCCTGATACAGCCATAATTTGTTTAAGTAATTCAGAAAATACAATTGAAGATCATGCAGATATTTCTGTAAGAACACTGAATTATGATGAAATAGAACAATATGTATCTACGAGGTATACATGTCCTCCTGAAGCAATGTATCGGATTTATAAGTTTAAATTACACAATCGATCACATGTTATATATAGATTAGCTGTCCATCTTAAAGATGAGCAGTATGTATATTTCAAGCATGGTTCTGAGAAAGAAATGATCGATAAAAATCTTGGTACAACATTAACGGCATGGTTTGATTTAAATAACACTGACCATGCTGCAAAGCAATATTTATATAACGAAATTCCTAATCATTATGTTTTCGATAAAAATTCAAAGACGTGGAATCCGAGAAAAAAAGTGTGGAAACCAGTTTTAAGTAGAATGTACTTTGGCAATCCTAAGGATTGAGAACGTTTTTATTTGAGATTACATTTGTTACATGTTCGTGGCGCAACGTGTTTCGAAGATTTAAGAACTGTTAATAACAAAATTGTACCGACGTTTTATGAGGCCGCCATCGCTCGTAAATTAATAAAAACAGACGATGAATGGGATTATTGTTTACGAGAAACAGTAAATTTTCAATTTCCAAATGCATTGTGTCAACTTTTTAGTTTCATTTTGATTTTTCACAATCCTATAAATGCACGAGAGTTATACGATAAATATAAATTGTATTTTATAAATCCAAAAATACATTAAATAATTTCTGAAAGGAATGCATTGAAATTAATTAACAATACATTATCACTTCATGGTTTTTCTATACAAGATTTTGGATTACCAGATATTTCTAATGAATTGATGAAATATAATGATGACATAGAAGATGACATATGTACTCATACTCTTATTAATGAAGATGAACTTGTGAAAAAAATTCAATCGTTAACATAAAATATTCTGGCGATAATAAAAAAATATTACATAAATATTATACCATATTTAATTTAATGATTATACTTAAACTAATTATATCCCCTAAAGAAAGGCAAACATTTTCATTTCTCACTAGTTTTCCATTTCTCACCTGTTTTAGGGTAGAAATAGATATTTCTTACGACTTTCACAAAATACACTTGAAATGCGAAATTTTCTCTCCTACTTTCACATGTGAAAAAGGGCCAATTTCATGCCTCAGTTGAGAAAAACTATTTTTTATTGACGGTTCTATGGAACTGGAAAAAGTTATTTATTAAATACTTTGATCATATTTTTAAATAATAAAAATTATCAAGGATTAGCAGTTGGTTGGACTGGTATTGCTGCTAATTTGTTAATCAATCGAAAAACGGCTCATACTGCATTTAAATTACCTCTTAACCCATTAATGCACATTTTTGTGCATACTTTTTCAAGTACACAATTAGAAAATCAAAGTTATTTTTATCCAAAATCTTGTATAGGGGGTTTTCGAGGGCGCTCTTTCAGAATCTGCAACTTGTTTTGTAAAAAAAATTCAATAACTTTGTTATTTTTGAGTTTTGAAAGAAAATCAAATTTTTTTTAAAATTTTTTTTTTTTACTCAATTTTTGTTATTTTTTCTTCATTTCGATTATCTAATTACCATCAGAAATCGCGGTCCGAATATCTGACGTTTCCAAAACACTGGTTATAAACTTTTTTCCCTTCTTAGTTTTATCAAAATAGCGGTTTTTGTGAAACAGCGTGATGTTAAACTTCATGAGTTTTTCTCTCGAAAAGTATGAACTTTACGAAAAAATGTTATAGAACAAAAAAGCTAAGAATTACTCAAAGAATACGTATGAATTTTTTCAGAAGGTTTTGAGCCAATTTTGAATTTTTGAATTTTGACGATTTTTGAAAAATTAAAAAAATGGCTCAAAAACTTCTGAAAAAAATCGTACGCGTTTCTTTAATGATTCTAAACACTTTATTTTATAAAATTTTTTCATAAAGTTCATTCTTTCCGAGAAAAAAAAATTATGAAACTAACGTAACACATAATTTCATAATTTTTTTTCTCGAAAAGAATGAACTTTATGAAAAAATTTTATAGAATTAAAAGTGCTTAGAATCATTAAAGAAACACGTACGATTTTTTTCAGGAGTTTTTGAGCCATTCTTAAAATTTTTCAAAAATCGTCAAAATTCAAAAATTCAAAATTGGCTCAAAACCTTCTGAAAAAATTCATACGTATTCTTTGAGTAATTCTTAGCTTTTTTGTTCTATAACATTTTTTCGTAAAGTTCATACTTTTCGAGAGAAAAACTCATGAAGTTTAACATCACGCTGTTTCACAAAAACCGCTATTTTGATAAAACTAAGAAGGGAAAAAAGTTTATAACCAGTGTTTTGGAAACGTCAGATATTCGGACCGCGATTTCTGATGGTAATTAGATAATCGAAATGAAGAAAAAATAACAAAAATTGAGTAAAAAAAAAAAATTTTTTAAAAAAAATTGATTTTCTTTCAAAACTCAAAAATAACAAAGTTATTGAATTTTTTTTACAAAACAAGTTGCAGATTCTGAAAGAGCGCCCTCGAAAACCCCCTATACAAGATTTTGGACAAAAATAACTTTGATTTTCTAATAGAATTGTGTACTTGAAAATGTGTGCACAAAAATGTGCATTTGCGCATTAATGGGTTAATATAAACGAACGCTCAACATGTAATGTTTCGCAAAGCTCAACGTATGCAAATTATATTAAAAGTATGGATGTATTGATCTGGGATGAAATTTCTGTGACTAACAAATATGCGTTTGATACTGTAGATAGATTGTTTAAAGATTTCTGTCAAAAAAGCAAACCATTTGGTGGTAAAGTAATAATTGTTTCTGGAGATTTTAGGCAAACATTACCAATTGTACGTCATGGTAGCCGAGCTCAAATAGTAGAATCTTCCGTAAGAAGTTGTAAAACATAGCAAACAATTCATTATTTAAATCTACAAAAAATATGAGAATATCTAACGATGATATTTTTTTTACAAAGTGGCTTTTAAATGTTGGAGAAGGACAATATTCTACAAAATTTGAAAGAAATAATAGCCTTTTAAAAATACCAGCATTTTTTATCTAATGGTGATTTAATTACTGAAATATTTGGAAATGAAATTAATCCGTCAGACATTTCTATAAAAAATAAAGTAATTTTATGCCAAACAAATAACAATGTACTTAAGGTAATGTGAAATACCGACATAATTTTGGAATGTCTACATCTTTTGCAAATATTAATAGAATCACTACAAACAATTTTGAGTATAGTATTTACATATACGGAGTACCTGACGTTGTAGTTTTTCCAAAAACCTAACCAAAACTTATTTAATTAAATAAAAACCTCAATGCCGGGAAGTAGGAATCTTTATTTTTAGAATTTGGATCTAGTTTTGAAACGAGCGTATCTCATGGGAATGCTGATAGAATCACGCAAAAAAATTTCTAAGCATAGTATTTACATATGGCAGCGTCCAGCAGAAACGGGCCACCGAGCGCGCGCAGTGCCTTTTTTCGCGTAAAAGGCGCTCTGTTTAACCTGCTCATAATCGTATGCTGCGTCTTTGAAAAAAAAAACCAAGGACCTATATCGATAGATTTTTTTCTGCCCTTTCCAATTGCGCCATTGTTTTTATTGTGAAACGCGTTCTTCCGGACGAAAACTCGAGTTGAATATTGAAAGCCATTTTTCTCAAAGTATATCATGTTTTTTTTCAAAATAAACTACACCATTGGAAAGTGCAACTCTTAAGCTTCAAAACCCTATCTTGGAGAAGTTGGAGAAATAAAGGGTTTCAAAAGTAACAACATGAAAAAGACAGCGCCGAGGGTCCGCGCGAGCCCCTCGCGCCCGTGCGTACGGCACGTTTAAGTGCACGCTCTATTCAATTCGCTAATAATCGTGTACCAAGTCTCTGAAAAAAGAACTAAGGACATATATCGATAGATTTTTTCCTGCTCTTTCCAATTGCGCCATTGTTTTTATTGTGAAACGCGTTCTTCCGGACGAAAACTCGAGTTGAATATTGAAAGCCATTTTTCTCAAAGTATATCATGTTTTTTTTCAAAATAAACTACACCATTGGAAAGTGCAACTCTTAAGCTTCAAACCCCTATCTTGGAGAAGTTGGAGAAATAAAGGGTTTAAAAGTAACAACATGAAAAAGACAGCGCCGAGGGTCCGCGCGAGCCCCTCGCGCCCGTGCGTACGGCACGTTTAAGTGCACGCTCTATTCAATTCGCTAATAATCGTGTACCAAGTCTCTGAAAAAAGAACTAAGAACATATATCGATAGATTTTTTCCTGCTCTTTCCAATTGCGCCATTGTTTTTATTGTGAAACGCGTTCTTCCGGACGAAAACACGAGTTGAATATTGAAAGCCATTTTTCTCAAAGTATATCATGTTTTTTTTCAAAATAAACTACACCATTGGAAAGTGCAACTCTTAAGCTTCAAAACCCTATCTTGGAGAAGTTGGAGAAATAAAGGGTTTAAAAGTAACAACATGAAAAAGACAGCGCCGAGGGTCCGCGCGAGCCACTCGCGCCCGTGCGTACGGCACGTTTAAGTGCACGCTCTATTCAATTCGCTAATAATCGTGTACCAAGTCTCTGAAAAAAGAACTAAGGACATATATCGATAGATTTTTTCCTGCTCTTTCCAATTGCGCCATTGTTTCTATTGTGAAATGCGTTCTTCCGGACGAAAACTCGGGTTGAATATTGAAAGCCATTTTTCTCAAAGTATATCATGTTTTTTTTTCAAAATAAACTACACCATTGGAAAGTGCAACTCTTAAGCTTCAAAACCCTATCTTGGAGAAGTTGGAGAAATAAAGGGTTTAAAAGTAACAACATGAAAAAGACAGCGCCGAGGGTCCGCGCGAGCCACTCGCGCCCGTGCGTACGGCACGTTTAAGTGCACGCTCTATTCAATTCGATAATAATCGTGTACCAAGTCTCTGAAAAAAGAACTAAGGACATATATCGATAGATTTTTTCCTGCTCTTTCCAATTGCGCCACTGTTTTTATTGTGAAACGCGTTCTTCCGGACGAAAACTCGAGTTGAATATTGAAAGCCATTTTTCTCAAAGTATATCATGTTTTTTTTTCAAAATAAACTACACCATTGGAAAGTGCAACTCTTAAGCTTCAAAACCCTATCTTGAAGAAGTTGGAGAAATAAAGGGTTTAAAAGTAACAACATGAAAAAGACAGCGCCGAGGGTCCGCGCGAGCCCCTCGCGCCCGTGCGTACGGCACGTTTAAGTGCACGCTCTATTCAATTCGCTAATAATCGTGTACCAAGTCTCTGAAAAAAGAACTAAGGACATATATCGATAGATTTTTTCCTGCTCTTTCCAATTGCGCGATTGTTTTTATTGTGAAACGCGTTCTTCCGGACGAAAACACGAGTTGAATATTGAAAGCCATTTTTCTCAAAGTATATCATGTTTATTTTTCAAAATAAACTACACCATTGGAAAGAGCAACTCTTAAGCTTCAAAACCCTATCTTGGAGAAGTTGGAGAAATAAAGGGTTTAAAAGTAACAACATGAAAAAGACAGCGCCGAGGGTCCGCACGAGCCACTCGCGCCCGTGCGTACGGCACGTTTAAGTGCACGCTCTATTCAATTCGCTAATAATCGTGTACCAAGTCTCTGAAAAAAGAACTAAGGACATATATCGATAGATTTTTTCCTGCTCTTTCCAATTGCGCCACTGTTTTTATTGTGAAAAGCGTTCTTCCGGACGAAAACTCGAGTTGAATATTGAAAGCCATTTTTCTCAAAGTATATCATGTTTTTTTTTCAAAATAAACTACACCATTGGAAAGTGCAACTCTTAAGCTTCAAAACCCTATCTTGAAGAAGTTGGAGAAATAAAGGGTTTAAAAGTAACAACATGAAAAAGACAGCGCCGAGGGTCCGCGCGAGCCCCTCGCGCCCGTGCGTACGGCACGTTTAAGTGCACGCTCTATTCAATTCGCTAATAATCGTGTACCAAGTCTCTGAAAAAAGAACTAAGGACATATATCGATAGATTTTTTCCTGCTCTTTCCAATTGCGCCATTGTTTTTATTGTGAAACGCGTTCTTCCGGACGAAAACACGAGTTGAATATTGAAAGCCATTTTTCTCAAAGTATATTATGTTTTTTTTCAAAATAAACTACACCATTGGACAGTGCAACTCTTAAGCTTCAAAACCCTATCTTGGAGAAGTTGGAGAAATAAAGGGTTTAAAAGTAACAACATGAAAAAGACAGCGCCGAGGGTCCGCACGAGCCACTCGCGCCCGTGCGTACGGCACGTTTAAGTGCACGCTCTATTCAATTCGCTAATAATCGTGTACCAAGTCTCTGAAAAAAGAACTAAGGACATATATCGATAGATTTTTTCCTGCTCTTCCCAATTGCGCCACTGTTTTTATTGTGAAACGCGTTCTTCCGGACGAAAACTCGAGTTGAATATTGAAAGCCATTTTTCTCAAAGTATATCATGTTTTTTTTCAAAATAAACTACACCATTGGAAAGTGCAACTCTTAAGCTTCAAAACCCTATCTTGGAGAAGTTGGAGAAATAAAGGGTTTAAAAGTAACAACATGAAAAAGACAGCGCCGAGGGTCCGTGCGAGCCCCTCGCGCCCGTGCGTACGGCACGTTTAAGTGCACGCTCTATTCAATTCGCTAATAATCGTGTACCAAGTCTCTGAAAAAGAACTAAGGACATATATCGATAGATTTTTTCCTGCTCTTTCCAATTGCGCCATTGTTTTTATTGTGAAACGCGTTCTTCCGGACGAAAACTCGAGTTGAATATTGAAAGCCATTTTTCTCAAAGTATATCATGTTTTTTTTTCAAAATAAACTACACCATTGGAAAGTGCAACTGTTAAGCTTCAAAACCCTATCTTGGAGAAGTTGGAGAAATAAAGGGTTTAAAAGTAACAACATGAAAAAGACAGCGCCGAGGGTCCCCGCGAGCCCCTCGCGCCCGTGCGTATGGCACGTTTAAGTGCACGCTCTATTCAAATCGCTAATAATCGTGTACCAAGTCTCTGAAAAAAGAACTAAGAACATATATCGATAGATTTTTTCCTGCTCTTTCCAATTGCGCCATTGTTTTTATTGTGAAACGCGTTCTTCCGGACGAAAACACGAGTTGAATATTGAAAGCCATTTTTCTCAAAGTATATCATGTTTTTTTTCAAAATAAACTACACCATTGGAAAGTGCAACTCTTAAGCTTCAAAACCCTATCTTGGAGAAGTTGGAGAAATAAAGGGTTTAAAAGTAACAACATGAAAAAGACAGCGCCGAGGGTCCGCGCGAGCCACTCGCGCCCGTGCGTACGGCACGTTTAAGTGCACGCTCTATTCAATTCGCTAATAATCGTGTACCAAGTCTCTGCAAAAAGAACTAAGGACATATATCGATAGATTTTTTCCTGCTCTTTCCTATTGCGCCATTGTTTTTATTGTGAAACGCGTTCTTCCGGACGAAAACTCGAGTTGAATATTGAAAGCCATTTTTCTCAAAGTATATCATGTTTTTTTCCAAATAAACTACACCATTGGAAAGTGCAACTCTTAAGCTTCAAAACCCTATCTTGGAGAAGTTGGAGAAATAAAGGGTTTAAAAGTAACAACATGAAAAAGACAGCGCCGAGGGTCCGCACGAGCCACTCGCGCCCGTGCGTACGGCACGTTTAAGTGCACGCTCTATTCAATTCGCTAATAATCGTGTACCAAGTCTCTGAAAAAAGAACTAAGGACATATATCGATAGATTTTTTCCTGCTCTTTCCAATTGCGCCACTGTTTTTATTGTGAAACGCGTTCTCCCGGACGAAAACTCGAGTTGAATATTGAAAGCCATTTTTCTCAAAGTATATCATGTTTTTTTTCAAAATAAACTACACCATTGGAAAGTGCAACTCTTAAGCTTCAAACCCTATCTTGGAGAAGTTGGAGAAATAAAGGGTTTAAAAGTAACAACATGAAAAAGACAGCGCCGAGGGTCCCCGCGAGCCCCTCGCGCCCGTGCGTATGGCACGTTTAAGTGAACGCTCTATTCAATTTGCTAATAATCGTGTACCAAGTCTCTGAAAAAAGAACTAAGGACATATATCGATAGATTTTTTCCTGCTCTTTCCAATTGCGCCACTGTTTTTATTGTGAAACGCGTTCTTCCGGACGAAAACTTGAGTTGAATATTGAAAGCCATTTTTCTCAAAGTATATCATGTTTTTTTTCAAAATAAACTACACCATTGGAAAGTGCAACTCTTAAGCTTCAAAACCCTATCTTGGAGAAGTTGGGGAAATAAAGGGTTTAAAAGTAACAACATGAAAAAGACAGCGCCGAGGGTCCGCGCGAGCCCCTCGTGCCCGTGCGAATGGCACGTTTAAGTGAACGCTCTATTCAATTTGCTAATAATCGTGTACCAAGTCTCTGAAAAAAGAACTAAGGACATATATCGATAGATTTTTTCCTGCTCTTTCCAATTGCGCCATTGTTTTTATTGTGAAACGCGTTCTTCCGGACGAAAACTCGAGTTGAATATTGAAAGCCATTTTTCTCAAAGTATATCATGTTTTTTTCAAAATAAACTACACCATTGGAAAGTGCAACTCTTAAGCTTCAAAACCCTATCTTGGAGAAGTTGGAGAAATAAAGGGTTTAAAAGTAACAACATGAAAAAGACAGCGCCGAGGGTCCCCGCGAGCCCCTCGCGCCCGTGCGTATGGCACGTTTAAGTGAACGCTCTATTCAATTTGCTAATAATCGTGTACCAAGTCTCTGAAAAAAGAACTAAGGACATATATCGATAGATTTTTTCTGCTCGTTCCAATTGCGCCACTGTTTTTATTGTGAAACGCGTTCTTCCGGACGAAAACTCGAGTTGAATATTGAAAGCCATTTTTCTCAAAGTATATCATATTTTTTCAAAATAAACTACACCATTGGAAAGTGCAACTCTTAAGCTTCAAAACCCTATCTTGGAGAAGTTGGGGAAATAAAGGGTTTAAAAGTAACAACATGAAAAAGACAGCGCCGAGGGTCCGCGCGAGCCCCTCGTGCCCGTGCGAATGGCACGTTTAAGTGAACGCTCTATTCAATTTGCTAATAATCGTGTACCAAGTCTCTGAAAAAGAACTAAGGACATATATCGATAGATTTTTTCCTGCTCTTTCCAATTGCGCCATTGTTTTTATTGTGAAACGTGTTCTTCCGGACGAAAACTCGAGTTGAATATTGAAAGCCATTTTTCTCAAAGTATATCATGTTTTTTTTTCAAAATAAACTACACCATTGGAAAGTGCAACTCTTAAGCTTCAAAACCCTATCTTGGAGAAGTTGGAGAAATAAAGGGTTTAAAAGTAACAACATGAAAAAGACAGCGCCGAGGGTCCGCGCGAGCCCCTCGCGCCCGTGCGTACGGCACGTTTAAGTGCACGCTCTATTCAATTCGCTAATAATCGTGTACCAAGTCTCTCAAAAAAGAACTAAGGACATATATCGATAGATTTTTTCCTGCTCTTTCCAATTGCGCCACTGTTTTTATTGTGAAACGTGTTCTTCCGGACGAAAACTCGAGTTGAATATTGAAAGCCATTTTTCTCAAAGTATATCATGTTTTTTTTTCAAAATAAACTACACCATTGGAAAGTGCAACTCTTAAGCTTCAAAACCCTATCTTGGAGAAGTTGGAGAAATAAAGGGTTTAAAAGTAACAACATGAAAAAGACAGCGCCGAGGGTCCGCACGAGCCACTCGCGCCCGTGCGTACGGCACGTTTAAGTGCACGCTCTATTCAATTCGCTAATAATCGTGTACCAAGTCTCTGAAAAAAGAACTAAGGACATATATCGATAGATTTTTTCCTGCTCTTTCCAATTGCGCCACTGTTTTTATTGTGAAACGCGTTCTTCCGGACGAAAACTCGAGTTTAATATTGAAAGCCATTTTTCTCAAAGTATATCATGTTTTTTTTGAAAATAAACTACACCATTGGAAAGTGCAACTCTTAAGCTTCAAAACCCTATCTTGAAGAAGTTGGAGAAATAAAGGGTTTAAAAGTAAGAACATGAAAAAGACAGCGCCGAGGGTCCGCGCGAGCCGCTCGCGCCCGTGCATACGGCACGTTTAAGTGCACGCTCTATTCAATTCGCTAATAATCGTGTACCAAGTCTCTGAAAAAAGAACTAAGGACATATATCGATAGATTTTTTCCTGCTCTTTCCAATTGCGCCATTGTTTTTATTGTGAAACGCGTTCTTCCGGACGAAAACACGAGTTGAATATTGAAAGCCATTTTTCTCAAAGTATATCATGTTTTTTTTCAAAATAAACTACACCATTGGAAAGTGCAACTCTTAAGCTTCAAAACCCTATCTTGGAGAAGTTGGAGAAATAAAGGGTTTAAAAGTAACAACATGAAAAAGACAGCGCCGAGGGTCCGCACGAGCCACTCGCGCCCGTGCGTACGGCACGTTTAAGTGCACGCTCTATTCAATTCGCTAATAATCGTGTACCAAGTCTCTGAAAAAAGAACTAAGGACATATATCGATAGATTTTTTCCTGCTCTTTCCAATTGCGCCATTGTTTTTATTGTGAAACGCGTTCTTCCGGACGAAAACTCGAGTTGAATATTGAAAGCCATTTTTCTCAAAGTATATCATGTTTTTTTTTCAAAATAAACTACACCATTGGAAAGTGCAACTCTTAAGCTTCAAAACCCTATCTTGGAGAAGTTGGAGAAATAAAGGGTTTAAAAGTAACAACATGAAAAAGACAGCGCCGAGGGTCCCCGCGAGCCCCTCGCGCCCGTGCGTATGGCACGTTTAAGTGCACGCTCTATTCAATTCGCTAATAATCGTGTACCAAGTCTCTGCAAAAAGAACTAAGGACATATATCGATAGATTTTTTCCTGCTCTTTCCAATTGCGCCATTGTTTTTATTGTGAAACGCGTTCTTCCGGACGAAAACTCGAGTTGAATATTGAAAGCCATTTCTCTCAAAGTATATCATGTTTTTTTTCCAAATAAACTACACCATTGGAAAGTGCAACTCTTAAGCTTCAAAACCCTATCTTGGAGAAGTTGGAGAAATAAAGGGTTTAAAAGTAACAACATGAAAAAGACAGCGCCGAGGGTCCGCACGAGCCACTCGCGCCCGTGCGTACGGCACGTTTAAGTGCACGCTCTATTCAATTCGCTAATAATCGTGTACCAAGTCTCTGAAAAAAGAACTAAGGACATATATCGATAGATTTTTTCCTGCTCTTTCCAATTGCGCCAGTGTTTTTATTGTGAAACGCGTTCTCCCGGACGAAAACTCGAGTTGAATATTGAAAGCCATTTTTCTCAAAGTATATCATGTTTTTTTTCAAAATAAACTACACCATTGGAAAGTGCAACTCTTAAGCTTCAAAACCCTATCTTGGAGAAGTTGGAGAAATAAAGGGTTTAAAAGTAACAACATGAAAAAGACAGCGCCGAGGGTCCGCGCGAGCCACTCGCGCCCGTGCGTACGGCACGTTTAAGTGCACGCTCTATTCAATTCGCTAATAATCGTGTACCAAGTCTCTGCAAAAAGAACTAAGGACATATATCGATAGATTTTTTCCTGCTCTTTCCAATTGCGCCATTGTTTTTATTGTGAAACGCGTTCTTCCGGACGAAAACTCGAGTTGAATATTGAAAGCCATTTCTCTCAAAGTATATCATGTTTTTTTTCCAAATAAACTACACCATTGGAAAGTGCAACTCTTAAGCTTCAAAACCCTATCTTGGAGAAGTTGGAGAAATAAAGGGTTTAAAAGTAACAACATGAAAAAGACAGCGCCGAGGGTCCGCGCGAGCCCCTCGCGCCCGTGCGTACGGCACGTTTAAGTGCACGCTCTATTCAATTCGCTAATAATCGTGTACCAAGTCTCTGAAAAAGAACTAAGGACATATATCGATAGATTTTTTCCTGCTCTTTCCAATTGCGCCACTGTTTTTATTGTGAAACGCGTTCTTCCGGACGAAAACTCGAGTTGAATATTGAAAGCCATTTTTCTCAAAGTATATCATGTTTTTTATTCAAAATAAACTACACCATTGGAAAGTGCAACTCTTAAGCTTCAAAACCCTATCTTGGAGAAGTTGGAGAAATAAAGGGTTTAAAAGTAACAACATGAAAAAGACAGCGCCGAGGGTCCGCACGAGCCACTCGCGCCCGTGCGTACGGCACGTTTAAGTGCACGCTCTATTCAATTCGCTAATAATCGTGTACCAAGTCTCTGAAAAAAGAACTAAGGACATATATCGATAGATTTTTTCCTGCTCTTTCCAATTGCGCCACTGTTTTTATTGTGAAACGCGTTCTTCCGGACGAAAACTCGAGTTTAATATTGAAAGCCATTTTTCTCAAAGTATATCATGTTTTTTTTTGAAAATAAACTACACCATTGGAAAGTGCAACTCTTAAGCTTCAAAACCCTATCTTGAAGAAGTTGGAGAAATAAAGGGTTTAAAAGTAACAACATGAAAAAGACAGCGCCGAGGGTCCGCGCGAGCCCCTCGCGCCCGTGCATACGGCACGTTTCAGTGCACGCTCTATTCAATTCGCTAATAATCGTGTACCAAGTCTCTGAAAAAAGAACTAAGGACATATATCGATAGATTTTTTCCTGCTCTTTCCAATTGCGCCATTGTTTTTATTGTGAAACGCGTTCTTCCGGACGAAAACACGAGTTGAATATTGAAAGCCATTTTTCTCAAAGTATATCATGTTTTTTTCAAAATAAACTACACCATTGGAAAGTGCAACTCTTAAGCTTCAAAACCCTATCTTGGAGAAGTTGGAGAAATAAAGGGTTTAAAAGTAACAACATGAAAAAGACAGCGCCGAGGGTCCGCGCGAGCCACTCGCGCCCGTGCGTACGGCACGTTTAAGTGCACGCTCTATTCAATTCGCTAATAATCGTGTACCAAGTCTCTGAAAAAGAACTAAGGACATATATCGATAGATTTTTTCCTGCTCTTTCCAATTGCGCCATTGTTTTTATTGTGAAACGCGTTCTTCCGGACGAAAACTCGAGTTGAATATTGAAAGCCATTTTTCTCAAAGTATATCATGTTTTTTTTTCAAAATAAACTACACCATTGGAAAGTGCAACTCTTAGGCTTCAAAACCCTATCTTGGAGAAGTTGGAGAAATAAAGGGTTTAAAAGTAACAACATGAAAAAGACAGCGCCGAGGGTCCCCGCGTGCCCCTCGCGCCCGTGCGTATGGCACGTTTAAGTGAACGCTCTATTCAATTTGCTAATAATCGTGTACCAAGTCTCTGAAAAAAGAACTAAGGACATATATCGATAGATTTTTTCCTGCTCTTTCCAATTGCGCCACTGTTTTTATTGTGAAACGCGTTCTTCCGGACGAAAACTCGAGTTGAATATTGAAAGCCATTTTTCTCAAAGTATATCATGTTTTTTTCAAAATAAACTACACCATTGGAAAGTGCAACTCTTAAGCTTCAAAACCCTATCTTGGAGAAGTTGGAGAAATAAAGGGTTTAAAAGTAACAACATGAAAAAGACAGCGCCGAGGGTCCGCGCGAGCCCCTCGTGCCCGTGCGAATGGCACGTTTAAGTGAACGCTCTATTCAATTTGCTAATAATCGTGTACCAAGTCTCTGAAAAAAGAACTAAGGACATATATCGATAGATTTTTTCCTGCTCTTTCCAATTGCGCCATTGTTTCTATTGTGAAACGTGTTCTTCCGGACGAAAACTCGAGTTGAATATTGAAAGCCATTTTTCTGAAAGTATATCATGTTTTTTTTTTTCAAAATAAACTACACCATTGGAAAGTGCAACTCTTAAGCTTCAAAACCCTATCTTGGAGAAGTTGGAGAAATAAAGGGTTTAAAAGTAACAACATGAAAAAGACAGCGCCGAGGGTCCACGCGAGCCCCTCGCGCCCGTGCGTACGGCACGTTTAAGTGCACGCTCTATTCAATTCGCTAATAATCGTGTACCAAGTCTCTGAAAAAAGAACTAAGGACATATATCGATAGATTTTTTCCTGCTCTTTCCAATTGCGCCACTGTTTTTATTGTGAAACGCGTTCTTCCGGACGAAAACTGGAGTTGAATATTGAAAGCCATTTTTCTCAAAGTATATCATGTTTTTTTTCAAAATAAACTACACCATTGGAAAGTGCAACTCTTAAGCTTCAAAACCCTATCTTGGAGAAGTTGGAGAAATAAAGGGTTTAAAAGTAACAACATGAAAAAGACAGCGCCGAGGGTCCCCGCGAGCCCCTCGCGCCCGTGCGTATGGCACGTTTAAGTGAACGCTCTATTCAATTTGCTAATAATCGTGTACCAAGTCTCTGAAAAAGAACTAAGGACATATATCGATAGATTTTTTCCTGCTCTTTCCAATTGCGCCATTGTTTTTATTGTGAAACGCGTTCTTCCGGACGAAAACTCGAGTTGAATATTGAAAGCCATTTTTCTCAAAGTATATCATGTTTTTTTTCAAAATAAACTACACCATTGGAAAGTGCAACTCTTAAGCTTCAAAACCCTATCTTGGAGAAGTTGGAGAAATAAAGGGTTTAAAAGTAACAACATGAAAAAGACAGCGCCGAGGGTCCCCGCGAGCCCCTCGCGCCCGTGCGTATGGCACGTTTAAGTGAACGCTCTATTCAATTTGCTAATAATCGTGTACCAAGTCTCTGAAAAAAGAACTAAGGACATATATCGATAGATTTTTTCCTGCTCGTTCCAATTGCGCCACTGTTTTTATTGTGAAACGCGTTCTTCCGGACGAAAACTCGAGTTGAATATTGAAAGCCATTTTTCTCAAAGTATATCATATTTTTTTTCAAAATAAACTACACCATTGGAAAGTGCAACTCTTAAGCTTCAAAACCCTATCTTGGAGAAGTTGGGGAAATAAAGGGTTTAAAAGTAACAACATGAAAAAGACAGCGCCGAGGGTCCGCGCGAGCCCCTCGTGCCCGTGCGAATGGCACGTTTAAGTGAACGCTCTATTCAATTTGCTAATAATCGTGTACCAAGTCTCTGAAAAAAGAACTAAGGACATATATCGATAGATTTTTTCCTGCTCTTTCCAATTGCGCCATTGTTTTTATTGTGAAACGTGTTCTTCCGGACGAAAACTCGAGTTGAATATTGAAAGCCATTTTTCTCAAAGTATATCATGTTTTTTTTTCAAAATAAACTACACCATTGGAAAGTGCAACTCTTAAGCTTCAAAACCCTATCTTGGAGAAGTTGGAGAAATAAAGGGTTTAAAAGTAACAACATGAAAAAGACAGCGCCGAGGGTCCGCGCGAGCCCCTCGCGCCCGTGCGTACGGCACGTTTAAGTGCACGCTCTATTCAATTCGCTAATAATCGTGTACCAAGTCTCTGAAAAAAGAACTAAGGACATATATCGATAGATTTTTTCCTGCTCTTTCCAATTGCGCCATTGTTTTTATTGTGAAACGCGTTCTTCCGGACGAAAACTCGAGTTGAATATTGAAAGCCATTTTTCTCAAAGTATATCATGTTTTTTTTGAAAATAAACTACACCATTGGAAAGTGCAACTCTTAAGCTTCAAAACCCTATCTTGAAGAAGTTGGAGAAATAAAGGGTTTAAAAGTAACAACATGAAAAAGACAGCGCCGAGGGTCCGCGCGAGCCCCTCGCGCCCGTGCATACGGCACGTTTCAGTGCACGCTCTATTCAATTCGCTAATAATCGTGTACCAAGTCTCTGAAAAAAGAACTAAGGACATATATCGATAGATTTTTTCCTGCTCTTTCCAATTGCGCCATTGTTTTTATTGTGAAACGCGTTCTTCCGGACGAAAACACGAGTTGAATATTGAAAGCCATTTTTCTCAAAGTATATCATGTTTTTTTTCAAAATAAACTACACCATTGGAAAGTGCAACTCTTAAGCTTCAAAACCCTATCTTGGAGAAGTTGGAGAAATAAAGGGTTTAAAAGTAACAACATGAAAAAGACAGCGCCGAGGGTCCGCGCGAGCCACTCGCGCCCGTGCGTACGGCACGTTTAAGTGCACGCTCTATTCAATTCGCTAATAATCGTGTACCAAGTCTCTGAAAAAAGAACTAAGGACATATATCGATAGATTTTTTCCTGCTCTTTCCAATTGCGCCATTGTTTTTATTGTGAAACGCGTTCTTCCGGACGAAAACTCGAGTTGAATATTGAAAGCCATTTTTCTCAAAGTATATCATGTTTTTTTTCAAAATAAACTACACCATTGGAAAGTGCAACTCTTAGGCTTCAAAACCCTATCTTGGAGAAGTTGGAGAAATAAAGGGTTTAAAAGTAACAACATGAAAAAGACAGCGCCGAGGGTCCCCGCGTGCCCCTCGCGCCCGTGCGTATGGCACGTTTAAGTGAACGCTCTATTCAATTTGCTAATAATCGTGTACCAAGTCTCTGAAAAAGAACTAAGGACATATATCGATAGATTTTTTCCTGCTCTTTCCAATTGCGCCACTGTTTTTATTGTGAAACGCGTTCTTCCGGACGAAAACTCGAGTTGAATATTGAAAGCCATTTTTCTCAAAGTATATCATGTTTTTTTCAAAATAAACTACACCATTGGAAAGTGCAACTCTTAAGCTTCAAAACCCTATCTTGGAGAAGTTGGAGAAATAAAGGGTTTAAAAGTAACAACATGAAAAAGACAGCGCCGAGGGTCCGCGCGAGCCCCTCGTGCCCGTGCGAATGGCACGTTTAAGTGAACGCTCTATTCAATTTGCTAATAATCGTGTACCAAGTCTCTGAAAAAAGAACTAAGGACATATATCGATAGATTTTTTCCTGCTCTTTCCAATTGCGCCATTGTTTCTATTGTGAAACGTGTTCTTCCGGACGAAAACTCGAGTTGAATATTGAAAGCCATTTTTCTGAAAGTATATCATGTTTTTTTTTTTTCAAAATAAACTACACCATTGGAAAGTGCAACTCTTAAGCTTCAAAACCCTATCTTGGAGAAGTTGGAGAAATAAAGGGTTTAAAAGTAACAACATGAAAAAGACAGCGCCGAGGGTCCACGCGAGCCCTCGCGCCCGTGCGTACGGCACGTTTAAGTGCACGCTCTATTCAATTCGCTAATAATCGTGTACCAAGTCTCTGAAAAAGAACTAAGGACATATATCGATAGATTTTTTCCTGCTCTTTCCAATTGCGCCACTGTTTTTATTGTGAAACGCGTTCTTCCGGACGAAAACTGGAGTTGAATATTGAAAGCCATTTTTCTCAAAGTATATCATGTTTTTTTTCAAAATAAACTACACCATTGGAAAGTGCAACTCTTAAGCTTCAAAACCCTATCTTGGAGAAGTTGGAGAAATAAAGGGTTTAAAAGTAACAACATGAAAAAGACAGCGCCGAGGGTCCCCGCGAGCCCCTCGCGCCCGTGCGTATGGCACGTTTAAGTGAACGCTCTATTCAATTTGCTAATAATCGTGTACCAAGTCTCTGAAAAAGAACTAAGGACATATATCGATAGATTTTTTCCTGCTCTTTCCAATTGCGCCATTGTTTTTATTGTGAAACGCGTTCTTCCGGACGAAAACTCGAGTTGAATATTGAAAGCCATTTTTCTGAAAGTATATCATGTTTTTTTCAAAATAAACTACACCATTGGAAAGTGCAACTCTTAAGCTTCAAAACCCTATCTTGGAGAAGTTGGAGAAATAAAGGGTTTAAAAGTAACAACATGAAAAAGACAGCGCCGAGGGTCCCCGCGAGCCCCTCGCGCCCGTGCGTATGGCACGTTTAAGTGAACGCTCTATTCAATTTGCTAATAATCGTGTACCAAGTCTCTGAAAAAAGAACTAAGGACATATATCGATAGATTTTTTCCTGCTCGTTCCAATTGCGCCACTGTTTTTATTGTGAAACGCGTTCTTCCGGACGAAAACTCGAGTTGAATATTGAAAGCCATTTTTCTCAAAGTATATCATATTTTTTTTCAAAATAAACTACACCATTGGAAAGTGCAACTCTTAAGCTTCAAAACCCTATCTTGGAGAAGTTGGGGAAATAAAGGGTTTAAAAGTAACAACATGAAAAAGACAGCGCCGAGGGTCCGCGCGAGCCCCTCGTGCCCGTGCGAATGGCACGTTTAAGTGAACGCTCTATTCAATTTGCTAATAATCGTGTACCAAGTCTCTGAAAAAAGAACTAAGGACATATATCGATAGATTTTTTCCTGCTCTTTCCAATTGCGCCATTGTTTTTATTGTGAAACGTGTTCTTCCGGACGAAAACTCGAGTTGAATATTGAAAGCCATTTTTCTCAAAGTATATCATGTTTTTTTTTCAAAATAAACTACACCATTGGAAAGTGCAACTCTTAAGCTTCAAAACCCTATCTTGGAGAAGTTGGAGAAATAAAGGGTTTAAAAGTAACAACATGAAAAAGACAGCGCCGAGGGTCCGCGCGAGGCCCTCGCGCCCGTGCGCACGGCACGTTTAAGTGCACGCTCTATTCAATTCGCTAATAATCGTGTACCAAGGCTCTGAAAAAGAACTAAGGACATATATCGATAGATTTTTTCCTGCTCTTTCCAATTGCGCCATTGTTTTTATTGTGAAACGCGTTCTTCCGGACGAAAACTCGAGTTGAATATTGAAAGCCATTTTTCTCAAAGTATATCATGTTTTTTTTGAAAATAAACTACACCATTGGAAAGTGCAACTCTTAAGCTTCAAAACCCTATCTTGGAGAAGTTGGAGAAATAAAGGGTTTAAAAGTAACAACATGAAAAAGACAGCGCCGAGGGTCCCGGCGAGCCCCTCGCGCCCGTGCGTATGGCACGTTTAAGTGAACGCTCTATTCAATTTGCTAATAATCGTGTACCAAGTCTCTGAAAAAAGAACTAAGGACATATATCGATAGATTTTTTCCTGCTCGTTCCAATTGCGCCACTGTTTTTATTGTGAAACGCGTTCTTCCGGACGAAAACTCGAGTTGAATATTGAAAGCCATTTTTCTCAAAGTATATCATATTTTTTTCAAAATAAACTACACCATTGGAAAGTGCAACTCTTAAGCTTCAAAACCCTATCTTGGAGAAGTTGGGGAAATAAAGGGTTTAAAAGTAACAACATGAAAAAGACAGCGCCGAGGGTCCGCGCGAGCCCCTCGTGCCCGTGCGAATGGCACGTTTAAGTGAACGCTCTATTCAATTTGCTAATAATCGTGTACCAAGTCTCTGAAAAAGAACTAAGGACATATATCGATAGATTTTTTCCTGCTCTTTCCAATTGCGCCATTGTTTTTATTGTGAAACGCGTTCTTCCGGACGAAAACTCGAGTTGAATATTGAAAGCCATTTTTCTCAAAGTATATCATGTTTTTTTTCAAAATAAACTACACCATTGGAAAGTGCAACTCTTAAGCTTCAAAACCCTATCTTGGAGAAGTTGGAGAAATAAAGGGTTTAAAAGTAACAACATGAAAAAGACAGCGCCGAGGGTCCGCGCGAGCCCTCGCGCCCGTGCGTACGGCACGTTTAAGTGCACGCTCTATTCAATTCGCTAATAATCGTGTACCAAGTCTCTGAAAAAGAACTAAGGACATATATCGATAGATTTTTTCCTGCTCTTTCCAATTGCGCCATTGTTTTTATTGTGAAACGCGTTCTTCCGGACGAAAACTCGAGTTGAATATTGAAAGCCATTTTTCTCAAAGTATATCATGTTTTTTTTCAAAATAAACTACACCATTGGAAAGTGCAACTCTTAAGCTTCAAAACCCTATCTTGGAGAAGTTGGAGAAATAAAGGGTTTAAAAGTAACAACATGAAAAAGACAGCGCCGAGGGTCCCCGCGAGCCCCTCGCGCCCGTGCGTATGGCACGTTTAAGTGAACGCTCTATTCAATTTGCTAATAATCGTGTACCAAGTCTCTGAAAAAAGAACTAAGGACATATATCGATAGATTTTTTCCTGCTCGTTCCAATTGCGCCACTGTTTTTATTGTGAAACGCGTTCTTCCGGACGAAAACTCGAGTTGAATATTGAAAGCCATTTTTCTCAAAGTATATCATATTTTTTTCAAAATAAACTACACCATTGGAAAGTGCAACTCTTAAGCTTCAAAACCCTATCTTGGAGAAGTTGGGGAAACAAAGGGATTAAAAGTAACAACATGAAAAAAACAACGCCGATGTTCCGCGCGAGCCCTCGTGCCCGTGCGAATGGCACGTTTAAGTGAACGCTCTATTCAATTTGCTAATAATCGTGTACCAAGTCTCTGAAAAAAGAACTAAGGACATATATCGATAGATTTTTTCCTGCTCTTTCCAATTGCGCCATTGTTTTTATTGTGAAACGTGTTCTTCCGGACGAAAACTCGAGTTGAATATTGAAAGCCATTTTTCTCAAAGTATATCATGTTTTTTTTTCAAAATAAACTACACCATTGGAAAGTGCAACTCTTAAGCTTCAAAACCCTATCTTGGAGAAGTTGGAGAAATAAAGGGTTTAAAAGTAACAACATGAAAAAGACAGCGCCGAGGGTCCGCGCGAGCCCTCGCGCCCGTGCGTACGGCACGTTTAAGTGCACGCTCTATTCAATTCGCTAATAATCGTGTACCAAGTCTCTGAAAAAGAACTAAGGACATATATCGATAGATTTTTTCCTGCTCTTTCCAATTGCGCCATTGTTTTTATTGTGAAACGCGTTCTTCCGGACGAAAACTCGAGTTGAATATTGAAAGCCATTTTTCTCAAAGTATATCATGTTTTGTTTCAAAATAAACTACACCATTGGAAAGTGCAACTCTTAAGCTTCAAAACCCTATCTTGGAGAAGTTGGAGAAATAAAGGGTTTAAAAGTAACAACATGAAAAAGACAGCGCCGAGGGTCCGCGCGAGCCCCTCGTGCCCGTACGAATGGCACGTTTAAGTGAACGCTCTATTCAATTTGCTAATAATCGTGTACCAAGTCTCTGAAAAAAGAACTAAGGACATATATCGATAGATTTTTTCCTGCTCTTTCCAATTGCGCCACTGTTTTTATTGTGAAACGCGTTCTTCCGGACGAAAACTTGAGTTGAATATTGAAAGCCATTTTTCTCAAAGTATATCATGTTTTTTTTCAAAATAAACTACACCATTGGAAAGTGCAACTCTTAAGCTTCAAAACCCTATCTTGGAGAAGTTGGGGAAATAAAGGGTTTAAAAGTAACAACATGAAAAAGACAGCGCCGAGGGTCCGCGCGAGCCCCTCGTGCCCGTGCGAATGGCACGTTTAAGTGAACGCTCTATTCAATTTGCTAATAATCGTGTACCAAGTCTCTGAAAAAAGAACTAAGGACATATATCGATAGATTTTTTCCTGCTCTTTCCAATTGCGCCATTGTTTTTATTGTGAAACGCGTTCTTCCGGACGAAAACTCGAGTTGAATATTGAAAGCCATTTTTCTCAAAGTATATCATGTTTTTTTTCAAAATAAACTACACCATTGGAAAGTGCAACTCTTAAGCTTCAAAACCCTATCTTGGAGAAGTTGGAGAAATAAAGGGTTTAAAAGTAACAACATGAAAAAGACAGCGCCGAGGGTCCCCGCGAGCCCCTCGCGCCCGTGCGTATGGCACGTTTAAGTGCACGCTCTATTCAATTCGCTAATAATCGTGTACCAAGTCTCTGAAAAAAGAACTAAGAACATATATCGATAGATTTTTTCCTGCTCTTTCCAATTGCGCCATTGTTTTTATTGTGAAACGCGTTATTCCGGACGAAAACACGAGTTGAATATTGAAAGCCATTTTTCTCAAAGTATATCATGTTTTTTTCAAAATAAACTACACCATTGGAAAGTGCAACTCTTAAGCTTCAAAACCCTATCTTGGAGAAGTTGGAGAAATAAAGGGTTTAAAAGTAACAACATGAAAAAGACAGCGCCGAGGGTCCGCGCGAGCCACTCGCGCCCGTGCGTACGGCACGTTTAAGTGCACGCTCTATTCAATTCGCTAATAATCGTGTACCAAGTCTCTGCAAAAAGAACTAAGGACATATATCGATAGATTTTTTCCTGCTCTTTCCAATTGCGCCATTGTTTTTATTGTGAAACGCGTTCTTCCGGACGAAAACTCGAGTTGAATATTGAAAGCCATTTTTCTCAAAGTATATCATGTTTTTTTCAAAATAAACTACACCATTGGAAAGTGCAACTCTTAAGCTTCAAAACCCTATCTTGGAGAAGTTGGAGAAATAAAGGGTTTAAAAGTAACAACATGAAAAAGACAGCGCCGAGGGTCCGCGCGAGCCCCTCGCGCCCGTGCGTACGGCACGTTTAAGTGCACGCTCTATTCAATTCGCTAATAATCGTGTACCAAGTCTCTGAAAAAAGAACTAAGGACATATATCGATAGATTTTTTCCTGCTCTTTCCAATTGCGCCACTGTTTTTATTGTGAAGCGTGTTCTTCCGGACGAAAACTCGAGTTGAATATTGAAAGCCATTTTTCTCAAAGTATATCATGTTTTTTTTTCAAAATAAACTACACCATTGGAAAGTGCAACTCTTAAGCTTCAAAACCCTATCTTGGAGAAGTTGGAGAAATAAAGGGTTTAAAAGTAACAACATGAAAAAGACAGCGCCGAGGGTCCGCACGAGCCACTCGCGCCCGTGCGTACGGCACGTTTAAGTGCACGCTCTATTCAATTCGCTAATAATCGTGTACCAAGTCTCTGAAAAAAGAACTAAGGACATATATCGATAGATTTTTTCCTGCTCTTTCCAATTGCGCCACTGTTTTTATTGTGAAACGCGTTCTTCCGGACGAAAACTCGAGTTTAATATTGAAAGCCATTTTTCTCAAAGTATATCATGTTTTTTTTGAAAATAAACTACACCATTGGAAAGTGCAACTCTTAAGCTTCAAAACCCTATCTTGAAGAAGTTGGAGAAATAAAGGGTTTAAAAGTAACAACATGAAAAAGACAGCGCCGAGGGTCCGCGCGAGCCCCTCGCGCCCGTGCATACGGCACGTTTAAGTGCACGCTCTATTCAATTCGCTAATAATCGTGTACCAAGTCTCTGAAAAAAGAACTAAGGACATATATCGATAGATTTTTTCCTGCTCTTTCCAATTGCGCCATTGTTTTTATTGTGAAACGCGTTCTTCCGGACGAAAACACGAGTTGAATATTGAAAGCCATTTTTCTCAAAGTATATCATGTTTTTTTTCAAAATAAACTACACCATTGGAAAGTGCAACTCTTAAGCTTCAAAACCCTATCTTGGAGAAGTTGGAGAAATAAAGGGTTTAAAAGTAACAACATGAAAAAGACAGCGCCGAGGGTCCCCGCGAGCCCCTCGCGCCCGTGCGTATGGCACGTTTAAGTGCACGCTCTATTCAATTCGCTAATAATCGTGTACCAAGTCTCTGAAAAAAGAACTAAGGACATATATCGATAGATTTTTTCCTGCTCTTTCCAATTGCGCCACTGTTTTTATTGTGAAACGCGTTCTTCCGGACGAAAACTCGAGTTGAATATTGAAAGCCATTTTTCTCAAAGTATATCATATTTTTTTTCAAAATAAACTACACCATTGGAAAGTGCAACTCTTAAGCTTCAAAACCCTATCTTGGAGAAGTTGGAGAAATAAAGGGTTTAAAAGTAACAACATGAAAAAGACAGCGCCGAGGGTTCCCGCGAGCCCCTCGCGCCCGTGCGTATGGCACGTTTAAGTGCACGCTCTATTCAATTCGCTAATAATCGTGTACCAAGTCTCTGAAAAAAGAACTAAGAACATATATCGATAGATTTTTTCCTGCTCTTTCCAATTGCGCCATTGTTTTTATTGTGAAACGCGTTATTCCGGACGAAAACACGAGTTGAATATTGAAAGCCATTTTTCTCAAAGTATATCATGTTTTTTTTCAAAATAAACTACACCATTGGAAAGTGCAACTCTTAAGCTTCAAAACCCTATCTTGGAGAAGTTGGAGAAATAAAGGGTTTAAAAGTAACAACATGAAAAAGACAGCGCCGAGGGTCCGCGCGAGCCACTCGCGCCCGTGCGTACGGCACGTTTAAGTGCACGCTCTATTCAATTCGCTAATAATCGTGTACCAAGTCTCTGCAAAAAGAACTAAGGACATATATCGATAGATTTTTTCCTGCTCTTTCCAATTGCGCCATTGTTTTTATTGTGAAACGCGTTCTTCCGGACGAAAACTCGAGTTGAATATTGAAAGCCATTTCTCTCAAAGTATATCATGTTTTTTTTCCAAATAAACTACACCATTGGAAAGTGCAACTCTTAAGCTTCAAAACCCTATCTTGGAGAAGTTGGAGAAATAAAGGGTTTAAAAGTAACAACATGAAAAAGACAGCGCCGAGGGTCCGCGCGAGCCCCTCGCGCCCGTGCGTACGGCACGTTTAAGTGCACGCTCTATTCAATTCGCTAATAATCGTGTACCAAGTCTCTGAAAAAAGAACTAAGGACATATATCGATAGATTTTTTCCTGCTCTTTCCAATTGCGCCACTGTTTTTATTGTGAAACGCGTTCTTCCGGACGAAAACTCGAGTTGAATATTGAAAGCCATTTTTCTCAAAGTATATCATGTTTTTTATTCAAAATAAACTACACCATTGGAAAGTGCAACTCTTAAGCTTCAAAACCCTATCTTGGAGAAGTTGGAGAAATAAAGGGTTTAAAAGTAACAACATGAAAAAGACAGCGCCGAGGGTCCGCACGAGCCACTCGCGCCCGTGCGTACGGCACGTTTAAGTGCACGCTCTATTCAATTCGCTAATAATCGTGTACCAAGTCTCTGAAAAAAGAACTAAGGACATATATCGATAGATTTTTTCCTGCTCTTTCCAATTGCGCCACTGTTTTTATTGTGAAACGCGTTCTTCCGGACGAAAACTCGAGTTTAATATTGAAAGCCATTTTTCTCAAAGTATATCATGTTTTTTTTGAAAATAAACTACACCATTGGAAAGTGCAACTCTTAAGCTTCAAAACCCTATCTTGAAGAAGTTGGAGAAATAAAGGGTTTAAAAGTAACAACATGAAAAAGACAGCGCCGAAGGTCCGCGCGAGCCCCTCGCGCCCGTGCATACGGCACGTTTCAGTGCACGCTCTATTCAATTCGCTAATAATCGTGTACCAAGTCTCTGAAAAAAGAACTAAGGACATATATCGATAGATTTTTTCCTGCTCTTTCCAATTGCGCCATTGTTTTTATTGTGAAACGCGTTCTTCCGGACGAAAACACGAGTTGAATATTGAAAGCCATTTTTCTCAAAGTATATCATGTTTTTTTCAAAATAAACTACACCATTGGAAAGTGCAACTCTTAAGCTTCAAAACCCTATCTTGGAGAAGTTGGAGAAATAAAGGGTTTAAAAGTAACAACATGAAAAAGACAGCGCCGAGGGTCCGCGCGAGCCACTCGCGCCCGTGCGTACGGCACGTTTAAGTGCACGCTCTATTCAATTCGCTAATAATCGTGTACCAAGTCTCTGAAAAAAGAACTAAGGACATATATCGATAGATTTTTTCCTGCTCTTTCCAATTGCGCCATTGTTTTTATTGTGAAACGCGTTCTTCCGGACGAAAACTCGAGTTGAATATTGAAAGCCATTTTTCTCAAAGTATATCATGTTTTTTTTCAAAATAAACTACACCATTGGAAAGTGCAACTCTTAGGCTTCAAAACCCTATCTTGGAGAAGTTGGAGAAATAAAGGGTTTAAAAGTAACAACATGAAAAAGACAGCGCCGAGGGTCCCCGCGTGCCCCTCGCGCCCGTGCGTATGGCACGTTTAAGTGAACGCTCTATTCAATTTGCTAATAATCGTGTACCAAGTCTCTGAAAAAAGAACTAAGGACATATATCGATAGATTTTTTCCTGCTCTTTCCAATTGCGCCACTGTTTTTATTGTGAAACGCGTTCTTCCGGACGAAAACTCGAGTTGAATATTGAAAGCCATTTTTCTCAAAGTATATCATGTTTTTTCAAAATAAACTACACCATTGGAAAGTGCAACTCTTAAGCTTCAAAACCCTATCTTGGAGAAGTTGGAGAAATAAAGGGTTTAAAAGTAACAACATGAAAAAGACAGCGCCGAGGGTCCGCGCGAGCCCCTCGTGCCCGTGCGAATGGCACGCTTAAGTGAACGCTCTATTCAATTTGCTAATAATCGTGTACCAAGTCTCTGAAAAAAGAACTAAGGACATATATCGATAGATTTTTTCCTGCTCTTTCCAATTGCGCCATTGTTTCTATTGTGAAACGTGTTCTTCCGGACGAAAACTCGAGTTGAATATTGAAAGCCATTTTTCTGAAAGTATATCATGTTTTTTTTTTTTCAAAATAAACTACACCATTGGAAAGTGCAACTCTTAAGCTTCAAAACCCTATCTTGGAGAAGTTGGAGAAATAAAGGGTTTAAAAGTAACAACATGAAAAAGACAGCGCCGAGGGTCCACGCGAGCCCCTCGCGCCCGTGCGTACGGCACGTTTAAGTGCACGCTCTATTCAATTCGCTAATAATCGTGTACCAAGTCTCTGAAAAAAGAACTAAGGACATATATCGATAGATTTTTTCCTGCTCTTTCCAATTGCGCCACTGTTTTTATTGTGAAACGCGTTCTTCCGGACGAAAACTGGAGTTGAATATTGAAAGCCATTTTTCTCAAAGTATATCATGTTTTTTTTCAAAATAAACTACACCATTGGAAAGTGCAACTCTTAAGCTTCAAAACCCTATCTTGGAGAAGTTGGAGAAATAAAGGGTTTAAAAGTAACAACATGAAAAAGACAGCGCCGAGGGTCCCCGCGAGCCCCTCGCGCCCGTGCGTATGGCACGTTTAAGTGAACGCTCTATTCAATTTGCTAATAATCGTGTACCAAGTCTCTGAAAAAAGAACTAAGGACATATATCGATAGATTTTTTCCTGCTCTTTCCAATTGCGCCATTGTTTTTATTGTGAAACGCGTTCTTCCGGACGAAAACTCGAGTTGAATATTGAAAGCCATTTTTCTCAAAGTATATCATGTTTTTTTTCAAAATAAACTACACCATTGGAAAGTGCAACTCTTAAGCTTCAAAACCCTATCTTGGAGAAGTTGGAGAAATAAAGGGTTTAAAAGTAACAACATGAAAAAGACAGCGCCGAGGGTCCCCGCGAGCCCTCGCGCCCGTGCGTATGGCACGTTTAAGTGAACGCTCTATTCAATTTGCTAATAATCGTGTACCAAGTCTCTGAAAAAAGAACTAAGGACATATATCGATAGATTTTTTCCTGCTCGTTCCAATTGCGCCACTGTTTTTATTGTGAAACGCGTTCTTCCGGACGAAAACTCGAGTTGAATATTGAAAGCCATTTTTCTCAAAGTATATCATATTTTTTTTCAAAATAAACTACACCATTGGAAAGTGCAATTCTTAAGCTTCAAAACCCTATCTTGGAGAAGTTGGGGAAATAAAGGGTTTAAAAGTAACAACATGAAAAAGACAGCGCCGAGGGTCCGCGCGAGCCCCTCGTGCCCGTGCGAATGGCACGTTTAAGTGAACGCTCTATTCAATTTGCTAATAATCGTGTACCAAGTCTCTGAAAAAAGAACTAAGGACATATATCGATAGATTTTTTCCTGCTCTTTCCAATTGCGCCATTGTTTTTATTGTGAAACGTGTTCTTCCGGACGAAAACTCGAGTTGAAATTGAAAGCCATTTTTCTCAAAGTATATCATGTTTTTTTTCAAAATAAACTACACCATTGGAAAGTGCAACTCTTAAGCTTCAAAACCCTATCTTGGAGAAGTTGGAGAAATAAAGGGTTTAAAAGTAACAACATGAAAAAGACAGCGCCGAGGGTCCGCGCGAGCCCCTCGCGCCCGTGCGTACGGCACGTTTAAGTGCACGCTCTATTCAATTCGCTAATAATCGTGTACCAAGTCTCTGAAAAAAGAACTAAGGACATATATCGATAGATTTTTTCCTGCTCTTTCCAATTGCGCCATTGTTTTTATTGTGAAACGCGTTCTTCCGGACGAAAACTCGAGTTGAATATTGAAAGCCATTTTTCTCAAAGTATATCATGTTTTTTTCAAAATAAACTACACCATTGGAAAGTGCAACTCTTAAGCTTCAAAACCCTATCTTGGAGAAGTTGGAGAAATAAAGGGTTTAAAAGTAACAACATGAAAAAGACAGCGCCGAGGGTCCGCACGAGCCACTCGCGCCCGTGCGTACGGCACGTTTAAGTGCACGCTCTATTCAATTCGCTAATAATCGTGTACCAAGTCTCTGAAAAAGAACTAAGGACATATATCGATAGATTTTTCCTGCTCTTTCCAATTGCGCCACTGTTTTTATTGTGAAACGCGTTCTTCCGGACGAAAACTCGAGTTTAATATTGAAAGCCATTTTTCTCAAAGTATATCATGTTTTTTTGAAAATAAACTACACCATTGGAAAGTGCAACTCTTAAGCTTCAAAACCCTATCTTGAAGAAGTTGGAGAAATAAAGGGTTTAAAAGTAACAACATGAAAAAGACAGCGCCGAGGGTCCGCGCGAGCCCCTCGCGCCCGTGCATACGGCACGTTTCAGTGCACGCTCTATTCAATTCGCTAATAATCGTGTACCAAGTCTCTGAAAAAAGAACTAAGGACATATATCGATAGATTTTTTCCTGCTCTTTCCAATTGCGCCATTGTTTTTATTGTGAAACGCGTTCTTCCGGACGAAAACACGAGTTGAATATTGAAAGCCATTTTTCTCAAAGTATATCATGTTTTTTTTCAAAATAAACTACACCATTGGAAAGTGCAACTCTTAAGCTTCAAAACCCTATCTTGGAGAAGTTGGAGAAATAAAGGGTTTAAAAGTAACAACATGAAAAAGACAGCGCCGAGGGTCCGCGCGAGCCACTCGCGCCCGTGCGTACGGCACGTTTAAGTGCACGCTCTATTCAATTCGCTAATAATCGTGTACCAAGTCTCTGAAAAAAGAACTAAGGACATATATCGATAGATTTTTTCCTGCTCTTTCCAATTGCGCCATTGTTTTTATTGTGAAACGCGTTCTTCCGGACGAAAACTCGAGTTGAATATTGAAAGCCATTTTTCTCAAAGTATATCATGTTTTTTTCAAAATAAACTACACCATTGGAAAGTGCAACTCTTAAGCTTCAAAACCCTATCTTGGAGAAGTTGGAGAAATAAAGGGTTTAAAAGTAACAACATGAAAAAGACAGCGCCGAGGGTCCGCGCGAGCCCCTCGTGCCCGTGCGAATGGCACGTTTAAGTGAACGCTCTATTCAATTTGCTAATAATCGTGTACCAAGTCTCTGAAAAAAGAACTAAGGACATATATCGATAGATTTTTTCCTGCTCTTTCCAATTGCGCCATTGTTTCTATTGTGAAACGTGTTCTTCCGGACGAAAACTCGAGTTGAATATTGAAAGCCATTTTTCTGAAAGTATATCATGTTTTTTTTTTCAAAATAAACTACACCATTGGAAAGTGCAACTCTTAAGCTTCAAAACCCTATCTTGGAGAAGTTGGAGAAATAAAGGGTTTAAAAGTAACAACATGAAAAAGACAGCGCCGAGGGTCCACGCGAGCCCCTCGCGCCCGTGCGTACGGCACGTTTAAGTGCACGCTCTATTCAATTCGCTAATAATCGTGTACCAAGTCTCTGAAAAAAGAACTAAGGACATATATCGATAGATTTTTTCCTGCTCTTTCCAATTGCGCCACTGTTTTTATTGTGAAACGCGTTCTTCCGGACGAAAACTGGAGTTGAATATTGAAAGCCATTTTTCTCAAAGTATATCATGTTTTTTTTCAAAATAAACTACACCATTGGAAAGTGCAACTCTTAAGCTTCAAAACCCTATCTTGGAGAAGTTGGAGAAATAAAGGGTTTAAAAGTAACAACATGAAAAAGACAGCGCCGAGGGTCCCCGCGAGCCCCTCGCGCCCGTGCGTATGGCACGTTTAAGTGAACGCTCTATTCAATTTGCTAATAATCGTCTACCAAGTCTCTGAAAAAGAACTAAGGACATATATCGATAGATTTTTTCCTGCTCTTTCCAATTGCGCCATTGTTTTTATTGTGAAACGCGTTCTTCCGGACGAAAACTCGAGTTGAATATTGAAAGCCATTTTTCTCAAAGTATATCATGTTTTTTTCAAAATAAACTACACCATTGGAAAGTGCAACTCTTAAGCTTCAAAACCCTATCTTGGAGAAGTTGGAGAAATAAAGGGTTTAAAAGTAACAACATGAAAAAGACAGCGCCGAGGGTCCCCGCGAGCCCCTCGCGCCCGTGCGTATGGCACGTTTAAGTGAACGCTCTATTCAATTTGCTAATAATCGTGTACCAAGTCTCTGAAAAAAGAACTAAGGACATATATCGATAGATTTTTTCCTGCTCGTTCCAATTGCGCCACTGTTTTTATTGTGAAACGCGTTCTTCCGGACGAAAACTCGAGTTGAATATTGAAAGCCATTTTTCTCAAAGTATATCATATTTTTTTCAAAATAAACTACACCATTGGAAAGTGCAACTCTTAAGCTTCAAAACCCTATCTTGGAGAAGTTGGGGAAATAAAGGGTTTAAAAGTAACAACATGAAAAAGACAGCGCCGAGGGTCCGCGCGAGCCCCTCGTGCCCGTGCGAATGGCACGTTTAAGTGAACGCTCTATTCAATTTGCTAATAATCGTGTACCAAGTCTCTGAAAAAAGAACTAAGGACATATATCGATAGATTTTTTCCTGCTCTTTCCAATTGCGCCATTGTTTTTATTGTGAAACGGGTTCTTCCGGACGAAAACTCGAGTTGAATATTGAAAGCCATTTTTCTCAAAGTATATCATGTTTTTTTTTCAAAATAAACTACACCATTGGAAAGTGCAACTCTTAAGCTTCAAAACCCTATCTTGGAGAAGTTGGAGAAATAAAGGGTTTAAAAGTAACAACATGAAAAAGACAGCGCCGAGGGTCCGCGCGAGCCCCTCGCGCCCGTGCGTACGGCACGTTTAAGTGCACGCTCTATTCAATTCGCTAATAATCGTGTACCAAGTCTCTGAAAAAAGAACTAAGGACATATATCGATAGATTTTTTCCTGCTCTTTCCAATTGCGCCATTGTTTTTATTGTGAAACGCGTTCTTCCGGACGAAAACTCGAGTTGAATATTGAAAGCCATTTTTCTCAAAGTATATCATGTTTTTTTTCAAAATAAACTACACCATTGGAAAGTGCAACTCTTAAGCTTCAAAACCCTATCTTGGAGAAGTTGGAGAAATAAAGGGTTTAAAAGTAACAACATGAAAAAGACAGCGCCGAGGGTCCCCGCGAGCCCCTCGCGCCCGTGCGTATGGCACGTTTAAGTGAACGCTCTATTCAATTTGCTAATAATCGTGTACCAAGTCTCTGAAAAAGAACAAAGGACATATATCGATTGATTTTTTCCTGCTCGTTCCAATTGCGCCACTGTTTTTATTGTGAAACGCGTTCTTCCGGACGAAAACTCGAGTTGAATATTGAAAGCCATTTTTCTCAAAGTATATCATATTTTTTTTCAAAATAAACTACACCATTGGAAAGTGCAACTCTTAAGCTTCAAAACCCTATCTTGGAGAAGTTGGGGAAATAAAGGGTTTAAAAGTAACAACATGAAAAAGACAGCGCCGGGGGTCCGCGCGAGCCCCTCGCGCCCGTGCCAATGGCACGTTTAAGTGAACGCTCTATTCAATTTGCTAATAATCGTGTACCAAGTCTCTGAAAAAAGAACTAAGGACATATATCGATAGATTTTTTCCTGCTCTTTCCAATTGCGCCATTGTTTTTATTGTGAAACGTGTTCTTCCGGACGAAAACTCGAGTTGAATATTGAAAGCCATTTTTCTCAAAGTATATCATGTTTTTTTTTCAAAATAAACTACAGCATTGGAAAGTGCAACTCTTAAGCTTCAAAACCCTATCTTGGAGAAGTTGGAGAAATAAAGGGTTTAAAAGTAACAACATGAAAAAGACAGCGCCGAGGGTCCGCGCGAGCCCCTCGCGCCCGTGCGTACGGCACGTTTAAGTGCACGCTCTATTCAATTCGCTAATAATCGTGTACCAAGTCTCTGAAAAAAGAACTAAGGACATATATCGATAGATTTTTTCCTGCTCTTTCCAATTGCGCCATTGTTTTTATTGTGAAACGCGTTCTTCCGGACGAAAACTCGAGTTGAATATTGAAAGCCATTTTTCTCAAAGTATATCATGTTTTTTTTGAAAATAAACTACACCATTGGAAAGTGCAACTCTTAAGCTTCAAAACCCTATCTTGGAGAAGTTGGAGAAATAAAGGGTTTAAAAGTAACAACATGAAAAAGACAGCGCCGAGGGTCCCCGCGAGCCCCTCGCGCCCGTGCGTATGGCACGTTTAAGTGAACGCTCTATTCAATTTGCTAATTATCGTGTACCAAGTCTCTGAAAAAAGAACTAAGGACATATATCGATAGATTTTTTCCTGCTCGTTCCAATTGCGCCACTGTTTTTATTGTGAAACGCGTTCTTCCGGACGAAAACTCGAGTTGAATATTGAAAGCCATTTTTCTCAAAGTATATCATATTTTTTTCAAAATAAACTACACCATTGGAAAGTGCAACTCTTAAGCTTCAAAACCCTATCTTGGAGAAGTTGGGGAAATAAAGGGTTTAAAAGTAACAACATGAAAAAGACAGCGCCGAGGGTCCGCGCGAGCCCTCGTGCCCGTGCGAATGGCACGTTTAAGTGAACGCTCTATTCAATTTGCTAATAATCGTGTACCAAGTCTCTGAAAAAAGAACTAAGGACATATATCGATAGATTTTTTCCTGCTCTTTCCAATTGCGCCATTGTTTTTATTGTGAAACGTGTTCTTCCGGACGAAAACTCGAGTTGAATATTGAAAGCCATTTTTCTCAAAGTATATCATGTTTTTTTTCAAAATAAACTACACCATTGGAAAGTGCAACTCTTAAGCTTCAAAACCCTATCTTGGAGAAGTTGGAGAAATAAAGGGTTTAAAAGTAACAACATGAAAAAGACAGCGCCGAGGGTCCGCGCGAGCCCTCGCGCCCGTGCGTACGGCACGTTTAAGTGCACGCTCTATTCAATTCGCTAATAATCGTGTACCAAGTCTCTGAAAAAGAACTAAGGACATATATCGATAGATTTTTTCCTGCTCTTTCCAATTGCGCCATTGTTTTTATTGTGAAACGCGTTCTTCCGGACGAAAACTCGAGTTGAATATTGAAAGCCATTTTTCTCAAAGTATATCATGTTTTTTTCAAAATAAACTACACCATTGGAAAGTGCAACTCTTAAGCTTCAAAACCCTATCTTGGAGAAGTTGGAGAAATAAAGGGTTTAAAAGTAACAACATGAAAAAGACAGCGCCGAGGGTCCCCGCGAGCCCCTCGCGCCCGTGCGTATGGCACGTTTAAGTGAACGCTCTATTCAATTTGCTAATAATCGTGTACCAAGTCTCTGAAAAAAGAACTAAGGACATATATCGATAGATTTTTTCCTGCTCGTTCCAATTGCGCCACTGTTTTTATTGTGAAACGCGTTCTTCCGGACGAAAACTCGAGTTGAATATTGAAAGCCATTTTTCTCAAAGTATATCATATTTTTTTCAAAATAAACTACACCATTGGAAAGTGCAACTCTTAAGCTTCAAAACCCTATCTTGGAGAAGTTGGGGAAATAAAGGGTTTAAAAGTAACAACATGAAAAAGACAGCGCCGAGGGTCCGCGCGAGCCCCTCGTGCCCGTGCGAATGGCACGTTTAAGTGAACGCTCTATTCAATTTGCTAATAATCGTGTACCAAGTCTCTGAAAAAAGAACTAAGGACATATATCGATAGATTTTTTCCTGCTCTTTCCAATTGCGCCATTGTTTTTATTGTGAAACGTGTTCTTCCGGACGAAAACTCGAGTTGAATATTGAAAGCCATTTTTCTCAAAGTATATCATGTTTTTTTCAAAATAAACTACACCATTGGAAAGTGCAACTCTTAAGCTTCAAAACCCTATCTTGGAGAAGTTGGAGAAATAAAGGGTTTAAAAGTAACAACATGAAAAAGACAGCGCCGAGGGTCCGCGCGAGCCCCTCGCGCCCGTGCGTACGGCACGTTTAAGTGCACGCTCTATTCAATTCGCTAATAATCGTGTACCAAGTCTCTGAAAAAAGAACTAAGGACATATATCGATAGATTTTTTCCTGCTCTTTCCAATTGCGCCATTGTTTGTATTGTGAAACGCGTTCTTCCGGACGAAAACTCGAGTTGAATATTGAAAGCCATTTTTCTCAAAGTATATCATGTTTTGTTTCAAAATAAACTACACCATTGGAAAGTGCAACTCTTAAGCTTCAAAACCCTATCTTGGAGAAGTTGGAGAAATAAAGGGTTTAAAAGTAACAACATGAAAAAGACAGCGCCGAGGGTCCGCGCGAGCCCCTCGTGCCCGTACGAATGGCACGTTTAAGTGAACGCTCTATTCAATTTGCTAATAATCGTGTACCAAGTCTCTGAAAAAAGAACTAAGGACATATATCGATAGATTTTTTCCTGCTCTTTCCAATTGCGCCACTGTTTTTATTGTGAAACGCGTTCTTCCGGACGAAAACTTGAGTTGAATATTGAAAGCCATTTTTCTCAAAGTATATCATGTTTTTTTTCAAAATAAACTACACCATTGGAAAGTGCAACTCTTAAGCTTCAAAACCCTATCTTGGAGAAGTTGGGGAAATAAAGGGTTTAAAAGTAACAACATGAAAAAGACAGCGCCGAGGGTCCGCGCGAGCCCCTCGTGCCCGTGCGAATGGCACGTTTAAGTGAACGCTCTATTCAATTTGCTAATAATCGTGTACCAAGTCTCTGAAAAAAGAACTAAGGACATATATCGATAGATTTTTTCCTGCTCTTTCCAATTGCGCCATTGTTTTTATTGTGAAACGCGTTCTTCCGGACGAAAACTCGAGTTGAATATTGAAAGCCATTTTTCTCAAAGTATATCATGTTTTTTTTCAAAATAAACTACACCATTGGAAAGTGCAACTCTTAAGCTTCAAAACCCTATCTTGGAGAAGTTGGAGAAATAAAGGGTTTAAAAGTAACAACATGAAAAAGACAGCGCCGAGGGTCCCCGCGAGCCCCTCGCGCCCGTGCGTATGGCACGTTTAAGTGCACGCTCTATTCAATTCGCTAATAATCGTGTACCAAGTCTCTGAAAAAAGAACTAAGAACATATATCGATAGATTTTTTCCTGCTCTTTCCAATTGCGCCATTGTTTTTATTGTGAAACGCGTTATTCCGGACGAAAACACGAGTTGAATATTGAAAGCCATTTTTCTCAAAGTATATCATGTTTTTTTTCAAAATAAACTACACCATTGGAAAGTGCAACTCTTAAGCTTCAAAACCCTATCTTGGAGAAGTTGGAGAAATAAAGGGTTTAAAAGTAACAACATGAAAAAGACAGCGCCGAGGGTCCGCGCGAGCCACTCGCGCCCGTGCGTACGGCACGTTTAAGTGCACGCTCTATTCAATTCGCTAATAATCGTGTACCAAGTCTCTGCAAAAAGAACTAAGGACATATATCGATAGATTTTTTCCTGCTCTTTCCAATTGCGCCATTGTTTTTATTGTGAAACGCGTTCTTCCGGACGAAAACTCGAGTTGAATATTGAAAGCCATTTTTCTCAAAGTATATCATGTTTTTTTTCAAAATAAACTACACCATTGGAAAGTGCAACTCTTAAGCTTCAAAACCCTATCTTGGAGAAGTTGGAGAAATAAAGGGTTTAAAAGTAACAACATGAAAAAGACAGCGCCGAGGGTCCGCGCGAGCCACTCGCGCCCGTGCGTACGGCACGTTTAAGTGCACGCTCTATTCAATTCGCTAATAATCGTGTACCAAGTCTCTGAAAAAAGAACTAAGGACATATATCGATAGATTTTTTCCTGCTCTTTCCAATTGCGCCACTGTTTTTATTGTGAAGCGTGTTCTTCCGGACGAAAACTCGAGTTGAATATTGAAAGCCATTTTTCTCAAAGTATATCATGTTTTTTTTTCAAAATAAACTACACCATTGGAAAGTGCAACTCTTAAGCTTCAAAACCCTATCTTGAAGAAGTTGGAGAAATAAAGGGTTTAAAAGTAACAACATGAAAAAGACAGCGCCGAGGGTCCGCGCGAGCCCCTCGCGCCCGTGCATACGGCACGTTTAAGTGCACGCTCTATTCAATTCGCTAATAATCGTGTACCAAGTCTCTGAAAAAAGAACTAAGGACATATATCGATAGATTTTTTCCTGCTCTTTCCAATTGCGCCATTGTTTTTATTGTGAAACGCGTTTTTCCGGACGAAAACACGAGTTGAATATTGAAAGCCATTTTTCTCAAAGTATATCATGTTTTTTTTCAAAATAAACTACACCATTGGAAAGTGCAACTCTTAAGCTTCAAAACCCTATCTTGGAGAAGTTGGAGAAATAAAGGGTTTAAAAGTAACAACATGAAAAAGACAGCGCCGAGGGTCCGCACGAGCCACTCGCGCCCGTGCGTACGGCACGTTTAAGTGCACGCTCTATTCAATTGGCTAATAATCGTGTACCAAGTCTCTGAAAAAAGAACTAAGGACATATATCGATAGATTTTTTCCTGCTCTTCCCAATTGCGCCACTGTTTTTATTGTGAAACGCGTTCTTCCGGACGAAAACTCGAGTTGAATATTGAAAGCCATTTTTCTCAAAGTATATCATGTTTTTTTTCAAAATAAACTACACCATTTGAAAGTGCAACTCTTAAGCTTCAAAACCCTATCTTGGAGAAGTTGGAGAAATAAAGGGTTTAAAAGTAACAACATGAAAAAGACAGCGCCGAGGGTCCGTGCGAGCCCCTCGCGCCCGTGCGTACGGCACGTTTAAGTGCACGCTCTATTCAATTCGCTAATAATCGTGTACCAAGTCTCTGAAAAAAGAACTAAGGACATATATCGATAGATTTTTTCCTGCTCTTTCCAATTGCGCCATTGTTTTTATTGTGAAACGCGTTCTTCCGGACGAAAACTCGAGTTGAATATTGAAAGCCATTTTTCTCAAAGTATATCATGTTTTTTTTTCAAAATAAACTACACCATTGGAAAGTGCAACTGTTAAGCTTCAAAACCCTATCTTGGAGAAGTTGGAGAAATAAAGGGTTTAAAAGTAACAACATGAAAAAGACAGCGCCGAGGGTCCCCGCGAGCCCCTCGCGCCCGTGCGTATGGCACGTTTAAGTGCACGCTCTATTCAAATCGCTAATAATCGTGTACCAAGTCTCTGAAAAAAGAACTAAGAACATATATCGATAGATTTTTTCCTGCTCTTTCCAATTGCGCCATTGTTTTTATTGTGAAACGCGTTCTTCCGGACGAAAACACGAGTTGAATATTGAAAGCCATTTTTCTCAAAGTATATCATGTTTTTTTTCAAAATAAACTACACCATTGGAAAGTGCAACTCTTAAGCTTCAAAACCCTATCTTGGAGAAGTTGGAGAAATAAAGGGTTTAAAAGTAACAACATGAAAAAGACAGCGCCGAGGGTCCGCGCGAGCCACTCGCGCCCGTGCGTACGGCACGTTTAAGTGCACGCTCTATTCAATTCGCTAATAATCGTGTACCAAGTCTCTGCAAAAAGAACTAAGGACATATATCGATAGATTTTTTCCTGCTCTTTCCTATTGCGCCATTGTTTTTATTGTGAAACGCGTTCTTCCGGACGAAAACTCGAGTTGAATATTGAAAGCCATTTTTCTCAAAGTATATCATGTTTTTTTTCCAAATAAACTACACCATTGGAAAGTGCAACTCTTAAGCTTCAAAACCCTATCTTGGAGAAGTTGGAGAAATAAAGGGTTTAAAAGTAACAACATGAAAAAGACAGCGCCGAGGGTCCGCACGAGCCACTCGCGCCCGTGCGTACGGCACGTTTAAGTGCACGCTCTATTCAATTTGCTAATAATCGTGTACCAAGTCTCTGAAAAAAGAACTAAGGACATATATCGATAGATTTTTTCCTGCTCTTTCCAATTGCGCCACTGTTTTTATTGTGAAACGCGTTCTCCCGGACGAAAACTCGAGTTGAATATTGAAAGCCATTTTTCTCAAAGTATATCATGTTTTTTTTCAAAATAAACTACACCATTGGAAAGTGCAACTCTTAAGCTTCAAACCCTATCTTGGAGAAGTTGGAGAAATAAAGGGTTTAAAAGTAACAACATGAAAAAGACAGCGCCGAGGGTCCCCGCGAGCCCCTCGCGCCCGTGCGTATGGCACGTTTAAGTGAACGCTCTATTCAATTTGCTAATAATCGTGTACCAAGTCTCTGAAAAAAGAACTAAGGACATATATCGATAGATTTTTTCCTGCTCTTTCCAATTGCGCCACTGTTTTTATTGTGAAACGCGTTCTTCCGGACGAAAACTTGAGTTGAATATTGAAAGCCATTTTTCTCAAAGTATATCATGTTTTTTTTCAAAATAAACTACACCATTGGAAAGTGCAACTCTTAAGCTTCAAAACCCTATCTTGGAGAAGTTGGGGAAATAAAGGGTTTAAAAGTAACAACATGAAAAAGACGGGGCCGAGGGCCCGCGCGAGACCCTCGTGCCCGTGCGAATGGCACGTTTAAGTGAACGCTCTATTCAATTTGCTAATAATCGTGTACCAAGTCTCTGAAAAAAGAACTAAGGACATATATCGATAGATTTTTTCCTGCTCTTTCCAATTGCGCCATTGTTTTTATTGTGAAACGCGTTCTTCGGGACGAAAACTCGAGTTGAATATTGAAAGCCATTTTTCTCAAAGTATATCATGTTTTTTTTCAAAATAAACTACACCATTGGAAAGTGCAACTCTTAAGCTTCAAAACCCTATCTTGGAGAAGTTGGAGAAATAAAGGGTTTAAAAGTAACAACATGAAAAAGACAGCGCCGAGGGTCCCCGCGAGCCCCTCGCGCCCGTGCGTATGGCACGTTTAAGTGAACGCTCTATTCAATTTGCTAATAATCGTGTACCAAGTCTCTGAAAAAAGAACTAAGGACATATATCGATAGATTTTTTTCTGCTCGTTCCAATTGCGCCACTGTTTTTATTGTGAAACGCGTTCTTCCGGACGAAAACTCGAGTTGAATATTGAAAGCCATTTTTCTCAAAGTATATCATATTTTTTTCAAAATAAACTACACCATTGGAAAGTGCAACTCTTAAGCTTCAAAACCCTATCTTGGAGAAGTTGGGGAAATAAAGGGTTTAAAAGTAACAACATGAAAAAGACAGCGCCGAGGGTCCGCGCGAGCCCTCGTGCCCGTGCGAATGGCACGTTTAAGTGAACGCTCTATTCAATTTGCTAATAATCGTGTACCAAGTCTCTGAAAAAGAACTAAGGACATATATCGATAGATTTTTTCCTGCTCTTTCCAATTGCGCCATTGTTTTTATTGTGAAACGTGTTCTTCCGGACGAAAACTCGAGTTGAATATTGAAAGCCATTTTTCTCAAAGTATATCATGTTTTTTTTCAAAATAAACTACACCATTGGAAAGTGCAACTCTTAAGCTTCAAAACCCTATCTTGGAGAAGTTGGAGAAATAAAGGGTTTAAAAGTAACAACATGAAAAAGACAGCGCCGAGGGTCCGCGCGAGCCCCTCGCGCCCGTGCGTACGGCACGTTTAAGTGCACGCTCTATTCAATTCGCTAATAATCGTGTACCAAGTCTCTGAAAAAAGAACTAAGGACATATATCGATAGATTTTTTCCTGCTCTTTCCAATTGCGCCACTGTTTTTATTGTGAAACGTGTTCTTCCGGACGAAAACTCGAGTTGAATATTGAAAGCCATTTTTCTCAAAGTATATCATGTTTTTTTCAAAATAAACTACACCATTGGAAAGTGCAACTCTTAAGCTTCAAAACCCTATCTTGGAGAAGTTGGAGAAATAAAGGGTTTAAAAGTAACAACATGAAAAAGACAGCGCCGAGGGTCCGCACGAGCCACTCGCGCCCGTGCGTACGGCACGTTTAAGTGCACGCTCTATTCAATTCGCTAATAATCGTGTACCAAGTCTCTGAAAAAAGAACTAAGGACATATATCGATAGATTTTTTCCTGCTCTTTCCAATTGCGCCATTGTTTTTATTGTGAAACGCGTTCTTCCGGACGAAAACTCGAGTTGAATATTGAAAGCCATTTTTCTCAAAGTATATCATGTTTTTTTCAAAATAAACTACACCATTGGAAAGTGCAACTCTTAAGCTTCAAAACCCTATCTTGGAGAAGTTGGAGAAATAAAGGGTTTAAAAGTAACAACATGAAAAAGACAGCGCCGAGGGTCCCCGCGAGCCCCTCGCGCCCGTGCGTATGGCACGTTTAAGTGCACGCTCTATTCAATTCGCTAATAATCGTGTACCAAGTCTCTGAAAAAAGAACTAAGAACATATATCGATAGATTTTTTCCTGCTCTTTCCAATTGCGCCATTGTTTTTATTGTGAAACGCGTTCTTCCGGACGAAAACACGAGTTGAATATTGAAAGCCATTTTTCTCAAAGTATATCATGTTTTTTTTCAAAATAAACTACACCATTGGAAAGTGCAACTCTTAAGCTTCAAAACCCTATCTTGGAGAAGTTGGAGAAATAAAGGGTTTAAAAGTAACAACATGAAAAAGACAGCGCCGAGGGTCCGCGCGAGCCACTCGCGCCCGTGCGTACGGCACGTTTAAGTGCACGCTCTATTCAATTCGCTAATAATCGTGTACCAAGTCTCTGAAAAAAGAACTAAGGACATATATCGATAGATTTTTTCCTGCTCTTTCCAATTGCGCCATTGTTTTTATTGTGAAACGCGTTCTTCCGGACGAAAACTCGAGTTGAATATTGAAAGCCATTTTTCTCAAAGTATATCATGTTTTTTTTCAAAATAAACTACACCATTGGAAAGTGCAACTCTTAGGCTTCAAAACCCTATCTTGGAGAAGTTGGAGAAATAAAGGGTTTAAAAGTAACAACATGAAAAAGACAGCGCCGAGGGTCCCCGCGTGCCCCTCGCGCCCGTGCGTATGGCACGTTTAAGTGAACGCTCTATTCAATTCGCTAATAATCGTGTACCAAGTCTCTGAAAAAAGAACTAAGGACATATATCGATAGATTTTTTCCTGCTCTTTCCAATTGCGCCACTGTTTTTATTGTGAAACGCGTTCTTCCGGACGAAAACTGGAGTTGAATATTGAAAGCCATTTTTCTCAAAGTATATCATGTTTTTTTTCAAAATAAACTACACCATTGGAAAGTGCAACTCTTAAGCTTCAAAACCCTATCTTGGAGAAGTTGGAGAAATAAAGGGTTTAAAAGTAACAACATGAAAAAGACAGCGCCGAGGGTCCCCGCGAGCCCCTCGCGCCCGTGCGTATGGCACGTTTAAGTGAACGCTCTATTCAATTTGCTAATAATCGTGTACCAAGTCTCTGAAAAAGAACTAAGGACATATATCGATAGATTTTTTCCTGCTCTTTCCAATTGCGCCATTGTTTTTATTGTGAAACGCGTTCTTCCGGACGAAAACTCGAGTTGAATATTGAAAGCCATTTTTCTCAAAGTATATCATGTTTTTTTCAAAATAAACTACACCATTGGAAAGTGCAACTCTTAAGCTTCAAAACCCTATCTTGGAGAAGTTGGAGAAATAAAGGGTTTAAAAGTAACAACATGAAAAAGACAGCGCCGAGGGTCCCCGCGAGCCCCGCGCCCGTGCGTATGGCACGTTTAAGTGAACGCTCTATTCAATTTGCTAATAATCGTGTACCAAGTCTCTGAAAAAAAACTAAGGACATATATCGATAGATTTTTTCCTGCTCTTTCCAATTGCGCCATTGTTTTTATTGTGAAACGTGTTCTTCCGGACGAAAACTCGAGTTGAATATTGAAAGCCATTTTTCTCAAAGTATATCATGTTTTTTTTTCAAAATAAACTACACCATTGGAAAGTGCAACTCTTAAGCTTCAAAACCCTATCTTGGAGAAGTTGGAGAAATAAAGGGTTTAAAAGTAACAACATGAAAAAGACAGCGCCGAGGGTCCGCGCGAGCCACTCGCGCCCGTGCGTACGGCACGTTTAAGTGCACGCTCTATTCAATTCGCTAATAATCGTGTACCAAGTCTCTGAAAAAAGAACTAAGGACATATATCGATAGATTTTTTCCTGCTCTTTCCAATTGCGCCATTGTTTTTATTGTGAAACGCGTTCTTCCGGACGAAAACTCGAGTTGAATATTGAAAGCCATTTTTCTCAAAGTATATCATGTTTTTTTTTCAAAATAAACTACACCATTGGAAAGTGCAACTCTTAAGCTTCAAAACCCTATCTTGGAGAAGTTGGAGAAATAAAGGGTTTAAAAGTAACAACATGAAAAAGACAGCGCCGAGGGTCCCCGCGAGCCCTCGCGCCCGTGCGTATGGCACGTTTAAGTGAACGCTCTATTCAATTTGCTAATAATCGTGTACCAAGTCTCTGAAAAAGAACTAAGGACATATATCGATAGATTTTTTCCTGCTCTTTCCAATTGCGCCATTGTTTTTATTGTGAAACGCGTTCTTCCGGACGAAAACTCGAGTTGAATATTGAAAGCCATTTTTCTCAAAGTATATCATGTTTTTTTTTCAAAATAAACTACACCATTGGAAAGTGCAACTCTTAAGCTTCAAAACCCTATCTTGGAGAAGTTGGAGAAATAAAGGGTTTAAAAGTAACAACATGAAAAAGACAGCGCCGAGGGTCCCCGCGAGCCCCTCGCGCCCGTGCGTATGGCACGTTTAAGTGAACGCTCTATTCAATTTGCTAATAATCGTGTACCAAGTCTCTGAAAAAGAACTAAGGACATATATCGATAGATTTTTTCCTGCTCGTTCCAATTGCGCCACTGTTTTTATTGTGAAACGCGTTCTTCCGGACGAAAACTCGAGTTGAATATTGAAAGCCATTTTTCTCAAAGTATATCATATTTTTTTCAAAATAAACTACACCATTGGAAAGTGCAACTCTTAAGCTTCAAAACCCTATCTTGGAGAAGTTGGGGAAATAAAGGGTTTAAAAGTAACAACATGAAAAAGACAGCGCCGAGGGTCCGCGCGAGCCCTCGTGCCCGTGCGAATGGCACGTTTAAGTGAACGCTCTATTCAATTTGCTAATAATCGTGTACCAAGTCTCTGAAAAAAGAACTAAGGACATATATCGATAGATTTTTTCCTGCTCTTTCCAATTGCGCCATTGTTTTTATTGTGAAACGTGTTCTTCCGGACGAAAACTCGAGTTGAATATTGAAAGCCATTTTTCTCAAAGTATATCATGTTTTTTTCAAAATAAACTACACCATTGGAAAGTGCAACTCTTAAGCTTCAAAACCCTATCTTGGAGAAGTTGGAGAAATAAAGGGTTTAAAAGTAACAACATGAAAAAGACAGCGCCGAGGGTCCGCGCGAGCCCCTCGCGCCCGTGCGTACGGCACGTTTAAGTGCACGCTCTATTCAATTCGCTAATAATCGTGTACCAAGTCTCTGAAAAAGAACTAAGGACATATATCGATAGATTTTTTCCTGCTCTTTCCAATTGCGCCATTGTTTTTATTGTGAAACGCGTTCTTCCGGACGAAAACTCGAGTTGAATATTGAAAGCCATTTTTCTCAAAGTATATCATGTTTTTTCAAAATAAACTACACCATTGGAAAGTGCAACTCTTAAGCTTCAAAACCCTATCTTGGAGAAGTTGGAGAAATAAAGGGTTTAAAAGTAACAACATGAAAAAGACAGCGCCGAGGGTCCCCGCGAGCCCTCGCGCCCGTGCGTATGGCACGTTTAAGTGAACGCTCTATTCAATTTGCTAATAATCATGTACCAAGTCTCTGAAAAAAGAACTAAGGACATATATCGATAGATTTTTTCCTGCTCGTTCCAATTGCGCCACTGTTTTTATTGTGAAACGCGTTCTTCCGGACGAAAACTCGAGTTGAATATTGAAAGCCATTTTTCTCAAAGTATATCATATTTTTTTCAAAATAAACTACACCATTGGAAAGTGCAACTCTTAAGCTTCAAAACCCTATCTTGGAGAAGTTGGGGAAATAAAGGGTTTAAAAGTAACAACATGAAAAAGACAGCGCCGAGGGTCCGCGCGAGCCCTCGTGCCCGTGCGAATGGCACGTTTAAGTGAACGCTCTATTCAATTTGCTAATAATCGTGTACCAAGTCTCTGAAAAAAGAACTAAGGACATATATCGATAGATTTTTTCCTGCTCTTTCCAATTGCGCCATTGTTTTTATTGTGAAACGTGTTCTTCCGGACGAAAACTCGAGTTGAATATTGAAAGCCATTTTTCTCAAAGTATATCATGTTTTTTTTCAAAATAAACTACACCATTGGAAAGTGCAACTCTTAAGCTTCAAAACCCTATCTTGGAGAAGTTGGAGAAATAAAGGGTTTAAAAGTAACAACATGAAAAAGACAGCGCCGAGGGTCCGCGCGAGCCCTCGCGCCCGTGCGTACGGCACGTTTAAGTGCACGCTCTATTCAATTCGCTAATAATCGTGTACCAAGTCTCTGAAAAAGAACTAAGGACATATATCGATAGATTTTTTCCTGCTCTTTCCAATTGCGCCATTGTTTTTATTGTGAAACGCGTTCTTCCGGACGAAAACTCGAGTTGAATATTGAAAGCCATTTTTCTCAAAGTATATCATGTTTTTTTCAAAATAAACTACACCATTGGAAAGTGCAACTCTTAAGCTTCAAAACCCTATCTTGGAGAAGTTGGAGAAATAAAGGGTTTAAAAGTAACAACATGAAAAAGACAGCGCCGAGGGTCCCCGCGAGCCCCTCGCGCCCGTGCGTATGGCACGTTTAAGTGAACGCTCTATTCAATTTGCTAATAATCGTGTACCAAGTCTCTGAAAAAAGAACTAAGGACATATATCGATAGATTTTTTCCTGCTCGTTCCAATTGCGCCACTGTTTTTATTGTGAAACGCGTTCTTCCGGACGAAAACTCGAGTTGAATATTGAAAGCCATTTTTCTCAAAGTATATCATGTTTTTTTTTCAAAATAAACTACACCATTGGAAAGTGCAACTCTTAAGCTTCAAAACCCTATCTTGGAGAAGTTGGAGAAATAAAGGGTTTAAAAGTAACAACATGAAAAAGACAGCGCCGAGGGTCCGCGCGAGCCACTCGCGCCCGTGCGTACGGCACGTTTAAGTGCACGCTCTATTCAATTCGCTAATAATCGTGTACCAAGTCTCTGCAAAAAGAACTAAGGACATATATCGATAGATTTTTTCCTGCTCTTTCCAATTGCGCCATTGTTTTTATTGTGAAACGCGTTCTTCCGGACGAAAACTCGAGTTGAATATTGAAAGCCATTTCTCTCAAAGTATATCATGTTTTTTTCCAAATAAACTACACCATTGGAAAGTGCAACTCTTAAGCTTCAAAACCCTATCTTGGAGAAGTTGGAGAAATAAAGGGTTTAAAAGTAACAACATGAAAAAGACAGCGCCGAGGGTCCGCGCGAGCCCTCGCGCCCGTGCGTACGGCACGTTTAAGTGCACGCTCTATTCAATTCGCTAATAATCGTGTACCAAGTCTCTGAAAAAGAACTAAGGACATATATCGATAGATTTTTTCCTGCTCTTTCCAATTGCGCCACTGTTTTTATTGTGAAACGCGTTCTTCCGGACGAAAACTCGAGTTGAATATTGAAAGCCATTTTTCTCAAAGTATATCATGTTTTTTATTCAAAATAAACTACACCATTGGAAAGTGCAACTCTTAAGCTTCAAAACCCTATCTTGGAGAAGTTGGAGAAATAAAGGGTTTAAAAGTAACAACATGAAAAAGACAGCGCCGAGGGTCCGCACGAGCCACTCGCGCCCGTGCGTACGGCACGTTTAAGTGCACGCTCTATTCAATTCGCTAATAATCGTGTACCAAGTCTCTGAAAAAAGAACTAAGGACATATATCGATAGATTTTTTCCTGCTCTTTCCAATTGCGCCACTGTTTTTATTGTGAAACGCGTTCTTCCGGACGAAAACTCGAGTTTAATATTGAAAGCCATTTTTCTCAAAGTATATCATGTTTTTTTGAAAATAAACTACACCATTGGAAAGTGCAACTCTTAAGCTTCAAAACCCTATCTTGAAGAAGTTGGAGAAATAAAGGGTTTAAAAGTAACAACATGAAAAAGACAGCGCCGAGGGTCCGCGCGAGCCCCTCGCGCCCGTGCATACGGCACGTTTCAGTGCACGCTCTATTCAATTCGCTAATAATCGTGTACCAAGTCTCTGAAAAAGAACTAAGGACATATATCGATAGATTTTTTCCTGCTCTTTCCAATTGCGCCATTGTTTTTATTGTGAAACGCGTTCTTCCGGACGAAAACACGAGTTGAATATTGAAAGCCATTTTTCTCAAAGTATATCATGTTTTTTTTCAAAATAAACTACACCATTGGAAAGTGCAACTCTTAAGCTTCAAAACCCTATCTTGGAGAAGTTGGAGAAATAAAGGGTTTAAAAGTAACAACATGAAAAAGACAGCGCCGAGGGTCCGCGCGAGCCACTCGCGCCCGTGCGTACGGCACGTTTAAGTGCACGCTCTATTCAATTCGCTAATAATCGTGTACCAAGTCTCTGAAAAAAGAACTAAGGACATATATCGATAGATTTTTTCCTGCTCTTTCCAATTGCGCCATTGTTTTTATTGTGAAACGCGTTCTTCCGGACGAAAACTCGAGTTGAATATTGAAAGCCATTTTTCTCAAAGTATATCATGTTTTTTTTTCAAAATAAACTACACCATTGGAAAGTGCAACTCTTAGGCTTCAAAACCCTATCTTGGAGAAGTTGGAGAAATAAAGGGTTTAAAAGTAACAACATGAAAAAGACAGCGCCGAGGGTCCCCGCGTGCCCCTCGAGCCCGTGCGTATGGCACGTTTAAGTGAACGCTCTATTCAATTCGCTAATAATCGTGTACCAAGTCTCTGAAAAAAGAACTAAGGACATATATCGATAGATTTTTTCCTGCTCTTTCCAATTGCGCCACTGTTTTTATTGTGAAACGCGTTCTTCCGGACGAAAACTGGAGTTGAATATTGAAAGCCATTTTTCTCAAAGTATATCATGTTTTTTTTTCAAAATAAACTACACCATTGGAAAGTGCAACTCTTAAGCTTCAAAACCCTATCTTGGAGAAGTTGGAGAAATAAAGGGTTTAAAAGTAACAACATGAAAAAGACAGCGCCGAGGGTCCCCGCGAGCCCCTCGCGCCCGTGCGTATGGCACGTTTAAGTGAACGCTCTATTCAATTTGCTAATAATCGTGTACCAAGTCTCTGAAAAAAGAACTAAGGACATATATCGATAGATTTTTTCCTGCTCTTTCCAATTGCGCCATTGTTTTTATTGTGAAACGCGTTCTTCCGGACGAAAACTCGAGTTGAATATTGAAAGCCATTTTTCTCAAAGTATATCATGTTTTTTTTCAAAATAAACTACACCATTGGAAAGTGCAACTCTTAAGCTTCAAAACCCTATCTTGGAGAAGTTGGAGAAATAAAGGGTTTAAAAGTAACAACATGAAAAAGACAGCGCCGAGGGTCCCCGCGAGCCCCTCGCGCCCGTGCGTATGGCACGTTTAAGTGAACGCTCTATTCAATTTGCTAATAATCGTGTACCAAGTCTCTGAAAAAAGAACTAAGGACATATATCGATAGATTTTTTCCTGCTCTTTCCAATTGCGCCATTGTTTTTATTGTGAAACGTGTTCTTCCGGACGAAAACTCGAGTTGAATATTGAAAGCCATTTTTCTCAAAGTATATCATGTTTTTTTTTCAAAATAAACTACACCATTGGAAAGTGCAACTCTTAAGCTTCAAAACCCTATCTTGGAGAAGTTGGAGAAATAAAGGGTTTAAAAGTAACAACATGAAAAAGACAGCGCCGAGGGTCCGCGCGAGCCCTCGCGCCCGTGCGTACGGCACGTTTAAGTGCACGCTCTATTCAATTCGCTAATAATCGTGTACCAAGTCTCTGAAAAAGAACTAAGGACATATATCGATAGATTTTTTCCTGCTCTTTCCAATTGCGCCATTGTTTTTATTGTGAAACGCGTTCTTCCGGACGAAAACTCGAGTTGAATATTGAAAGCCATTTTTCTCAAAGTATATCATGTTTTTTATTCAAAATAAACTACACCATTGGAAAGTGCAACTCTTAAGCTTCAAAACCCTATCTTGGAGAAGTTGGAGAAATAAAGGGTTTAAAAGTAACAACATGAAAAAGACAGCGCCGAGGGTCCGCACGAGCCACTCGCGCCCGTGCGTACGGCACGTTTAAGTGCACGCTCTATTCAATTCGCTAATAATCGTGTACCAAGTCTCTGAAAAAAGAACTAAGGACATATATCGATAGATTTTTTCCTGCTCTTTCCAATTGCGCCACTGTTTTTATTGTGAAACGCGTTCTTCCGGACGAAAACTCGAGTTTAATATTGAAAGCCATTTTTCTCAAAGTATATCATGTTTCTTATGAAAATAAACTACACCATTGGAAAGTGCAACTCTTAAGCTTCAAAACCCTATCTTGAAGAAGTTGGAGAAATAAAGGGTTTAAAAGTAACAACATGAAAAAGACAGCGCCGAGGGTCCGCGCGAGCCCCTCGCGCCCGTGCATACGGCACGTTTCAGTGCACGCTCTATTCAATTCGCTAATAATCGTGTACCAAGTCTCTGAAAAAGAACTAAGGACATATATCGATAGATTTTTTCCTGCTCTTTCCAATTGCGCCATTGTTTTTATTGTGAAACGCGTTCTTCCGGACGAAAACACGAGTTGAATATTGAAAGCCATTTTTCTCAAAGTATATCATGTTTTTTTTCAAAATAAACTACGCCATTGGAAAGTGCAACTCTTAAGCTTCAAAACCCTATCTTGGAGAAGTTGGAGAAATAAAGGGTTTAAAAGTAACAACATGAAAAAGACAGCGCCGAGGGTCCGCGCGAGCCACTCGCGCCCGTGCGTACGGCACGTTTAAGTGCACGCTCTATTCAATTCGCTAATAATCGTGTACCAAGTCTCTGAAAAAAGAACTAAGGACATATATCGATAGATTTTTTCCTGCTCTTTCCAATTGCGCCATTGTTTTTATTGTGAAACGCGTTCTTCCGGACGAAAACTCGAGTTGAATATTGAAAGCCATTTTTCTCAAAGTATATCATGTTTTTTTTTCAAAATAAACTACACCATTGGAAAGTGCAACTCTTAGGCTTCAAAACCCTATCTTGGAGAAGTTGGAGAAATAAAGGGTTTAAAAGTAACAACATGAAAAAGACAGCGCCGAGGGTCCCCGCGTGCCCCTCGCGCCCGTGCGTATGGCACGTTTAAGTGAACGCTCTATTCAATTCGCTAATAATCGTGTACCAAGTCTCTGAAAAAGAACTAAGGACATATATCGATAGATTTTTTCCTGCTCTTTCCAATTGCGCCACTGTTTTTATTGTGAAACGCGTTCTTCCGGACGAAAACTGGAGTTGAATATTGAAAGCCATTTTTCTCAAAGTATATCATGTTTTTTTTCAAAATAAACTACACCATTGGAAAGTGCAACTCTTAAGCTTCAAAACCCTATCTTGGAGAAGTTGGAGAAATAAAGGGTTTAAAAGTAACAACATGAAAAAGACAGCGCCGAGGGTCCCCGCGAGCCCTCGCGCCCGTGCGTATGGCACGTTTAAGTGAACGCTCTATTCAATTTGCTAATAATCGTGTACCAAGTCTCTGAAAAAAGAACTAAGGACATATATCGATAGATTTTTTCCTGCTCTTTCCAATTGCGCCATTGTTTTTATTGTGAAACGCGTTCTTCCGGACGAAAACTCGAGTTGAATATTGAAAGCCATTTTTCTCAAAGTATATCATGTTTTTTTTCAAAATAAACTACACCATTGGAAAGTGCAACTCTTAAGCTTCAAAACCCTATCTTGGAGAAGTTGGAGAAATAAAGGGTTTAAAAGTAACAACATGAAAAAGACAGCGCCGAGGGTCCCCGCGAGCCCCTCGCGCCCGTGCGTATGGCACGTTTAAGTGAACGCTCTATTCAATTTGCTAATAATCGTGTACCAAGTCTCTGAAAAAAGAACTAAGGACATATATCGATAGATTTTTTCCTGCTCTTTCCAATTGCGCCATTGTTTTTATTGTGAAACGTGTTCTTCCGGACGAAAACTCGAGTTGAATATTGAAAGCCATTTTTCTCAAAGTATATCATGTTTTTTTTTCAAAATAAACTACACCATTGGAAAGTGCAACTCTTAAGCTTCAAAACCCTATCTTGGAGAAGTTGGAGAAATAAAGGGTTTAAAAGTAACAACATGAAAAAGACAGCGCCGAGGGGCCGCGCGAGCCCCTCGCGCCCGTGCGTACGGCACGTTTAAGTGCACGCTCTATTCAATTCGCTAATAATCGTGTACCAAGTCTCTGAAAAAAGAACTAAGGACATATATCGATAGATTTTTTCCTGCTCTTTCCAATTGCGCCATTGTTTTTATTGTGAAACGCGTTCTTCCGGACGAAAACTCGAGTTGAATATTGAAAGCCATTTTTCTCAAAGTATATCATGTTTTTTTCAAAATAAACTACACCATTGGAAAGTGCAACTCTTAAGCTTCAAAACCCTATCTTGGAGAAGTTGGAGAAATAAAGGGTTTAAAAGTAACAACATGAAAAAGACAGCGCCGAGGGTCCCCGCGAGCCCCTCGCGCCCGTGCGTATGGCACGTTTAAGTGAACGCTCTATTCAATTTGCTAATAATCGTGTACCAAGTCTCTGAAAAAAGAACTAAGGACATATATCGATAGATTTTTTCCTGCTCGTTCCAATTGCGCCACTGTTTTTATTGTGAAACGCGTTCTTCCGGACGAAAACTCGAGTTGAATATTGAAAGCCATTTTTCTCAAAGTATATCATATTTTTTTTCAAAATAAACTACACCATTGGAAAGTGCAACTCTTAAGCTTCAAAACCCTATCTTGGAGAAGTTGGGGAAATAAAGGGTTTAAAAGTAACAACATGAAAAAGACAGCGCCGAGGGTCCGCGCGAGCCCCTCGTGCCCGTGCGAATGGCACGTTTAAGTGAACGCTCTATTCAATTTGCTAATAATCGTGTACCAAGTCTCTGAAAAAAGAACTAAGGACATATATCGATAGATTTTTTCCTGCTCTTTCCAATTGCGCCATTGTTTTTATTGTGAAACGTGTTCTTCCGGACGAAAACTCGAGTTGAATATTGAAAGCCATTTTTCTCAAAGTATATCATGTTTTTTTTCAAAATAAACTACACCATTGGAAAGTGCAACTCTTAAGCTTCAAAACCCTATCTTGGAGAAGTTGGAGAAATAAAGGGTTTAAAAGTAACAACATGAAAAAGACAGCGCCGAGGGTCCGCGCGAGCCCCTCGCGCCCGTGCGTACGGCACGTTTAAGTGCACGCTCTATTCAATTCGCTAATAATCGTGTACCAAGTCTCTGAAAAAGAACTAAGGACATATATCGATAGATTTTTTCCTGCTCTTTCCAATTGCGCCATTGTTTTTATTGTGAAACGCGTTCTTCCGGACGAAAACTCGAGTTGAATATTGAAAGCCATTTTTCTCAAAGTATATCATGTTTTTTTCAAAATAAACTACACCATTGGAAAGTGCAACTCTTAAGCTTCAAAACCCTATCTTGGAGAAGTTGGAGAAATAAAGGGTTTAAAAGTAACAACATGAAAAAGACAGCGCCGAGGGTCCCCGCGAGCCCCTCGCGCCCGTGCGTATGGCACGTTTAAGTGAACGCTCTATTCAATTTGCTAATAATCGTGTACCAAGTCTCTGAAAAAAGAACTAAGGACATATATCGATAGATTTTTTCCTGCTCGTTCCAATTGCGCCACTGTTTTTATTGTGAAACGCGTTCTTCCGGACGAAAACTCGAGTTGAATATTGAAAGCCATTTTTCTCAAAGTATATCATATTTTTTTCAAAATAAACTACACCATTGGAAAGTGCAACTCTTAAGCTTCAAAACCCTATCTTGGAGAAGTTGGGGAAATAAAGGGTTTAAAAGTAACAACATGAAAAAGACAGCGCCGAGGGTCCGCGCGAGCCCTCGAGCCCGTGCGAATGTCACGTTTAAGTGAACGCTCTATTCAATTTGCTAATAATCGTGTACCAAGTCTCTGAAAAAAGAACTAAGGACATATATCGATAGATTTTTTCCTGCTCTTTCCAATTGCGCCATTGTTTTTATTGTGAAACGTGTTCTTCCGGACGAAAACTCGAGTTGAATATTGAAAGCCATTTTTCTCAAAGTATATCATGTTTTTTTTCAAAATAAACTACACCATTGGAAAGTGCAACTCTTAAGCTTCAAAACCCTATCTTGGAGAAGTTGGAGAAATAAAGGGTTTAAAAGTAACAACATGAAAAAGACAGCGCCGAGGGTCCGCGCGAGCCCCTCGCGCCCGTGCGTACGGCACGTTTAAGTGCACGCTCTATTCAATTCGCTAATAATCGTGTACCAAGTCTCTTGAAAAAGAACTAAGGACATATATCGATAGATTTTTTCCTGCTCTTTCCAATTGCGCCATTGTTTTTATTGTGAAACGCGTTCTTCCGGACGAAAACTCGAGTTGAATATTGAAAGCCATTTTTCTCAAAGTATATCATGTTTTTTTTCAAAATAAACTACACCATTGGAAAGTGCAACTCTTAAGCTTCAAAACCCTATCTTGGAGAAGTTGGAGAAATAAAGGGTTTAAAAGTAACAACATGAAAAAGACAGCGCCGAGGGTCCCCGCGAGCCCCTCGCGCCCGTGCGTATGGCACGTTTAAGTGAACGCTCTATTCAATTTGCTAATAATCGTGTACCAAGTCTCTGAAAAAAGAACTAAGGACATATATCGATAGATTTTTTCCTGCTCGTTCCAATTGCGCCACTGTTTTTATTGTGAAACGCGTTCTTCCGGACGAAAACTCGAGTTGAATATTGAAAGCCATTTTTCTCAAAGTATATCATATTTTTTTCAAAATAAACTACACCATTGGAAAGTGCAACTCTTAAGCTTCAAAACCCTATCTTGGAGAAGTTGGGGAAATAAAGGGTTTAAAAGTAACAACATGAAAAAGACAGCGCCGAGGGTCCGCGCGAGCCCCTCGTGCCCGTGCGAATGGCACGTTTAAGTGAACGCTCTATTCAATTTGCTAATAATCGTGTACCAAGTCTCTGAAAAAGAACTAAGGACATATATCGATAGATTTTTTCCTGCTCTTTCCAATTGCGCCATTGTTTTTATTGTGAAACGCGTTCTTCCGGACGAAAACTCGAGTTGAATATTGAAAGCCATTTTTCTCAAAGTATATCATGTTTTTTTCAAAATAAACTACACCATTGGAAAGTGCAACTCTTAAGCTTCAAAACCCTATCTTGGAGAAGTTGGAGAAATAAAGGGTTTAAAAGTAACAACATGAAAAAGACAGCGCCGAGGGTCCCCGCGAGCCCCTCGCGCCCGTGCGTATGGCACGTTTAAGTGAACGCTCTATTCAATTTGCTAATAATCGTGTACCAAGTCTCTGAAAAAAGAACTAAGGACATATATCGATAGATTTTTTCCTGCTCGTTCCAATTGCGCCACTGTTTTTATTGTGAAACGCGTTCTTCCGGACGAAAACTCGAGTTGAATATTGAAAGCCATTTTTCTCAAAGTATATCATATTTTTTTCAAAATAAACTACACCATTGGAAAGTGCAACTCTTAAGCTTCAAAACCCTATCTTGGAGAAGTTGGGGAAATAAAGGGTTTAAAAGTAACAACATGAAAAAGACAGCGCCGAGGGTCCGCGCGAGCCCTCGTGCCCGTGCGAATGGCACGTTTAAGTGAACGCTCTATTCAATTTGCTAATAATCGTGTACCAAGTCTCTGGAAAAAGAACTAAGGACATATATCGATAGATTTTTTCCTGCTCTTTCCAATTGCGCCATTGTTTTTATTGTGAAACGTGTTCTTCCGGACGAAAACTCGAGTTGAATATTGAAAGCCATTTTTCTCAAAGTATATCATGTTTTTTTTTCAAAATAAACTACACCATTGGAAAGTGCAACTCTTAAGCTTCAAAACCCTATCTTGGAGAAGTTGGAGAAATAAAGGGTTTAAAAGTAACAACATGAAAAAGACAGCGCCGAGGGTCCCCGCGAGCCCCTCGCGCCCGTGCGTATGGCACGTTTAAGTGAACGCTCTATTCAATTTGCTAATAATCGTGTACCAAGTCTCTGAAAAAAGAACTAAGGACATATATCGATAGATTTTTTCCTGCTCTTTCCAATTGCGCCATTGTTTTTATTGTGAAACGTGTTCTTCCGGACGAAAACTCGAGTTGAATATTGAAAGCCATTTTTCTCAAAGTATATCATGTTTTTTTTTCAAAATAAACTACACCATTGGAAAGTGCAACTCTTAAGCTTCAAAACCCTATCTTGGAGAAGTTGGAGAAATAAAGGGTTTAAAAGTAACAACATGAAAAAGACAGCGCCGAGGGTCCGCGCGAGCCCCTCGCGCCCGTGCGTACGGCACGTTTAAGTGCACGCTCTATTCAATTCGCTAATAATCGTGTACCAAGTCTCTGAAAAAAGAACTAAGGACATATATCGATAGATTTTTTCCTGCTCTTTCCAATTGCGCCATTGTTTTTATTGTGAAACGCGTTCTTCCGGACGAAAACTCGAGTTGAATATTGAAAGCCATTTTTCTCAAAGTATATCATGTTTTGTTTCAAAATAAACTATACCATTGGAAAGTGCAACTCTTAAGCTTCAAAACCCTATCTTGGAGAAGTTGGAGAAATAAAGGGTTTAAAAGTAACAACATGAAAAAGACAGCGCCGAGGGTCCGCGCGAGCCCCTCGTGCCCGTACGAATGGCACGTTTAAGTGAACGCTCTATTCAATTTGCTAATAATCGTGTACCAAGTCTCTGAAAAAAGAACTAAGGACATATATCGATAGATTTTTTCCTGCTCTTTCCAATTGCGCCACTGTTTTTATTGTGAAACGCGTTCTTCCGGACGAAAACTCGAGTTGAATATTGAAAGCCATTTTTCTCAAAGTATATCATGTTTTTTCAAAATAAACTACACCATTGGAAAGTGCAACTCTTAAGCTTCAAAACCCTATCTTGGAGAAGTTGGAGAAATAAAGGGTTTAAAAGTAACAACATGAAAAAGACAGCGCCGAGGGTCCGCGCGAGCCCCTCGCGCCCGTGCGTACGGCACGTTTAAGTGCACGCTCTATTCAATTCGCTAATAATCGTGTACCAAGTCTCTGAAAAAAGAACTAAGGACATATATCGATAGATTTTTTCCTGCTCTTTCCAATTGCGCCATTGTTTTTATTGTGAAACGCGTTCTTCCGGACGAAAACTCGAGTTGAATATTGAAAGCCATTTTTCTCAAAGTATATCATGTTTTGTTTCAAAATAAACTACACCATTGGAAAGTGCAACTCTTAAGCTTCAAAACCCTATCTTGGAGAAGTTGGAGAAATAAAGGGTTTAAAAGTAACAACATGAAAAAGACAGCGCCGAGGGTCCGCGCGAGCCCTCGTGCCCGTACGAATGGCACGTTTAAGTGAACGCTCTATTCAATTTGCTAATAATCGTGTACCAAGTCTCTGAAAAAAGAACTAAGGACATATATCGATAGATTTTTTCCTGCTCTTTCCAATTGCGCCACTGTTTTTATTGTGAAACGCGTTCTTCCGGACGAAAACTCGAGTTGAATATTGAAAGCCATTTTTCTCAAAGTATATCATGTTTTTTCAAAATAAACTACACCATTGGGAAGTGCAACTCTTAAGCTTCAAAACCCTATCTTGGAGAAGTTGGAGAAATAAAGGGTTTAAAAGTAACAACATGAAAAAGACAGCGCCGAGGGTCCGCGCGAGCCCCTCGTGCCCGTGCGAATGGCACGTTTAAGTGAACGCTCTATTCAATTTGCTAATAATCGTGTACCAAGTCTCTGAAAAAAGAACTAAGGACATATATCGATAGATTTTTTCCTGCTCTTTCCAATTGCGCCATTGTTTTTATTGTGAAACGTGTTCTTCCGGACGAAAACTCGAGTTGAATATTGAAAGCCATTTTTCTGAAAGTATATCATGTTTTTTTTTTCAAAATAAACTACACCATTGGAAAGTGCAACTCTTAAGCTTCAAAACCCTATCTTGGAGAAGTTGGAGAAATAAAGGGTTTAAAAGTAACAACATGAAAAAGACAGCGCCGAGGGTCCACGCGAGCCCCTCGCGCCCGTGCGTACGGCACGTTTAAGTGCACGCTCTATTCAATTCGCTAATAATCGTGTACCAAGTCTCTGAAAAAAGAACTAAGGACATATATCGATAGATTTTTTCCTGCTCTTTCCAATTGCGCCACTGTTTTTATTGTGAAACGCGTTCTTCCGGACGAAAACTCGAGTTGAATATTGAAAGCCATTTTTCTCAAAGTATATCATGTTTTTTCAAAATAAACTACACCATTGGAAAGTGCAACTCTTAAGCTTCAAAACCCTATCTTGGAGAAGTTGGAGAAATAAAGGGTTTAAAAGTAACAACATGAAAAAGACAGCGCCGAGGGTCCGCGCGAGCCCCTCGCGCCCGTGCGTACGGCACGTTTAAGTGCACGCTCTATTCAATTCGCTAATAATCGTGTACCAAGTCTCTGAAAAAAGAACTAAGGACATATATCGATAGATTTTTTCCTGCTCTTTCCAATTGCGCCATTGTTTTTATTGTGAAACGCGTTCTTCCGGACGAAAACTCGAGTTGAATATTGAAAGCCATTTTTCTCAAAGTATATCATGTTTTGTTTCAAAATAAACTACACCATTGGAAAGTGCAACTCTTAAGCTTCAAAACCCTATCTTGGAGAAGTTGGAGAAATAAAGGGTTTAAAAGTAACAACATGAAAAAGACAGCGCCGAGGGTCCGCGCGAGCCCCTCGTGCCCGTACGAATGGCACGTTTAAGTGAACGCTCTATTCAATTTGCTAATAATCGTGTACCAAGTCTCTGAAAAAAGAACTAAGGACATATATCGATAGATTTTTTCCTGCTCTTTCCAATTGCGCCACTGTTTTTATTGTGAAACGCGTTCTTCCGGACGAAAACTCGAGTTGAATATTGAAAGCCATTTTTCTCAAAGTATATCATGTTTTTTCAAAATAAACTACACCATTGGGAAGTGCAACTCTTAAGCTTCAAAACCCTATCTTGGAGAAGTTGGAGAAATAAAGGGTTTAAAAGTAACAACATGAAAAAGACAGCGCCGAGGGTCCGCGCGAGCCCCTCGTGCCCGTGCGAATGGCACGTTTAAGTGAACGCTCTATTCAATTTGCTAATAATCGTGTACCAAGTCTCTGAAAAAAGAACTAAGGACATATATCGATAGATTTTTTCCTGCTCTTTCCAATTGCGCCATTGTTTTTATTGTGAAACGTGTTCTTCCGGACGAAAACTCGAGTTGAATATTGAAAGCCATTTTTCTGAAAGTATATCATGTTTTTTTTTTCAAAATAAACTACACCATTGGAAAGTGCAACTCTTAAGCTTCAAAACCCTATCTTGGAGAAGTTGGAGAAATAAAGGGTTTAAAAGTAACAACATGAAAAAGACAGCGCCGAGGGTCCACGCGAGCCCCTCGCGCCCGTGCGTACGGCACGTTTAAGTGCACGCTCTATTCAATTCGCTAATAATCGTGTACCAAGTCTCTGAAAAAAGAACTAAGGACATATATCGATAGATTTTTTCCTGCTCTTTCCAATTGCGCCACTGTTTTTATTGTGAAACGCGTTCTTCCGGACGAAAACTGGAGTTGAATATTGAAAGCCATTTTTCTCAAAGTATATCATGTGTTTTTTCAAAATAAACGACACCATTGGAAAGTGCAACTCTTAAGCTTCAAAACCCTATCTTGGAGAAGTTGGGGAAATAAAGGGTTTAAAAGTAACAACATGAAAAAGACAGCGCCGAGGGTCCGCGCGAGCCCCTCGTGCCCGTGCGAATGGCACGTTTAAGTGAACGCTCTATTCAATTTGCTAATAATCGTGTACCAAGTCTCTGAAAAAAGAACTAAGGACATATATCGATAGATTTTTTCCTGCTCTTTCCAATTGCGCCATTGTTTTTATTGTGAAACGCGTTCTTCCGGAGGAAAACTCGAGTTGAATATTGAAAGCCATTTTTCTCAAAGTATATCATGTTTTTTTTCAAAATAAACTACACCATTGGAAAGTGCAACTCTTAAGCTTCAAAACCCTATCTTGGAGAAGTTGGAGAAATAAAGGGTTTAAAAGTAACAACATGAAAAAGACAGCGCCGAGGGTCCCCGCGAGCCCCTCGCGACCGTGCGTATGGCACGTTTAAGTGAACGCTCTATTCAATTTGCTAATAATCGTGTACCAAGTCTCTGAAAAAAGAACTAAGGACATATATCGATAGATTTTTTCCTGCTCGTTCCAATTGCGCCACTGTTTTTATTGTGAAACGCGTTCTTCCGGACGAAAACTCGAGTTGAATATTGAAAGCCATTTTTCTCAAAGTATATCATATTTTTTTTCAAAATAAACTACACCATTGGAAAGTGCAACTCTTAAGCTTCAAAACCCTATCTTGGAGAAGTTGGGGAAATAAAGGGTTTAAAAGTAACAACATGAAAAAGACAGCGCCGAGGGTCCGCGCGAGCCCCTCGTGCCCGTGCGAATGGCACGTTTAAGTGAACGCTCTATTCAATTTGCTAATAATCGTGTACCAAGTCTCTGAAAAAAGAACTAAGGACATATATCGATAGATTTTTTCCTGCTCTTTCCAATTGCGCCATTGTTTTTATTGTGAAACGTGTTCTTCCGGACGAAAACTCGAGTTGAATATTGAAAGCCATTTTTCTCAAAGTATATCATGTTTTTTTTCAAAATAAACTACACCATTGGAAAGTGCAACTCTTAAGCTTCAAAACCCTATCTTGGAGAAGTTGGAGAAATAAAGGGTTTAAAAGTAACAACATGAAAAAGACAGCGCCGAGGGTCCGCGCGAGCCCCTCGCGCCCGTGCGTTCGGCACGTTTAAGTGCACGCTCTATTCAATTCGCTAATAATCGTGTACCAAGTCTCTGAAAAAAGAACTAAGGACATATATCGATAGATTTTTTCCTGCTCTTTCCAATTGCGCCATTGTTTTTATTGTGAAACGCGTTCTTCCGGACGAAAACTCGAGTTGAATATTGAAAGCCATTTTTCTCAAAGTATATCATGTTTTTTTCAAAATAAACTACACCATTGGAAAGTGCAACTCTTAAGCTTCAAAACCCTATCTTGGAGAAGTTGGAGAAATAAAGGGTTTAAAAGTAACAACATGAAAAAGACAGCGCCGAGGGTCCGCGCGAGCCCCTCGCGCCCGTGCGTACAGTACGTTTAAGTGCACGCTCTATTCAATTCGCTAATAATCGTGTACCAAGTCTCTGAAAAAAGAACTAAGGACATATATCGATAGATTTTTTCCTGCTCTTTCCAATTGCGCCATTGTTTTTATTGTGAAACGCGTTCTTCCGGACGAAAACTCGAGTTGAATATTGAAAGCCATTTTTCTCAAAGTATATCATGTTTTTTTCAAAATAAACTACACCATTGGAAAGTGCAACTCTTAAGCTTCAAAACCCTATCTTGGAGAAGTTGGAGAAATAAAGGGTTTAAAAGTAACAACATGAAAAAGACAGCGCCGAGGGTCCGCGCGAGCCCTCGCGCCCGTGCGTACGGCACGTTTAAGTGCACGCTCTATTCAATTTGCTAATAATCGTGTACCAAGTCTCTGAAAAAAGAACTAAGAACATATATCGATAGATTTTTTCCTGCTCTTTCCAATTGCGCCATTGTTTTTATTGTGAAATGCGTTCTTCCGGACGAAAACTTGAGTTGAATATTGAAAGCCATTTTTCTCAAAGTATATCATGTTTTTTTTCAAAATAAACTACACCATTGGAAAGTGCAACTCTTAAGCTTCAAAACCCTATCTTGGAGAAGTTGGAGAAATAAAGGGTTTAAAAGTAACAACATGAAAAAGACAGCGCCGAGGGTCCGCGCGAGCCCTCGCGCCCGTGCGTACGGCACGTTTAAGTGCACGCTCTATTCAATTCGCTAATAATCGTGTACCAAGTCTCTGAAAAAAGAACTAAGGACATATATCGATAGATTTTGTCCTGCTCTTTCCAATTGCGCCATTGTTTTTATTGTGAAACGCATTCTTCCGGACGAAAACACGAGTTGAATATTGAAAGCCATTTTTCTCAAAGTATATCATGTTTTTTTACAAAATAAACTACACCATTGGAAAGTGCAACTCTTAAGCTTCAAAACCCTATCTTAGAGAAGTTGGAGAAATAAAGGGTTTAAAAGTAACAACATCAAAAAGACAGCGCCGAGGGTCCGCGCGAGCCCCTTGCGCCCGTGCGTACGGCACGTTTAAGTGCACGCTCTATTCAATTCGCTAATAATCGTGTACCAAGTCTCTGAAAAAAGAACTAAGGACATATATCGATAGATTTTTTCCTGCTCTTTCCAATTGCGCCATTGTTTTTATTGTGAAACGCGTTCTTCCGGACGAAAACTCGAGTTGAATATTGAAAGCCATTTTTCTCAAAGTATATCATGTTTTTTTTTCAAAATAAACTACACCATTGGAAAGTGCAACTCTTAAGCTTCAAAACCCTATCTTGGAGAAGTTGGAGAAATAAAGGGTTTAAAAGTAACAACATGAAAAAGACAGCGCCGAGGGTCCCCGCGAGCCCCTCGCGACCGTGCGTATGGCACGTTTAAGTGAACGCTCTATTCAATTTGCTAATAATCGTGTACCAAGTCTCTGAAAAAAGAACTAAGGACATATATCGATAGATTTTTTCCTGCTCGTTCCAATTGCGCCACTGTTTTTATTGTGAAACGCGTTCTTCCGGACGAAAACTCGAGTTGAATATTGAAAGCCATTTTTCTCAAAGTATATCATATTTTTTTTCAAAATAAACTACACCATTGGAAAGTGCAACTCTTAAGCTTCAAAACCCTATCTTGGAGAAGTTGGGGAAATAAAGGGTTTAAAAGTAACAACATGAAAAAGGCAGCGCCGAGGGTCCGCGCGAGCCCCTCGTGCCCGTGCGAATGGCACGTTTAAGTGAACGCTCTATTCAATTTGCTAATAATCGTGTACCAAGTCTCTGAAAAAAGAACTAAGGACATATATCGATAGATTTTTTCCTGCTCTTTCCAATTGCGCCATTGTTTTTATTGTGAAACGTGTTCTTCCGGACGAAAACTCGAGTTGAATATTGAAAGCCATTTTTCTCAAAGTATATCATGTTTTTTTTTCAAAATAAACTACACCATTGGAAAGTGCAACTCTTAAGCTTCAAAACCCTATCTTGGAGAAGTTGGAGAAATAAAGGGTTTAAAAGTAACAACATGAAAAAGACAGCGCCGAGGGTCCGCGCGAGCCCCTCGCGCCCGTGCGTTCGGCACGTTTAAGTGCACGCTCTATTCAATTCGCTAATAATCGTGTACCAAGTCTCTGAAAAAAGAACTAAGGACATATATCGATAGATTTTTTCCTGCTCTTTCCAATTGCGCCATTGTTTTTATTGTGAAACGCGTTCTTCCGGACGAAAACTCGAGTTGAATATTGAAAGCCATTTTTCTCAAAGTATATCATGTTTTTTTCAAAATAAACTACACCATTGGAAAGTGCAACTCTTAAGCTTCAAAACCCTATCTTGGAGAAGTTGGAGAAATAAAGGGTTTAAAAGTAACAACATGAAAAAGACAGCGCCGAGGGTCCGCGCGAGCCCCTCGCGCCCGTGCGTACAGTACGTTTAAGTGCACGCTCTATTCAATTCGCTAATAATCGTGTACCAAGTCTCTGAAAAAGAACTAAGGACATATATCGATAGATTTTTTCCTGCTCTTTCCAATTGCGCCATTGTTTTTATTGTGAAACGCGTTCTTCCGGACGAAAACTCGAGTTGAATATTGAAAGCCATTTTTCTCAAAGTATATCATGTTTTTTTCAAAATAAACTACACCATTGGAAAGTGCAACTCTTAAGCTTCAAAACCCTATCTTGGAGAAGTTGGAGAAATAAAGGGTTTAAAAGTAACAACATGAAAAAGACAGCGCCGAGGGTCCGCGCGAGCCCCTCGCGCCCGTGCGTACGGCACGTTTAAGTGCACGCTCTATTCAATTTGCTAATAATCGTGTACCAAGTCTCTGAAAAAAGAACTAAGAACATATATCGATAGATTTTTTCCTGCTCTTTCCAATTGCGCCATTGTTTTTATTGTGAAATGCGTTCTTCCGGACGAAAACTTGAGTTGAATATTGAAAGCCATTTTTCTCAAAGTATATCATGTTTTTTTTCAAAATAAACTACACCATTGGAAAGTGCAACTCTTAAGCTTCAAAACCCTATCTTGGAGAAGTTGGAGAAATAAAGGGTTTAAAAGTAACAACATGAAAAAGACAGCGCCGAGGGTCCGCGCGAGCCCCTCGCGCCCGTGCGTACGGCACGTTTAAGTGCACGCTCTATTCAATTCGCTAATAATCGTGTACCAAGTCTCTGAAAAAAGAACTAAGGACATATATCGATAGATTTTGTCCTGCTCTTTCCAATTGCGCCATTGTTTTTATTGTGAAACGCATTCTTCCGGACGAAAACACGAGTTGAATATTGAAAGCCATTTTTCTCAAAGTATATCATGTTTTTTTACAAAATAAACTACACCATTGGAAAGTGCAACTCTTAAGCTTCAAAACCCTATCTTAGAGAAGTTGGAGAAATAAAGGGTTTAAAAGTAACAACATCAAAAAGACAGCGCCGAGGGTCCGCGCGAGCCCCTTGCGCCCGTGCGTACGGCACGTTTAAGTGCACGCTCTATTCAATTCGCTAATAATCGTGTACCAAGTCTCTGAAAAAAGAACTAAGGACATATATCGATAGATTTTTTCCTGCTCTTTCCAATTGCGCCATTGTTTTTATTGTGAAACGCGTTCTTCCGGACGAAAACTCGAGTTGAATATTGAAAGCCATTTTTCTCAAAGTATATCATGTTTTTTTTCAAAATAAACTACACCATTGGAAAGTGCAACTCTTAAGCTTCAAAACCCTATCTTGGAGAAGTTGGAGAAATAAAGGGTTTAAAAGTAACAACATGAAAAAGACAGCGCCGAGGGTCCGCGCGAGCCCCTCGTGCCCGTGCGTACAGTACGTTTAAGTGCACGCTCTATTCAATTCGCTAATAATCGTGTACCAAGTCTCTGAAAAAAGAACTAAGGACATATATCGATAGATTTTTTCCTGCTCTTTCCAATTGCGCCATTGTTTTTATTGTGAAACGCGTTCTTCCGGACGAAAACTCGAGTTGAATATTGAAAGCCATTTTTCTCAAAGTATATCATGTTTTTTCAAAATAAACTACACCATTGGAAAGTGCAACTCTTAAGCTTCAAAACCCTATCTTGGAGAAGTTGGAGAAATAAAGGGTTTAAAAGTAACAACATGAAAAAGACAGCGCCGAGGGTCCGCGCGAGCCCCTCGCGCCCGTGCGTACGGCACGTTTAAGTGCACGCTCTATTCAATTTGCTAATAATCGTGTACCAAGTCTCTGAAAAAAGAACTAAGAACATATATCGATAGATTTTTTCCTGCTCTTTCCAATTGCGCCATTGTTTTTATTGTGAAATGCGTTCTTCCGGACGAAAACTTGAGTTGAATATTGAAAGCCATTTTTCTCAAAGTATATCATGTTTTTTTTCAAAATAAACTACACCATTGGAAAGTGCAACTCTTAAGCTTCAAAACCCTATCTTGGAGAAGTTGGAGAAATAAAGGGTTTAAAAGTAACAACATGAAAAAGACAGCGCCGAGGGTCCGCGTGAGCCCCTCGCGCCCGTGCGTACGGCACGTTTAAGTGCACGCTCTATTCAATTCGCTAATAATCGTGTACCAAGTCTCTGAAAAATGAACTAAGGACATATATCGATAGATTTTGTCCTGCTCTTTCCAATTGCGCCATTGTTTTTATTGTGAAACGCATTCTTCCGGACGAAAACACGAGTTGAATATTGAAAGCCATTTTTCTGAAAGTATATCATGTTTTTTTACAAAATAAACTACACCATTGGAAAGTGCAACTCTTAAGCTTCAAAACCCTATCTTAGAGAAGTTGGAGAAATAAAGGGTTTAAAAGTAACAACATGAAAAAGACAGCGCCGAGGGTCCGCGCGAGCCCCTCGCGCCCGTGCGTACGGCACGTTTAAGTGCACGCTCTATTCAATTCGCTAATAATCGTGTACCAAGTCTCTGAAAAAAGAACTAAGGACGTATATCGATAGATTTTTTCCTGCTCTTTCCAATTGCGCCATTGTTTTTATTGTGAAACGCGTTCTTCCGGACGAAAACTCGAGTTGAATATTGAAAGCCATTTTTCTCGAAGTATATCATGTTTTTTTTCAAAATAAACTACACCATTGGAAAGTGCAACTCTTAAGCTTCAAAACCCTATCATGGAGAAGTTGGAGAAATAAAGGGTTTAAAAGTAACAACATGAAAAAGACAGCGCCGAGGGTCCGCGCGAGCCCCTCACGCCCGTGCGTACGGCACGTTTAAGTGCACGCTCTATTCTATTCGCTAATAATCGTGTACCAAGTCTCTGAAAAAAGAACTAAGGACATATATCGATAGATTTTTTCCTGCTCTTTCCAATTGCGCCATTGTTTTTATTGCGAAACGCGTTCTTTCGGATGAAAACTCGAGTTGAATATTGAAAGCCATTTTTCTCAAAGTATATCATGTTTTTTTTCAAAATAAACTACAACATTGGAAAGTACAACTCTTAAGCTTCAAAGCCCTATCTTGGAGAAGTTGGAGAAATAAAGGGTTTAAAAGTAACAACATGAAAAAGACAGCGCCGAGGGTCCGCGCGAGCCCCTCGCGTCCGTGCACGCTCTATTCAATTCGCTAATAATCGTGTACCAAGTCTCTGAAAAAAGAACTAAGGACATATATCGATAGGTTTTTTCCTGCTCTTTCCAATGGTGCTATTATTTTTATTCCGAAATGATTCCTTCTAGTTGAAAATTTCATTTGAATGTTTAAACTCTATTTTTTCAATAAAATATCAGCCTTTTCTTCAAAATGAATTATATTCTTCAAAAGTACAAGTCTTAAACTATAAAATATTATATTTTTAAGTTGAAACATGAAAAGTTCAAAAATAGTAAGATCAAAAAGACTTTTTACGCTATGCTCAAGGGCGGATTAATACACGCGATATGCTATTTCGCCCTTTCTTTTTTGTAAATATAAAATGTTTTGTAACTTACACTGCCAATGCGTGGACATAATTTTGTGGATCTAGTTGTAACAGTTAGTATAATATTACAATAGCACCATTGGAAAGAGCAGGAAAAAATCTATCGATGTATGTCCTTAGTTCTTTTTTCAGAGACTTGGTACACGATTATTAGCGAATTGAATAGAGCGTGCACTTAAACGTGCCGTACGCACGGGCGCGAGGGGCTCGCGCGGACCCTCGGCGCTGTCTTTTTCATGTTGTTACTTTTAAACCCTTTATTTCTCCAACTTCTCCATGATAGGATTTTGAAGCTTAAGAGTTGTACTTTCCAATGGTGTAGTTTATTTTGAAAAAAAAAACATGATATACTTTGAGAAAAATGGCTTTCAATATTCAACTCGAGTTTTCGTCCGGAAGAAAGCGTTTCGCAATAAAAAGCAGGAAAAAATCTATCGATATAGGTGCTTGGTTTTTTTTCAAAGACGCAGCATACGATTATAAACGAGTTAAACAGAGCGCCTTATACGCGAAAAAAGGCACCGCGCGCGCTCGGTGGCCCGTTTCTGCTGGACGCTCCCATATACGAAGCGCCTGACGTTGTTGTTATTTCAAATAAACGTTCGAATGTTAATTTATTAAATAATGAAATTGAGTTGATTTTAAACTTCACATCGCCTTAAAATGAATAATAAAATATTAAGACGACTTAATGGTGACAGTAAAGAATATTTAAGTATCAATACTATTATAGATGATGAAAATAAATGTTTGCAAAACTCTATACCAATTGAATTTGTCAATTCTATAACTCCAAACGGCCTACTACCGCATAAACTAATTTTAAAGATAGGTGCTATTATAATTTTATTAAGAAATTTAAATTTGGAAGATGGTCTCTGTAATGGAACGAGATTAATTGTGAGATCTTTAGGTGAATATGTAATAAAAACTGACATAATTACTGGAAATAAGTAATTGGAGTAAGTAGCGCATAAAATAATTGGTTATTATGGTGTTACATCGGGTTTACGATGGAAAACCCGACTGTTAGTTTTAAATTAAAAAAACTATGGTGCTCTCTTTTGAGCCTAGATTTCGAGAAACCTACTAGCTCGGGCTAGAGCCAGATACTGCTTTACAGGATAGGATAAAAGGTATGGGCAGCAATAAGACGCGACACGGTTGTAAAACTAAGAATCGAAGTTAAATTTTCTGCGACTCGGTTTTGTTTATTTGACTGCAAAAAGACGGATGTTTAAACGGGAGTGGTTACCCAGACTAACATCCGAAATTTTGTAATATAATTTTATGCGGTAAAAATTGGGATCGTTTAAGAAAGATGGATAGAGTTGTAGAAGAAACACTTTGTTTTAGTGGAACGCGGTTACGGAAACACGATTTACATTACATGAAATGGGGTTTATATTTAGGAAAATAGACCTGGCTGGAAGAGATAGAATAAGATAACAATATTTTTTTTTCTACTTATTTTTATTTATCCTTGATCCTTGACGGCTTCTGTTGGTCTGTTGCCTCCGTTTACAATTTTATATAAAAGGTGCTGTTTTATTTGTTATTAAATGAATTAAGAATAGAATCAAATCTAACGCCAGTATTTTTGTTTTATATGTATTCAATTTTATTTAAATATAAGTGAATATTACCCTTGCACGGTAATAAGTTTAACAAGCAAATTATTTGAACGTATTTTATTGTCTTTGAAATAGCGACACCCTTCGTAGTGTGCGTTTGAAATTTCGAGTAAAAATATGAATGAAAATTAGAAGAGATCCTCTCCGGTTGAGGGCTGTGAGATGAGTGCGAAAATATAAAAATCGCTCCCGCGAGTGTTCGCACACTCGGCGGGGCTAGGATTGAACACCCGAGTCGGGGTCTGAAATTGAGCTGGAGTGAGTGGACGCGTAAATGAACGAGCTGGGCTAAAGAAAAGACGAAGCCGCCTCCCTTATCTTAGACGCCGAGGGATGCTATTGGTCTTCGAATTTTTGGGACCAACCCTCACTCAAAATCGGGCGCTAGGATTCGATAATGAGGCGTCATTATGCATAAACGCTATGAATTGATTGTTAGTCAATAAAAGAGAATTTTTATTGTCTTACATTCAGTATCAAGATAAATAACCCACTTTGACATAATGATTTTTTATAATAAATAATTTTTAATATGAAAACTTTAAATACGGTAATTAAACATTACCCAAAGTAGATTATTTATGTACAGAGTTTTTATTTTAAACAAAACAGTTTTAAATACGAAATCGTACAAGGATAATTAGGCATGCATCTATACCTTCATTTCGTACATTAGCCACTAGCGGTCAATCAAATGCACGAATAAAAATATTGTTTTGGTGTATAAAGGTGACGATGACTTAAACGTAAATTGCAAACAGAATTTTGAATTTTATGTTCTTGTTTGTGGTTGGTATATGCATGTATGTAACTATTATTATCAGTATGCTGGTTTAATATACAAAATATAAAAATCTTAATATTAGTAAATTTAGACTTAAAATTAAATGTAGTGATTTTCCGATGATATAAACAAATTTAGAATTTATATTCTTATACAACTAGATTGGAACTTGTGACGAATATAAAATATAAATTTTAACATATTTAGCGCATAAGTTAAAATTAAAAAATTGTAATTATGAAAATAACTAAATTTATATAGATTCTAATACAATTACAGTATGTACAAAAATTTGAATAGATTATAACGGATACCTTATACTTTTACAACTTTAGACTTAACATATAATTCTAAAATAAACTATCTCAGTTGACATAAATCTAATGTTTGATTAACATAATAAATTAAATCCAACAGAATTTCGACCTAAAAATTTTCGTAGCCTATATATATTTCAACTAATCTAACAAAAACTTATCGATATTAATGTATACTTGAATTATAAACAAAGTAACTTAGTTATAATTGGCCTCTAACTGCTGATTACATAATAGTTTAATTATGTAAACCAACCTGGACGTGTTATAATAGGAGTGTTACTACCCTCGAGTTCTTGATTTATGAATCATGAAAAACTAAAAGTTGAAGGAAAAGCACATACATAAAAGTTTGCATTTTTGTTAAATGTTTCTTGATTTAATTTTCGAAACAAAGGATAAGATTGGACCTATTGCCTATTGTTATTTTACCTAAAAGAATTAGAATTGCATCCGTTGTTTATAAACGTGTTAAGAGAAAAATCCAGTATAAGCGAGGGTAGCAGAAAATTCTGGAAAGCGAGCGAGACGGAAACAGACGCTGTCGTGCGTAATTACAGGATTTCCCCAGTTTATTGTTTTTGGAGTGGCTAAGAAATTCCGACGCGTACTCGGGTTCTGGAAAATTACCGCTTGCAGATGTTTGAGTCTGGCTAGTGTACTGAGGCTATCGTAAGAGGAAGGAAACGGAAAAAAACTTTACGACCCGCGACGAAGAAGGAAGCGTTGTACCCTTACTTCGAGATGTTTGCGTTTGGAATTTCTCATGCGGCCGAAAATTTTTGGACCTGGGTTTTTATGACCCTAAACGAAGAAAATTTTTGAGGATGAACAAATTCTAAAATGATCTAATCCGATGATTGTTGGATGCGTGGAAATAGTGAGCATTTCTTAAATATTGCGTTTGAAATGAATGATACAAGAGCGTCTCATTTTTTAAATGCCAGATAAAATTTTGCAACATAATTGCCTTACTACTTGAAAAGGAAACATACAATACTAAAGGTTACAACAAGATTCCAAGTTTTATTTACAAAACTGAATCTTATATTTTTTTTCTATATTCTGAAAAAAAAAAAAGAAACTGTATCAAGCTCCAATATATTTTTCTATATTGTTGAAATCAAAATAATTGTGAAAAGAGGTACTATGCCAATTTTTCTAATTCGAAAAGATTGGTATCTAAGAGTACTTAGGTAACAGTGCTCTTCTGTATTTTAAAACTATTGAGAATCGGATCTCTAGTTAGGCACGACTGCTACTCGGGAGAGCCTTATAATTTCACCAGAGCGAAAATTGTAAGAATTCAAATACTGAAAAATTAATGTGTAAAAACCATGTTCCACTCAGAGCGAGTGCGTTTTAAGCGTTTTCTGAGATGTATGTATGTCTGTACGTCCGTATGTACTCAAGTTTCTCGATTATCTCAATGAATTTTCGACCGATTTCATCGGGATTGCGGGAAAATACTCCTCCAATTATACCTAAGTGCTGGCTCTATATTGAGATAGATCGATGAAAAATTTGTCAAATGCGAGCACCAAGAAATATCTCAAAAAATCGATTTTTAAGCCTAATGTCTAGAAAAATTAATTTTAAGCTAATATGTACAGGTCTATCTGCTAAAACTAATTAAAATACAGCTTTTTTATGTTGAACACTTTTTTGTACGAGCAATATTTGCCAAGATAACTGCGAAAAACGGCCAAAAATTATCAAAAATGAATGATTTTCGGCTATAACTTCTCAGGATTTGATTTTACACAAAAATGTTTAATACAAAAGTTGTAGATAATATCGAAACAAAACTTTTTCCCATTTAATATTTTTTTGTAAAATCAACTCCTGACGAGTTAGACTTATAAAAACGATTTTAAACGCCAAAATACACATAAAATGAACGATTTTGGGCTATAACTTCTCAGGATTTGATTTTACACAAAAATGTTTAATACAAAAGTTGTAGATAATATTGAAACAAACCTTTTTCCCATTTAACATTTTTTTGTAAAATCAACTCCTGACGAGCTAGACTTATAAAAACGATTTTAAACGCCAAAATACACATAAAATGAACGATTTTCGGCTATAACTTGTCAGGATTTAATTTTTCACAAAAATGTTTAATACAAAAGTTGTAGATAATATTGAAATAAAACTTTTTCCCATTTAACATTTTTGTGTAAAACCAATTCCTGACGAATTAGACTTATAAGAACGATTTTAAACGCCTAAATATACATAAAATGGACGCTTTTCGGCTACAACTTGACAAGATTTGATTTTATACAAAAATGTTAAATGTAAAAGTTGTAGATAATATTTAAACAAAACTTTTTTCTATTTAACATTTTCGTGTAAAATCAACTCCTGTCGAGTTAGACTTATAAAAACGATTTTAAACGTCAAAACATACATAAAACATACATTGATTTTCGGCTAAAACTTGACAGGATTTAATTTTACACAAACATGTTCAATACAAAAGTTCTACATAATATTTAATCAAAACTTATTTAATCAAAACTTTTTCCCATTTAACATTTTCATATAAAATGGATTCCTGACCGCTTAGACCTATAAAAACGATTTTTAATGCCTAAATACACCTGAAATAGTCGATTTTCGCTTATCATACAAGAATTTGACTTTCAATAAAACTGTTAAATACAAAGCATGTAGATATAGTTTAAACAAAACTTATTCCCAATTAACATTTTTATGTACAATAATTACTGGATTACGCTTATTATTTCACAGAATTAGATTTACACAGAAGTATTCGATACAATAGCTCTAAATAAGATGGAAAAAATCGACATAACATTCCAAAGATAATATAATTACAAAAACATAATAATAAGATACAAAATTACATTTGATTACAATATTCAATGGGATAAACATATTGGAAGAATAATTAAAGAAACAAAATATTTATTTCCCTGTTTTCTACAAAAAGATTTTTAATAACAAATTTAAAAAATTTGATATAAGATTACCCAGCTCAACCTACTATGTTCCCAGGACCTAAGCGATTGAACTAAAAGAATCAAAATTGTGTAATATTATATAAGTACATGTTAAAGGAATATCATATATACAAAAAAAACTTTTGTGTAATGTATGAGCTATAAATGTTGTAATATGGTAAATTTCAATGCATATAGAATGCAATGTTCTAGCTGACTCAGTCTTACAGCATGTAGAAAACTATTAAATTGGCAAGTCTCACTGGGTAAACGTCTGCGAAATACATAATGATATATTTTAATACAACAGATACCCTGAAGCGAGTTCTTACACCCTGACTAAACTTAGAAATTAAATAGACGAGCTAATATTACCAGGGACAACTACCTACCCTTATCGCATTTAACAACACACACAGCACTTATATAATATTTCCCAGTTCCTATTACCTATCCCCTCATACTTTAAAGCACTAACACTCGAAGATCACTTAGAGCTGCAGAAGTTGCAAAATAGGGCTGGACGGTCTAGGCTGGCACTACTCCATGGATGCCAGTCTGCTGAGAATCATCTAACAGCGATCCTAGGAGGAAAGTACTGACAGAGACCGTCAATTGTGTTTCAATGTCAGGGACTGCCTCAACCTAGGGATCAGTAAAGCGCATGAACAGCAGATCAGTCCCTATTCTGGGGGACAAGCGAGGAGAGTGGAGCACCTAAAAACCACATATGACTAATAAATAGATGACTCAAAAAAACATACCATACAAAAGAAAAGTCTGCAGCAATGGCTGTTGTTCACTCACTGTACCAGCTTCCTGTAACAACTAGAGGGTAAGAACTGGTGGAGACCTTAAACCGTTGTTTCACTGAAGACGCTGAAGACACAAGCAGCAGCTTAACTGTACACATAGTCACTAGTGTATGAGCCAAACAAGGAAAGTTGAGCACCTAAAAATCACATATAATTAATAAATAGATGACTCAGACAACATTTACACATCCAAGAAACAGTCTGCAGCAGTGCCCGTCGTTTACACTACTCTCGCTGCCACAGATACCTGCAACAAGCGAAAGTACCATCAGCTCACCCATCAGAGAGGTTAGGAACGAGAAAATGCTTACTAAATCTCCTCTCGCCGCTGACACACTCCCATCTCCGACGAATCATCGACAATCGACGAACACGATGAAAGGGCGAACACGATTCACGAGGGCGGCATACTACAGCAGCCACAGTCATCGCTGGGGACGCCGGGAGCCAGACGATTCGATTGTTGACAACACACACCAAGGACACATGTGCGCCACGGCTGACGCCGCACTACTCAGCAGTAGCAGAAAGCGCGCGCGATCTATATATAGATATATCTTATACCTCGCGGTCGCACGAGTCGCATGTGTTTTTCCGCTGTTCTTGGTGTGCGAACGCAGCCTAGCCGAGGCACGGTAGTTAAGTACTTATACATAGGTCCGGAAAGTGTGTACGCCCGTGAGCCGAGGTATCTAGCGTAGCCGTTACGACTGCTGCAGTATAAGTATTCATGCACGCAGGTCGCAGGGCTAAGCCAGATTGCCGTTGCCGAAGGCATCAATATTGAGCATTCTCCTTCTGTTTTTCTCCTTTTCGCGGTATTAGTGTATATATATGCATATGTGCGCAAGTATTTTTTTGTAATTGAGATTGTATAGGTATTTGTAGTTAGGAACACCCGTGAGTCCGTGAGCAGCTAGTTTATTATTATTATTATATATTTAATTTTTTTTTTTATTATAAATATCGGAAGTGTTGCAATTTTCGCTTTTATAAAAATACAAGGTTCTCCTGAGTATTGCGGTCGTGCCTATTATGTAAATACGAAGTTTTTACATAGGGAGGGGGCGGGCGACGAGCGAAGCGACGAGCAGGTGTGTGTGGGGGCGGGGGGGATGGCGTGCCGAAGGCACGCTGGGGGGCGCAGCCCCCCTAGTCTCTTATTAATTAATCCAGAGTAATAAAGGAAAAGAAAAATGATGGAATTATACAATATTTTGAATTCCAATTTTTTTCTTTTTTTTCTGAAATCTGATATTGGTTTACGAGATTCATGTAATAATGAAATAAAATAATTTTTATTATTTCAAAGAAAACTATTTTTGGCAGGACATAACAATGGGAAAAAGAAAAATTTAAATATAAATTCCCTAATATTTTGGCATGTCTTTGATACTGGATTTTAAGTTGATCATTTTGCCGGTCCATTTGCCATACATTATACAAAAATTCTTTAGTTTTACACGATTTTATTATGGCATCTGTAATGCAGTTTTTCGTTCGTTTCTTAGTGTCTTTTCTCTTTTTTATTTTTGCCAATTCAACGCATTGCTTGATTTCTCTTAATAGTTTTTCTGTGGCTATGTTAGGATCATGTATTGATATAGTTTCATTCCAGTCTATTGTCTTAGCTATTTTCCTTAATTTTCTATAATCTAATATGATAGTGAGTTCATTACTTTCTGTTTTCAATTTATTTATAGCAATAAAAATAGGATAATGGTCTGTTAATGAATGCTTTAATTTATATGTTGCTGTATTAAGGCTACTAGCTTTAATGAAAATATTATCAATACAAGATCCTTTACAGTTTCCTATTGGTGACCTTGTAATGCCCACGAAACCAGGAAAATAACCTTTGTCAAGGAAGTTGCAGAGAAATTCTTGGCTAATATTATCAGATTGTAATAAATCAATATTAAAATCTCTTATAACTAAGTGATTTTTAATATTTCTCTTTTTATTCAAGAATTTGTTTAAATCTAGTATGAACTCAGTCTTGGGTATGTCATGAGATCTGTACACAGCAGAAAATTCCATACTAGTATTATCATTTAATTTAATATGTGTATTTATTATTTTAATCTTTCCATATTTAATAATTTTAGTTTCATGTACAATATTCGTATGTACGAAAACAATGACACCATCATTCTGATTTAATTTACTTTCATTATAATAACTATTATATTCCTCTAAATCATGTATTTTATAATTTACCTGTACAAAAGTTTCAGTGCATATGACAATGGCTGGTTTCCTAGTTAAACTATTTAATAGAATTTTTAATTTGTCAAAATTAGCAGACATACTTCTTATATTTATACGCATAATGAGATCGTTTTTATTGTTAATAGATTTGTTTAGATTGTTTATATTACCACAAGTTTTTTCTTCTCGAACAGTGTCTTTTTGTATTTTTTCAAGAAATTCGAAATCCATATTTAAACTATTGAACTTTATTTAATCTTTTCTGTTCAATTCTTGTTTGTCGTTGTTTTTGTTGTTTTTGTTGTTGCTGCTGTGGTTAATGTGGTTGTTGTGATTGTTCTAGTTGTTGTTACTGTTGTTGCTGTTGTTGCTGTGGCTGGTTTTCTTTTTCGTTTTGTGTAATTTTAATTCTCCTTTGCATATGCGTTTTAATTGGATAATCAACAGAGTCAATATACCTTTTTATTTTATTTTTGAGAATCTCGCAAGATGTCGCATCCGATGCCATGTGATTACAGTCATTTGTTCTTTATTTTGTATTGTGGAAAACACAGTTATTACACTGTAGAATTACACTTCTACACTCACTACTCTTGTGCTTTCCAGAGCATTTGAGACAAACAATTTAATTTCTACAATGTTTGTTATGACCAAATCTACAGCATGAGTTACAAGGTCTAACATTTATTAAGTCATAGACTCTGCAGTTTTGATAACCCACAAAAATCTTGTTTTTGCTTTCCCTGATGTGTATGTAAAATTCAGCTGACACTTCCATTAAAACATTGCTGAGATTATTTGTATTGCTTTCGTACATATGTAAAACTTTACTTTTAGTTATAAATTTGTCAAAATTCCTAGAATTTATATCACTTTCTATAGTAGCTATATCCATGCTGGTATAATCAATACCTACTATTTTAATTTTTGGATTAATTAACTCTTCTGTTTTTGTGTTACAGACTGATTCTAGCTGCTCTTTTAACAAGTTTTCAGCCATTTTGACACTTTCCACATCCATGCAACTAATAATAATGTCCTTATTTTCTTTTACTTGTATCTGTTTTGCCTGCATTTTTGTTTCATTTGTAATACACTTTGTAATACACTGTTTGATATTCACTTCACTGTCTTTATCAATTTTTTTAACAATGATCTTTGGCACACGTTTTGGTTGCGATTTAATGTTGCTAACTATATCTGAGAAAGGCTTTTTAGTAGTGTTTTCCTTGTTTTTGTTAAGCAGCTCTTTCAGCAATTCATTTTTTTCTTGCAATTCCTTAATCAATTCTTTTTTCAGAGTATTTTCAGTTTTTAGTAATTCAACACCAACCTCATTATAAACAATTGTTGAATTAAGCAATTCTTGTGTTTTGTTAGTAACTTCTGCTAATATTTCTTTCCTGACTTCTTCTGAACTTCTCATCTTTATTTGTGCTATTAATATTTTGACTGGCTCACTTAACTTTCCTTCATCGTTATTTGAGCTTATGTTTTGCTGCTGTTTATGATCTGGGCAGATTATCAGCCTTTCTCCTACATACTTAACATTTTTTAATCGGTAAAAACAACTCTGATGATAAGCAGCTTCGCAAATGATACAAGTTACCGTTGTACATTTTGCTTTAGTACAACACTTAAAATTTGATTCACTGGGCTTGTCGGGAGGTTCTTTCACCTCGCCCGCCATCTTGATTTCAGTACATTGTAAAATAACTTTAAATTCTACCAAATTGGCTACTGCCTCGCAGCTCACCATTTTTGTAAAATACGCCTCTGCGAGGCCGATTAACTGAACTCCATTTTGTTTACGAGACTCAAAACTTAACGAATTATTGTATTATTGCCTGCATTTGGGCCTTGTATTAAAATGGAGAATTTACAAATTAAAATATTAGTTTAAGCTATACGTATAAGAAAATTACTCTTGTTTTCATTCATATACGTTGCATGAGATATCCTGATTGTAAAGTGTTATGTTTTTGTGATTGTCCGAACGTGAAAGAACTCGTGCCGTCAGAAAGCAAAACTTAATTCTTTGTAAGTAATATATTCCATTAGTGAATCGATTTAGTGAGGGACACTGCTCACTCAAGTTACAATTAAACTTTATAAAATTTACAGTGCCTGGCGCCCAGTAAATCGCGTGATGCTTCAGCATTGCGATTAATTATAAATTCATTTCAATTTGCCGACTAACAATTAGTCCTTATTTTCACCTGCCTTTTACTGACAATTTATATTTATTTAACCACCCAAAATATAACGGGAGAATATAGTTATCTCCCACATAGCTAAATCTTCCCGATATAGAGCATATAAGTTTTTCATACGCTTGTGACGGAGCGTCTCCATCACTATTTGAATTACGCGCCCCGGGGGAGTAATACCGCGAGCGAGCACGAGTAAGGGTGGCACTGCAAGCGCGCGCAGCCCCACCCGTACAATCGCGCCGCCGACGTATGCGAACTCGACGCGCACCGGGTATAAAGGTAGCTCCGACGGCCGGAGCAGATCAGTTCGCTCGAGGCAGCGGCGAGGCACTTCTCCCGCTTCCTCAGCTCCGAGCCCGCTCTGCCAGCAGGTACTTCTGTGGCAGTGCGAGGCCCAGGCGACGAGCATTCTCCCTACGCCGTGGATACTGCCGGGCGTAGGTTAACGGCACGATCGCGGGTACCGCCGGGTCATGCCGAAGAGGCCGCAGGAACTTCTGGGCCTCTATCCCCGATCGACGCGACCGCGGGTACTGCCGGGTCGTGATCGAGGAGGCCGCAGGTACCACTGGGCCACCACGCACCGAACAGCCGCGGGTACTGCCGGGCTGCCCCCCCCCCACGGCAACTGCCGGGGTTACTTGCGTCGCGAAAGTCGGACATGTCGACCCGAATTTAGTTATAAGCCGCGCGTTAGTTGAGTAATTTTGTTCGTTAATTTAATAATGTAATATTTTTGCGATTTAATATATAAGTTACGCTTGCGAATAATGAGTTGCTAATCTGCCGGGTTTGTTGTTTATTGTTTCAGAGTCAAGAGTCACCGTAACCTGTTGTTTTCTTGTAAGTCTCTAATGACAATAAATAGCTTTAATTTTATTTGATTCAATCTATTCAATTAAACCCCTTCCATCTCCCATTTGACCCTGGTTTACTCTAGAGCATCCGGCGGGAGATGCTCACCCGTTACATGCTTCACCAGAGTTCGTTATCTGTACAAAGTACAGTTTACAAAATAATAGAGATTTTATGATTATTGATGATAATAAAACCTTTTTCTTGTCTTATTTTGTTCTTTCTTTAACGAAAATTAAACAAGTCGAAGTAAAAAAAATGAACATAATTATTTAGGAAATAAATTCTATAATTAATAAATTCAGTTGAAGGTAGTGTGGTGTTACTGATCGATCTCTTAAAAATATAGGTACTGTCTGTGTGAGGATAAAAACTATAACTTTTTCCTGAAGGATCACCGTATGTGAAATTGTATCTAAGAATTACGGAGACATAAGTATATTATGTGATAATATAAATATATTATATAACTGTTAGCAGTGAAGCTTCGGTAACTACTTACGATGGTGCCAATAAATTGGGCATCGATTAATTTAATATCGGTAAAATAGTGTTTGTATAAAGATATAAATTTCTTATTTTTAGTGTCTGTATTATGTGTAACTATGAATTTATGTCGCACTTACCTTGACAAATAAGGATCATTTAAAAGAAATTTTTAATAATAAAACGTGCATTAATAAGTATAAAATCATTAGTAATTGAAGACTTGTCAATACCGTATCATGTATTAATATATTTAATAACAAAATTAACTTAGTAAATGATAAGGAAAAGAACATGTCTTTAAAAGTGCTTGCTTACAATTCATTATTAAATATAAAATCAGGGCAAACGTTTTGCAAATTACAGTCAGTATAACTGCAAGAGTTAATAATAAGGAATAATTAGAAAGAGTTAATTAACTTTACCATTATTCTTTGCTACTAGTAATTCGATTGCCAGTTCGAATTCGAGCCCCTGCCGAGTTTGGGAAATGATCTCAATAGATTTTGAACATATAGCGTTCACGTATTTCGAAGCAAGTATTGGGAGGGCATTTGCATATGAATTATTATGACTCGAGTCGCGAAGAGTGCACGCAGTAGGCGTATCTTACTCAGCGCGCTCTGACGGTCGGATTCATTGGAGTCGCAAAGCGCCGCACCTCGCCAACTCGGATTCCGGACTCTCTGGGTACGGAAACGCGAACTGGCTTGACTCGAGTCGCGGAGAGTGCGTGCAGTACGCTTCTCTTACTCAGCGCGCTCTATTTCATTACGTTTAATTACGAAATGCGTGTGCTCCAATTCCGAACTACCCCGGGACTGATTATCTCCGACTGAACTCGTACTGATTAAAAAGAGCTGATCCAAATCGACTTTTTATCAGTGTGTGTGTGTATACGCCTGGATCTGGATGGCGGGTCAAAAACTCGTTTTTTGATTCGCCGATGCGTTTTTGCTTTATTTCGAATTTTCGATTTTCTCAAAATTGATTTTTGCTTTTTTTTTAATGATAAGATCGAGATATTTGAATCAAATGGATAGCATTCGAAAGAGCATTAAAATACCTATATTTTCTAAAAAAAAATTTCTCTAGCTATCACGGTTCTTTTGTTATTAACAAAAACGTGTTTATTTTTAAAAAACTTATAACTCCTGAACTAAACTGTCAATTTTCTTGAGAAAAATCATGATAATGCAGAATATAAATAGCTATAATCTGTAAAAATTTGAATTCATTTTGTCGACTAGTTTTTGAGAAAAAAATTAAAATGTGAAAAAAAGGAGTTTTGTATGTCCAACGATTACGGGAGTAAAATTGACTTAATCGCTTTGAAATTCCTTGTAGAGGTAGGTTTTGAATAGCTCTCGGCCGAGTTCTTTGGTTAAAATGATTAGTCCAGAAATTTCATAAATATTTGAGGTTAAAATTTTTGTAACCTTTTCTTCAAATCGTAATTTCTCAAGAACGGCTCTATGTATCAGCTCCAAATTTATAGACAATTTTGTATGTGATATAGATAATATGTGTGCGAATTTTTATCAAGATCGTATGATTACTTTTTGAGATATTTGATTTTGAAAATTTTCGTATTTTAGAAAGTTATTTTCTTTGTCGCATGATAACTAGAGAAAACAAAAATTGGTTTAATCATGTTAAAATTTTGTGGAAATGTAGAGTCTATATATTATCGTATAAGTCTTTTAGATAAAAGAATTGTCTCATAATTTTTAGAGATATTTAAGGTTAAAATTCTTTTACGGATCTTTTTCAAAATCGTAATTTCTCAATGACAACTTCATGTATTATCTTGAAATTTATAGACTATTTTGTATGCGATATAGGCAATACCTGTGTAAAATTTCATCCAGATTATATGGTATGCAATCCTGTAGTTAGCCATGGCCAACTGTATGTTGCGTTTTCTCGGGTGATGAGCAAAGAAAATTTAAAAACTTTGCTCACAGAAAAGTCAATAATGAACATAAAATAAAAAAAAAAATTATCACATAATGAGGTTTATACAAAAAATATTGTATATAAAGAAGTGTTGTGAAACAAGCAAAATTTTAATTTTTTCATAAAATTAATTCAAAATAATTTATTTAATTAATACTTCAAATAAAACTATAGAGTTTATTTTCATGTAAATTCGTAAAATTTTTTAAGAAAAGAAAACTAAAAAATCGTTTTAAGATTCTTAATAAATTATTTCTAAAGAAATATTCAGAATATTATAAAGTTATAAACCCCTTTTTTCAACCCCTTTTTTAAACCTTTTTTTAACCCTTTTTTAACCCTTTACTTAACCCATTACTAATTCTTTTTTCAACCCTTTACTTAACCCTTTTTTTAACCCTTTGGTCGGGAAAATGATGCTCCTTAAGGGGATGCCTTATACCGACAGAGTTCTCTGCCGTACCGACCCCAACGTTTTTAATTAAATATTAATTGTTAAAATATTTTTCTTGAATTCCAAGAGTCGACGCACAAAGGCAAACTTATTACCTAATTCCCGGTCAAATTTCAGATAAATCTATTGAAAAATAAAGACGAAATTTGAAAAATCGCAGGATGTCATATTTTGAGGTTAATATAGTAATATGCAACGTTGCGATTTTTCAAATTTCGTCTTTATTTTCCAATAGATTTATCTAAAATTTGACCAGGAATTAGATAATAAGTTTGCCTTTGTGCGTCGACTCTCAGAATTCAAGGAAAAACTTATAACAATTAATATTTAATCAAAAACATTGTGGTCGGTGCGGCAGAGAACTCTGCTGGTATAAGCCATATCCTTAATAGAATAGAGGATATCGAATTGTATTTCATTGCATCGCTTCAAGTGTTAAACTCGATACGACACGAGAACTTCTTTAAATATGCCTCACTTAAAAGATGAAATTGGCATGCTAGACTAAATGAAATAAAAAGAATGTAAAAAACGCAAATGTTTAAAAACAAAATTTATTCGTTCTTACATAAATTATTGCTATTCTTTGTATTCGTCAATCAAGATACTCTCGGGCCCTTTAATTAACCAGTCCCGCTGATTTTGACGATGCAAATGGACTACAAGCTTTTGATTTTCTTTTTCTCCTTGTAAAGGGCATTTCGCTGAACTAGAACAAAAACATTTTCTTGTGGTTATCTATAGGTATTAGAAAAACTGGATAAAGAATTTGGATAACATATGAATGGAAGATATCTATGATCAATTATAATAATATTAAAATAGGACTACTATAGTAATATGTAAAAAAGGAAGTTTAATAATAAAAGAGTCACGGAATTCAATATGCATATATAAGACGAGAACATGGCTAATTTAAATGAGTCGCATGGTTACTCATTATAGGGTTAATTTGTAAGCAGGGTTATATCGATAATATTCACAAGTATGGGATAGTGAAGTTTGATAGTGAATGCTAATAATTAAGTTTGTTTTCAAATATTGAATGTACGGAAAGAAAGTTCTGACAAAAAACTACAAGCCTTGGTAATATTATCACTCGAAGGAAGTTTTTTCTTGTTCTAAACTATTGGATTTGACTCTGCGACCCGGTTCAGAGTGCGACGTTCTCTATGGATGGACTGTAACGCAGAAGCTGTTAGCGACAGAGATTTGAATTGTTTTTATTACCTTACATCCAATATCTGGAATTAAAGTAAATTATTTAAATATTTCCATACGATACTCTACATACTAATTGATCAAGAAAAGCGGGAGCGCTCTGAGTACAAGTATAAGCCTGAGGGATGACTAAGTTCCTATTATACATTGAAACGGGTCGTGTGTGTGTGTGTGTGTGTGTGTGTGTGTGTGTGTGTGTGTGTGTGTGTGTGTGTGTGTGTGTGTGTGTGTGTGTGTGTGCGTGCATTTTTTCTAGAGGAGGTTAGAAGAAAAATGTTTTTACGCATACGAAGATGTTATCTGAGGCTCGACCGTTGCTGGTAATACCCATTCAAAAATTTCTCTGCTGATATTAAGTAGCACGGTCCTCACCTAGACTGTTGCTCCCTCCGCGGGAACCGCCGCAAAGCATTACTTCGTGGAGGGCAGTCATTGCCTTACAGGCTTCTCTTCTCTCTTCTCCTCTTCTGACGGAGTTCAGCTTCTCCACAATGGAGGCGGCACGAGCAGCTACCGCATTCTAGTCGCCCTGCATAGCGAGTAGGCACCTTCCTATGCCCTCGAGAGACAGGGAACCTTCTCAAACCTCAAGCTCTGAAATAGTACATGGTTTACGTCCTCCTCGACTCCAGGGCACGATATATGCTACTAATTGGCATATGTTACCATTAACGATCGGCTTGGAAGCGGCTGCCTAAGTAGCCCATCTTACAGGACATTTCAAATCAGGGATCCCGCAAGCGAGTCTTGAGATACTCCTTTTGCAATAGTGCATGCCGTTATCGGTGTTGTAAAACAGTGTCATGTCTGTTAGGTAGCTCGATATGATTCTTCGCAGGTAGAGCGGCACCCTTAGATTATCTAAAGCCAGCATAATGTGCTATCTCACCGAGTTAAAAGCATTCCGTATGTCCAAGGACATGATGGTACACAGGCGCTTAGTAAAACGGCTGCCGTAATGGCGTCTGAAGATACTACCCGACTAATAGCGTAGATGGTTGACCGACCATTCCGAAACCCGAACTGATTTTCTGACAGGTCTGCAGATTGTTATGTGGTTGTTTCCAGTCCGTTATAAATAACCCGCTGTAACAGCTTCTCGGCAATTTCCAGCATGCAGAGTGGTCGGTATGAAGATGGCTCGTCTGGAGGTTTACCACCCTTGGGTAGGAGTACCAGTCTCTACACTCCTGAATGTGTCGGGAAAGTTCTCTTACGCTGACAGGTGCTAAACGTGGTCCCGAAGATACCAGAGGCAGTTAGCGCTGCAGTCTTAATAGCCAGACTAGGAATTCCGTCTGTCCCTGGAGGTTTGCGGACGCAGATTCTCTCGGGCCGATATCATTTCTGCTTCGGTCACGTCTGGGGCATTGTCCGTAGCGTCGTTGGGCCCCACTCCTATACTCGCCGACCAGTCTCGATGAGCTGGAAATAGATGGTGAACGATTCTGTCGAGGGAGGCCGGGCATATCGGAACACTGCCACTTCTTGGTTTGATTTTATTCATGACCGTTTTGTAGCAGTTCTGACAGCACTTTCTTTTTGCTGCTTTAATGGCAGTCTTAAGCTGTATTCTCTTCAGCTCGTAGGCTGCGCTTAGTTGTTGGAACCACGGCCCACCAACAGCTCTCTGGTATAGTCTTCTACCTCGAAGGCATTCTTACTGTATACCTGCTATTTCCTCGTTCCACCAGTGAACCGGTAACTGTCCGTGACAGTTCACTTTCTTAACGAGCAATACATCGAGGCCGCTATTATGGCACGTGTAAGGTCGTGGGCTTTCTCTTCGGCGGATGCTTCGCACCATACTCCTTCCAGTGAGTAGAGCAATGTATCCCTATCGAAGATGGCCAGTGACCTTCTGCCTTTCTTCGGCTGTATAGACGTGTCTGCTGCTCTTCTAGTCGTCTGGAGTTGGTATCAGTATGTCAAAATAGGGTTCTTTTGTCTCTCTCACTCTCACACAATATGACGTCATTTACATGAGAGTGAAAATGACAGAAGCATTATACCTGGCCATAGTGGTTGGTATACTATGGCTTGGTGGTCACTAACTTTAGAGCATATACTTCATGGAGGAAGCACGCTTACGGCGACACTGTAGTGACTTACAGCATATCGACGGCTGAGCGGAACAAGGTCGCATCTCGGCGCGCAGACGAAGAACGTTGTATCTTACCGCGCGGATGAAGCACGTCATGTCTCACAGCGCGGACGGAGAACGTCGTATCTCACCGCACGGATGAAGAACGTCGTATCTCACCGCGTGGATGAAGAACGTCGTTTCTCACCGCGCGGACGGAGAACGTCGTTTCTCATCGCGCGGATGAAGAAAGTCGTATCTCACCGCGCGGATGAAGAACGTCGTATCTCACCACGCGGATGAAGAACGTCGTATCTCACGGCACGGATGAAGAACGTCGTAATTTTATTTTTATTTACATAATCAAAATTGGCATAGTTTACATATTCTCTCTTTGCTTTATCGTTTACAACATTTTCAAGATTTGTTTGATTATTTCTATTTGACTCGAGAGTAGAAATAGTAGACAATAGATTGGTTTGGTTTTCATCTACATCATTTTTGTTTTCATCATTTTCAATTTCAGATTCACTCTCATAATTTACTCTATCTTTCTCATCATCAATTTTTTCTAAACAAATTAATTTAGTGCTTTCTTCAACGACTGTTACATGTTTAACATTTTTTACTCTCCCATTTATTAAAACTCTATATCCATTGTTTGTGTAACCAACTAATACTCCTAATTCAGCTTTATCATCCCATTTACTTTGTCTTTTTACTTCAGATATTCTTGCAAAGACCTCTACTTCCGTAAATTTTTAAATGTTTTACATTAGGTTTTCTACAAAACAATATTTCATACGGTGTTTTATTCTCTATAGTATTAGCAATTGTTCTGTTTTTTAAATACACTACTGCAGTTATTATTTCTGGCCAATACTTCCTATGTATTTTAGCTTCTCTTAATAAGTATCTACCATTGGCCATAGCAGTTCTATTATATCTTTCGGCTACGCCGTTTAATTCATGTACATATGGTGGGCATGGTAATAATTGTATGTCTTTTTGTCTTATAAAATTGTAAATTTCTTTGTTCAAATATTCTTTTCCATTATCGCATTGTAATCTTTTGTCTCTTTCATTAAATTGATTTTCAACTAAGTTAATATAGTCAAACAAGCAACTAGCAGTTTCAGATTTATTTTTAATGCAATAAATTTTGGCACATTTACTGTAATCATCGATGAATGTTACGAAATATTTTTCACCACAATAACCAATAGTATTATGTGGTCCATTAAAGTCAGTATGAATCAATTCTAGAGTTTCAGTTGCTCTAGTTCTGTCATTTTCAAACGGTTCATTGGACATTTTACTTTCTATGCAATTTGCACATTTCACATGAGTGCTTTCAATTTTTTCTGGCAAACCATCTCATAATTTATTTTTTATTAATATGTTTAAATATTGTAAATTCACATGGCCTAGTGCCCTATGCCATTTCGCTTTTTCAGTTAATTTTGTGACATTTGTATAAATTTTACTTTGATTCTTTTTTACATAACTTTTCATTTTATACAGGTTGTCATCTTTATATGCAACAGCTAAGAATTTTCTATTTTGATCAAATATTTTTGCTTCATTATTTTTTGCTATAATAGTACAGTTATTTTTTGTTATTCTAGAAAAACTTAATATGTTTTTTCCTATATCTTTTACATAGTATACATTTTTTATATCAATATCATTTTCGTTATAATATGTTTTAAAATATGTTTTTATATTGCCAATCTTAGTGGCTTTCAAGATTTTACCATCAGGTAATTCTACATCTACATAATTTTCTAAGTTTACAAATTTTTCAAAAATTTTACAATCGTTTACAATGTGATCCGAGCAACCACTGTCGAGTAACCACTTCATTTCATTTGGATTTTCACTTTTTTCACTGCACTTGTCCGCTTGGGAATTAAACACTCGTGTGGCACATGTTTAAGTTCTTCTGGAATGGTCGTCGAGATGATCTCTTCCTCTTGATTGATTCGGGTGATGACCTCTTCCTCGGCAGCGACATCTGTAACCTCCGTCTCGGTGTGCGCCTCGCTGATGACTCTGTTAGTTTCTTTCTTGATTTCGATGTTCTTGTTGATTGTTGGGCCCTTCGTGCCCACAGCCCTTTTTAATATATCCGAGGTTTCCTTGTTAGTTTTGGTATTGAAAGTGCTAACATTTTTCTTTTCACTTTGATTTCTGTTCAGATTTTTTTCCTTGATCTTCGATTTCATGTAATCTACTGTTCTTTGTTCTTCGGTTATCACCTCAATAAAGTCACCGATATAACTGTAATTAGGTGGTAATGTTTTTAACAAGTATCTCATTTTTTCCGACTCATTTATATTTCCTCCAGCTGATTTGAATTCATTCACTGCTTTTTCAAAATGTATGAAAAATTCTTCTACTGTATCATAGTCTTTTAGCTTAATTTCATCAATTTTTCCTCTGCACAAAATTTGTAGAGCCGTCGATTTATTCGTATATATCTTGTCGAATTGAATTATCATGGTGCGAGCATTTATGCAGTCTTTTACGTATTCTAACTGTTTGTCGAATATTGTGCTTACTAAAATCGTTCCAGCTTTCAAGTCTTTCTTTTTCCATTCTGGCTCGGTTTCTGCATCCAATTTTAAACTTACTGCAGGATCTTTGCACTTCTTGTACTCCAATAGCACCATCCATCTCATTTTCGAACTTGCACAATTTTCTCCGTCGAAAATTGGTATAACAATATCTTCAATTTTGGCTTGCTTTGTCATTTCGATTTCTTTTATAATTTTATCAATTTCACTTTTTTAAATAAACTTTTTGAGTTCTTTCATAAATATTTTTCTACACTTGTTTCTAGAATTTTTATCGAAAAGAAAGTGTTTATTCACTAACTCACTTTCATCACTCATATAAACCTGTGTCTAACCTATAAGTTTACCACGTGCTCTATGCTTGAGAGCTCTGCTGCGTGTCTCACTCGCCAATTTTAATCCGTCGTCATCGCTCTTTTTTATGATTACTTTTGGAAAAATCTTTTTACATTCCAGTAGCTTATTACTTTTACTTTGTCATTATGTATTTTTTTATTTTTATTGTTCTTTAGGTATTCTTTTTCACTTCAAACTTCGTGTCTTGCTGACCATGTTTTTGTGACCCTTTCACACTTTTTCTTTAATCCATCAACATCGGACCTTTTTTATGATTATTATTCAAAAATCTTTTTGCATTTCGGTAGCTAGCAATTTTTATTTTCTGTTCATGCATACATTTTTCACTTTCCAATTTTCCACACTGGTTATCTTCCACTTTAAACTATGAGTCTTTTTAAGCACGTTTTTTCTTTAATTATTCGTCTTGTTACATAACTTTTGATTTTTCTTTAATTCACTTTTATTTCATTATTCAATTTTAATACTTGCATTTCACTTTTATTAACTACCGTTAATTTTCACGTGGCTTTTCTAACCTCACTTGGTTTTGTCCACCCGCCCCATTATCTCTATAAGACTCGAGAGTCTATATAGTAGATAATTGAGTAATCACGTACCTGCTACCATGTTGTAATATGAGGGATATGAATAAGTTGAGGTTTTGTTATACTTAATATAATGTGAGTTTATTAGCTAAGCCTTAGGATTAGGTTACATTTGGCGAGCACGCGTCCTTCGCGCATGGCTACCTCGTGGCGACTAACTATGCATGCGCTGTCGGTGCTCTCGGTACTCTTATACGCACACATACACATGCATGTAGCTATGTTTATGGGCTTGCATTTACACATATTCCAACAAGTCCTCAATAGCCGGCCAATTACTCCACTCTCGTCAAACGATGACGTAGAAGTTTTAACTCCCGCTCATCTCCATATCGGAAGCTCACTTGTCTCCATCCCCCGACCACACATTGGAGATTGACCAAAGGAATCCGGGATCACTTTTGGATTCGATAGAGCCGCGAATACCTCAATACGCTACAACAGCAGTGAAAGTGGACGTAGTCTGGGGAGGATTTATCTGAAGGGGACATAGTACTCATCGTCGATCCATCTCTGTTGAAAGCCAGTGGATGGAGTACGAGTTGCTCGCGTCAAATCAGCCGATAGTGAGTATATCAGACCCATTAGAGAGCTCGTGAGACTTAGAGTCTCTGCCTCATCGAACAAGACTTGCCCCGACGACAACCTCTAAACTCTGAAGAGACCTTCCCACAGCGGGCGGCCTCGTAATCCTTATCAATCATTGCAGGGATGAGACCGGCAGCGTGTTAGAGAAAAGCGAGAGTTGTAAGATCGATGCGTAACAGCCGGGCGTATTGACATCGAAGTGATTGAGTGTGAAAAACACCAACATTGAACTCCATTGCTTAACAGGGTCATTGAGAGATTGTAAGACGTTTAAAGGAATCATAGTTGGCTTGAGGGAGCTAGACACCTTTTTTTTTTTAAATCGATTTTTTATCCTTTTATTATAGGAAAATATCTATAGAATATGCTCTATTTTGCCCGAGAACGATATCTATTTTTTTTCAATGATATTGATAAAATACTGATTATACTTTTTATCGATTTTTCACTGTAATTTCGTTTTTCTTCAATACTCAGTTTTTCGACATACATGCTCTTATTTATTGGTAGTATTTCTTTTTCCTTCCAATTATAAATATTTATTTATTTATTTTTTTTTTATTTTTTTTCCAGAAAACATTTACATTACATTATTATATACGAAATATATTGTTATATCTTTTATCAAGATTTAATACAATTTACTAATAATTGATGAAAATATACTAAATAATCTCTACAATACGCCAAGTTTGTATCTGCATTAGTAGAGATTATAGTAATTTTTATGCAAAAATTTTTCTCCGTGTAGGTGTATTCAAGATAAATGAATTTTATAAGTAGGCAAAGATATATCAATAATTATTCAATACTGTTATTTCAGACAACTATAACTATACTGTTATATAACTATTTTTGACAGTCAGCATAGTAAAAAATCAGGTAATCAAAAAATCCTCTAATAGCCTCAGATCCGCCATGAAAGCTTTGATTTTTGCAAAAATCGGCCCCTGAGCATTTAGGTGCAATTATACATTTTAGGTCAAATTATACATTTGAATAGACCTCTAAAACGAGCTTAACGGGTTGAAAAACTTCCTAGGTAGACACAGATCCGCGATAATTGATTTGCGCGAAAATCGTCTTCTGGGCATACGCGTGCAGATCTACACTGAAATAGATCTAAAAAACGAGTTCAGCGCGTCAAAAAACCCCTGGGTCCCCTCAGCTTTGCACTAAATGATATTAGTACAGTCAGCTAAAGAATTAAAAGTCGACCGCGCGAGTTGGTACCTTCTTACGATCTCGCCCGAGTTGGTACCTTCTTACGCGTTCGCCCGAGTTGGTACCTTGTTCCTCTCAGCCAACGAAATACCATAATTTATTTCGGATTAGTACATAATTATGAAATACAAGCAATGTTCGTTTCTAGCCATAAAGTTAACTGAAAAAAACCGCTGCTGACTGCTTTAGCAGAATGCTTTCTCAAAGAGAATAGTTAAATTACATCAAATAATTTTTTTAAATAATTATTTTAATATTAAGGTGATGTGATACCTACACTATTATCCAATTCTGGGTTCCCGTTTTTCTTCTTCAATTTTAAACTTTTTGAAAAAAAAAAAAACTCTTTGACACGTTTTAAGTTTAATAAAGAACTATAACGTATTAAAGAGTTTTTTACTTAAAATTAAAAATTGAATGAGAAAAACGGGAACCCAATTTTGAGTAATAGCGTGGGTATCTCATCACCTTAAATTGCATTTTTTCTGCATATTCGATTTTGTATAAATACATTATTCAAAAATATATGAAGTTGTATTAAACCACTATACAAAAAAGGTCAACTACTATAGCGACCTCTTGCTGAAAAATAAATATGGTCAGCTTCTTTAACGACCCGTCGCTACAAATTACCAATAAAAATTTTGTAAAAAAGCATTATTGATAAAAAAATCCCCAAAAAAATGTTGCTAAAAATTAGTGAGAAACGCAAAACCAAAAATATAGAAAATGGTTAGCTCTTTTAGAGATCACTTTCGCTACAAATTAATAAAAATTATATATTTTAGTGGCCATTTGTAATAAAATAAATACGGTCATCTGCTTTAGCGTATTTTTGCTATAAATTAATTATCATTAAAAATTTTCTCAAAAAGAATAATAGTGAATGCAAACCACTATAGAAAAATGGTCAACTATTTTAGCGATCACGTTCTAGAAAATAAAAATATTGTCAGCTTCTTCATCGAACCAACGGTATACAAAGTACCAATAAAAATTTTGTAGAAAAACATTATTGCTAAAAAATACCCTACTATGGACATCTATCCACACCCAGCAAAGAATAAAATATTTTTGATTTTCTCATATCTTTCTTTCACGGTGTGCTTGAACGTAGAAAAAGTTTGATAAAAATGAGGAAAAAATCGGTTTGAGCAGGCTGATTCAGAATCAAAAATAGATTCGAAATCCGCAAAAATTGAAATCCTAGCTGATCCCTTTCGTATTTTATCGGCATTTTTCTATTTTAAGCAATCGAAACACACTAAGACATTATTGTTCGACGTTTTCTTTAGGAACTTTTGGTGATAAAACTTATAGGAAAGTTATTTTCATCTAATAAACTTGATTCTTTATTAAAAGTTATCTTTATTCAAAGGCAAATTAGAATTGAAGCACTTTTAGTTTACACCAGGGTCAACGACGAGGACGTAGTGGTAGTATGACCCCATTTTTTTGTTTTTTTTTTTTGTATTTTTTAAGTGTTTTAAATTTTTTTTGTATTTTTTGCTAATTTTTTTATTTTTATTTTCGTATTTTTTTTTGTTTTTTTTTTCTCTATGTTTTAAAGTATTTGTATATGATTTGTTCATAGTAAATCAGACTACATTAGAATAAAATTAGATATGTAGTGACGAAAATTCAGTTACTGCCTTACATAATCTTGGTGCATAAGTTATATTATGAATGCTGCTAACTTTATAACGTTCCCAGTACTTTAAAAATTCACGATGAACAGATTCGCCACTTTGTTCGAACCAAAAGCCTAAGCCGTAACAATTATCGATGTAGTTCAAACTATCCTTTACATGAGCAAGAATCACGTGAATTTTCAAAGTTTCTGTAGGATTCTCAATGCTTGCTAATGCCTCACCTAATTCAGTTATATAAGGCTCAACTAATGATTCAATTTTCCCAGAAGTGAAGCAGCAATCTACAATTTTGTTTATTGCTTTATAAGCAGCAATGTAGGGCACAACTTTAAAAAAATCTGCCTTTTCATAAACTTCTTCGGCATTAAGTTTATCTGCTTCCTTAAGCAATTTTCTACAAGCATTTCCTTCGAAAGTATCTCCGTGATAATGTTTAGAAACTAGATTTAATTTTTGTGGCCATAGTAATGCTATTTCCTGCCTGAAAGTTTGACTAAACCGTTCCAAAATAAGTGGTTTACGAAACCTTGTAAAATGTGTAATTCGGGGACAACGCATTTTTCTAAAACACAAACTTATCTTCTTCATTGAAGAGAGGGAGATTAATAGTACTGTGACTTTCTATGCTAAGTTTTTTATTACTACCAGCGAGAAGAAATTTATTATAATCAGCTCTCAGATCCCCGTAGGTTTTTAACTGTACTCGATTTTCAGTTTCTAAACCATCAGTTGAAGACAAACTAGTGTTTGCACTGGAGAAATCTGTGAAAGGGTTTTCTTTTAAATCGTGTAATTTAATAAAACAATAGGGGCACGGGAACGTTGCTGATGCAGTTTGCTGTCCATTTACAACTAGCAGAAGTTTGAAATCTGAAACAAATTTAAACGGAATATTATTAATTTTTGTTAGTTCAAACAATAGCTTAACATTTTCGTACGTTTCCTTTACATTAGGAACCACGCACAAGAGTATTAATTGGTTTACACTGGTGAGCTTACCTTTTTTACTAACACTTCCACCCTCAGAATAAAGTTTTCTTTTACTATTCAATTCAATTGATTCATCGTCAGTTATCTGATTATTTTCATCATCATAAGTATCACTTGAACATGTATTATCTGAATTAGGAGAATAATTTTGTGGAAGAATTGTCAAACTTATCTTGAAAGAGCCTTGACCTCCATCAGCTAAAAGTTTGACCAAAATGTTGCCTTCTATTTTCCGATGCTCAATAATTGCATCGAGGAGCTCTTCTGTGTCTGCATAGACGACAGGTCGAAAGAGTTTTTCTTTTTCTTTATTCGAGCTACTTTCACAATCGAAATAATGTACTTCATGTTTATATACATCACTCAAAATTTTAGGTTTATCGTACGTGTTTTGCGTAACGAAGTGGAATGGACTTTCTTCCTACCTTGCACCTTATAAAATTTGTTATTTTTCTCATTTGGTTGCCTGAAACCCCAAAATTAATTCTAAAATTATTTAAACTCTCTTCATCAAACGAAATACTTTTTTTGATACTCGGATTCAAAACAATTTTAGTCTGCCGGCCGCCAGTAGATAAATTCAAACTAATATTAGAAAGTTTCTTAGATGAGGGAGTGACAGATTCAACCTTTTTTTTAAAAAATACTAGTGACAATTTGATCTTTGTTTTTCTCTGGAAGTTGATCTATAATGTTTAAAATATTTTCATTTACACTTTTACAGGGATGACGTTTGCCCCTTCCAACCTCTTGAAAACATTTACTACACCTTTGAATTGAAATTTTAGTTTTCGTACTTTCTACAGGTGAAACCGTAAATTGATCTGTTGTCGAGGATCTTTTAAGCCCCGTAGAAACATCAATCACATTTTTCAAATTTCTTTTGTGTCCTTTACCTTTCACAATTTTTACGTGACCTTTAAATGTAGCAGTTGAACATATATAACATTCGCACGCACTCAGATTATTACGTCTAGTCTCTTTTGGTAATATTAGATCTCCATAGTTGGGCATTTTTTGCAATGGTCTTTGAAATTTACCTTTTGCAGCAACAAGTAGAGTAATATGACAAGTTGTACAAATACTCAAAGGATACTTTTCATCTATCAAATCAAAGACGTTAGATTTAAACTGTTTAATCAACTTTTCAGTGTTTTTAGTTATAAGAAAACTTGCTGGTATTTTTTTTCCAAATGTAATTTTTTTTTCCACATGGAGCACAGACTTTTTTTCTGTTATCTTCATGAGAAGATTTATTTCCATGACTCATTTTAAAATAAATTAAAATAACATCGTAATTTTTTAATTAATAACAATTCTAATAAAATGTTATAAAATATACAATTTTTGGCTTTTCAACGAGGATATATTTATAATTTAGAATACACAATTTTCTATTTCAAAATAAAATACGAGTAGCCCGGAGACCGGCCTCTTCTTATGCCCATCCGCGCGCTGCTTTGCTGGTGGGAGAGGCAAAAAAGGCAAGGGTCGGCGCCGCACAGTGGGCTTTTTTCATTTTTTTTTTTGTCAAAATCAAATATTTTTGGACCCACAGGAGATACGGAGATGTTTTTGGTGTCATTTTGAAGGTAATACTGTATAGAATTGTAGAAAATTATTGGCGAACCTCTATCTTGACCTTTAGACATTGAAAAAAAGTACCAAATGTCGAAAATTTCTGAGAAATGAAATTCGCGAGTTTCGGTTGTTTGACGAAAAGTTATAAACGGACTTTTAATTCACGAATACATAATCTCTGACTATGACAAAACAGGCGATCCATAAAACTATAATATATTATACATTATATTATATATTATTTTATTATATATTTTATTATTATTTTATTTCATATATTTTATTTATATTATTTTATTTTTTACACACACACAGTACCAAATCACATATAAAACCATTTTACAGATGTAAAATTGTACTTGACTTCTTTAAGATTCAGCGTACAATTTTATGATATATTTTCAAGCGCTATATTGCAGATATTATTTAGTTAACAAGAATTGAATAGAGAATTGAGAGCAGACAATATGAAGTTAGGTAAAAAAAATCGAGGAAAAAATCCATAAAACTCCTTTTTTCCAATTGTAGCTCATTTTTTAATGTCAAACTCGATAAAAAAACGGGAGTTTTATGGATCGCCTGTTTTGTCATAGTTAGAGATTATGTATCGGTGAATTAAAAGTCCGTTTATAACTTTTCGTCAAACGACCGAAACTCGCGAATTTCATTTCTCAGAAATTGTCGACATTTGGTACTTTTTTTAATGTCTAAAGGTCAAGATAGAGATTCTCCAATAATTTTCTACAATTCTACACAGTATTACCTTCAAAATGACACCAAAAACATCTCCGTATCTCCTGTGGGTCCAAAAATATTTGATTTTGACAAGAAAAAAAATGAAAAATCCCACTGTGCGCCGCCTGGCGGCCGCGCGGCACTAGCGGCGCGGTGACCGGTGCTTCACGGCTGTCGGGTTACGCATGTGCAGAGGCTTATCGCGAGAGTGTCAGCGGGTATAACAGGGTTTATGGGTTTTGGGGTTTACGGGTTTTGGGGTTTATGGGTTTTGGGGTTTTATATAACCAAATTAAATTTTTAGTAACCAATAGAAAATGCTGGGGATCATAAAAACTGTATGCTCTCCAGAAAACAGAATTGTTTTTATAAGTTGTATGACTTAAAGTTCCTAAAGAAAACGTCGAACAATATGTCTTACTGTGTTTTGATTGCTCAAAATAGAAAAATGCCGATAAAATGCGAAAGGGATCAGCTAGGATTTCAATTTTTGCGGATTTTGAATCTACTTTTCAATCTGTATCAGCCTATGCAAACCGATTTTTTCCTCATTTTTATCAAACTTTTTCTACCTTCAAACACACCGTGCTTTATTTTTTTAACCGAGTTAATATTATACAATAGGACCGACAAAAATACAGATGGATAGGAAATTTTAAGACCTTTCAGAAAATGTGCCTACCCCGGAATATATCCAAATCCAGCGACAAAAAAAATTATTTTCGATTTTTTCATATTTTTTTTTTCATTCCTTAAATACCTAACATCATCCTATCAACTATATAATTGAACTTGCACAACTCCAAAATGAACTTCATATACCTGACAAAGATGAATTTGATATCTCTTGCCAGTTTCGAGTTAAGCTGCCGACAAATTTATTACAGACATACACACACGCGTACACCCATACATACACACATACACGCACATACATACACACAAACATTTTCTAGAAAACGCATATTTGACTCTTATTGACATATTTGAGAGCTTGGAAATATCAAAAATCATCGAAATCTTAGATTAGAAAAATTTCCGTTACAAAACTTTCTCTTTGAGAAATCAATAACTATGGTTAACATTTCTACCAGGGAAGAAGTCATAAATAATTATAAATTAATTATAAACAAACTATTATAAATAAAAGCAATACAAAACGTCGTATGTACTCAAAACTATTAAAATAAAGTTAGTTTTTGATTCTTGTAACAATTTAGTTATTATATTTTCAATTTCATTGTTGCAAAATATATTACAAAATTATTTTATTTGAGCAGTACTTGAACCGTACCGAAGTTGGGGGCAGTTCTAGATTTAAAATATATACAAATCTTAATACAAAATATGTTTGTTTTTGCGTTTTAACTACATTTATTTACTTATTTTCAAGATAAAATATGAAATTTACATAAAATTAAAAACCGTGGAGAAAACGTTAATAACAGGTGGCGCGTTGTTTCAAAACGTTGCACCACTTTAAATTCTCTATTAGTATGATTGTTAAAACATGTATGCCAAAGTTCAGTAATATGTTTCGAGATTTAAAAAAAAAATTTTTTTCGTTAAAAATAAAAGTACCTGAGAATTCTCCATATGGAGAAGGTGCATTTTAAATTATGTAAGTATATTAATATAATGTTTTATATGCTTTTGTATTTGTACATTTAGTAGTGCACGATATATTAAATAAATAAGTAAAATATCTATATTTATGAATATTTTGTATGCAAACTATGTACAAAATATACACAAATATACATATTTTTTGTATGGAGAGGCGAAAAGCCAAAAATGTAGAATTAATTCTAAACTTATATTTAACCTACTGGTTTAAATAAAGCAATTATTATTGGTATTCTTATTATTAGACAGCATAAGCGGTAACAGCGGTGGATGCTACGCGCAGCGACGGCCATTACAGAAGCGACCGTGCTCAAAATGGCGTCGACCACGTGTGCCGGAGGCAGCGCGTGAGGCAAAACGTTGCTACGCTTCGTCCTGCTGCTCGCAGAGGCGCGACGTAAAATCGGCGTTGGCACAAATGGACGCACTATAGGAATTTTTAAACGAATTTGAACGAAATCAAATATCTCGCGACCTAAAAAAGACGTAGACAACTGATTCAAGTGGCATTTTAAAGTTCATGTAATTCTGAGTAAAGGAAAATTATTCCGATTCATCAGGCATTAATTTTTGACTTTCAAATCGAAGGTCAAAGTTTAATTTTACGACAAAAAATGCTTTTTCTCCTATTTTAACATAATTACACCATCATTTTCTGAAAAGTAATTAGCTAGTCTTGTAGCTCTTTCAAAAAGAAAAAAATATGACCTTCAAAACTTTTTTTGTTTAGAGGTCAATGAAATAAACAAGGTCGAAGTATCGACCTTGCTAGTTATTTCATTAATTTGTTGAAGATTATGTTCTCATATAGGTGTGTAGTCTCTTAGAGAAACGTCTCATCGTGACCTACACGGAAAAAACAGTTGTAGTAAAAAACCTCCAAGAATAACGGGTATGATACGTCTCGATGAGATTGAAGATTTTAATACTATAATGCGACTCTAATACCTCCAAAATAGAAATGTCATATGCCAAACAAAACTAGAATAAAAATGCAACAAGGATAAGTTTCGTAGGTAACCGCGTTGGTTATACAGGAATCCGGGTAAGCGCTGAGTTACGGCGACGTCAGACTGGAGTTGTCGCGTCTCGACGTTAGATACGAGAGATGCCTAGCGTGGAAATGAAAGACCTAGCAGAGTCATTGAGGTATTTAGTATCTATTTATGACGTCTTATAGTTCCACAATCGATTTGAAACCATACTTTGTAGAATTCAATTAGATTCATGCGCATGAAATTATATTGTTATATTAATTTTTAATATAAACAAATATTCACCATAAAAATGTTTATGTAAAAATTATTGACAATGTAATCCTAACCATAAATAGATGAAAAAATTTTATTTTATACGTTTCAAAAATTTCTTGATAATTAAAAGTTATAATAATAATAAAAACAATAATAGAATTTTTTTTTCCTTAAGAAACTTTGTAATAGTATAGCATTATTTCCGAAGTTTTCTTTTATTTACCGTGAATTTTTAATACAATTCTCTACATTTAGAACCATAAATTTTTCTACGTATATTTGATCTTCTGATATTGATAAAAACGTAATCTTTCGTAAATAAGTTATATCTCAGAAACAAAAAAAAAGGTATCATTATTAAAAAATTGGTATTAAATTATAGAAAATACCTATTTTTGGACGTATTTGGAACGTTGAAATTCATTTTCATGTTGTGAGTCGAAGAGAATTTTTTTGGAGAAAACTTGATAGAAACATGTTTTGAGTCATTTGGAATCGAAATAAGCTATTTTTTTTATACGTTCGCTCGCGCGCGTGTGTACGTAATGTCCCTGTCGTAAATTATAAATGTTAATAACAGTTAATAACTGTTAAAAACTACTTAAAACTGTTTGTAACTATTTAAAACTGTTTATAAATGTTACAAAATGTAGGATTTTGGACACATTTTCAAATAGTTTTAGGAGATTTAAATAGTTTGAAACAGTTTCAAATAATTTTGAAGGATATTTAAAATGAATTAGTAATTTATAATTAATTAAACTATTATTAACTAATAATAATATAATAATAAATTAATTATTCTTAATTAATTAAACGAATGATATTTGGGAATTATATTTATGAATAATATTTTGAATGATATTTAAGAAGAATTAATAATGGATAATAAATTAAACTATTATTAACTAATTAACAATAGTAATAATTATTAAATAATAATTTGTAAAGAATTAAACTATTATTATAACTATTACAAACTTTTAAAAACTGTTACAAACAGTTATAAACAATTACGAACGTACAAAATCCTACATTTTATAACATTCTTTAACAGTTTATAACTCATACTAACAGTTTTTAATTTTTTCTAACAAAAATATTTCTGCTAGGGGCAGTACAAATTTTCTTATCCGTTTAAGATCTTTAAAAAATAATTTTATTTACTTTCGAGGTTATTTTCTTTTTATATTGTTTTTTCAGTTTTATTAAAAAAGAACTTTTTATTTTTTACAAACTTTAAAGTTAATATGGTGCTTCTATTAATGATGGATAAAATGCAGTATGAAATTCTGTATAATTAACAAAAAAAAAGGAATTTTAAGTATATTTACTCCTTAGTTTCAAATCTCCAAAAAATGAGATGAAAAGTGACTTCTTTATTCGTAATTTGATTTGCGATAACAAAGGCTCACGAAGCGCGCATAGTTAAAACATTTAAGAAAACATAATTTTTCATTAATAGATTATTTCAAAATTAACAAAAGATGTAACAATAAAAAATTGTCTGCTAATATCTCATATATACATAGAGAAAGCTTTGGAACGGTGTGTGTGTGTGTGTGTGTGCGTGCGTGTGTGTGTGCGTGCGTGTGTCCGTGCGTGCGTTTGTCCGTGCGTGCGTGCGTGCGTGCGTGCGTGCGTGCGTGCGTGCGTGCGTGTGTGTGTGTGTGTGTGTGTGTGTGTGTGTGTACGCTAATATCTCATGATCTACTCGACAGATTATAACCAGACAGGACTTATTTTTTTCGATTTTGCTTAAATAGTTGAGGTCAATATTCTATTTTAGTCAAAATCGATTTTTTTTTTGTTTTATAGCAATTCATTAATTTTACAAATTTTAATTTTTTATTTTTTTAATATTTAAAACTAATATTGTTTATATATTATGAATTCACTGTATCCAGGATAAGATTCTCTACAATTTAAAAAAAAAATGCCGATAGCTATATTTAGTCATAAATTATTAATGAAAACGTAATTTTTTGTAAATAGGTTATCTTTCGAAATTAAACAAAGATATTGATATAAAAATTTTTTTGTGGCTAAAAAGGAATTTTTATGTTTTTTTTATCGATTACTTTTTGAGAAAAAAAAAATAATTTATAATAAAAGTGATTTGAAATATATAATCGATTTGGAATATTTTGTAGGTGTAGATTTTGGTTACATTTCGGGTGAATTCTTTAGGCAAAAGGATTGGTCAATAAATTTCAGAGATATTTAAGGTTAAATCTTTTTTAATCTTTTTTTCAAATCGTCATTTCTCGAGAACGGCTCGGTGTAAGGTAAAAGGTCGTATTATGAGACAATGTCCACGTTTATCCAGAAAGAAAACTAAATTTTGGAAATAATTATTGCTCATATTATCAAACAAAAATTATATTCATAAGCATAAGTTTTCAATGCTATAAGTATGTAAATTTGTAGGTTGTTTTGAAGAGTTTAATATTTACGAAAAAATAATATAGAATTTGCGCATGAACGTTGTGTAGATAGCACTCGGTTATTCGAATACAAGCAGCAAGAGCACTGATTATTTAGCTTATATATTGTAAGAAAATTAAATGATTCCAAAATATGTTACCTAGCTTATTTAAAAGCTTAAGAGCTGTAGATTATAAATAAATAATAAATTATCGCAAACTTAATAAAATTTATTAAATTATTTAGCTGTCTCATAATATGTACATTTGTTTATCGTAAGTCCGTATTTATGGTACAATATTGGACGTGTCTCATAATACGGTCCACCTTGTCCGCATTGATGAGACACTCTTTTACACACTATTTATTGAAAAAAACTCTTTTATTTCAAACTGTTTACTCTAATAATGAAGCAATCTGCATTCCTCAGCTTTATTTTAATTTATTAAACCTTGAAAATGGATATAAATCTTAATTGAAAATTATAAAACATGACCTCAAAAGTCTAACATGAGTGATTTTGATTCTTAAGAGACTCCAATCCCAGTTTTTCGATAACTGATTTATGGGCTGGAAGATTTCATTATAGGAAATAATTGGGCTTGGTGGACCACATAATTTCATATTTAATATGATTTTTTAATTTACAATAGTTACGATTTGCATGAATTAAATTTTCTATAATAAATAAAATGAAAAAAAGAAAATTATAAATAAACTAAAATAAAGAAAATCATGTCAAATGAAATTGTGTGATCCACCGAGTTCAACTATTTCCTACAATGAAGTTGTAAGAAATTTAATAAATGTACGCACAAGATAAGTCGAACTCAATATTTACCATCAGTGGGATCCTATAAGTATTGGATATGGGTGTGTTTGTGTATGTTGCGATTGAATGTGTCACGGAGCGCAGACGGCCACCAGAAGGCCAACGGAATAGAGGCTCCCAAAACCCAAGCCTTCACTACGTTCTGTGAAGTCCGTTTTCGCGCAATCTTCGCCACTCCAACCCGAAAGGGGTAAGTTTAATTTTCATCTACTTAAATATCCGAAGTAACCGAATCGAAATGAATTAGTTGCAGTGAGGGGATATCAGAATCACCAACCTACTCTTGAAGGGGACGCCCTTTCGCTGACTGAGGGATTATCCGCCCGTCAGCCTGGTGTAATATATTCTGACGCAATCTCGCCCTATCTATGCTGTCGACTTAGAGCAGGAGGGCAAAGCTGTCCAAATTATTGACAAGGTGCCTACGCATCGACCCAGAATCGATGACACTGAGCCATCTTCAAGGAGTGGACTCAGATACCAAGTGACCGACTGCTGCGGCGGTAAAGTTATTTATTACTTGTACATGAATCGACGACGAGCCGTGAAAGCATTTATGTGAGTGTGTGTGTGTGTGTGTGTGTGTGTGTGTGTGTGTGTGTGTGTGTGCGTGCGTGTGTGTGTGTGTGTGTGTGTGTGTGTGTGTGTGTGTGTGTGTGTGTGTGTGTGTGCGCGTGTGTGTGTGTGTGTGACCAAACGACTTATGTATAGAGCATATAGCGAGATAATCACGAATTATCTGGGCGAAATAATAGCGGTTAAAACGACGAAATTTATCTACTCTCATTTAGCGATACCTGTATAAATAACTATTTCGTATGGGTCAATAAATAAAACTTGCATGTCATCATAGTCAATGTGTCATCTTTCAAATTCTAAATCCTAGAACCTTTCAAAGTCTTCCAGCTCATAAATCAGTTATCGAACAATTGGATTTGGAATCTCTTATTCGGAGGAATTAAAATCAGTCACGTTAGACTTTTGAGGTTACATTTTATGATTTTTAATTAAGGTTCTAATCAAGGTTTATATTAGGTTTCTATCTGTGATTGACCAAAGTAATGCTGAGGAATAAAGATTATTGTGTAGAAAGTTTGAAATAAAAGAGTTTTTTTTCAGTAAATAGAGTGTCAAAGAGTCTCATAATAGGGACAAATTTTATGAGGCAGTGGGACATACGCTTGAACTCTGTTCCATAAATATGGGCATTAAGACTATACCCCTTTTTCCTTAAATTTATTATATTTTTAGCTTAATTTGATTTTCAAAAGTTTTTATTTACTTTATAAAGAATGCAGTAACTACGTACTACAAAAAGTTTGGCCTTTAAAGCTATAATTTACTCAAACTCATTAAAAATGTCCCATTGCCCTCCGAAATGTGTCTCATAATACTAGGCCAGTCAAATTAGATTATTTTAGCTCCTTTTCAGACTTAAATGTAACTAGAGGCTTGCGAGCGGATTCTGGTCGGGGGGGGGGGGGGGGGGCATCAGGTACAATGATCCGGTGAGTGCGTCCAAAAATTATGTCAGGATCATTTTTTAAATAATGAATTAATGATCGAAACGTCAGTTTTTTGATGACAGAAGAAAAACTACTGACTTTACAGAAAAAAGTTAAATGTAAACTTCGTAGATATTGAAAAGATCTATCAAACGCAATTTACAGATTTACATTTAGTTAATTTGTGTATCTGCAAATCGCAAAAAACCGCTGAAAATAGCCATTTTAACGATTGTTTATAACTCCGTTAAAAAATTTGCTAGGTGCTTGATAACTCGCTTTAGTATAGCTCTTATAGTACTTAATAAGCAGTTAAAATTTTAGCTAAAAATATTCAATAGTTTTTGCATAATTCCATTTATTTATTAGATTTTGGTCATTTTTGCGCGATTTTTCCCAAGCCGTGGGACGTCATACGAGAATGCAGTAAACGGATTTTGAAAGTTTAACATCTCTACTTTCACGAACAATGAATAGCTAAGCAATTATTTCAAATTTAGTTATTAAAAATCGCAAAATAAAAAAAAGTCATTTTTTTTTGTTATAAATAAAAGCAATTGCGACTCCTGTATTTGTCGGAGATAAACAACAGTAGGTTCGTTGGAAAGCTCGCATTTTTCCCCAAATTTCAACGTCCCTACGAACTCTCTAAGTGCTCTAGAAGCCGAGATAATTTTTTTTTTGTAAAAATCGCCGTGTCTTCAATTATTAATATTAAGAAACGAGGCACGCGCGAAAAATCGAATTAATAGTTGTACTCGCATAAAAAAAATATTGCGTCACATTAATTGCAAAATTACATTGTTACAAATAATCACAAAGGTGCGGGTCAAAAATGGAGAAGGCTACAGTGTCACGCGAAAAAAACTGAACATAGGAACTTCAAATCCGACGCGCTCGAAAAATTTTTTATATCTCGGTAACTTATTGACATAAACACTTCATTTTTTTTTTTAATTTGGGATGGCTCGCGAAAATAATAACATCTGGCCTACTTATTTCCCCGAAAAAGTTTATTTAACAATACTTAATTAACAATAATTATTTTAATTAACTTTTTAATGTTTTTTTTCATAAATAAATAATTAATTAATTATATATGTGTGGTTGGGTACGTATTATTAGTTTATTAAATAATAAAAAATAATATATTCACTTTAAAAAAATTTTATTCAACATACAAATGTCTATTGTATTGGCATTTTTCGCTTTTTTGTGTGTGGTGCATCTGTGTGTATTTGTGAAGCGTGTTCTTCTTCTTCTTCTTCTTCTTCTTCTTCTTCTTCTTCTTCTTCTTCTTCTTCTTGTTCTTCTTCTGTTTCTTCGTTTTCTTCTTCGTCTACATGTTGAGTATCATTTTGCATCAGCATTTGCATCATTTTTTCGAAAATCAACTCTTCGTCTTGCGTATCATCATTAATACCGATGTCTGTGTTGTCGTCTATCGTGGTTTCTTCGACGTTCGTGCAACTATCACCATGACATGACGAGCACATTTGAGAGCATCGCAGCCCATATTTACGACAACTGCATGTTTTCTTTTTGCATCCCGTCTCGCACCTACAACTAATTTTACTCAGTAGCTCATCGGGAATAAGCGGTTCCAGCGTGTGCACTGGGTAGATGACATTTTGTCGCTCTTTCCAACCCCACGCTGTTGGATCCTTTTTATAACCAAGCCACTGTTGTAATTGTAGGTACGATCTGTATGCGCGCTGCTTACTAGCACCTTCAGTCTGTGGCAAAATTTCTAATTTCAAACTACTTGTCAAAGCTGATTTTTTAAAGTTAAAAAACCGCCGCTCATGTAGAGTCTTTTTATCTTTCTTGGTGCCATACATTTGGCTAACTATATCGTTAGCACTCGAAGCTAAAACATCAGGAGTGACGTAGGGATCGTAGAAATGCTGTGCTTTTTGCTGTAGAACTACATCATCGGAAAGCGTCTTTATTAATTTATTTTTGCCTTGTTTGAAAAAACAAGACGTTGTATCACATCCTGTGAAAGCATGCAGGAAACCTATTAACTTTTTTACTTTCAAATATTTAAAACTGTTGCTGTCATATATGCAATCATTCACATTTCCTTTTCCAGGTTTCAAAAAGTAAATAGTATTAATAGGTGAGTGCTGCGTTAATATTACCAATAAATCGATGTCTTCTCCAATTATCCAAGTTGTACCGCTTACGCTGCATTTGTCAGCAGTACTCACAATCAGAAAATCAGCATCTTCTTCCGCTACGACTGTACTACATTTTTCTTTTTCAAACTCTTCGCACAGTAATTCAATTAACTTTTTTTATTTTTATTCCTGCTCAAAAATTTGTCTTGCGAAATCGTAATAATCGTATCTCTATTGAATTCTACTTCTCGGCCTAAATTTTTATTCTCTCTCCGTGACCTCTCGGCTGCTTTTGTGCTTTTAACATTTATACCCTCTGGGTAACCATCGAAAACTATGGTGGAATTTCGACTGTAATTATGGGTTGTGTAATCAACATACTGTTTAATAATAAAGTCTATGGATTCATTAGTATCCCACCGAACTTTATGCAAAAGGAAACCCCCATCAATCACATAAAAATCGTTTGGACCACGAGATACACCAGAAATCTTCGAAAAATTATCATAGAATGATGATTTTCTTCCTTTTCGCATCCCGCCTTCGCCAAAAAGAGAAAGAGGGTAGGGAGCAAGTTCATATTCTAAAAACGTATGCATATCTATTTTGTTTTGAATATTTAATATTTTCTGAAATATAAGAGTTGGGTCAATTGTTACGACTTCGTTATGAATTTTTACAGAAGAATTTACTGCTTTCAATGATAGCACTTTGTCCTTTTTGTGAAATTTCACCGAACCAAAATCACCACCAATAATTCTGTTCATTGAAGACAAACCAATTTCTAATGCTTTGTAACAATTTATTTTATCATCACCTATTATCCCAGTGCTAATCGATAATATATTATCGGTCACGGGAGATGGGTTATGATTTTTGAAAAATTCTGTCAACTTTTTGGAGTCCTGTAAATCTCTCGTGATTCGCGAATTACTTGCGTCTACGTGTTGATCCGAAGTAACGTAAGTGATGTTACAAAATTGCTCCATAGTATCCGTTACTTCAATCAGAACGATAGTTGACAGAATCCATTTACATAAAGTACTTTCAGTTATCCCACGTCCATGAGTCAATCCACCGCTAACTTTCATCGGTCTCATTAGCATTTGCTCTATAATCATGTCCGACCATGTACCAGATCGAAACTTCTCAATTCGCCTTATGGTAAAATAACCTGAACGACTAAATTTGTCATATTCCATAACATCCATTATATTTTCAAGATTATTCATATCTTGCAAATATAGGTGGCTGCTTTTAGCGTAAAGATTATGGCCGCTGGCATGAAAATAAGGCAACATTTGTTGGACACACTGCAAATGTTTAGACCAATTTCCGCTTCTTTCAGCCTGAATAAATTGCTTAGCCAGATCAACCATATTAAAATAGAGAATCCATAATCGTGCAGTTGGGCCATTTTCTTTTATCGATTCTAATTTATTTATAAACTTGTTTTTTATTTCTTTGAACTGATCATTTTTTAGCAACGTATGGAACTCCGATTTTCCTACGAGGTTAAACAAATTATTCAGAACAAGTACTTCTTCATCTGAGAGATCGATCAAAGAAAAAAGAATATTCGCCAAAGCATTTTGAATTAAAATATTCCCCCGGATCGCTCTAGAATAGGCATGGCCAGTTAGTGCTTTTTCGGCTGAAATTTCAGCATAAAGTTCACAAAATGCGTCCTTTAATCCACTACCTTCCATTATAAAACCTATTGCGCCAAGGTAGGACATAAGCATATGGAACCCTCCGAGCCTGACAATAACTTTATTTATCTTTGCTTCGTTTTGAGTTCCTTTATAGCACTCAATGATTTCTCTAGCCTTTTGATATAGAGGTTGATCAAAAGTGACGAAAACATTTTTTTGATCTTGGCTCTTGCATTTATTATTAGCTTCAATTAAAACAGTAAAAATTGTATCGTAATTACTTGGCGGTGCATTGACAAATGGAACCGGAATTATTCTTGATATGTGAAATGGTTTTACTTGTGTACATAGTTCCATAAAGCTATTCCAGCCACTCATGTTTTCCCGCCGTACGTAATTACCATAAAATCACAATAAATCAGAATCCTCCACTTGATTGTTCACAATTGGATTTGTTCCATTGAAGTCTTCAATTTTGATATTCTTAAGGCCTGCATGAATACCTCTTTGAAAATTCTTTAAAGGAACAAATCCAAAAGTGCCTACATTAGTTGCCGATGGAATACGACGCAGGCGCTCTATTTTCGTACTGCTCGATATTTCAGAGGCAGGAGTTGCACAGATCACTCCACCCATGGCATGAAACGTATTTCTGCCGTCGATAGTACACGTATTATGATCCGCATTATCATAAATAAATTGGAAATACGATTTTCCTGCATCGTAACTTTCGGGTTGGCAAACTATAGAGGACTCGAAAAGTTGCGTTTTATAGTACGAAACGCACAAGCCAATATACGCTAGCGAATCAATTAGATTTTTGGAAGCATGTTTCTTATACATCATCGATGACAGGCCTAGCAATATAGGGGATAAAAATGACCGAGGTCTCACTGAATTTATTATAATGTGACAAAGTGTTGTAATTCTTTTATCCCACATAACATAAGAATTTTCTGAACATTTGTGACTTTTAATTAAAACATCTAAAAATAATCGTAACGACCGTGGTATGTCATCATCAACGTTATGTAAAAAAACAATTGGGAGCAGGATAATTAGCTGTGCCGTAATATTTTGATCTAATATCATTCAAAATTAATTTCGCCGATGTCTCGATTATCCTTTCACTCTCCTTATCTTCATCTGAGTTTTTATTTCTGTACCATTCCTCAGAGAGAATTTTATTTCTTACAGATGCAAAACAAACCACTAAATCATTTTTTACTTTATAAATCGTAATTGTGCTACCAAAATATTCTAATAATTTGTTTTGTATTGTATCTAGTTTCATAGGAACGTCTCCTTTGTATACACTTAAAATATCTTTAATCGAAAATTGACACTCGTCTTCACTACATTCGCACAAATAAGATATTATATACTCTACAGCTTCGGATGTACCTTCGCTCATCGGTCGGCTAGGCTGCTGAGTAAGTCTAAGAATTGAAAATTTCCTAAGACAATGATCATGGTAACGAGCGGCCCGTTCCACTAAATCTACGTTTTCTATGCGTTTCTTAAGATTTCTATATTCTTCCTGACGAATATCTTGTAAATTACTATTTTCTAATCGCGAATTAATTTTTTCCATAATATTATTTTGGAGAGTATTGCTTAAAACATGTTGAACTTTGTAAAGATTCATTTTAGTTTGAATCTTCCGTTTGGCCTCATACTCATTGGACGCATCTTCTCCGCAAAAAAGACAGTACTTACTAAAGTCAAATTTTCGTAAGCTAATACTACCTCTCCTTGAACTTACTTTAGAAGTTACAGCTTTTTTTTGCGCAGCCTTTATTTTTGACTCTTTAACATAATTGCCATGACAATTCTTGTGAATATTTAATGATTCACACTTTTCAAGCTGTTTGTGTTTGTTGTCTTTTCTCTGTAAGCTTGCTGCAATCAATGATTCAATGGCTCTTTCTTTGACATTTCGTTGCTGGTCGGGGATATAATTTTGTCACACAGTAAACAGATATTCTCATCGTGAGTTTCCATGTTTTCAAAAAGCTTCAATCTGAAATAATACAATGCGCATAAAAAATAAAAATGATATCAATTAATTTTTTTAATTATCGAAACTATATGAAACTACTATATATTATTTGAAAATTAAAAAAAAAATTAGTAATATATTGTAACGACCATAATTAATCAATAATTGATAAATAAATAAGTATACATAGAAGTTGTAATTGGAACAATTTTTACATTTATAAGTATACGTTTATAATAAATTTAAAAAAATAAATTTTAAAAAATATATTGTAACGGATTAAGGATAAAAATAAAAAAACTAAAATGGAGACATCGCGAATTGAACTCGATTCACCCGGGTGAGAAGCAAGTGCCCGTACCGCCGGGCTATCACCGCACTGGCAGTACAGTGGTACATACGACACTAACTGTCGCAGCCAGTGCCGGTATGGCAGGAACCTATGCGCCGACTAGCCCCAAATCCGTATCCCTTTATAGTATATAAATATAAATAAATGTAAATGCGTATTCCAATTACAAGATTTATATACACTTATTGACAATTATATACATAAATACACTTATTAAAAATACTTGAGATTAAAAATTTTGTCAAAATATAATTCGGAAAGATAGATAAGAATACAATAGCTTGTGTATGATTTTATACCGACCCGTTTAAAGTCACAGGAGAGAAAAGCAAAGAACTTGATTCAAAACAAAGTGTTATATGTATGCATGATCCCTCTCCCCGCGAAATTACGTATGTGTGTGTGTCCATGTGTGAAGTAGTACACACGTTCAGCTGCGCTCTGATACATTATAGTATTATGCTTTTCTCTTAGTTACCCTGTGACTTTACATTATGCGAAATTTTATCCCGACATGATAATAATGCTTATGTACTAACCAATGGTTCGATTATGCAGTACGTCAATCACGTTAAATCTCCAAAAAATATTTCTCTTGCAGTTGTAATTTAATATTGAAACTGGATTGCAGTTTATTATGTATCTTCACTACAAACATAAAAAACTCTATATATTCTTTTTGACAATGACAAATAAATTATGAATCAATTTTCTAAAAACACTATAAATAAATAATTATAATGCTTATGTACTAACCAATGGTTCGATTATGCAGTGCGTCAATCTCGTTAAATCTCCATAAAATATTTCTCTTGCAGTTCTAATTTAATATTGAAACTAAATTGGAGTTTATTATGTATCTTCACTACAAACATAAAAGAACTGTATATATTCTTTTTGACAATGACAAATAAATTATGAATCAATTTTCTAAAAACAGTATAAATAAATAATTACAATGCTAATGTACTTACCAATGGTTTTATATATGTACTGCGTGCGATATGCACTAAACCTCCGTAAAATATATCTCTGCAGTTGTTGCTATATTGCAGTTGTAAATTTAACCCGATTCGAATTGTCGTTAAAAAACAAACTACACAAGTTTCGTACAGAAATTATTGTGAGATTTCGTAATTGCACTAGAAATCAGAAGAACATTAATGCACTTAAAATCATTCAATAATTGAAACAGTATATAAACACTATCAAACAGTATTTGAAACAAAATATTTTTCTGTTCACGTGCTGGATAGCGTCACTAACAGGACGAAGCAAAGGTTCTATCTTGAATGTCTTTCTGAACGCATTATTCTCAACACATAAAAGAGCGGCAGACTTCAAAACTACTCTCGCACACATATACTCACATACACAGAATTAAATAGAAATAAGTTAAATTAATTAGTAATATGTACCATTGCATTAAATTAAATGTAATTAATTATTTATTTATGAAAAAAGAACATTAAAAAGTTAATTAAAATAATTATTGTTAATTAAGTATTGTTAAATAAACTTTTTCGGGGAAAAAAGTAGGCCAGATGTTATTATTTTCGCGAGCCATCCCAAATTAAAAAAAAAAATGAAGTGTTTATGTCAATAAGTTACCGAGATATAACAAATTTTTCGAGCGCGTCGGATTTGAAGTTCCTATGTTCAGTTTTTTTCGCGTGACACTGTAGCCTTCTCCATTTTTGACCCGCACCTTTGTGATTATTTATAACAATGTAATTTTGCAATTAATGTGACGCAATATTTTTTTTATGCGAGTACAACTATTAATTCGATTTTTCGCGCCTGTCTCGTTTCTTAATATTAATAAGTGAAGACACGGCGATTTTTACAAAAAAAAAAATTATCTCGGCTTCTAGAGCACTTAGAGAGTTCCTAGGGACGTTGAAATTTGGGGAAAAATGCGAGCTTTCCAACGAACCTACTGTTGTTTATCTCCGACAAATACAGGAGTCGCAATTGCTTTTATTTATAACAAAAAAAATGACTTTTTTTTTATTTTGCGATTTTTAATAACTAAATTTGAAATAATTGATTAGCTATTCATTGTTCGTGAAAGTAGAGATGTTAAACTTTCAAAATCCGTTTACTGCATCCTCGTACGACGTCCCGCGGCTTGGGAAAAATCGCGCAAAAATGACCAAAATCTAATAAATAAATGGAATTATGCAAAAACTATTAAATATTTTTAGCTAAAATTTTAACTGCTTATTAAGTACTATAAGAGCTATACTAAAGCGAGTTATCAAGCACCTAGCAAATTTTTTAACAGAGTTATAAACAATCGTTAAAATGGCTATTTTCAGCGGTTTTTTGCGATTTGCAGATAAACAAATTAACTAAATGTAAATCTGTAAATTGCGTTTGATAGATCTTTTCAATATCTACAAAGTTTACATTTAACTTTTTTCTGTAAAGTCAGTAGTTTTTCTTCTGTCGTCAAAAAACTGACTTTTCGATCATTAATTCATTATTTAAAAAATGATCCTGACATAATTTTTGGACGCACTCACCGGATCATTGTACCTGATGCCCCCCCCCCGACCAGAATCCGCTCGCAAACCTCTAGTTACAGTTAAGTTGGTGGAAAAACTAATTTGACTGGCCTATACGGCCGTTTACCTTATCAGCTTGAAATTTATAGACTGTAACGCGTGTCTAGCCGCGATTCTAATCTACCGCGCGAAGGTAGTGAGCGCGCGCGCGCAACTCCTGCGCAGCCGAATCGAGGCGTGCCGCGCGTAGCGAATCGGTCTCGCGACGCGTAAAATGCCCGTCATCCGTCGCGAAGCTGCTAACTGGTTCCCGCGAGAAAAGGGAGCCATATTCGTGTCTGCCATCGCGCGAAAAACATCTCCTCCGTGTCTCTCCTGAGTTTACTTGTCCGCGCCGTCCTATCGTACTTTGTGAGACCCCGCGAGTGTAGTGGAGGCGCCGCATATAGTGAACGTGCGAAAGAGAGACAGAGAGAGAGCGATCCCGAGCCGCGTGAGCCGCACGAGACTGTGAGCGACGAGCCGGCAGCCAACCCGCCTGCCGACACGATACAGCGAGCAAGAGAGAGAGAGAAAGAGAGCGCAACTGCTGTGCGAGCGACAGGGAGCGAGAGAGAGTCGAGTGCACCGGCTGCTCCTTCCTAACGTAAGTTTTCTACTCTCCTCTCGCGGGTTCATTGTAAAGGCTCGCACGGAAATCGCCCCGTGCAAGCCTTCTGTGCCGTGTACGTGGGGGTGTGTGTCAGCCCGCCGTACTTTAACACCGCGCGCGAAATTAGCAGCTTCGCCGCGCGCCGTGTAGTTCGCGCGTTTGAATGTTAACGGTCGCGCGCGAAATAACTCTTTGTTATAATCAGCACAGGCGTTGTGCTTGTAGAGATTAGTAATAGTAAATATATTGTGATATCTAGTTACTCGTCGCGTTGTTCTTTACAACCTGTTCTTCTCCCGGATACCGCCGCCTCCGCGGGAAAACGACTCCGCCGGTCGTTTTCATATCTGAGCATAGCGGCCGCGCGCTTTACTCTTCGAGCGCGCGCTTTTCTCTCAGCGATCCAATTAGTTGGAAAGCGAAGTTCGCGTGCGATCTTCGCGTTGTTTTCGGGATTCCAGGAGCAGATCCCCGGGCAAGTCATTTTAGTCTGACACCCGCGGCACCGTGTTCTAGGGCATCGCTGGCCTGTGGCTTGTTGGGATTTTCCCCCACTAGCCATCCCGTTACAAGACAATTTTGTGTGTGAGAGAGGAAAAATATGTGTGAACAAATTTTATCAAGATCATTCGATTATCTTTGAAGATACTTAACATTGAAAATTTTCGTATTTTAAAAAGTGATTTTCTTTGTCGTAAGATAAATAGAGTAAAATTGGTTTAACCGTTTTGATATTTTGTGGAGATGTAGAGTTTGTGTATTTCTTTTGTATGAATTTTTTAGGCAAAAGTATTGATTCATAAATTTCAGAGACATTTGAGATGTTCAAATTTTGTTAACACTTTTCTTTAAACTGTAATTTTTTGTGAACGGCCTTATGTATTAGCTTTGAATTTATAGATAATTTTGTATACGTGATATTTGCAATATTTGTGAGAAATTTTACCAAGATCATAATTAGCTTGTCTATAAATTTCAGAAATATTTGAGGTTAAAGTTTTTAAAAAACATTTTTTCAAATTGTCATTTCTCGAGCTTTATGAATAAATATGAAATTTATAGACCATTTTGTATCACTGATAGAAAGACTGATTTGACACATAAGACCTCGGCTTGGCTGTTAATGAACGTGCACTTGAATAGCGTCATATGCCGTCGGATTAAGAGTGAAGATATTGAGCAGTTGTCATAAATACTTGAAAAAGTTCAACTTCAACGACGCTATTCCTTAACAATTAAGAAATGGTTCGTTAAGGAATCACTAAATTAAGTTTGAGGAAGCAATGGAATCTTCGAAAAATAACTCTTGTTGAAATTAGAACGTATCAGCATTTCATTTGTTGACATTAACTTCAATGTAAAGACTATAAGGCTATGAAATTAAAAGACCGCTGCCAATTCATTGGCATATATATATATATATATGATATGTTTGTAAATTGGTCCTTTGAGGAGATGTGAACCTTTCGCTCAGAGTTCGGACAATGTGACTAAAGAAATAATGACCCTCAGGTTACCGACTCTGGGAAAAGAGGGTATAGATTTCTCCTCAAAAGTCGCGATTCTTGCTTTGAGAAATTTGAGGAGTCTCTTCAAAATGCCGACATCTCTTCAAAAGTACCGATCTATACGTTGATATCTCTTCAAATATACCAATTCCCATAGTTATGATATATATATATATATATATATATATATATATATATATATATATATATATACACGGTGTCTCATTTTAATCTATGCAGCCAAAGATCTCCGAATGCAGGCCAGATACATAAAAATGGTTCAGATGAAAATTGTTCGTGACGATGGAAGTCAACTTTTGGTCACCTTCAATTTGACTTTGAGATCATTTTTCAAGGTCATTTCAAGGTTAAGATCATTTTTTCAAATTAGAACCCCTATTTCTGACGTCGGAATCGGATAGAGCGGGAAATTTTACGTCCAAAACCGTTCTTTAAACATTTTTTTTGTGACCTCCACAAGGTTATATCAAGGTCAAATGCTTAAAAATTGGTAAGAACGCGAAATTTCATAGTTGTCTCAAGCAGAACAAGCCTTGATAAACCCAACCAATCAAAGGATGTCTTCTTTGTAGATACAGCTCAGCATGCCGCCTAGCTGCTGCACGATAATTGCCATTACATTGCTCTAAAACCATTATCATGTCAACTATTTGATCAGTTGGATAATTCACAGATACAATAAAAAAGGGATCTGTACCCAACACCAGATCCATCAACTCTTATGAATTTTGATGTGCTAAAACCGAATCTGGGGCCAGAATTATGCCATCACCTTCCATTTTTTATTAAAACTCAAGAAATCACCCTCCCACTTACGAAAATTCATGATTTTATGGGAATAAGCGTTACGTAAAAAAATATAAAGTAAAAGAAATTTTTATCTTTATCACAGGAATAACGATGTCAAAAGTTTAAAATCTAATAATTGATAACAAGATTAACTAAGTAAGAGGTTAAAATTCAAGTGTTAACTATTACATTGTTGAAAATAAGCAAGAATTGAATTTTCGACAATTTGTATTGAATTTGTAACTTAAGTTAAATTTCCAAGACACGAAGGTTTATTTGTTCTCAATATTTTAAAAATTAAATCCTTTTCAATCGTCTCGTCTATAAGTAATGTAAGGACCCAGTATTATCAAAAAGAGCTTAAAGCCAATAGAACAATGTTGCTGGAACTTCTGTAGATAAGTGACCGCGAAAACTCCCAAGATAGTATTTTTAAGAATTTTCATGGAAACTGGAAAATTGACCCCACTTAAAGCGATTCAATCTCCATGTGGTACACCGGCGTCGCATCTGACTTCGAATTTATAATCAGCGACCCCTGAAGCTCTAAGAATGTGTTTTTAGTGATTTTCATAGTGATTCAAAATGACCTCATTTGGGATATTTCAGCCTCCATGCGGTACCATCGCATCGCACCCTACAGAAACCTAACATCATATTCACAATTGGCGACCATAAAAGTTTCTTAATTGGTTAGGTTTATCAAGGCTTGTTCTGCTTAAGACAACTATGAAATTTCGCGTTCTGACGAATTTTTAAGCATTTGACCTTGATTTAACCTTGTGGAGGTCACAAAAAAATGTTTAAAGAACGGTTTTGGACGTAAAATTTCCCGCTCTATCCGACTCCGATGTCAGAAATAGGGGTTCTAATTTGAAAAAATGATCTTAACCTTGAAATGACCTTGAAAAATGATCTCAAGGTCAAATTGAAGGTAACCAAAAGTTGACCCACATCGTTACGAACAATTTTCATCTGAACCATTTTGAGAGACACCGTATACATATATGAGGCAGTGGGACATACGGGATAAATAAAGTACGGGAGACAAGTATAATATACTTGCGTTTCCTCGAGAGAACAAAACACTGCTCTTCCGTCTCTCTTGGTAAGCCGGTATATATATATATATACGCGCATGGGGCGATACAGTTTTATTTTCAATGTTACATACCTTTATGCAAATATCCACATAAAATTTTAGGAAAATGTTATTTTCATAAAAAACTAAAAGTAAACAAATTTTGAGCGATTTTAAAATTTTGCCATGCTAACTTCACGTGAAATATCTCATATATATATATATATATATATATATATACAAAATTAAATACGGAAGAGCAGTGTTTTGTTCTCTCGAGGGAATGCAAGTATATTATACTTGTCTCCCGTACTTTATTATTTGAAAAAATGTGAAAAACTAACATCAAAATATTTAAATAAACATAAAATACAAAAAATTATGTATCTGCTATTTGTACAACAGATTTATGTATAGAAAGTATATACGTATGTAACTTATATACTCTGAATTAATGTTCTATATACCTCTGTCATAAAAATATGATTTTTTTAACAAATAATATAAAAACCACTCTTAATTTATTGAAGTTTAGCTTTCTTAAACTTAATTTATTATTCTATTTTATTATTTATACGTATTCAATAAATAAAAAGTTTCCGCAAAAGCAAATTTAAATTTTAATCTGAAACTTTTACCACAATAATAAGTAAAATGTTATAAAACTTATAGGATTTACTCTTCATTTTTTTATTCGGTGCATTTCATTTTATAACAATTAAATTGGCAATTAATTGTCATTGAAAATTGTTTTCGAGAAAATAATATATTAAATGAATCATATAATATATGCATTTAAGAAAGAGAACAATGATTTTGCACCGCGGTTAAATTAAATTTTTTAACTTAATCATATTATGTCAATTGTGGAATAATTACACGTTGAAAATAGGTACCAAACACGTCAATGACTCTGCGCGTTTGATCATTTCCATGCTAGGCATCTCTCGTGCCTAACGTTGACTCGGGACAACTCCAGTCCAGCGCTGCCATTCCCCAGCGCTCACCGGGATTCCTGCATAACCGACATAGGCACATTGTTGCGTAATCAGTACGGCTTGGTATGAGAAAGACAGAGCGCGCGAGAGTGTTCCGTGTAAAGTATTGTTGTGACGTCACAGTCAGGTGGCGCTAGACGCCTAGTCGCTCTCGCCCTCTTAAGTATGTGGGAAGGTATATGTGTACTGGTGTAGGAGTGTGTGAGGTGTGAAAGCGCGCTAATTCTTCTGAGCGCTCTCTCTGCGTCCGACTACCCACCGTGCAACATCTCTCCGTAAGGCAACGACAAAGTTTTTGTAAGCGAGGGCTGGGCAACAATGCGCTCATCGCCACGAGTGTTCTGCAATAAATTACAACGCTAAAAATTGAAGTTGTGACTCATTTCGCGCCTCGGCCTTTGGACGATCCACCCCAAACCAATCTACAAATCCAAAACATGGTCCTTCGAGCCAGATCGTCGTGGCTTCTACGCAGCGAGAGGACGCCAGAACATTCGACAAGGCAAAGAAAGGGGAGAGCGGAGCAAGGCGGAGAGCACGTGGAGCATAGCACACGCTTTTGTTGCGTCAGCCACGCGGTCAGACGCATATCCGTATCTACGCATATACGCATATGCGCATATAAGCATATACGAAAACACGTTTCTGCAACGTGCGTGCATACGTGCGCTGTGGCGCGGCAAAATTCGCGCTGTTAACCGCAGTCCGCGGCCCCCCGCGAGCTACGCGGCGGCCATCTTGGCGACAACGAGAAGCGGCTGCTGCCGCCGGTAACGACGCCGATAGAGGTTAAGAGCCCCCGCGAGCTACGCGGCGCCATCTTGGCAACATCGAGGAGCGGCTGCTGGCGCCGGCAACGACGCCCATAGAGGTTAGGACCCCACGCCGAGCTGCGAGGCGGATTTTGGCCAGCCGGAACATCCTTCCTCACTACAGTCGATAGCACAAAGGAGGTTATGTGTCTCCCCAGCCTCCAATTGCTAACACATCACATCGTCAAGTTTCAACTCAAGACTCATGTAGATATGTATGAATATATCGTTTCTGATTATCTACTACAATTTTGCTTGAAAATATTGTGTGAAATTTTGCTTTCTCCTTTACTCAACAAATCGTTTATGATTATAAGAGTTTAAACAGAAAACCAGTAGATTTTGCATACTTTTGCTTTAGTTTTAAATGCTTAAACCGCTTCCAAATAATTGTAGTGCCTTAAATTAACTTGCATAAGAATACTATAATTTGCTTAGCTTATTTTGATTAAAAGCGTTGTACCATTCAGCGTTACATAGTTGTTTTGAATATTAGTACTCAATTCACCATGTTAATTTGTAACGAGCAAGCTTACTTATTACTCTTGCAAATTTTCAGTCGCACTTGCTTACTTCACTGCTTTGAACCGCTTGCACACCACATGCTGCCAAATTCACCTGCTCGTCTGCACCTGCTTTGAAGTGTTTGATTGTGCCTTGGCCATCGCTACCTGTTCTGCACAACTCTGTGGTACTGCTCGATTCAACCCTGATCAGCAGGCTGAACCACTATTTGCAGCACCAGATAACTACTCTGCAGCGCACCAGTCAACAATCAAGATTTGCTGTTCGTCGCTTACACAAGAACTCATAAAATGATAATTGTGACTACCAATAATTAATGCAGACTAGTGAGACGATGGATGTCTGGCGGCAGGCAGTAGGTTGAGGTGGCAATAAGTTGTGCGGAAACTTATTTTAGCTAGTTAGCAGTGTGCATAGTATGTGTATGGGTGATCGAGTATGAATAGCCTAAAGAATTGTTAGTGTGCTTTAGACCTGCGGTATGCATCGAGTGATAAAGTATGAACAGGCTAAAGATTTGTCAGTGTACTTTAGACCTAATGTATGCATCGAGTGACTGGTTTGCATCGTATAGGATTAGGTGCGTAGATAGACACAGCTAGCTATTGTATATAATCACCTAGGTTATAAGATTCGGGTGGGAAATTCTAATTCTTAGGCTATCTGATTATTTAATGCTTATCGTACTTGATTGTTCTAACCAGTCTTGTATCTCGTCATTTCTTCGAGCAACGAAGCTCAAACAAAATTTTTGAATTTTCATTTTTCAACACTACCCCTTATTTGAGAGCGACTTGATTGCTCTACCCTTCATTTGAGAGCGACTTGATTGCTCTACCCCTCACTTTGAGAGCGACTTGATTGCTCTACCTCGCACTTTGAGAGCGACTTGATTGTTCTACCCCTCACTTTGAGAGCGGCATGATTGCTCTACCCCTCTAATTTCGAAAGCGACTTGATTGCTTTACTACTCTGAGAGTGCCTCGATCACTCATTATCATTGAAACAAGATTGTTTCAAAATCAACCCCAATAGGCTTCTCAGAATTTACTCGTTATTTTCTCTCATTTAAGGTCGTTTAATCTTTAAAATGGACGCCTTATATGAAATGCAAAAGGATCTGCACAAGCAGAAAAAGAACGCTTACTCTAATTTCAAAAAAAAGGGCGCTGCTAAGATGAACAGGGTAACTACCCAAACTCGTTCCAACGGACTTGAGTACTGGTATGCGCAGTTCGACGCGAATCATAATAAGATACTCTGTGTGGCAGGTCCCCAGAGTGATCACGAATATTTCAAATCGCATCTCAGCGATCAGGTTACTGATGATTATTTTGATCGAAAGGGAGAATTCGCCAAGTTTATTGAGGATGTTAAACAGCTCGAAGGCTAGCGAAATCCGCCACCCCAAAGCTCCACAGCTCCGCAGATAATCAAAGTGCCTTCGATTGATCATTGCAAAAATAAATTTGCCGAAACTTACCGGCCTTCAGTCTCAGTGGGAAAACTTTCGTGATCTTTTTCGCTCAATCGTGCATAGGCGTACTGATTTAGATTCATCGGTTAAATATGTTCATTTGAGATCAAGTATTTCTGGTGAGGCCTAAGAGCGTATAAAATCGATTCCCATTTCAGCTGAGCATTATGAAAGGGCTTGGAATACTCTCCTCAAGCACTAAGACAATAAACGTCGTACTGTAAATAATTTCATTTTGAAATTATTCAGTGTGCAACCTATGAAATCCGAGACAGCTTCGGAGCTTCAAAGGATATTCATGGATCTTACCAGTCCATTGGAGAGTCTGAAATCGTTAGGTAGAACGGGCGAGCAGCTAGGCAACGACCTCCTCGTTCATTTATTCGTGAAACAATTCGATGTTAATACTAAAAACGATTGGAAAAAATCTATCGATAAGGAAGATTATGCTCCTTGTACCGTGGAATAGATGTTAGAATTCACCGAATCACAGCTCGAGAATTTGGAGTCTCCGGAGGAGCCGCGTGATTCAATTCAAAGTGCAGTTGTACTTCAAACTCCCAATTCCAAAGGGAAGTTAAAATATAAATCTTCAAAAGGGGAAAACGAATCTAGTACAGCAAACACTCTTCAAACTCCCAATAAAGATTCACCCCCTAAAACTTTTAAATGTAGCTTTTATGGTGCTGATCATCCAATTTACAGATGAGCATTTTTTTAAAAAGTCGGTTCCCGAGAGGCAACAGACTGCTAGAGCCAAAGGCCTATGCTTCAATTGCTTAGGAACTAAGCATTCTATTAAACAGTGCAAATCGCGCTATTCCTGCTTCCATTTCAAGGGAAGGCACCATACCTTGTTACATCAGGAAAGATCAGAATCGACTACGTGCTCCGAACTCGGTAAAAGTACCGTTCAAAACTTAAATTCTAACCATGACGCTAGTTCTAACGTAGCAGCTTCTGATTGTTCAACGCACACTACGCAATCTGCATGCCGTTTCGGTATTTTACTTGCAACAACCCAGGTTTGCATAATTGGATCAAAAAATAAATCCGCTGTAGTTAAAGCTCCCTTGGATTCCTGCAGTCAAGTCTCTCTTGTAACTCAAAGTTTATGCACTCGACTAGGGCTTGCATTGAGTGACACTCACGTCAATATTCAGGGCGTGGGCGACAAAGGCCCTCTGATTTCTAAAAAACTTGCGAATTTCACTGTCAAAACTCATTTCGAATCTAGTTTTCGGTTAGATGTACAAGCGTTGGTCTTGCCCAAGCTGTCTTCGTATAAACCCCCTACTGTTAATGACAAAAATGAGTTTAATCTGAAAATCTTAAAAATAAAATTTTTTTTTCTTTTCTCGTGCAGTTCGTGGAAAATCGAGAGAAAGTCGGCGAGCACTCTCGGAACAAAAAGTTGACTGTGCGCCTGAGTAAAAACTCGAGCGCAAAAATCCCCTCGAACTTTAAAATTGTTTTTTATTTTTTTTTAGGTGAAAATTGTATTTATTTTTTGTGTTTTTTAATGATATTGTCCGTTTTGACATATATATATATATATATATATATATATATATATATATATATATGGGAGCGTCCAGCAGAAACGGGCCACCGAGCGCGCGCGATGCCTTTTTTCGCGTAAAAGGCGCTCTGTTTAACTCGCTCATAATCGTATGCTGCGTCTTTGAAAAAAAAAACCAAGGACCTATATCGATAGATTTTTTCTGCTCTTTCCAATTGCGCCATTGTTTTTATTGCGAAACGCGTTCTTCCGGACGAAAACTCGAGTTGAATATTGAAAGCCATTTTTCTCAAAGTATATCATGTTTTTTTTCAAAATAAACTACACCATTGGAAAGTACACCTCTTAAGCTTCAAAACCCTATCTTGGAGAAGTTGGAGAAATAAAGGGTTTAAAAGTAAGAACATAAAAAAGACAACGCCGAGGGTCCGCGCGAGCCCCTCGTTTAAGTGCACGCTCTATTCAATTCGCTAATAATCGTGTACCAAGTCTCTGAAAAAAGAACAAAGGACATATATCGATAGATTTTTTCCTGCTCTTTCCAATGATGCTATTATTTTTATTCCGAAATGCTTCCTTCTAGTTGAAAATTCCATTTGAATGTTTAAACTCTATTTTTTCAATAAAATATCAGTCTTTTCTTCAAAATGAATTATATTCTTCAAAAGTACAAGTCTTAAACTATAAAATATTATATTTTTAAGTTGAAACATGAAAAGTTCAAAAATAGGAAGATCAAAAAGACAGCGGCTGCCCGAAATTTTTACGCTATGCTCAAGGGCGGATTAATACACGCGATGTGCTATTTCGCCCTTTCTTTTTTGTAAATATAAAATGTTTTGTAACTTACAATACCAATGCGTGGATATAATTTTGTGGATCTAGTTGTAACAGTTAGTATAATATTACAATGAACTTTGTTCATTTGTATAACAAAATTTGAAAAACATAATATATTAAATATAAAAATATCCATGAACGCACTGAAAGCATTGAAACAGAAATTTAAAAAAAAAATGAAGAAAGCGTTTCGCAATAAAAATAATGGCACCATTGGAAAATCTATCGATATAGGTCCTTGGTTTTTTTTTTTAAAGACGCAGCATACGATTATGAACGAGTTAAACAGAGCCCCTTTTACGCGAAAAAAGACACCGCGCGCGCTCGGTGGCCCATTTCTGCTGGACGCTCATATATATATATATATATATATATATATATATATATATATATATATATATATATATATATATATATATATATTGTAACGGGAGGCCTGGGGAAATCTTTTGTAATTCCGCGAACCGAACCCTAGAACACGGTGCCGTCGAGTGCTACTTCTACGACGAGTACTCGGGGTTGATGTTCTCTGGATCCCTGTTTACAAATGTCGAGTTCACGATTGAACTCGACTTTCCCGTGTGCCGGAAAGGGTTAATACTCGCGCTAGCTAGACGCGAGGCGCGGCCACTCAGAATGATCGTCGTCTCGGTTCGAAGATCCCGCGGAGGCGGCGGTATCCGGGAGAAGGTTAGGTAAAGGTTAATAAATAACGAGTGGTCTTGGTTACATTCAAAACTATAACAAGATCTATTCTAAATTATCCTATACAAAATACGCGTCGCGTTGCGCGTTGACAAGAAGGCGGGAGATCCGCCGCTCGGCGCGGGCGGATCGATGTGATTGTTTTTCGCTGGGCCGGCGATCAAGACACCGGCCGCTCGCCGCTGCGCGCCGAAAATACAAATCAATCGCTGCGCGGAGAATAGGCGAAGAGTCTTACCGGGAGGGGAGTGCACTCTCCTCGTCGCTCGCTCATGAATCCGCTCCCGCGTCAGGCCTTATCCTCCGGTCGACTTCGGAGTTTTCAGGCCGCGTCCTAACGTGCAGCGTTCACCTACAGACGCTTCAGACCCCAGGAGTGGCTCGGATTGCTCACGTGCGCTGCTCTTCGTGGTCGGTACGTGTACGGGCGCTGCTCTGCACCGGTGAGGACGCACGATACCGTTTTCTTCGCGGACGATCAAATTAACTCGCGTACGCGCGGTTTGACAGCCCGAGAGAATCTGATTCAAAAAGAATCGGGCGCGACTTAGCAACGGTCAAAGTCGCGCCTGCCCCGCGCGTAGCTAACGCGAATACATCGTCCGAGCGATGTCAATACTCGCTCGAGATATACGAATTCGCGGGAACGACAGCCTAACGGGTTCGATAGAATACGGAGGACCGAGATGCTTATCTTCTCCGTATTTTATCTTGGAACCTCGTTATAATATATATAAATATCATTATACGGTATTTTGAGGATTTCATAAAGAATTTGTACAATAGTGGTGACACAAATATAAACATTGTTATAAACAACTAATAAACAAGCGCGTGACTAAAGAAATAATGACCCTAAGGTTATTGACTAACACCACGACGCCTGCGGCGCCCGCTTTTACGAAAAAATATCACGGAATTTCCGAAATCGATGTATTAACACACTATTGTGGAAACCGCTGAAAAATCCTCAAAATGCCTCTCGAGTGCTTTGGGCTTTTGAGGAGACTCCTCAAAATGCCTACAAAATCCTCAAAATTCGGTATATATGACTTATATAATCCTCAAAATGCGTCCCAGATGTGAATATATATATATATATATATATATATATATATATATATATATATATATATATAATTATCACTTAACCCCTTTATGGAGCCCATCCCTGTATATTAGTACCTACGCCCAGAGTTCCCGTATACAAGTGACTAAAGAAATAATCCCTCTCTGGGTATAGAAACTCTAGATCGGGCTCCATAAACGCCGTATAAGAATATTTTATGGGACCCGGGCTCCACAAAAGAAAACGGGCTCCATAAATATGCTCATGTGTATAAAAGGGCTCCATAAATCTATATATATATATATATATATCACATATATTTATTTTAAAATTACAAGTGCGAGTAGTAGACCGTAATTAATTACAAATAGTAATTAATTAGAGAAATAGCTTTTATTTATTTTTTAGAGCCGCATACGGGAAACCCTCGTGCGTTATCGAGGTTAAGAGCAACCGCCGTAGCTCTTAGAAAATAACCCGGGTTCTCGTTGAAAAAGCTAGCTCACGGGTTGAAAAGACAAACTCTCTCTGCCATCAATCCGGATACTACTCGCGCTAGTAACATAAGTTCGTGGGGAAGCGCACAGCCAATTGACACCATGGCCCGATCATCGCAGTTTGCGGAATCTGCGATACGCAATTCGGCGTATACACAGTCCGAAGAGGAAATTAACGAGGCCATGCAAGCCCTTGGTCTACAGCAGTCAGATCTGCAGTCAGTGAATATGCTGACAGCGATCAAGTGGCCTATGGGCGATTATAGTGCCGCCGATTTCGTGCCAAAGCAGGAGCTGTCAGAGCAGCAGGAGCTGTCGGAGCAGCAAGCGCTTACCAAACGCGAGCAGTCCTGAATGGCGTTCATCGACTTAACGTTGATGAATAAGTCTGGGTCGACTATTGTGGATCTCAATACCGACCTAGACCACCCGCACCCGTTCATAACGCTCCTTGATAACCCGATAGTGATGCAGAAACTCTCGGAGTCTCGGAGGATGAACGGTCCACCATAAGCACATAATGCAGTGGTTGAGCCAGCGGAATAGGCAAACGGCCAGGAGGGTTCTGGGACAGTGCTATTGAGCTCTGCAGCACCCACCGGGACATCTCCAGCCGAAGCCGAAGGACAGCTTCAACAGCAACAGCTACAACAGCAACAGCTCCAACAGCAACAGCTCCAACAGCAACAGCTCCAACAGCAACAACTGCAGCAGCAGCAAAGGCAGCAACAGCAACAAAGGCTGGAGCAGCAGCGACGGCAGCAACAGCAACAACAGCAGGAGCAGCAGCGATGGCAGAAGGAGCAGCAGCAGGAGCAGCAGCAGTGGCAGCAAGTGCTCCTGGAAGAGCAGGGCAGGCAACGACAATACCAGCGCAACCACGAAGAAGAGTCTTTGTTAGCACGAAATGGGCAGCACGGGTTCTGGCAGCAATCGCGAAACCCGCCATAGCCGCAAAAGTGTGGACCTTGAGTGGCCGCAACAGCGTGAGTCGCGAACCGCTGGGATAGCAGTTGGAGACAGCATATTATCGGAGCAGCTACTGGCGGTGATCAAAAAATTTGTCGAGGAGGTTGAAGAGCTTAAAGAGAGTGTACGAATACTGCAAGGAGCTCGACATCCAACCTCAAGTACGCACTTGGAGGGAGTTCAACCCCCAAGCACGAGCCGTAGACGAGGATCACTGCACGTGAACTTCCAAAACACATTCACGTATGCGGAGATTAACAGCAGCAGCCCGAGTCTCCAGTCCCTAACAGAGGCTGGGAGGAGTGATGCCAGAAATTCTTCCCAGCGCCAGACAAGGAATGGCGCGACCCAGGACCCGTCTGAAAGGCATACATATTTGCCTCAGCAGATGAACCGTGATGTGGGCCAGATAGCCCGAAAATGGCACAACAAGTTCTCAGGGTCCTCAAAGGAGCAGAGCGTCGAGTTATTTCTCAAGAGAGTAGAGGAATGCAGAACTCTAGCTAATCTGACACACGACGAGGTACTTTCGTCGTTGTCAGAGCTCCTAACGGGGATAGCAGCCACCTGGTACCGGAGTAACCGCCACACATGGCGATTGTGGCCAGATTTCAAAGTGGCCATAACGCACATGTATGGCGGGGACAGGGGACATCAGCAACGCCTCCTGGCGGAAATAAACGCGAGGACTCAAGGCAGAGATGAACTTACGCGTGATTACGTAGTAAATGAACGAGCCATGATCCTTAAGTTGGTTCCGCTGCCTAGCATTTCTCAACAGTTAGACATGTTGAACCGGAACATGCGGCCAGAACTGCAAAAGATGGTAATGCGAAATCAAATTAGCGATTACCGAGGGCTCCTGGACCTGACGCGGGAAGCCGAATTAGCGCTCGCGGCAGATAAGGTGTATCACTCGCTACCACCACCCGAGCGCACGTACATGCCAGAATTTACCTACATGCCGACAGAGCCGCCCACGGATCAGCGGGAAAAGCAGAATTCAGGCGTGGCGGCGATGGGGCACCAACAGCACGAGCCTCGAGGGAGCCTCGAGGCTATGTTCCGTCGGGTCATGGCCGAATGCTTATCCGCCTTGTCAAAGAAAGGCACCGACGAGAATAAGGGGCAGAAGCCTAGCCCGCTGCCAACCAGAAAATCTAAGAAGAAGGGTAACTGGGAAAACAAGCGGCGGGAGGGCAGGCAAATTACAAACCAGCCTAGTAGGGGGTAGTAGCTCGACCCACCAGGCTAGGCCGCAAAGTCCGAGAAATAACGGACCTCCACAAAGGCCAGAGTACCGAAGGGAACCCGGATATGAGCAAAAGGGAGGCAACAACAAGCCCAATACTGCCTGAAACCAACAGGGAAATGGACAGATCTAGACAGACGGATCTAGACATGGAGTGTTACTTGGGGGTAAACTTCATTGAGAAGTTTAGCGCCGTCTTAGACCCCACAGATAACACGCTGCATCTTAAGGATGACGATGCAAGCGTAAAGTTAGAAGTAGCCGCCATAACCGCAAACAACATCGTGTCCGTATCAGCTATAGGGTTGGCGGACCCAACAGAGGAACAGTGCAAAGAGGTAGAAGCTTTAGTAGCTCAGCTGATCGGTAACAGCGTGGCACCACTAGGGTGTACTTCATGGATCGAGCATGCAATAGACGTCGGATCTACAAGACCCATTAACCAGAAGTACTACCCTGTATCTCAGAAACTCGAGGAAGAGATGCACAAACAGGTGGAGGAAATGCTAGTCACGGGAATAATAGAACCCTCGACAAGTGGCTGGTCAAGTCCAGTGGTGATGGTACGCAAGTCCAACGGGAAGTTCCGTCTCTGCGTGGACTTCAGAAAAGTGAACGCAGCGTCAAGGCCAGACACGTACCTGTTACCATACATGGACTTGCGCAAACTGCAGAAAGCGCGATATATCTCCACGTTGGATTTAAGCAGAGCGTACCACCAGATACCACTTAGCTCGGAGTCCACAGAGACTACGGCCTTCACTGTGCCAGGTAAAGGGCTTTTCCAATTTACGTGAATGCCCTACAGTTTTTTGTATGCCGGAGCGTCCTTCCAGAGGCTGATTGACAAAGTCATCGGCACCGAACTCGAACCTTTTCTTACTCGTATCTCGACGATATAATAATAATCACAAAAACATTCGAGGTGCATAAAGAGGTTCTAAAAAGAGTTCTGGACAGGATACAAGACGCGGGCCTCACAATAAATCGCGAGAAGAGCGTCTTCTGTCGCGATGAGGTCCAATATCTCGGGGGCATAGTAAATAGAGATGGTTTTAAGCCAGACCCCGAGAAAATAAAGCCCATTATGGAGTATCCGGTACCGAAAAACCTCCGTCAGCTGAGACGTCTCCTAGGAATGGCCTCGTGGTATAGAAAGTTTTTATCAAACTTCGCCACAATTGCTGAACCACTGACCGATCTAACGAAAAAGGATCGGAAATACGAGTGGTCAACAGCACAAGAAGAGGCCTTCCAAAAGCTAAAAGCGCTAGTAGCTTCTGCACCGATTCTACACAGACCGGTATCTAACGCGCAGTTCGTGGTGCAAACTGACGTGAGCGATACAGATCTGGGGCGGTGCTATACCAAATAATTGCCGGCGATAAAAGAGTCCTAGAGTTCGCGAGTCGATCTCTAAGCGCAGCCGAGAGGAATTATAGCGTGACGGAACGAGAATGTCTAGCAATTCTCTGGGCAATTAAAAAGTTCCGTCCGCATATAGAGGCCTACGACTTCAAGGATATCACGGACCATAGCAGCTTGAAGTGGCTCCGTGACATCCAAAACCCGACCGGCAGGTTAGCTAGGTGGGATTTGGGGCTGCAGAACCACAGTTTCACAGTCGAACATCGAAAGGGCCCGTTGAACAATGTCCCAGATGCCCTTTCACGGATTTTTTCCCACGTCGAACAGCGCGCTCCAGTAGGATTCATGGGACGTCGTATAACAGAGCGTCCATGGCAAATCGTGGCCAGCGACATTATGGGACCCCTCCCTAAAATCAAGTACGGCCACGAAGACATTCTCATCTTCCAGGATCTGTTCACACGCTGGATCGAAGTAATTCCGATAAAAAGGGCAGATGGCAAATCGGTGATAAAAGGGCTCAACAAACGAGTATGTCTGCGGTTCGGAGTCCCCGAGGTGTTTCTCTCCGATAATGGGACTGAATTTAAGAATGCACCCTTAGAGGCATTCTTAAAGAAGAGAAACGTGCATCACACGTTTACACTACCATATCACCCTCAAGCCAATCCCGTCGAGCGTGTGAACCGAACGGTGAAGACCATGATCATGTCTTACGCTGAGGAGAATCACCGGTCCTGGGATGAGCATCAGCACGAGCTGGCGTTCGCGTAAAATACGGCCGAATACAGCTCTACCAAGATAAGTCCTGTCATGCTCATTTACGGCCGACAGCCTGATCCGCCGAAGACATTAAGGCGGGAGGAAGATAGGCTAGCCGAAGAGCAAGGGCAGAAAGAGGAGCTAAATAATTGGGTGGCACGAATGGACAAGCTCCGCGAATTGCACGTTCGGGCGGCGGCCCACGCGCAAGCGGAGCAGGCGAGACAAGACAATTATTATGACGCTCATTGTCGACCTCCAGAATTCTGTGTAGGCGATCGTGTATGGAGAAAGAATAAGGTACTATCCTCTGCAGCTGAGGGGATTTCTGCCAAATTAGCCCCGAAGTACGCGGGGCCATACACGATTGTGAATATTCTAGGCGAAAACACCTATAAGATCCAAGGTGAGGATGGTCGAACGATACGTCTGGTCCATGCGCAGCAACTCAAGCGATACGTCGCCGCAGAAGAGCCCAAGGACTACTTGGACAAAATTAGTCCGGAAGTAGCGCAATCGCTACCACCGTGGGACTCTTCAGTCGAGCGTGGCGCGCCAGTGGACAACAGAGGTAGCCAGGGGAATGTACAGCCTCGGGTGACGGCTAAGAGGCGCGGTCCACCTCGTAAGACTGCGCTATTAGTTAGACCAGGAAAGCGTGCGAGCGACGGCCGACCTACGCGTGTGGTCAGTCCAACAGAGTCCAAGCGGGGCCCAGGGAGGCCGAAGGACTCGAAGAAAAAGCCTGCACCTGTTGATCTCGGGCCAATTAGCCGCCGTCGAACCCGAGCATCCAAAAAGCGCTAACTGTGCCGTCCGTACTATCCCGTGTTTGTCCTTGTTTTCCGATCTTCATACTCACCACTTTCCGGGATCAATTTGCCTGTTGCAGAACATGCCAGGCCTGACTCCAAAAGTAGCGGAGACGGCTAAGCGGGTGATCGCTGGATTAATCCAGTGTCAACCTGACCCCGCCGTCATCTACTTCCTGGAGCAGGTGTCGGAGGGTATTGATGCGGTGACGCTGACACCTCCACCAGGGGAAGAGCCCTCCACCCTCGTGATCGAGGAAATAGATGCACCGGAGCCAAGAATGGGACCCTCGAGGCCGGCCGACACAGGTGCCGGTCCGTCCCCGCTCCGGCGACCTCATCGCCCGAAGGAGCAGCGGGAGGAGCGCGGGACCCGGCCTCAAGGAGTGGGACGAGCCGAGCCAACTGGTGCAGGCCGAGTTTCCGAAGAGGAGACGGCCGGAGCCCAGCATTGTGCGCCGGAAGTTGACGCCAGCGCGGCTCGGGCTGCAAAAGGAAAAGGAGGAGATGCTCCGACCCAGGCCCCAAAAAGAGCACCGACCGATGAAGTCGGTGCGGCCTGGGTCCCGGTAGAGCAAGCCCTTGAGGAGGCGCGGCGCCTCAGCAAGTCCTCGCGTGCTGCGGAGGACGCTGCCCTGGCGGCACTGGAGGTTTTTCTCCAGTGCCACGGTAAGGCCGGCGAGTGGCAAGCCGGCAAATGGATAGGCATGGCCCGAGGCCGGCGTGAAGAGCTGCAGCCGCCGCAGAGGTCAGGGCCGCCAGGCTGCGCCGCGCCGCCTTGCAGAAGGAGGAGGCTCATCTGGCTTGTGCACAGGAGCGCATGGAAGAGGCCAGGCGAGCCAGAGAAGAGGCGGAGGGGACGGCGCGCCAGGCTAGGGAAGAGGCCCAGCGCCGTCTCCAAGAAGAAGAGGAGCGCCTCCGGAGGGCGCTCAAAGATGAGCAGGTGGCCCGGGAGGCATTAGACGCGCAGACGCTCCACCGGTGCTTCATGTGCGGCGAGCTGGGGGTAAAGAAATCAAACACTGCTCCAACCAAGCTCGCCACAACGGGCGCCGGACTTACTCCCGGGCCAGCTGAAGAGGGCGAAGCCCCGAAGAGTTTTTTTTATGTTTCTTTTAATAAAAATTTAAAAAGAAATTAACCGGGAGTCGTATACCCCTCGCTATGGGCCGTCACAACAAACCTGACCTTGACCCCAGGCGACAGCTGGGATCAAGGTCAAAAAGTGCGACGATGCATAGCGAGGGGTGGAGATAAAAGCGGTGCACGTATGTGTGTGTGTGTGTGTGTGTGTGCACGCGTGCGCAAGCATATTCTGGAGAGAACACCCACACACGCACGCGCACGCACACGCGCGCACGCACACCAGCACATACACACAGACACATGGACATACACACGCGCACCCACACCGACGCCAGCACGCACACACACGCACACACAGACACACGCGCACACACCGACGCCAGCATACGCACGCCCGCGTGCACACGCACACGCAGACACCCACACACACACACACACATGTAGGTGTATTTTATAACTTTTGTATATAGCCTCTCTGTACCATGGCAAGTGTACCCACATAAAACATTTCAGATCCATGGGGTGTTTTATGGTTTTTTAGAACTGCTGTGTATAGCCTCTCTGTATTGTACAGCGAGTGACCAGCACCCACGCGCACGGCTTGGAAAAATGAAAAAACCGTAACTTCACATCCCATAAGACCATTTCATCATAGATTACGCTTTCACATAACGTACTCGCGCACAACATTTGCATGGGGTACAAGAGAGGCACACGACGCACCTCAGAATCCTCACAATACACTCATGACACTTTGCAACGGATATGTTCACGTGACAAGACAATATACGCGACTGACAGCCGGTCGACCGTTCGGCTTTGCCACGGATGATCTCATCGCACGTGGACTCTCTGCTGGCGAATTATATCGTCTTACCTCGAATTAGTCATAATTTACAGTCATCGAAATTGCATCTTGTCATGTATCACATCATGTTTTCCGAACGAGAAATGCGTCGACTTTTCTTCTCCTTTATTTTAATCGTACGACACTGTAGAATTTTGCTGATTAATGAGGAAACATCACGTACATCGAGTTGCAGCTGCACATTATTTTGACTATTGAATTACATAGGGAAACAATTTTTCTCGAGGAAAAAAAGTTGAAATTGTTTTTTCTCCTTTATTTAATCGTACGGCGCTGTGGAATTTTGCTGATGAATGAGAAAATGTCACGTACATCGAGTTGCAGCTGCACATTATTTAAAACCGAGATTAAAAAAGATGCGGCAACCCTTTTCGGGGAACGAATGACCAGTGGGAAGTCGGCTTTTGGAAGTCGCCCGTTGGCTGGTGGAAGTCGGATGTCAACTACTGGAAGTCGGCTGTCGGCTGCTAGAAGTAGCTGCTTCAAATACTGTGTCAGTTATCCATACGGTTACTTCCACGATCCGTCTGCTACCGACGCATCAAAGGACCACACCCTGGAAAGCTAGTGGTACTGGTGTAGCAGCTCAAAGAAAGCACTCGTGATCTGTGACGGCACAGTGTAAAATCAGCTCATTGGTTGTGTCTCCCAAGAAGATGCTTTAATGACCACGGGAGGCGCAGCATGGGAAGAGCTGATTGGTCACCGCTGTATCGTCAAAAGAGCTGTTAGCTCTCTACACGGTCCGCAGATTTGCGAGTGGCCGCACACACGCGCACGCACACCTGCACACACACACACACACGCACACAACACACACACACACACACACACTAAGCTATGCCTTCAAGGCCCAGTTCGTGTAGCCTCTCTGTATCATGGCAAATGCACCTACATAAAAATTTCCAGATTCATGGGGTTTTTATGGGGTTTTCGATATTTTATCGGATTTTGGAAGCTAATGGTACATGATTCATGAATATATGGTCTTATGGGGTGTCTATGGTGTTTTTATGGTGGTTTTATAACTTTTGTGTATATCCTCTCTGCACCATGACCAGTGTACCTACACAAAAAATGTTCAGATTCACGGGTTTTTTATGGTTTTTTACAACTTTTATGTATAGACGCGCGCACGGTTTGCAAAAAAAAATGGAATAACCGTAACCTCATGGACACCTCATGGCGACTTCATGATAGATCCGCGACACTCTCGTTATTTTATGCAGAAAAAATCTTACCTTCGCCTGCTTATTTTTCTTCTTACCCCATCAACTGAACGACATTTATTGTTTAATTCACTGTTTTTATTATTTAACATACATAGATTACACTATTTTATTTCACTGTTCTTCACAGTTTTACAAAAAATGGCACTTCATACCACTGCAAGCAGGGCAGATCCATTCGCTGTTTTTCACAGTTTTACAAAAAACGGCATTTAATGCCATTGCAAGCGGGACACACCCATTCGTGGCATCGCTCGTAGTATTCCCATTTAATTTTTTTCAACCGCCACTGCATATAAAAGCGCCGACTGCAATATACAGACGAGTCTTCACGCGTTATTCTACGTGGGCCCCGACGCACTAGTCGAGGTAAAGATTTTTTTTTTTATCTCCATAATCATTTTTTGAATGGTTTCGATCCCAGATATCGCGGTTTCATTCAATGCGAATCCTTTAAAATCGCTGCTACTACTGCTGTGGACGTTGCTGCTTCTACGGCTGCTGGCGTTGCAACTGTTACCATCATCGTCATTGTTGCTGCTGATGTTATCACTGATGGTGTTGCTTCTGCTGTCATCGTTATCGTTGTTGTTGCTGTTGATGTTGCCACTGCTGGTTTTGTTTCTGCTATCATCGTCGTCATTGTTACGACTGCTGGCGTACTTCTGCTATCATCGTCGCCGTCGTTGCTGCTGGTACTACTACTAGTATGTACATCACCAGCTCGCTCCTGAGCGAGAAATAGAAGCCAGTGGATTCGATCCTGGAACGAACTCACCGAGTTCTGGCTTACAGCTTCTACGTCAACATCGTCTTCTCGACCGACCGAGATATCGGACGTCTCCGACAGATGGCCGAGAAGAGCCACTTTAGTGTCGCTCACAAGACAAGCGGGATCCGGCACCTGTACGGAACGCTCCTCTAAAATTCCTTGCTCGTACAGAACCTTGACAAGAGCTTCCTCCGTTACACAAACCCGCGCGTCAGGGGCCTGTTCTACAACGCACTTCTCCATCACACGCATCTCAAACCGTTGAAGTGTTGCAAATGACGAGAGACAAAGGACTGACAAAGCCGCTCATGCAACGATATGCCATCCTCGACGAACAGCACAGCTTACGCGTGTAAGAATGTGCCGACATAGAAATTCATCTTCAAGAGCAGAGTATCACCGCCTGAACTATGCATAATCAGCAAAGTCCGTTAAGCGAGAAATATAAACCCTAATCACGTGCTTCGATGTCAGTTTATAACAATAAGGTTGTCTAACATGCTGTACATGTAATGCATTCGACATCAGCGATAAGTGCTATCAGCCCCGTTAGTCGGTTCTTATCACCACCATGAATATTTTAAAGGTAGTTTAATTATTTTTTCAGTTGAGGTTTTGTAAGCTGAATATGTTGTAGGATAGGACGTTAATGGTTTCTACTGCCCATGTAGTAAAGAAAAACAAATACCAATTTCTATACTACATGGGCAGTAGAAACCATTAACGTCCTATCCTACAATATATTCTAATCTGACTGTCATTTGCTGCTAAAAAAACTATATAAGCTGAATATGGTAAAGGAGCTACATGGGCGTTTCTCGTAAGAGAATCAAAATTCATTTATTTTTCCGAGATATGAGTGATTTAATTATGTGACAAAAATAATTATTGTAACAGCTTCTGCAATTTTTGAGATATTTGCGCGATTTTCACAAGGTAGTTATATTTTAACATACGGAATGCAATGATGGTACCAGATCATTGAAAAAAAACAAAATTGGAAAACTTTTTATTCCGTATTTTTATCTAATCTCGGAAAGTAGATAAGAGTAAAGTATCACCTCACTCGATTATTTCGCTTTCGCAACAGTATAATAGTTTAAATTATTTATAATTTGCTAATTTTTATGGATTCTAATGCTCCTCCTGAGAGGATCAAAATTCGTTTAGTTTTTCGATATCTCTCATATTTACCGATATGAGTGATTTAATTATTTGACGAAAATAATTATTGTAACAACTTCTGCAATTTTTGAGATATCTGAGCGATTTACACAAGCTAGTTATATTTTAAAATAAGGAATGCAATGATGGTACCAGATCATTGAAAAAATCAAAATTGGAAAACTTTTTATTCCGTATTTTTATCTAATCTCGGAAAGTAGATAAGAGTAAAGTATTACCTCACTCGATTATTTCGCTTTCGCAACCGTATAATAGTTTAAATTATTTACAAATTGCTAATTTTTTATGGATTGTAATGCTCCTCCTGAGAGGATCAAAATTCGTTTAGTTTTTTGACATGTCTCATATTTACCGATATGAGTGATTTAATTATTTGACGAAAATAATTATTGTAACAACTTCTACAATTTTTGAGATATTTGCGCGATTTTCACAAGGTAGTTATATTTTACCATAAGGAATGCAATGATGGTACCAGGTCATTGAAAAAAATCAAAATTAGAAAACTTTTTATTCCGTATTTTTATCTAATCTCGGAAAGTAGATAAGAGTAAAGTATCACCTCACTCGATTATTTCGTTTTCGCATCCGTATAATAGTTTAAATTATTTATAATTTGCTAATTTTTTATGGATTCTAATGTTCCTTCTGAGAGGATCAAAATTCGTTTAGATTTTCGACATCTCTCATATTTACCGATATGAGTGATTTAATTATTTGACGAAAATAATTATTGTAACAACTGCTGCAAATTTAAGATATTTGCGCGATTTTCACAAGGTAGTTATATTTTACCATAAGGAATGCAATGATGGTACCAGATCATTGAAAAAATCAAAATTGGAAAACTTTTTATTCCGTATTTTTTTATCTAATCTCGGAAAGTAGATAAGAGTTAAGTATCACATCACTCGATTATTTCGTATTCGCATCCATATAATAGTTTAAATTATTTATAGTTTGCTAATTTTTTATGGAGTCTAATGCTCCTCCTGAGAGGATGAAAATTCGTTTAGTTTTGCGACATCTCTCATATTTACCGATATGGGTTTAATTATTTGACGAAAATAATTATTGTAACAACTTCTGCAATTTTTGAGATATCTGAGCGATTTTCACAAGCTAGTTATATTTTAACATAAGGAATGCAATGATGGTATCAGATCATTGAAATAATCAAAATTGGAAAACTTTTTATTCCATATTTTTATCTAATCTCGGAAAGTAGATAAGAGTAAAGTATCACCTCACTCGATTATTTCGCTTTCGCAACCGTATAATAGTTTAAATCACTTATAATTTGCTACTTTTTTTATGAATTGTAATGCAGAATTTTTATGCTCCTCGTGAAAGAATCAAAATTCGTTTAATTTTTCGGTATCTCGCATTTTTTTTTTTTCCAGATATGAGAGATATAATTATTTGTCACACTTCTTCAATTTTGAGATGCCAAACACCTCCCCGCCGGTGTATCCACCGCCAACTTGCATGTTGAAGTATACCTGGTAATCCTTATATCGATTTCGATTGTCTGAAATGAGTTGAATAATAAAGGCATGTACAGGGGGGTGGTGAGAAACTCTTGATTCTTGTACAACTATACGTGTAGTCGTCGTCGATATTTAACGATACTGTTCGCAACAATCGCGATTGAACGTCATCTATTATGCAAGGTTCGCAAATATCACTATAAAACATAAGCAGGGACGAAAGCCCATTGGAGAGATACCCAGGTCTATCATTTACTACTGATTCTTCATCTCTCATAAAAATACAAAAATACTATTCGTGCATTCGAATCCAAAAATTTTTTTTGCAACTTCTTGGATAAATAAAGTTGGTGACTGAATTCAGAGTCATAGGAAAAACATTTTTTCTCGAGGAAGGTCTCGAAGAAAAGAAGTTGAAATTGTTTTTTCTCCTTTATTTAATCGTACGACACTGTGGAATTTTGCTGATTAATGAGAAAATGTCACGTACATCAAGTTGCAGCTGCACATTATTTTGACTATTTAATTACATAGGGAAACATTTTTCCTCGAGGAAAAGCTCAAGGAAAGGAATTACACATAGAAGCAAATACACCCATACACATACTCACACATACACAGACGCACGCACGTCGATATTTTGACGTTCCAACAAACATACGCCAGACACTGCTGTTTTTCGGCTCGTTGATAGAGGAAGGACCGCAAGATCTTTTCAAACCCTTCTCGAGGAGCAGATCACCAGCGGGAAGTCGGATGTCAGCTATTGGAAGTCGGCCGTTGGCTGCTGGAAATCGGCTGTCGACTGCAGGAAGTAGCTGTTTCAGTTATCCATGCGGCTACATCGGCGGCCTGCCTACTACTGATGCATCAGAGGACCACACCCTGGAAGTTAGTGGCGCTGGTGTAGCAGCATAAGGAGCGCACTCGTGATCGGTGGCGCTACAGTGCAAAAACAGCTCATTGGCTACCGCTGTGTCTCCATCGTTGTAATTAGCGGCGGCGGCGCACCAGAAGAGAGCTCATTGGCTGTTGGTGCGCCCCAACAAGCTGATTTAGCGTCCGCGGGAGGCGCAGCGGCTAAGAGCTCATTGGCCACCGCTGCGCCGGCGAAAGAACTGCTTTGCCGCGGAGCTAGCTCCACCACAAGGCTCGCGGACTCGCGAGCGGCCGCGCTCGGGAGGCACCGGGCGCGGTTACAAGTTCTTCGAGAGAAGTGTTTCAGAGTGTCCAATCAGTGTAAATTATGGACACGCGCTGGAAACATCCGTGGACTTGTACGCTGAGTGGGCCCACCGGTTGCGGTAAAACAGTATTTGTTAAAAAATTTCTGAAATACATTGACCGCTTGAGCGACACTCGCTTCGAGAAACAGTATTTGAAGCGGGTACTTGCAGCAGACGACAGCTAACTTCCATCAGCCAGCATCCGACTTCCAGCAGCCAACGGCCGACTTCCAGCACCCGCCAGCCAACTTCCCGCCGGTCATCCGCTCCTCGGGAATAGTTTGAAAAGACTTGGCGATCCTTACTCTATTAGCGAGTCAAAAATAAAAAATTGAAAGAATTCTAAGGCAAGCATCTTATTATTAAAAGTTATTTTCTTTTCTGTTCTTTTTTTTGTGCTTAGTTTGATATTAATCATTTGCAAACTTTTTGTTACAGATGGATCTTTCGAAGTTAAATGCGATCGCCCGTGAAGGATTCCTCCCAACGAAAAGGTTGGTCGATCTGACCAAGAGCCAGCGTTATATGATAACAGGTTTGAAGACTGTGGCTACCAAATACGGACGGAAAGTTGTGGCCGAATTGGAGAGCGAATATGATGTATTCATGGCAAAAAGAGTTTCGGAAGCTCTTGTTCAAGATGAAAATTTCTTCAGCAACCTCCAGGACGCCGCGAATAAGTATGAACTATTTATGATTTACAATGGAGGTTCAAGTGTTGAGTTTAGTGGCAAATGACTTTCTTTTAAATATCCGAGTACTATAAATTATAATAGATCTGAAAAAATTATACATCTTTTTTTTTTACTGGAACAGGCGGACATTTTCTTAACGAAGGTAACCAAATATCGTGTGAATCATATCCTAATGACTATTGTCTTTTCGCGTTTGATTTAACTTCCGACCTATCGGTTAACGAATGCACTCATTGGAATTTGATTAAGCACGGTAACGTCAGATTAGATGTACGATTCGCTGAATCATTAGCCAATACTATAAATTGTATTGTCTATGATGAGTACGATAATATTTTGGAAGTAGATGCATCGCGTCAAGCTATTGTAGACTTTAGTGGTTAGAATAACGAAGTGCAGATGGCATTGTTGTACTACATATACGTAGAAGATTTGTTTCTTGGTGGCCAGTACATTTCGAGTCGTGATCGTCGTTGCAAGCTACATAAAACGGATGGATTTAGTTATAGATATCCAGTATCTCAAAGATACTGACAATAACAATACACCAAAGGAAATCGCTGTTGTTGCTCTTAATGGTGATTTTCACGGTCTTTGGTTAGTGGCTCCGATGGCTTGTGTAGATGATTTGAGCGTTGAAATTAGAAGACAAAATAATTGGTTAACTCAGCATTGTCACTGCATTAATTACTTGGAAGGTGAAGTTGATTTGAAAGTGTTTCATAAAACTCTGCAAGATTTATCAAAAAGTGCTCGAAAAATTTACGTTAGAGGCAGTGAAAAGTGGTTGATGCTTCATAAAATTGTAGCAAACGAAATCATTAATTTGGAGTATGACGTAGATTGTCCTCCGTTCGATAAGTTATCATCTAATGTATATTGTATGCATCACGCTTTAAAATTTTCGGGTCATAAATATCGATGTGCGTTAAATCGCGCTTATCGTTTGAAAGGTTCTCTTCACGCCTTGGTTATCTAAATAAAAATTTAATCGATCTTCACAATGGATAGCCTTCAAATATTGAAGATACTTTCACCAATCCAGTTGCATACTGTAGGCGTATTCCCAGCCGATCAAATCCCGCGGGTGTGGACCAAGCCGACGGCGTTCATCGTTAACACTGACAACCGTACCAAGCCTGGTATGCATTCGGTTGCGTTCTACGTCGATAGATCTTCTAGCGGTCTATACTTTGATAGTTTTGGATTACCACCTATAATACCCGATCACATAAGCCGTTTGCGAAAAAATTGTAAAACATTTCGTTGGAACGCATTACAACTTCAAAATGACGCATCCGATGTATGTGATCAATATTGTATTATGTTTTTAAGCTATATGAGTAATGGTTTAGGTTTGAAGAAGTTTCTGGATAATTTTTCTGTCAACTTGGAGAAAACTGATAACATAGTTAGACGCTATGTGCGTTATAAAAAAGCTGACGGAAATTTCATTGGCAACGGTGGATGCTTCGTCAGATGTTTACAAAACTCTCGCTCTAAAATGTCTTTGTTATAATTGTCAGCATTTCTATTATCACGCGAAAGAAGTTTTGATGTAAGAAGATACAACGTGTGTCATGGAAATTTAACCATTTCAACTACATGTGCGTCATTGTTTAACCTTGCTCGTCTTAATCTTTACTTCTTAAACGTCTGCACTATTTTAAACGTGTACATAGTTTGAAGAGCTGTATTTAAAGGATCGCTTCAGAGTCTTTAGCACCAGTCGCTTTCTACTCGTAAAAATACGCGGATCGCCATGGTGACCCTACCACGAGCTGCGCAACACCCACATCAAGTCTTTTGTACATTGTACGCCTTAAATAAATCGTTCAACAAGAAGGTAATTGTTGGTTTGGAATATGACGAGGTCATCGACAAGGTCAACGACCTTGCTACAAACCTGTGCTTCGACTATTATCGAATGACTTTGAAGGTGTTGCATTTTTATACAATGACTGGGAAGAATTCAAAACAAGTTTCGACGACATTGATAAATATTTTCGTGGACTTGATAATAGTTTAAAGAACCAGAAAATTTACGGAAACGGTTGGAGTTTAAAATTCACCACAAGTCACCAGGAAAAAGCAATCGAAATTGCAGAAAACAGGAGGCCTGGTGTTGGTCGGATCAAACGGTTTCGTCATAGTTTAGTAATGAAAAAGGTTACTTTTGATTGTCTCCAAGAATTTATTGTAAAGTGTGTCGATACTCGTCTTAAATATTTAAATTCTATTGCGAGTAGTGTACAATATCTTACCTGCGACGTTATGGAGTTTATTAAAACTAAAAGTAGTCTCATGCATGAACTACAAGTACAACTGTATACACCTAGTATTGTAAAAGACGTTGTAAATTTAGTTGATAATGATGTAATAGACGAAATAACCTCTAGTGTAGAAAAGCAATGTAAAGAAAAAGATCAAGCTTCTCTACCTAAGTGCGATGTTGCTGATGTATTGTATCAGATTGTATCATTACACATGCCAAGAATGGTTGATGTATTAAATACTATATTATTTGATAATAAATAGAAAAATTTGAATATACTTACTATGTACTTCTTTTTGTCTTCCTTGCCTTCCTCTTAATCCCAACTTATTGTATTTTTAAGACGTTAATTTTTACTTTACATTTCTAAATTGCAACTAATATAAATTAAATTTTATTTAACGAAATGAAGCTAGCTTACATTTGGATATTTTTTCAAGAAGTATTTAAATTATTTAATAACTAACAAAAATTAGTTGAAATTACATACTCATAAATATTTTTTAATTTGGTGACGCAAACATGCGTTGACGCAATCTCCGTGGTTCTTTTACCGGCGCAGTGGTGGTGGCCAATGAGCTCTTAGCCGCGGCCGTGCCCCTCCTTCCGCGCGTGGCCACTCGCGAGTCCGCGAGCCTTGTGGTGGGGCTAGCTCCGCGGGTCTTCTGACGGCCAATGAGGTTATTTTACATTGCGCCGTTATCGGTCACGAGGGCGTTCTTTGTATTACTACACCAGCGCCACTAACATTCCAGGGTGTGGTCCCTTGATGCGGCAGTAGTAGCCGGGCCGCCGATGTAGCAGCATGGATAACTGAAACAGTATTTGAAACAGCTACTTCCTGCAGTCCACAGCCGATTTCCAGCAGCCAACGCCCGACTTCCAGTAGCCGACAGTCGACTTCCCTCTGGCCATTCGCGCCTCGAGAAAGGTTTGAAAAGACCTTGCGGTCCTTCCTCTATCAACGAGTCGAAAAACAGCAGTGCCTGGTGTATGTTTGTTGGAACGTCAAAATATTGACGAGCGTGCGTCTGTGTATATGTGAGTATGTGTATGGGTGTATTTGCTTCTATGTGTAATTCCTGACAGTCGACTTCCCGCTGGTCATCCGCGCCTCGAGAAAGGTTTGAAAAGACCTTGCGGTCCTTCCTCTATCAACGAGTCGAAAAACAGCAGTGCCTGGTGCATGTTTGTTGGAACGTCAAAATATTGACGTGCCTGCATCTGTGTATGTGTGAGTATGTGTATGGGTGTATTTGCTTCTATGTGTAATTCCTTTCCTTGAGCTTTTCCTCGAGGAAAAATTCTTTCTTTGTGTAATTCAATAGTCAAAATAATGTGCAGCTGCAACTCGATATACGTGACATTTTCTCATTAATCAACAAAATTCTACAGTGTCATACGATTAAAATAAAGGAGAAAAAAAGTTGACGCGTTTCTCGTTCGGAAAACATGATAGGCACATGACAAGATACAATTTCGATGACAGTAAGTTATGACTAATTCGAGGTAAGGCGATATAATTCGCCAGCAGAGGGCCCACGTGCGATGAGATCATCCGTGGCAAAGATGAACGGTCGACCGGATGTCAGTCGCGAATATTGCCTTGTCGCGTGAACATCTCCGTCGCAAAGCATGAGGGTATTGTGCGGATCCCGAAGTTTGTCATGTATCTCTCTTGTGCTCCCCATATAAATGTACTATTCAGAGAAAGGTGCGAGCGTTGATGTATGACTCTGGACTTTCCGAAAATATGTGGGATCTAGCTTTGAGCGCGGCAGTGTATACATATAATAGAACACCACACAAATCGAACAACATGATCCCGCCTATTCAAATGTTTAATCCGAAATATAAAGTGGACATTACTCAGCTAAAACGATTTGGATGTTTCGCCTACATGAAGGTGCAGCGTAAAATAGGACCGAAATTCAGATGTATAGGAAAGAGAGTGATACTGGTGGGATATAAAGAGACAGGCTATATATTCCTTAAACCAGAAGATGGAAAATTTTATGAAAGCCGTGATGTCAGATTCAACGAGAAACTGGTGTTTGGTAATAAATACAGGAAGAACGAAGTAAGCGACTGGGAGACGGACGGATTAGAAATTAATCCAGATACTTGGTTCGTTGAATTTGACTCTGAGGCGACGAAGAGAACTGAATCGGAGGGAGAGACAGTGAGAAGAGGACGTGGTCGACCTCCGAAGGCGAAAAGAGATTCAGCCCAAAGGTCAGACGTATCAGATGCGACGGTGCATGCTATGCTAGCTGATGTAATTGGAGAGCCTATTAACTATTAAGAAGCTATTAAAGCGACTGACAAAACAGAATGGATTGAAGCAATTAACAGCGAACTTGAATCAATGAGCAAAAATCGTGTATGGAAACTGATAGATAGAAAACCAGTACCTAGCGACAGAAAACGACAGAACATAATTGATTCCAGGTGGGTGTTGAAGAAAAAGTTTGAGTCGGATGGTACTATCAGATACAAAGCTCGCCTAGTCATAAGGGGCTTTAAGGACAGAAACGAGTACGACTTGCAAGAGGTGTACGCCCCGGTTTTTCGATTGCCATTGATTCGTATGATACTTGCTATAGCGAATAAATATGATCTTGAACTCTGTCAGTTGGATGTTAAGACAGCATTCTTGAATGGCTTTCTGAATGTTCCAGTGTTAATGGAAATTCCGGAAGGAATAGAGTGTTCAAACTAATTTAGGCGGCAGAAAGTGTGCAAGCTATAAAAAGCTTTGTACGGATTGAAAGTGAGCCCTAAATGCTGGAACCAAAGGTTCACAGAAACCGTAAAAGGATTTGGGTTAAAACCAGATTTTTATGAGCCCTGCTTGTTTACCTGGCATGCGGGAAACAAGAATTTGATTCTGGTTTTATACGTCGATGACATACTTTTAGCCAGTAACGACAGAATAAAGTTAAAAGAAATAAAAATCAATCTTGCGAAAAATTTCGACATGACAGAGGTAGGTGAGCCGAAGTCCTTTCTTGGTTTAGAAATTCAAAGAGACAGAAAACTTCGAACATTGAAAATTAGTCAAAAAAAATACATTGTAAAAATGTTGATTAAATTTGGTTATCAGAATGTGTGTCCGCAACGAACGCCCATGATTACAAATCAAGTGGCAAACCGACAGCGACGGGAGCGAGAGGAAAAAGAAGGTATAAGTGAAATAATAGCGACTGAAAATACTGAGAACAGACCTTACCGTGAAGGATAGGTACCCTTCTGTACCTGGCAAACGCTTGCAGACCTGACATAGCTTATGCAGTGAATGTGCTAAGCCGACACCAAATTAAACCGACTGATTGTTTAAATACTTAAAGGGAACTGTAAAACTAGGTCTGAATTATCTAGGGAAGAGTGACTGTTTCGAAGGATATTCCGATGCGAGTTTTGGCGACTGTAAGAATTCGTTGACAACGAGTGGCTATGTGATTAAACTCTTTGGAGATACCATAGCTTGGAGAACTCGAAAACAACGTTATGTAAATCTATCTACCTGCCAGGCAGAACACGTGTCAATGAGCGGCTGTAGTCAGGAATTAGTATCTATACAAAATTCTCTGAAAAACGTGCTAGCTGAAAGGTTCATACCGATGCCTCTATGGTGCGATAACCGATCGGTCGAAACAAAGGTAAAAACAGGCGGTGGTAACAAATTGCGACACATGACTGATATTAAAGAACACTATGTGAGTGTGTTGAGCGACAGTTAGTATGCGTGAAATGGATAGCTTCAAAGAGACAGGAGGCTGATGTGATGACTAAGCCTCTGTCATTTGAACTGCATACGAAATTGGTTAAACTAATTTCTAACTCATAATTTTATTTTGATTACAGAACACAAATGAAGCAGGATGGGTCGAAGAGGGACGACGAGGATGAGAATCCAACCAAGAGAGCGATACGACTGGTAACGCAGCTTGTGAGGCCCGGAAGGGAGTGACAGAAATATATGGATGTATATGTGCGGGCCTGGCCAAGCTGCCCGCTCTCGCTTGGGCGTTCTTTCTCGTTTGTCTCCCTCTCTCGCTCTCCCCCCACCTTTCTCTGTACTGAGTGATCGGCGCCTTCTGACGCGCTCAGTGCTCACAGAGAGCTGCTTCGGGCAACAACCCACGATACTAATATATATAGATTTGAACAGCGACCGAGTGAAACCTACTTACTAGATTTGTATTAGCAGCGACGGGATTACTCCAATAAAAGCTTTATATACTTTTACATTAAAATACAGTGTCAGTGACTACGTTCTTTACCACTCCTTCTTCCAACATATAATTCCTTCAAGATATTAAATTAAAGAATTATGAAAATGTTGAAGAATTCTTCGTAGAATTTGAGAAAGCGGTGAACGAATTTAAAGCAGCCGGAGGAAAGATAGATGAAACTGAGAAAATGCGATACTTAATCAAAGCATTACCAGCAAGTTACAGTTATATTGGTGACTTTATCGACGTCATTCCAGAAAGAGAAAGGACAGTAGATTACGTAAAATCAAAAATCAAAGAAAAGAATTTAGTTAAAAATAATTCAGAAGAGAAGAGTAATGCAAGCACGTTCTCAACAAAGACAAACGGACAGTGCTTTACTTGCGGCAAAGTCGGGCATTATCAAAAGGATTGTTGGAAAGGCCAACAAGGCGGCAGAGGCAGAGGTGCCCAATTATCGAGAGGACAACGTGGAAACCAACGAGGCTACAATAGAGGCAGAGGACGCGGGCGCAGTTCAAATCAAAACAAGTCAACGGACGAGCAGCAGGGTTCATCATCCGAGACGTGGTCAACACAAGTATGCGGCCCAGAAGTAAAGGACATAACAGGTTATAGCGTAAATAGAGAATGCGAAGGTAATGAAATAAATTGGTTATTGGACAGTGGTTCCACAGACCATATTATTAAAAGCGATAAATATTTTGAGAAGTATATAGTTTTAAAAGATCCGGTAAATGTAAAATTACCAGACGGTAAAATGTTAAAAGCGACGAAAATCGGTAATATAAAAATTAAAGTTAGAAATTATTATAACGAAAAACAAATTGATTTGAGTAATGTATATTATGTAGAAGGAATTAAGCAAAATTTGTTAAGGTTTTCCAGAATAACTAAAAATGCTACAATAACTGCACGAGACAGTAATGCTAAAATTTACAATAAATCGGGAGAATTAGTAGCTATTGCAAATAAAATTGATAATTTGTATTCTTTGAAAAGTTATGCATTAACGAATAAAAATAAAGATAAATATGTAAATACAGTAAGATTATCAGATAAAGAAAAATGGCATAGAGCAGTAAGATTATCAGATAAAGAAAAATGGCATTGGTCATGTAAATTTTAATTATTTGAATAAAATAGTAAATAACAAATTAGTTGAAGGTTTACCAGATAAATTGGAAAAAATAGATATGAAATGTGCAAATTGTATACAAAGTAAAATGGCAAATATACCGTTTGAAAATAATCGAACAAAAACGAAAGAAATCCTAAAACGTACTAGAATCTTTTGCATTAAGAATAAGTCAGAAACTGCAAGTTGTTTTATTGAATTCGTAAATTTAGTAGAAAATAAATTTAACCTTTAGGCTGCGGGGAAATTTCAGTACAAATTGACCTCTCAGAATATGTAAAATGTATACATAATATCACTGGATATCTCAGATAGAGTCGCTGACCTGACTGCTGGTCCATATATCGACCAGCCCCGCAGGCAACGTAAAGTACAATGTAAGAAAATTTGTCTCTTTTGTTATGAAGATTTGAGAGGGTATTTCTATGTAATTTCACGCGTTGAATATGAAAAAAATAGTAACAAAATTCTCGCAGACACCCTTGACCTTGAAAATTTCAAGGTCAAGAATGTTTTGAGAAATTTTAAAACTATTTGTTATGTATTCAGAACATCAAATTTGATCTAAAAACTTCAAATATTCTTTGTCTCTAGAGTGGTCCATATATCGACCACCCTCGCAGCTAAAAGGTTAATAAGACTATTAAAAAGATGCAATGTGATAACGGTAGAGAATATCTAAATCGCGAAATTTTCGATTTTGTAAAATCAAAAGGAACAGAATTATTGACATGTCCACCCTACGTCCACGAATTAAATGGAGTAGCGAAGAGATATAATAGATCATCAATGGATATAGGTAGATGTTTAATGAGGGAAGCAAAAATTCATAGAAGATATTGGCCGGAAATAATGAAAACGGTAGCTTATTTGAAAAATCGAACAATTGCAAACACGTCAGAGAATAAAACTCCTTATGAAATATTTTTGGGGATAAAGCCAAATGTTAAAAATTTAAAAATTTACGGAAGTAGAGTCTTCGTAAGAGTTCCGGAAGCTCTAAGGAAAAGTAACTGGGATAATAAGGCACAACTACGTGTATTAGTAGGATACGTTGAAAACGGTTATAAAGTCTTAGTTGATAATAAAGTAATTACTGCAAGGCATGTTGATGTAATAGAAGATAGTATAAAGTTAATCTGTTTAGAAAACGAAAATAGTGATTCTGAAATTAACGTAGAATTAAATGAAACGAACAACAGCGGTTCTGAATATCCTTCTCACTCTACTGCGACCTTCGGGGAAAGTAGAGGAGAGCAAATTGATTTAATCGATGCGAATAATGTAAACGATAACGAATCTGATAACGAAGACAACGAAAATAGAGATAGACTAACAATACCGCGAAAATCTCAAAGAAAGAAAAGTCCAGTAAATAGATACGGAAATTCAGTTACTCATTTTATTTATGTAAATTATATTGATGCAAATGTACCAAATACATTCGAGGAGGCGATAAACTCCAGCGAATATAAACAATGGCAAATAGCAATGGATTCCGAAATAAACAGTTTAAAGAAAAATGACACATGGCAAATTGTCGAAAGGGCAAAAGATAAAAAGGTCATTGATGTTAAATGGGTTTATAAAAAGAAAAATAACGATACTTATAAAGCGAGATTAGTTGTAAGAGGATTCCAACAAAAAGAATATGTTGAAAATGTTTATTCACCTGTAGGTAAAATGCAAACGTTGAAAATTTTATTGTCTTACAGTTGTAAAAATAATTTGTTTATAGCACAAATGGATGTTGAAACGGCATTTTTAAATGGCAATGTAAAATCAGAAGTGTATATTAATGAACCAAAAGGTTATGAAACTGGAGACAATAAAGTTTGCAAATTGCAAAAGGCTCTGTATGGTCTCAGAGAAAGTCCTAGAGCATGGTATGATTGTTTCAGCGAATATGTAGAGAAATTAAATTTTGTAAGAAGTAACTATGATTACTGTCTATATGTAAATAATACAAGCAAAGATTCAATATATATACTAGTTTTTGTAGATGATCTCTTAATTTGTTGTAAAGATAAAAATAAAATAAACAAAGTAAAAGCAAGTTTAATGGAAAGATTTATAATGAACGATTTGGGCAAAATTAACCAATATATTGGCTTCGATATTGAATATAGTGAAGACAGAAGTAAAATGACTTTATACGAAATATATCGAATCATTGGCTATAAAATACAACCTTGAAAATGCAAAATTATACGATACTCCAATGGAGAGTAATATAAAATTAGAACAAGCAAATTAAATAGATGAAAGATTAAAATACAGAAATTTAATCGGCGAATTATTATATATCAGTACAGGCACAAGGCCAGATATAACATATAGCGTTAATTATTTAAGTCGTTACCAAAGTTGTTATGACCAAAGATATTTTAAATATGCATTGAGAATTTTGAAATACTTATTTAAGACTAAAGATTTAAAGCTAACGTACTATGATAATGTTAACAGCAAAGTATTAGATTGTATGGTAGATTCTGACTATGCAGGAGATAACGTAGATAGAAAATCTACAACAGGTTTTGTAATTAGATTATATGGAAATTTAATTTTTTGGAAAGCGCATAAACAAAGTACAGTAACAAAATGTTCTACTTTTGCAGAATATACTACTATGTCCGAAGCAGTGATAGAAATCTTATTCATTAAAAATTTATTATGCGAATCATTTAACGTAAAATTTGATAAACCAATTAAAATGTATGAAGATAACTCAGGCGCAATTGCAATCGCAAAATTTGGTAATTTTACAAAAAACTCAAAGCACATTGAAGTGCAGTATCACTACGTTAATGAAAACTACGAAAATGGAATAATTGATGTTGTAAAAATAGACTCAGAATTTAATCTAGCTGGTATGTTAACAAAGAGTTTAGATAAGACGAAGTTTTTGAAAAATAGAAAAGCGTTGAGAGTGATTTGAAATAAAAGAAATCTATTAAAGATGCGATACTTAAAATTACTGTATGATTGAATGAAAGAATGAACATTTAATTATAATGTTGAAAATTCAAGGAGGCGTGTTGGAATATGTGAATGTTTCAACATGCAGCGCGCTGTACGCGAGGATAGGTACAATGGTATGCGCGTCTGCCAAGCGACGGCAGACGACACACACATGAGTGTCTCCCCACTCCAGTATGTCTGTATGAGAGTTGCGTGAGACGCGAGAGCAGTGTAGCGCAATAAGAATGTTTCTTACTCTCTCGCTATTCAACTGGGATGTAAGTCGGACGTGCCGACTGGTGTTTTTGCCACTAAAATAAAGTCTCTATATTTATCTCTCTCTCTCTATTAAATAATGGTTTCTTAATTTACCACAAACCTCAACACTATTAATTATCCAAACCTCAACAGTTTCCCTATGTAATTCAATAGTCAAAATATGTGCAGCTTCAACTCGATGTACGTGACGTTTTCTCATTAACCAGCAAACTTCCAAAGTGTCGTACGATTAAAATAAAGGAGAAAAAAAGTTGACGCGTTTCTCGTTCGGAAAACATGATAGGCACATGACAAGATACAATTTTGATGACAGTAAGTTATGACTAATTCAAGGTAAGGCGATATAATTCGCCAGCAGAGGGCCCACGTTCGATGAGATCATCCGTGGCAAAGACGAACGGTCGTCCGGATGTCAGTCGCGAATATTGTCTTGTCGCGTGAACATATCCGTCGCAACGTGTCATGAGTGTATTGTGAGGATTCTGAAGTGTGCCGTGTGCCTCTCTTGTACCCCATGGAATTGTTGTGCGCGAGTATGTTATGTAGATAGTGATTCAACGCAAAAATTCGAGTGTACCGTTCCACGAGAGTGTTGCGAAAGTGTAATCTATGATGATGTGGTCTTATGGGATGTGAAGTTACGGTTTTTCCATTTTTCCAAGCCGTGCGCGTGGGTGCTGGTCACTCGCTGTGCAATACAGAGAGGCTATACACAACAGTTGTAAAAAAACCATAAAAAAACCCATGGATCTGAAATTTTTTTATGTGGGTACACTTACCATGGTACAGAGAGGCTATACACAAAAGTTATAAAATACACCATAAAAACCCCATAGACTCCCCATAAGACTACATATTCATGAATAATGTACCATTAATTTCCAAAATCCGATAAAATATCGAAAACCCCATAAAATCCCCCATAAAAACTATGAGTCTGAAAATTTTTTACGTAGGTACACTTACCATGGTACAGAGAGGCTATACACAAAAGTTATAAAATACACCATAAAAACCCCATAGACACTCCATAAGACTATATATTCATGAATCATGTACCATTAGCTTCCAAAATCCGATAAAATATCTAAAACCCCATAAAAAACCCATGAATCTGAAAATTTTTTATTTAGGTACACTTGTCATGGTATAAAGAGGCTATATGCAAAAGTTATAAAATACACCTATATGTGTGTGTCTGTGTGTGGGTGTCTGCGTGTGTGCGTGTGCGCGCGTGCGTGCGCGTGTGTGCGTATGCTGGCGCCGGTATGTGCGCGTGTGTGTCTGTGTGTGCGTGCGTGTGCGTGCTGGCGTCGGTATGGGTGCGCGTGTGTATGCCTGTGTGTGCGTGTGTGCGCGGATGCGCGTGTGCGTGCGCGTGCGCGTGCGTGGGTGTTCTCTCCAGAATATGCTTTGCGCACGCGTGCACACACACACACATACGTGCACCGCTTTTATCCCCACCCCTCGCTATGCGTCATCGGACTTCTTGACCTTGACCCCAGCTGGCGCCCGTGGTTGAGATCAGGTTTGTTGTGACGGCCCATAACGAGGGGTATACTACTAAAGGGGACTCCAATTCTTCCTGATTCCCTTTTCGAACTTACTTAGCACCATACTTATAGGTACGACGACGGCCATGGATGGCAGAGCTGCTTACAGGTATCCTAAGCAGCGTCTGGCGGGGGGGTGTAACGCGTGCGCGAGGTAGGTAAATCGGGATTCGAATTACCTGCACCGAGCAGGCATGCTCACTGGGAGCGCGAGCGCGCGAACATCCCGACCGGATTGAAACAATCTCGCAACGCGTAATATGCCCGTCGCGTACCCGCGAAGCTGCTACGGCTTTATGCGAGTCACGACAGCCATCTTCGTGTTTGTCATCGCGCCGTGAACTTCTCTCCCGCGTCTCTTGTAAGTTTATAGTGAGGCACCTACAGGAGGAGAGAGAGAGAGAGAGAGAGAGAGAGAGAGAGAGAGAGAGAGAGAGAGAGAGAGAGAGAGAGAGAGAGAGAGAGAGAGAGAGAGAGAGAGAGACGGCGCCGCGTGTGCCACGAGCAAGACACGAGGCAGCGAGCAAGGAGGCGGCAGCCAGCCTACCTGTCTGCCGATCCTATTCAGCGAGTAGGAGAGAGTGAGAGAGAGACATAGAGCGCAACTACTGCGCAAGCGAGAGAGACAGCGAGAGAGAGCCGAGTGCACCGATTGCTCCTTCAAAAGTAAGTCTTATACTCTCATTTCTCGCGTTACATGAAAAGGTTTGCCCGGAAATCGCCCCGTACAAGCTTTCTATACCGTGTACGTGTGGGTGTGTGTCAGCCCGTCGTACTTTAACACCGCGCGAGAGAGAAGCAGATTCGCCGCGCACCGTATCGTTCGCGCGTTTGAATATTAACTGTCACGTGCGAACTAACTTATTGTTTTAATCATCATGTGCGTCGTGCTTGTAATTATTATTGTTTGTAATATACTGTGATATCTAGTTACTCGTCGCGTTGTTCATTACAACCTGTCCTTCTCCCGGATACCGCCGCCTCCGCGGGAAAACGACTCCGCCGGTCGTTTTCATATCTGAGCGTAGCGGCCGCGCGCTTTACTCTTCGAGCGTGCGCTTTTCACTCAGCGATCTAATTAGTTGGAAAGCGAAGTTCGCGTGCGATCTTCGCGTTGTTTTCGGGATTCCAGGAGTAGATCCCCGGGCAAATCATTTTAGTCTGACACCCGCGGCACCGTGTACTAGGGTATCGCTGGCCTGTGGCTTTTTGGGATTTTCCCCCACTACCCATCCCGTTACACCATTTCACACTAACACATTCAACTCTAACAGAAAAATGTTACTTAGGTATTTGGGAATTCAATAATTTGAATTCCCGCGGTTACACTCAGCTCGGTGCGACTCACGGCGCTGCCACGGCGCGGCAGCACCTCGCGGCCTCTCGGCGGAACAGCCGGGACGCTACACTGATTAACAAGGTAAATTCGCGCTGTTTCGGTCTCTCTCGCTCTCTCACATGCAAATGTGAGAGAGATTGTGTTTTGATTAGCGAAGTGAATCTTCACGAGGAAGAAGACGGATATGCTCTCACTCGACTCTCAATCTCAAACTCTCTCGTCATCTGGACGGCGTGCTCGCCACGAGCCGCATGGCCAAGTCACACGGCATTCTCACTACTCAAAGTCTCTCTCTTTCTGCAACGGTCGACCACGAAGAATATCAGTGTGCACGTTCGGAAACTCTCAAGTCGGATAAACCAAGTGTGGTCTCGCTCACTCTACTCAAATCATTCTACTCAAATAGTTTCCATGGAATGGTCGGCCTCGTGGAGAAACTCACTGTGCACATTCGGCGATTCTCAAGTGAAACCTTCAAGTGTGATGCCTGTCGCTTTCTCAACATGGACTGCTGCTCGGCAACATCTCATATGGCGTCGTCTCGCACGGCAGGGTTCACGCAGCAGTGTCTCTTACACGGAAACTTCTCACACGGCGGTGATACTCAAGCGGCATCTTTTCACCGGCGCTCGATGGTTCGAGCGCACCACAAGGCAATATCTCACGCGGCATCTGCTGTACTCTGGAGGCTGCTCTCAGCAAGGAAACTTCACTGGTATTCTCAGCTGGCTGTTCTCATCTGACGCAACTCACCTGCTGCTGTATCATCGGCTTTCTCTCACGCTTTCCGGATTAATAGAATCGCTTCAAAGCCAGGTAACCTCTCACACATGCACAGCCATTTTGTTGATACACGTAAGCAGTGGTACAATGTGAATGTACTCTGCACATGCGATGTTCGGTAACTCTCAGATCAAGTTAATCAATAATATTAACTGTGATCATTTCTGTAAGCAGTGCCTTCACTGTACGGGAATCTCTCAGCATAACTCAAATTTCTCAGCAAACTCATCCACACTCACACAGGAAACCTCATACACTCAAATTTTAACACTCATACACACAAACAATTATGTAACAGTCATACACTCAACCTATTTATTGTAACATTTACACACATTTTATATTACACATTGTATATTTTATAGTTATTTTCAATATATTATAGTTTAATTTACAAAAGTGTTTGGCTCTCAATTTTTATTGTAAACACCCACAGCATGTCCTCATTATAAATTATGGCATTCTCAAACATTTTGGTCCTTCGAGCCGGATAAAACGTGCTGTGGTGTGTATGAGAGTCAGTGCATTTACTCATTACTAAACTGTTTACATGTATTGGATCATGGCTGAGGATGCTGGGGCCAAGGAGATTGACATACTCATGGATGCGATTCTCACCAGTGACTTGGACACGCTCAATATTCAAACGGACAACCTCAAGGAAGGAACGGACAAACTCTTCACTACATACGAATTACTGTGTGGACGTACGAATTCAGCGCTGCCTTAGCAGTTAACTCAGCAAGATGCCCCACAGAAATTCTCTATGGACATCTCAACCCAAAGTGAGACATTGAAAATGCATTACTCATCACACTTGCGCCTAGTGGAATTATCTTACATATATTGTGGCTTTCACAATAATCAACGGTTGCATCGAGATGGAGAGATGCAATTTTGCTACAATTACAATGTGCGTTACGTTTTTGGGATTTTATTCAGTAATACTGCATATCCACCATAGGTGCAATATGAAGGAACTCTCACTATATATGGATCATATTCAAAATCACTAAAAACTGGATTTCGGCGCAATCACCCACACTCAAGGTCAACTCAGATGCAACACTCATTTAGTCAATTTTCATCAATGGCACCTGCATTTTGGAATCCTACGACACCGGTTACATCTCAAAATCTTGGATTATCATTCTAATCAAAATCAGAATTGATATTGGTATACTCAACGCTTCATGGGAACGCTCATCTATCCCAACCATTAGATCTTGAGGTTAGGATCACTGCTCATCAAATGCCAAGTCTCATCTACAATACCGTCAGAATTATGTGAACACTTTATTTGGATTTATGCAAAGAAAAACTTTATTGGCTCATCGGATATTTTGGCAGCCTCAACTTGTGGATGTGCTAGATCATCAAACTTAACCTCAAACAAGGTGGCAAAATGGAGCCCATATTACATCATGGTAGTGCTCACTCGGATTCGCATTCAACATGATGCATTCTCAATTGACATTACAAGGGTGTATTGTTAAATCAAGGTGTCATTTTAATGTGTAATTTACACCACGTTAGTGCTGACTATTATAGTCAAATTATGAAACATAACCTTATCAAGGGCAGTGTGATAGAACCTATGGCAAAATCATCAATGTTGGCTGGTCATGACTCAAATAACTCAAATCAGCTGTTCAACGGAGAAAAGGTACATCAAGATCGGATGGCACTTAACGCAGAAGAATTAAGGAAATTACTCACACGCTTCTGGGTTAAGAAGAACCACTCTCAACAACCAGAGGCAAACTCAAGAAGAAAGAAGCATTGTGTAAGCAGCACATTGTTCACACAATGAAAATATCAAGTAAGGTTATCTCAACCCATCAGCTGATGTACTGAACAACTCATTTGGCAAAGCTGAAGCGTACTAAAAACTGTTATTGTTAATTGCACTCATGACAGCACCTACAAAAAATGGTGCTACATATTTATGGATAAATAAACCGGATCAACTCATGCACTTCGTGTTAGCTAAATTCACATATGGAACGCGAGCAACGTTACTTGGATATCTGCACTCTTCTTCAGCTGGTGACGAATAAAGAAACTAATTATCAACTGGCAACAGACTCAATCCTTTTTGTAAGAGTATGGATAACAACTTCGGGGGATTTGCATCAGCGTACACACTCATTGACAAGCGCCATGCAGTTACCAGGATTCTGCACGGCGGGCGGCTATTCATTAAATAAATAGCAAATACAAGTGGCAGATGTTTCTCAAGAAATTACTCACAATTCAACAGCAATTAAGCGGTTGATTCTGATGATTGCGTCACTAAATTACTCAAATTATAACGGATCTAACTATCAAATAAATTCACTTTAGAATTATATTGCCGCTCACTCAAGAAAGATTCACAATTGGATAATTCTTTCTCAAAACTCACCACTACTCGATCCCGCATGGACAATCTCATCTGTGGATATTCTTTCAAATTCTCCTACAAGAGCTGTGGCTACTCAAGTACTCATGGGACAAACAAGTTCAACTCAATTGCGAAGAATGGCTGCACCTTCGAGAAGATTTCATTCAACTGGATTCGGGTCTCAAAATTAATGGCTTTTCGAATGCTTCGCAACAGGCAACAGCTACAGCACTCAATATTATATCCACATTTCTCACGATTGGATTATTATTTATAGTCTCATCAAGGCGGAAGGCAACACTCAACCCATACTCCATATCAAGGTTGGAGTTCAGAGCGGCAAGGTTTACTCAAGGTATGCTTGGACAATTTACAGTTGCTAAGCTCTCATGTTCATTTATGGACAGATCAGAATATGGTATGCACACTCATAATCTCACGTGCCTCACAATGGAAGAAATCTGTTGGAACCAGGGTTATACTCAGCCAAAGAGTAATTCCAACAACCAAGGGAAGACAATCATCATCGACATCTCAAGCTGACTTACAAAAAAGGAACACTTTCCAGAAAGAGGCAAAGGTCACACTCACTGCAGCTACATCGCATTAGGACAATTCATATTCATGGAATCTCGTCAATCAACACTCATTATGCAATAGATTACTCAACAATTACGGGCTAAGTTATGTTAGCTTGTAATCATTTCAAGGCAAAATTCAACCGAGACGAGACTCACAGCTGATCTGATCAGCAAGAAAAAAAAAATCTTCTGGATCAAGGAAACTCAGCGAGTTCATTTCCATCTGAACTTACTATGCTGAAAATTCTCAAGTCCCACAGAATCATCTATTCAATAGATTGACTGTATACATTCACTCAGAAGGAATTATCAACGTAGGAGGTCGGTTACAAAACTCAACTAGAATATCACTCAACATCCAGCTACATTTCAACGGCACAGTCAACTCATCACTGATCATTCGGCATTCTCACATAACAATATTTCTCGGTGGCACCGAGAAAACTCACTCTGCACACATCAGGCAGGAAATTTGGATTATTGGAAGCAGAGTTCCGGCCAAGTTATTTACTCGAGATTCTGTAACTTGTGCAAGGTATCGGACTCATCGGACTCAGCAACTCATGGGGGCAACTATCCAGGACGCTGGACCACCCCATCTCCACCCTTCACTCACACTGGGATCAATTTAGCAGGACCACTCATCAACTCATCGAAGGGACGTGAATCCAAAAACATACAAGTGCTGGATTTGTATTTGTGTGCTCTCTCTCACAGCATTGTCATCAGCTGTTCATCTATACATGGTCAGTGGCTACTCATCCGAATGGTTTCAATACGGCATACATATAGTTTATTTCAAATGGAGAACTACCTTCGCAACATTCTCTACAACAAACTCAACTTGGTACAACTCTCATCAATGATGGCACTCCATGGATACTCAACCCACCTGCAGCATTTCGTATGATGTAAGTGGAAAGCAGTGGTGAATTCAATAATATTTCATCGTCAACAGACCATGAACAAAATTATTCTCAAATTGGAGTTTCATCATCCTTGCTGACTCAATTGAAGGTTTGCTCAACTCAAAGCCGTTACAACCACTCCAAAAGGATTCAGAAGATACACTCACTTTGGCTCGGTTCTCATCATCAAGGTATTAACTCAATGTTTTACTTGGTTTCTAACTGTCAACGCATTTCAGCTGTCCAGTTGGGAAACTCCTTCATGGATGACTCAGTAACTCTGGCAGCAAGTCTGCTCAACAACGGTCTCAATCAACATCAGGAAGGCATCACTCATCTTACGAAACCAAGTGGAATTCATGGAACTCAATACGGATAATCCTCATATAGTATATGGGTACTCTCAGAAGATATAGGACTACATCATTAAGAAACTCAAGACGGCCACCGCTCAATCTACTCGGAATTCAGCAACTCGCCATCGTACCAGTACCCTCGGAATTTAAATCAACCTAGCGGTTGATGGCGGGCGGAATGTTTGGGAATTCAATAATTTGAATTCCCGCGGTTACACTCAGCTCGGTGCGACTCACGGCGCTGCCACGGCGCGGCAGCACCTCGCGGCCTCTCGGCGGAACAGCCGGGACGCTACACTGATTAACAAGGTAAATTCGCGCTGTTTCGGTCTCTCTCGCTCTCTCACATGCAAATGTGAGAGAGATTGTGTTTTGATTAGCGAAGTGAATCTTCACGAGGAAGAAGACGGATATGCTCTCATTCGACTCTCAATCTCAAACTCTCTCGTCATCTGGACGGCGTGCTCGCCACGAGGCCGCATGGCCAAGTCACACGGCATTCTCACTACTCAAAGTCTCTCTCTCTCTGCAACGGTCGACCACGAAGAATATCAGTGTGCACGTTCGGAAACTCTCAAGTCGGATAAACTCAAGTGTGGTCTCGCTCACTCTACTCAAATCATTCTACTCAAATAGTTTCCATGGAATGGTCGGCCTCGTGGAGAAACTCACTGTGCACATTCGGCGATTCTCAAGTGAAACCTTCAAGTGTGATGCCTGTCGCTTTCTCAACATGGACTGCTGCTCGGCAACATCTCATATGGCGTCGTCTCGCACGGCAGGGTTCACGCAGCAGTGTCTCTTACACGGAAACTTCTCACACGGCGGTGATACTCAAGCGGCATCTTTTCACCGGCGCTCGATGGTTCGAGCGCACCACAAGCAATATCTCACGCGGCATCTGCTGTACTCTGGAGGCTGCTCTCAGCAAGGAAACTTCACTGGTATTCTCAGCTGGCTGTTCTCATCTGACGCAACTCACCTGCTGCTGTATCATCGGCTTTCTCTCACGCTTTCCGGATTAATAGAATCGCTTCAAAGCCAGGTAACCTCTCACACATGCACAGCCATTTTGTTGATACACGTAAGCAGTGGTACAATGTGAATGTACTCTGCACATGCGATGTTCGGTAACTCTCAGATCAAGTTAATCAATAATATTAACTGTGATCATTTCTGTAAGCAGTGCCTTCACTGTACGGGAATCTCTCAGCATAACTCAAATTTCTCAGCAAACTCATCCACACTCACACAGGAAACCTCATACACTCAAATTTTAACACTCATACACTCAAACAATTATGTAACAGTCATACACTCAACCTATTTATTGTAACATTTACACACATTTTATATTACACATTGTATATTTTATAGTTATTTTCAATATATTATAGTTTAATTTACAAAAGTGTTTGGCTCTCAATTTTTATTGTAAACACCCACAGCATGTCCTCATTATAAATTATGGCATTCTCAAACACTTAGGTTATCTTGATGATTTTTCCAAAATTGATTGGCGCAGCCAGGTTTTTAAAATAACGACTTTCGGTATAATTTGTTTAAATAATTTTTTATTAAGAATTGCAAATGTCAAATAAAAAATTTTCCCGAAAAATTTATTTTTTTATATCAAAAAGCTTCCTCTAGGAGGAAGCAAAAAAGGAGGGATGATATTATTAAAAACAAATTAAGTACTTTTCAGTAACATAAATATCATTATCACGAGGGTTCTCAACTTGAGCCGAGGCTCGCAATTATATTTTTGATAGACAATCAAATTATCTAAAAATCAAATATTTAAATGAACTTAAAATGATTCAGAGTTAGCTCTATTCTGAACTATCAGTTGATAACTGGAATTTTGTTTCCTGCGCTCGCGTGGGCCCTGCGTGCCATCTCACATCTCCAGCAAGCCCAGAACGTGTTTCTGGCTTTCCCACGTATCTTGCTAATGGGTCTCCCAATTCAGTTTGGGGTCCAACATCACTTCCAGGTATTTGGGAGTGACCCTTTTCACGAAAGAAATCGATACAACCAGGGCAGTTAACCCATTTGCTCGCCTGGTAAGCGTATTGTCTACATTCTTATGTATAAGATCTGACATGTTTTTCCACTGATTTCTTTGCATTTTAAACGTAATATCGCTGAATTATGAACGATTCAGAAATAGATAATTTATTTTATCTTATCTCTATTTATAGATAAGATAAGATAAATGCCCAATACTGCAACCTCCTTGGATCCAGTCTGTTACAATATGTATTTTGATCTTTTCAGCGAAAGATAGTGTATGATGGTCAATAAGATGAACAGAGAGCATTATGCGGAAAAAATGGGCCGGTGCACCCGCTGGGCATGATTCTGGTGAACGTTTTCGTATACTGAATGCATGTTTATAGTATCTGCGTTAAAATTACTTCTATAATTACTTTATCATCAAATATTAGTAATAAATTATTAGTAACAAGTATACTTACTGTAGGGATCAAATCTGAAAAATTCTAATTTGTCTGATAACCTTTCTCTGATACATAAAATTTTGTGTTTACTTGCAATACTTTCCATTAATACTAGAATGTCTCTGAAAAAATACAAAATAAAAAAGTTAGTAAAATTAATGATATTAAAAGAGTTTGTTATTTTTGCAGCTACTTGAACGTAAAGGTCAACATAGAACTTTTACACTGACTTATTCATTGAAAATAAAAGAAAATGATAACAATGTATGGATATGAAAAGCATTTCTTTCTTCAGAAAACAATGCATTGTGTAACAAACTTGCCTAATACAGTATTACAAGTGAGCTATCGAACTTTTTAATAATAAAAAGTGAAGGACCCCAGGCTTGAACCAGAGCCGCCGACTCCAGAGTCGGACACACTACCATTTGCCACGGACGCCAATGCTCGACTATCTAATAATCATTGTATTACAATTGTACTCCGTGCCTCTTCTTATCCTGCATATTCGTACGGATGCCATCCGTAACAACAGCCATGTCATAAGAATCTAATAAAGGATTTTCGATCACTTTCGGGTCTACTACAACAGACAAGGCATACGACCTATAATCTTTTTTATTTATGAATTGAGTCGTGAAGACATAAGTCACCAAAAGGGTGAAAATTTTAATAACTTTTATTAAATATTTTATTTAAAAAATAAAATAATAAGTTTTTATAATAAAATCAACATTCTATTGTAGAAAAGCATCTGTACGTTAAAAAAAAACCATTGTCAATTCATTAGCACGTGGCTTCCTCAAACTTACGAGGGTCATTTGATAAGTACCTAGCCTACAAATGAAAACACCAAAATTTTACAAAAAATAAAATTTATTTTTCAATGTAGTCTCCTTTTAGTTGAATACACTTGGTCCAGCGGTGTTCCAATTTTTTTAACCCCGTTGAAAAAAATGTTTTCTCTTGGTTTGCAAAATAGGCCTCCGTGGCGGCGATTATTTCGTTATTGGAGTGGAATCTCTTCCCGGCGAGCGAATTTTTTAGGTTCGGAAACAAAAAAAAGTCGCACGGAGCCAAATCTGGAGAATACGGTGGATGGGGCAGCAGTTCGTAGCGTAATTCGACCAATTTAGCCGTGGCGAGTGCAGAAGTGTGAGCCGGTGCATTATCGTGGTGGAAAAGCACTTTCTTTTTAGACAAATGGGGCCGTTTTTCTTCTAACACGGCGTCAAATCGGCTCAATAGTTCGGCGTAGTACTGTCCTGTGACCGTTTTGCCCTTCTCCAGATAGTCAATAAAAATCACACCTTGAGAATCCCAGAAAACAGTGGCCATCACCTTTCCGGCCGACGGGACCGTCTTCGCCTTCTTCGGAGCAGGTTCACCGGGTAAGGTCCACTGTTTTGACTGCTCCTTGGTCTCTGGAGTGTAGTAGTGAATCCATGTTTCGTCGACGGTCACGTAACGACGCAAAAACTCTTTTGGATTGCGATTAGACAGCTCCAAACACTGCTCTGAACTGGTCACACGGATGCGCTTGTTGTCTGCAGTCAGCAAACGCGGCACCCACCTTGCTGACAGTTTCCTCATGCCTAAACTCTCATGTAGGATATGCCACACGCGTTCTTCTGAGATGCCTACTATCGCAGCTATCTCGTGCACCTTTAATCGGCGGTCTGACAAAACGATATCGTGTATTTTTGTCACGTTCTCCTCCGTAGTGTCTGTTTTCGGAGCACCTGGGCGTGGATCATCAAAAACCGACGTACGACCACGTTGAAACTCGTTATACCAAAATTTAATGGTCGCCATCGAAGGAGAAGCATCCCCATACACTGCATCCAAGCGTTCTTTAATTTCACTGCGCGATTTCCCTTCCAAAAACAAGAATCGAATCACCGACTGATATTGTTCTTTCTCCATTTTTCCAAAAATCAACGGACACATTTGCTTTCACACGCTCTCAAAAATAAACTACAACTCCGATCCGGCTGAAATTTCGTCTGTAACCGTTTACAAGAAGATACTGCGCTGTAGTGTATTTCTGGTGCGATAGTGGCACCATCTGGCGGTGAGGCTAGGTACTTGTCAAATGACCCTCGTAATTCACTGATACCTCCAAATAATTTTTAATGCCAAAATTTTAAATTATTGCACCACTTTACGACAGAATTCTAATTTCATTTATTTATGAAGATTAACAATTATTAGTTAAAAAGTACAAGATATGTATGACATCCATCATCACGTAGTATTATTGTATGATGACATCTGTTATAAAGTTACACTTTTAACTTCAGTTTTGCAATTCAGACCAAATCATATCTACCAATGTATATCATATCCCTACTAAAACATTTTCTAATTCTCAACAAAAACTAATTTTTGTTGTCTGCAGAATCCTATTCTTATTTCATAGCTAATTTACAAATTATTGATAATTATCAGAGTTTCTAGCTATTTTAAATATGTCTTACTTATCTCTTTGAAACTTTTGAATAAAAAATTGTTTTTTCCTGGGACAGTTACTAATAATCTTACCTCTTCTATACAATAAAATAATTTGTGTATAAAAACAAGGATGTATACATTAAACACAACAAAGTAGTGGAATCAGTTGATATGTAGTCAATTATGTAACGGGCGCCGATATAGGTTATGAGAATCACGCATACGGCATTGCTAGATTCGAATCTCGCGCGCTTGCATGAGAGATAGCGTGCCACGCGGCGCGCAAACGAGGCAGATGGAGAGGAAGACGAAGCCGCCGCGCCGCTACCGATGCGACGCCGCGGCCATGTTGTTGACCGCTGTGACACTTGAGAGTAGTCGTCCGTCACCGCCGTGCATCATGTGGTGATAGTGTGTGTGCTGCGCCTCCACTGCTGCAACCGTGACCGCCACAGCGCCACCACCAATCACGAGTGAGCGTGAGAGGGAGAGAGATAGAAGGACGGGGATAGTGAGACTTGCTCCACCCCCCCCCCCCCTGCAGCGAGTGCGCGAGCCAACGAGCGAGAGCGAGAGAGATAGCTTGCGATGGCTGGCCAGGCACGAGTGAGTAGGCGTTAATAGTAGTTGCTCTTATTTGTATGCGCCTGTGTTGGGCGTACGGCGCCCCCCCCTCCCCCACCACGTCACAGAGAAACGACGCTGCATGTGCAGCGACCGCGCATTCGGATTCGTCCCGCCAAGACTCGGCCTGTCCGTTGCGTGGAAGACATACTTGGTTTGAATAAACCCTCCCTTTATTTTTAACAGTCGAGTCACGCATTATTATTTAGCGGACCTGACCTATGCATGCTTTTCCCGAATACCGCCCTCTACCATTTTCAGTGCTGCAGCTAGTCGCAGGCATTGCCTCCTAGAGGAGCAACGGTAACGGGAGTAAGTATCTCATCAGCCGCTTGAGGTTAGGATAGCGGCGTTGTACGGGTAAGATCGGCTGCGCACGTAAAGCTAGGCCATCGCCAACAGCCGGGAGTTTCTTGGGCCGAAGTTGGCAGCAGCGGCAGAGCACAGCGTCGGCTCTAGTAGAAAGCGGCCTAAGCTTTCTACAATAGAAGCCGGGCGCGATGTTCGGAACCTGTGCCGAGACGCTACTTCCGGCCTACAGGTAAGTCTACAACGGCGAACTCCCCGAGCGTAGAATACGCCCGTATATTACCTTCGCGCACCCCGGAGAGGGATTAATACCCTCCCTTAGCTTCACCCCGTTACAATGTACGTACATAACTTCTTTTTGTAGATGTAGATGTAAGTAGTAGATCTAGATATAACTCGAATATAACTCTTAAATAAACTATATCCTTAATCATTAAAAAATTTTGTTTACTTTCTTTTATTTCACTCACATCACATTAGTTAGTAAAAAACGACAATTAAACACAAGAAAGTTATGGAATTTTTCAATTTCTCAAATTATTAGTTTCGAAACTATCTCAATCCTGCAATCAATTAAGTATTTTCTGAAATTTTAGAAGATTTTTTCAAAATACACATATTTGCCGGACGCGTCGTTTTGCAGTTATTAGGGGAACTATGAAATTGTAAATGTTAATTTTTTCAGTTAAGATTATATACTTATGATGATTTTTTAATAAAATGCAATTGTTAGACATCTTTACGTTGCATGACAATAATACAAACCTTTTAGCGATCATTTTTTTTTATATTATCCGAGGAAGCGGATAGATAGTGGAGTTTCGTGAAATTTCGGTCTCACAAATATTAAATTTCAATTACAAAATTTCTGCTTCAAAGCAAACAACACTATACTACATAAAAGTAAGCGGCTTTTTTCTGAATACGATCGGTTCAAAATTCGATGACGCGAACGCTAGCGGTAATAACTATACATGAGTAAGTAAGAAGGGATGATAGCGTAAACCCTTAAAGATTCTGACATTGCGTTGACATGAGGCTCTACAAACATGAAAATTTCTATAGCTATCCGATATTTTACCTTTAACCTCTTCTGATCGGCACTATGAACCGCTGAAAAAGTAACATAAATGTTTCAACGAAAAAATATGTAAAAATTAATTTAATTAAAAATTAAATTAATGTGTGTGTGTGTGCGTGCGTGCGTGCGTGCGCTTCTCCCTATTGAGCCGTCGGGTGGGCTACTTGCCACTCTCCTCTTTGAGGCATTTCCTTCTACCCCCTCTGCCCGCTTCATCGTCTTTTTCAGTTCTTTTTGGAAGGCCGCTTTAGCATCTTTGTTTTTTTGCTTACTTTTGAGTATTCGTCTCAGGTGTGACATGGCAGCTACGTGGTCGTTTTTTTACCTTTTTGTGCTTATTCGTGGCTTTACTCACCACGTCTTCTATAGAAACTATCCTCTGTTCCAGGGTATCCAGGGATTGTTGCTTCAACTTATCGTTCTCTGCTATTTGGTCCCACAGCCTCGACAGAGATGATCTCACTTGTGCCGCGCTTGTCTGATTGCCTCCTTCTTCTTCGTTCATCCTTGCATCAATCTTGTCTAGATTCTCCTGAATCTTACCCCGTAGCTCATCTTCCTTCAACTCTGCTCCCTGAATTTCGAGTACTCTGTCTTTTGCAGCTAGAGCTGCGCTTGTTACTGCTTCTGTCGACGCGGCCAAGTGTGCCACCGCGCCGATAGGGTCTTGGTAGCCGTTTGGAAGCAGCTGGGGGCCAAAACCATTACCCCCAGAGCCTTTAGCGAGTGATTGGTCTCCTCCATATCCGAGTTGGAGACCTGCGGCAGCCATCGGGTCTACTATATCGGAACCACCGGGGGGACATCCGTTTATCGGGTTACCCCCATGGATAGTCGTTTTCGTGGACTTATCACTCATTTTCGGTTTTATTTCGGGGTTCCTTCCCCTAGCTAGTTTTGGTCTACCCCGGGTATTTTATTTCCCCGGTGATCTTCATATCTGACGAGCTTTCCCCTATCCGTCGCCTGGGAAGGCGCCTGATGCGAGACTAGCAACTCGACACAGGATGTATGTATGTATATATTTATGTATATATGTATGAAATAAAATTTTGTCCCCGGCATAACTCTTGAATGAATGGACGGAATTAACTGAACTTTCGCATGCACCTTAGGTATGTCTTAACTTAGAATTGACTAAATTTTGGAGTCAAATGGATGGCCTTAAGGTCTTAGTTTTAAAAATTAACAATTTTGTAAGAATTTTTTTTTTCAAAAATAATTTTTTTTTATTTTGTTAAAGATAAGCCAAATGGAGACCAGTATTCTTGAATTATATTCGATTTCCTTCTAAATTATGACTTTTATAACTACTCACGCAATCACGCACTTAAGAATGCGGATTTGAAAAAGTAGTAATTTTTTAGAAAAATTAAATAATTTTAAGAATTATAAATAACTTCTTCGGTAATACATCTCAAATGTAGACCAATATTCTCAATGTACATTCTATTTTCTTCTAAATTATGCATTTCAAAACAACTTACTAGCCATTTTTGACATATAATTGAGAATTTGAAAAAGTAGCAACTTTTTCGGAAAATATAATAGTTATATGAATTGTACATAACTTTTTCGGCATATTCTTGTAATACGCTTAATTGCCTTTTTATTTATGTATTCTGAAACTATTAAATAAAACGCGGATTATAATACTGTTTAAACTTTAAACTGTGATTTTTAATTTAAATGTGCATTAAAAAATGCCATAAAAATATTGAAGATACTCTTTGAGAAAGCATTCTGCTAATTCAGTTAGCAGTAGTTTTTACTAACTAATGTGATGTGAGTGAAATAAAAGAAAGTAATCAAAATTTTTTAACGATTAAGGATATAGAGTTACATTTAAGAGTTATATCTACATTTACTACTTACATCTACATCTACAAAAAGAAGTTATGTACGTACGTATAATTGTCTACATATCAACTGATTCCACTGTTTTGTTGTGTTTAATGTATATACCCTTGTCTTTATACACAAATTAATTTATTGTATAGAAGAGGTAAGATTATTAATAATTCTCAGGAAAAAATATTGCTTCCTCCCAGAGGAAGCTTTGTGATAGTAATTTTGAGTTGTTGCAAAAAAATGTTATAATTGTTTTCAGAGGTGTTAGGAATCAAAATACATGGTTTTTGAAAAATGTCTGTATGGATGTGTGTGTATGTGTCTGCGTGCTTGTGTGTGCGTGTGTGTGTTCTACTCGGTCGATTTTAACAGGACAGGTCTCATTTTTTTTGTTTTTTTTTGTGCGAATGCGGGTGAAAAATCCGTTTTTTGATTGAACCGATGTGTTTTTGTTTTATTTCGAATTTTCGGTTTTCTCAAAATTTATTCTTTCCTTTTCTTAATGATAGGATCGAGATATTTTAATCGGATGGATAGCATTTGAAAGAGAATTAAAATACCCATATTTTCTAAAAAAAACCGCTGCCAATTCATTGGAACGTAGCTTCCTCCAAATTAATGTATCGTTCCTATATTTATAATATATATTTTAAATATAAAATAGTATACGCTCCACGGGAGTAAAATTGGCCAGCCCCCAGCTCGTGTTTGCCACCCTCGCCTTCGGCTCGGGTGGCAATTTACACGAGCTGTGGACTGTCCAAGTTTTTTCCTCCCTTGGTGCGTAATATACTATTTCGTGTAGACTCCGTCTACCGCAGACAGAACAAAATAAACAAGGAGCATTTCGGCACTCCCTGCCAGAGTGTCCCCGCTGTTTACATCGCCAGCAATATGCTCTTCGATTGTATTGGACTGGTCCCCCTGCGGCCATGACAGCACTGGACTTTCTGCTCCTTCCGGACCTGCTGCAGAATGGCCTCATGTTCTAAAACGAGCTGCACTAAACTGGCCACATCTTGCACTTGTTGTCGGCGTATGTGCAGTCGATACTCCGGACGCATTCTGTAATATAGATTATCCATTTGTTCGTTTTGAGGGTAACTTCCGCGCCGCCTCATCAACGTTTGTAGGGCGGTGACACATGAACGGATGGACTCTTGCGGTTTCTGTACTCTTTCTGCCATCTGCCAGCTCAGGAGATGTCGTTCGGACGGAGATAGGTAGAATCCTTGCAGCGACTCCTCGAAGTTGGCCCAAGTGTGACACTGGCTCGCCACGTTTCGATACCATTGAAGGGCATCTCCTAGGAGGAGCTCTGGTAGCCCTTGCAGAAGCTGTTCATCGGTCACTCCGTAGGCGGCCCAAAGTTCGTCCACTCTCTCGAGGAAGGAATACACATCTTTACCATCGAAATGACAATTCCATTTTCGTATTTCATTCACCACTCTTCTGCTCTCATTCACCGGGGGAATTCCGGGAGGTATGATAGTGCGAACCCCTGTCGTCCGGTTGTCGGAGTGGACATCCTCGAGATAACGTACTGGTCACTAGGGGTGACCGTGGTTGAGGTATTCAGAGCACCGGTTACCACTGCTGGGGTGCTGGTTGGAACTGTAGCGGGAACGATGTTCTGGACGACCAGTGGTTGTAACACCGGAGGGGCGAGTTTCTGGTCCAGCTCAATGTTATGGGTTTTGTCCGCTTCTTCGTTGTAGCCCTCTGGGTCGGTGGGTTTCTCCTTCAATTCATCCTCGTGGGCTCTAACGTATGCCACTAATCATTGTCTGAGAACCGCTACGGAACCCTGAAGGTCACACTGGTGTTGAGTAAGTTCGGCGACGAGGTCGTTTCTATGCAGGTGGTAGATTCAGGAGAAAGGCATAACCGTGTCGGTCGACCACTTACGTTTACAAAAGAACTTATACCTAACGTTATTTACAAAGTTAAAAACAGTTATAAATACTTATAATAATCTACAGGTACTTAACCTAGAAGGCTAAGGTGTTTATCTTTTTTTTCCACCCGTACAAACTTATGTCTACTCAAAAAAACGAAACAAGCTTTTGTGCAAAACCGCGTGCGTCGCGTTATCCGATACGATTAAATACGTTTTCTGGAATAAAACGGTCCCTGTTCGGACGCCATGTAACGGTAAGACTCTGCCCCTGCCGGATGCTTCGAAAGTTTACCAGGATTCAAATGTGGAGGATGAGGAGATTCAGGTGGCTCATAATACAATGATAGAACACTATTTTACAAAAGTAGAAAGAGACAATGATTTATTAAATAAATTGTATGAGCAAAAGTTAACAACAAAAGAAAGGTATCAAAGTGTAACTGCGGATCATCCGCCACGCCGTAGGTTTAAGCTACCTGAAACATAAAAGCCAGAAAACGCACTTATTTCGGAGTACTAAATAAACGCACGCTAACGCCCTCTCGTGGCGGGTGGTTTTTGATGAACGGTATCGAACGCGGGGTAAGTAACGAGGGGCGACCAGGAAATCGTCGTGAGGATCGGACTTCGTAGCGTCAGTGCGTCAGTAACAGGTTAGTTCCGCGTGCCTCCGTCTATAAACGCGTCGGTTACTCGCCTAGACACGTGTGTGCACGAGGCCAAGGCGAGTGTTCACCCAGGAATCAGTTCGCTCCTGCCTCGTGTGTGCACGACGGCAGGGACGCTGCTGGTTCCGGCGGTCCGGTGTCTACGAACGTGACAAGCACTCACTTAAACACGTGTGTTCACGAGGTCTGGGTGAGTCTTGATCCGGAAGTTCGTCCGTCACTGCCTCGTGTGGGCACGACGACAGGGACAACCCGTGTTTCGGTGTTTCTTTGTCTGCGGACCGTCACAAGCGAGTGTCTAGTCACCTAGACACGTGTGTGCACGAAGCCTGATTGAGTCTTGATACGGAAGTTCGCCTGTCGCTGCCTCGTGTGTGCACGTCGGCAGGGACAGCTTGTGTTCCGATGTTCCTCGTATCGGATCTCTAACGTCGGTTCGTGTTCCCCAGTGACGTGTGCGCACGTATCCTAGTGGACTACGACGGACCCAGTCTTTCCTCTATCTACCTTGTGTGTGCACGATGGTATGTATAGGAAGAACCAGAATACCACTTCGGTCCTCGTTCCGTTCCTCGGCTGACTCCGGATACGCGTGTGTGCATGCCGCACCAGGTGCCCGCCCTCCTGGGGTCACCTTATCCCTATCGACGTATGTGCACGACGATAGAGATAACGGTAATTCCGGATGGAAGCAGCGGGTCTAGGTAGAGTGGTTAGTTCGTGGCGAACCGAGATACAAGGGGACAGACACACCATTTCCACGGAGCGGCAGAGAGTTCGGTGTCTGGATATCGGAAGGGACTGTCAGTAGTCTGTGTGTGTACAGTGATATGGCCCTGTCAGGAATAGGGAACTGGATCGGTGGACTGGTCGGTGCAGGTCTAACTCACAATCGGATGAGCACGGTTTATATAGTCTGAATTGCCCATGCCGGCTGCGCGCGCTGCTGTGGCGGCGGGATCGTCGCGGCTGCGCGCGTCCATACGGTGGCGCGATGATCGTGGATGCGCGAGCACGCCGGCGCGCCAGTGAGCAGGGCGAGTTCTCACGAAGCGGCGTGAGCGCCCGCGCGCAAATAATTTACTAACCTAATTTGACGCGTGCGCGAGCAAGACGGGTTCTCGTGAAGCGGTGTGAGCGCCCGCGCGCAAGTAACCCTACTGAAAAAACTCATATGAGAACTCATATGAGAACTCATATGTGATCTGATATGAGATCTCTTATGAGTCTCATATGAGTACTCATGTGAGTCTCATATGAGATAACGTATGTGATCTCATATGAGATAACGTATGTGATCTCATATGAGATAACGTATGTGATCTCATATGAAGTTTTGGCACGAGTACTCATAAGAAAACTCACATGAGATCTCATATGAGATCTCATATAAGTTTCCAGTGTCACCTTAGTTTGTTTGAAAATCATAAGAGGTCTCATATGAGATATTATATAAGCCCTCGTACGGCTCTGCAGTCTCGATGCCGCCGCCAGGCGCTGCATGGCAACCTAGCACGCAGATAAAACGGACCCGTTTGGTTATATAGTAAAGTGTGCAACATGGAATGGGTGGGCGGGACCACCCATCACGTCTTAATACACTGCAAAGGGATGAGTTTCCAGTTTAATATAGCAGATTCATGAGAAATTCATATGAGACATCATATGAGTTTCTAACAAAATACCATTACACTGGAAACGTATATGAAATCTCACATGAGATCTCATATGAGTTCTCTTATGAGTACTCGTGCCAAAACCTAATATGAGAACTCATATGTGATCACATATGAGTTCTCATATGAGTTCTCACATGAGATTTTTCAGTAGGGAAATTACTAACCTAATCCGACGCCAACGAGTCGGCGATTGAAAGCGCTGCTATCACCCCAGAGCTAGCTTAACCCGGCGCAATGACTTAGCAACGAAGAAGCGCTGGCTTCGTTGCAAATGATATAATAATTCATTAATATTTAAAAAATTGCTATCTACCCCGAGATCAACTTACTCACATTTTCAAAATCATATATAATAACTCCATTTTTTACACTGTAAATATATTATTATTCAATAATTGTGAATCTTTACTATAAATAATTGTGTACATATCCCACATAGCATGAAAGCTTCCCAAAGAAAGATTCAAGAAATATTCCAGCGAAAGCTTTCCTTAATCTTTTAAAAAGGTAACTGAAACTTTCAGAAAGATTCCATTTTAAGCTTTCTTGTAAGCTTCCAGAAAGGTTAAAGCAATATTCCAATCAAGATTGCTAATGCCCATTCGACGAATATTACATGAAAGCTTCTGGAAAGCTTACGGGAATCTTAGATGAAATATTCCACGAATCAATATAGCAATCTTTCACGAAAGGAAAAAACAATATTACAGTAAGCTATTGGGAAGATTACATTGTTATCTTTGTTGAAAGCTTACGCTAAGATTGCAAAACATATTCCAAAATCCTTGCAGGAAAGATTCCACTAAACCTAAATAGAACCTTTCATGAAAGATTACACTAAGCATGAACAAAATATTATAGGAATATTTCACGAAAGAAAACAACAATTTACAGTAAGCTTTTGGGAAGATTACATTGTTATCTTTGTTGAAAGCTTACGCTAAGATTTCAAAACAGATTCCAAAATACTTGCAGGAAAGATTCTACTAAACTCAAATAGAACCTTTCATGAAAGATTACAGTAAGCATTAGCAAAAGATTACAGGAATGTTTCACGAAAGAAAGCAACAATATTACAGTAAATTTTTGGGATGATTACATTGTTATCTTTGTTGAAAACTTACGGTAAGATTGCAAAACAGATTCCAAAATCCTTGCAGAAAAGATTCCACTAAACCAAAATAGAACCTTTATAAAAGATTACAGTAAGCATGAACCAAAGATTACTGAAAAATAATGCGTAAAGTTCAAGGGAAGGTTCCAGCGAAACCTCTCAGTAGCAATACCTAGAAACGTTTCACGAAAGCTTCCCACAAGTTTAACGGAAACAACAAAAAAGATTCGAACTATAAGACTCGGCAACATTCCATGAAAACTGTTGAAAGGTTCCCGGAACCTTACATGAAACATTCTCAGAATCGATACTGGAATCTTTCATAAAACATCACTAAAAAGGTTACTGTAAGCTTACTGAAAGATTAAACTGGAACATTGATTGAAAATCTTCCAAAAGCCTTTTGAAAGAGATTACTGAATACTTTCAGGGAAGATTCTACTAAAATAAATAAAATCTTTCATGAAAGATTGCAGTTAGCATGATTTCTGAAAAATAATGGATAAGCCTAATGGAAGGTTCCGGCGAAATTCCCCAGTCGCGTTACCTTGCAATGTTCCATGAAAGCTTCCCGTAAAGTTTGGGGAACCAGCCAAAAAAATTCAAACTATGCGATTCAGTAACATTCCATGAAAGCTTTTGAAAGGTTTCCGGAACCTTCCATGAAACATTCTAATAATCGATACTTGAATTTTTCATCGAAGATAACTAGAAAGGTAACAGTAAGCTTACTGAAAGATAAACTGGAACATTAATTGCAAATCTTCCGAAAAATTTCTGAGAAAGATTTATGAATACTGGAATATTTCATGTAACGTAATCAGAAAGGTTACAGTAAGCTTACTGAAAGATTGAACTGAAACATTGATTGCAAATTTTCCCAAAACCTTTTGACAACGATTTATGAATACTTTCACGGAAGATTCCACTAAGCATAAATGGAACCGTTCATAAAAGATTGCAGTAAGCATGCATTAGAGATTACCGAAAAATAATGCGAAAAGCCTAATGGAAGGTTCCGGCGAAAATCCCCAGTCGCGTTACCTTGCAATGTTCCATGAAAGCTTCCCGTAAGGTTTGGGGAACCAGCCAAAAAAATTCAAACTATGCGATTCAGTAACATCGCATGAAAACTTTTGAATGTTTCCATGAAACATTCTAATAATCGATACTTGAATTTTTCATGGAAGATAACTAGAAAGGTAACAGTAAGCTTACTGAAAGATAAACTGGAGCATTAATTGCAAATCTTCCGAAAAATTTCTGAGAAAGATTTATGAATACTGGAACCTTTCATGTAAGGTAATCAGAAAGGTTACAGTAAACTTACTGAAAGATTGAACTGGAACATTGATTGCAAATTTTCCCAAAGCTTTTGAAAAAGATTTATAAATACTTTCAGGGAAGATTCCATTATACCTAAATGAAATCTGTCATGAAAGATTGCAGTAAGCATGAATAAAAGATTACCGAAAAATAATGCGAAAAGCTTAGGGGAAGGTACCGTCGAAACTTTCCAGCAGCGTTACCTTGCAATGTTCCACGAAAGCTTCCCGTAAGTTTTGGGGAACCAACCAAAAAAACCGCTGCCAATTCATTGGCCCGTAGCTTCCTCAAACTCAATTTGCTGATTTCTGGAATTAATTTATAATAACAAAATTTATAATTTTTGCAACCGTTTATGAGATAATTATAATTAAATTAATTTATGAAGGTTAAGTAATAATTTTAAAATTTTTTCTTTATTTATTTATTTAGATCAACGAGCAAGAATGCCCTAGATTAAACATAATATATACATATAACATCATTAGGGGATTATAAGCTTTTTTAAAAAAAAAAAACACGTTTTTGTTTTGGTTAGTAACTAATTTTTTTTTCATTTTTCAATTTTTAGGTTTTTGTTAATAACAAAATAACCATGATAGCTAGAAAATTTTTTCGTTTTAGAAAATATAGGTAGTTTAATTCTCTTTCGAATGCTACGTATCCCATTCGAATACATAGAGCTGTCCTCGAGAAATTACGATTAAAAAAAAAAAAAACGAAAAAATTTCAACCTCAAATATCTCTTAAATTTATTAACCAATCATTTTGCCCAAAGAAGTCGGCTAAGAACTATCAAGAATCTACCTCTACAATGAATTTTGAAGCGAATAAGACAATTTTACTCCCGTAATCGTTTGACATATAAAACTCATTTTCTTTCATTTTTCAATTTTTACGTTTTTGTTAATAACCAAAGAGCGGTGATAGCTAGAAAAATAATTTTTTTTAGAATGTATAGGTTTTTCATTCTCTTTCGAATGCTACCCATCCGGTTCAGATACATAAAGTCGTTCTCGAGCAATTACGATTTGAAGAAAAGGTTAAAAAAATTTTAACCCCAAATATCTCTGAAATTTATGGACCAATCATTTAGCCCAAACAACTCGACCGAGAACTATACAAAATCTACCTCCACAAGAAATTTGGAAGTGATTAAGTCAATTTTACTCCCGCAATCGTTGGACATACAAAACTCATTTTTTTCATTTTTCAATTTTTTTCTCAAAAACTAACCAACAGAATGAATTCAAATTTTAACAAATTATAGCTATATATATATATATACTGCATTCCCATGATTTTTCTCCAAAAAATTGACCGTTCAGTTTCAGAGTTATAAGCTTTTTAAAATAAAACACGTTTTTGTTAATAACAAAAGAGTCATCACTATCAGTAAAAAAAGCAAAAATAAATTTTTAGAAAATGGGAAATTCGAAAAAAAAACAAAACGCATCGGCCCAATCAGAAAACGGATTTTTGGCCCGCAATCACACAAAAAAAAATGAAAAAAATGAGACCTGTACGGTTAAAATCAACCGAGTAGAAGCTGAGATCCAGGCGTAAACGCACGCACACACCCACGCACGCATACACGCACACACGCACACACACACACACACACACATACATCCATACAAACATTTTTCAAAAACCATGTATTTTGATTCCTAACAGCTCGAAAAACAATTATAACAAGTTTTTACAACAACTGAAAAAATTACTATCACAGAGCTTCCTCTAGGAGGAAGCAAAATTCCAACTATGCGTTTCCGTAACATTCCATAAAAGTTTTTGAAAGGTTTTCGGAACTTTCAATGGAATATTCTAATGATCGATACTGAAATCTTTCATGAAAGATAACTAGAAATGTTACAGTAAGCTTAATGAAAGATTGAACTGGAACATTAATTACAAATCTTCCAAAAAACTTTTGAAAAGATTTATAAATACTGGAATCTATCATGAAAGGTAACCAGAAGCGTTATAGTAAGCTTAGTGAAAGATCGAACTATAACTTTGATTGCAAATCTTCCGAAAAACTTTTAAAAAAAATTTATGAATACTCTCAGGGAAGTTTCTACTCAACATAAATAGAACCTTTCATAAAAGATTGCAGTGAGAATAAGTCAAAGATTACTGGAAACGTAACATTTTCTGGTAAGGTTCCGCGGAAACTTGCCATAAGTTTAATGGGATAAAAAAAAATCCACCTATGCGTCTGAGCAACATTTCATGAAAGCTTTAGAAAAGTTTCGGGAACCTTAAATAAAATATTCCAAAAATTAATGCTTTAAGGAGATGTTGGATACCGATATCATCTTCCAACGCATATACTTTATCAAAATTATAATAGAATGGCTATAAAATAATTCTATGTATAGTATTTAAATATAACGAAGACGTAAAACTTGTGGATTTCCAAAAAACTGTTTAATTAAACTTTTTAATTAAAAAATAATTTTAATGTTGATAAGTAGGAATATGGCGAAAAATTTTTTAGAAATATTTTAAATTCCACGAAAAATAGTATGTAGACCCCCTAGCGGAAATTATATTATGTAAATAAGTGTATAATAATGTAACAATGTTTTGTTATGTTATTCTATTATTTATTATTTTTTTATCATACACTTGTTTATCGTACGATAAACAAGTGTATGATAATGTAGTTGTTTGTAAAAAAGTGTAAGAAAACGTAACAAACTGTACTTTTCTACTGGATTTCGGACGCTTTTACATTTTACCACAGTTTATACCATTTTTTAATAATTTCTTACTTTTCCTTACATTTGTCTACGTTTTATTACTTTTTAATTTGAACTCTTAATTCAAATTTTATAGGCATTCTTACACTTTCGTACATCTTTTTACATTTTATTATATATTTATACTTTTAATTACATCTTTTTACGTTTATATACAAATTTTGATACACATTTTACATCATATCACATATTTGTACACTTTTTTCAAATAGTTCATAATTATACTTTTATAATAATTTATAATTGTACTTTTATTTAAATAAAGCTATAAATAAAATATTTTCGAAGATGTAAAGAAAAAATACTAAAACGTAATAAAATGTAAATTATTATGTATTAGAAATATAATTAATATATGTTACAAAATGTAAGTTACTGTATAAAAGTTTAAATTTTTACAAATTCTTACAGATTTTTACAATTTATTATCTTTTAATACAAATTCTTATACAATTCTACCAATTTCTAAGCAGCACAACGACCAATTTTAAATCCTACGGGTCAGCCAACAGCAGACGGCAAGCTAGCTAATTATTCTGACGATCATGGATTATATGTTTTACAATAATGATATTCATGAAAAAAATGTTGTAAACATAGCGATTTTTTGCACCATGAACATGTTATAATCGCTCGTTTACCACAAATATCGCATGTAATAAAATTAGAATTGAAGCAAAATTTTTTTGGGTTTTCAATTTTTTCTGGCCTTTCATCAATGTAACCGGCGGCGTACCAAGCATATTTAAATAAATTTTGAAACCTGGGACTTGATAATTGATTATGTACTAATGAATGCATTTTAATTATATTATTTCTATCGTGTAAGTTGAGATCCTCATTTGTTAGAAGTATCATATCCGAAAACGTTCGAACGAAGTTCTTCCACATTCGAAAACCGTAAATATCAAGCGGTTGAAGTTCACTTGTTGTTCTTTGTGGAATTTGTAGAATCGTTAAGGTTTTATGTTCCGGTTTTACTTTATAAATTATATCTAGGCAGTGCCCTCTCCATGAATCAAGCAATAGGGTACTTGTTATGGTAGTTGATGGAAAATATACATCTTGCGCCCAAGTTTCAACATGTTCTTTAGTCAATTTACCTGATTTCGATGCCATTACATAAACATTTTCTGCTGCAAATAAATTTTTTCTGACTATAGTTCCAAACTCTCCCTTTGGTTCTTGCATGACTAAAAAGAAGGGTGATAGAAGTTTTCCTTCAGCAGATACAGTAGGTTGGATAGTATAAGAATGAGTTGTCGAATGCACTGATTGCACTATACTCTCTACACTTTTATCTCCTCTAAGATTGAGGGTTCGACCACTGTGTATTTCGTAATTAAAACCACTTTGGTCGGAGTTATAAACACGTTTTGCATCATATTTTATGATGACATTTTTTACTCTATTGCGAAATTCCTGTTTTTGTGCTGACCATTCTTCTGAATCATCTATAGATTTTTTAGTAATAATTTTTGTTATTTTTCGAGAAACGATAGAAGCTTCAAATTCATTGAAGTTTAACTCTAATGCTTTTTCTTTTGCCATACGTCTTACATCAATGTCATGAATGGGTATTCTATTCGATCTGGCTACGTTAAATTTTTGTAAACAATATTCCTCAATTTTTTTCAATTTATCGAGCCTACTTCCTCCTATTGCCACTTGATCTCTCCATCTATACAGCTGACGTGCTGTTTTTAATTTTTTGAATCGATTTTGGACTGTTTCAAATTTTAACTTGTTTTTACTACTTAACCAATACTCCACAGCTTGCTTTTTGTAGTCAAAATTAATACTCTCTGATTCGGTCCTACATTGATTTTCAGTTTCGGGTGTTATCATATCTTCTGCATCGATATCTTCATGTAAATCATCTGCAGGTATGTCATCGTAAGGTTCGTAGGTATCATCATAATATAGAAATTCTTCCGTTTCTTCGTAAATACTACGATCATTTATACTTGATATTATAATGTTATACACTATATTAGCAACATTTCTTTCAGCGTCATTACTAAAAATTAAAATCAAAACATAATTTTTACTATCATAAAATAATTTAATGCATGTATTAAGAGTAAAGTTTCACTATCAAAATATTTACAATTGGTACAATAAAGATTCTATAATAGATTTTTACTGAATTTGACTTTAACTTCGGCCACTTGTTCAAAGTTTATTGTATTATTTTGACGAGTTTTATATTTAAAAATGCTGCATTTTATTTAACTTTTCAATATTATATCTATTATATCCTTCTATTAGAAATATTTTGAATAATTATGTAGAAGAACGAAATTTCAATTATATGGTTACTTACGACTATTATTATTGTTGTTATCATTCAATTCAAATAGGATTTCGTACTCGTAAAATGTTTACTTGCCATTAAAAAATATGATGCAAGTACCTCCAGACACTTATATTTTTAATTAATACCCATAAAATAATGTTGACATTGAATATTAATTTAACACGAGCGTAGAAAAACGTTCAGTAACGTATATTTGTTTTCGACTGACCGATGTTTCACTTATTTATGAATAAAAGAGGAGGAATCGGGAGATAAGCCATATCAATGCAAGTGTACGTAATCTTGTATATTGCGCAATAACCATGAATTGCTATAATTATCATTATATTAAAAATTTTGTTCATATTAATTTATATTAATAAATCATAAATAAACTTTTCTTATTAAAACCTATCATAATTTCAACAAGCATGAAAATCTCTCCTAGCTGAAATTATAAAATATGAAAGAAAATAAGAAAATACTTATAAAATGGAATAAATTGTCGAAAAATGTAAGAAATCATACGATACTGGATTTCGGGCATATTTAACAAGTTGTTAAAGTTTCTTATATTTTCTTTCAATTCGTTACGTTTTCTAAATATTTCCTTGTGTAGCTTATTTTTATGAAATTATAAGAAAGTATTTGTTAGAAAAATCTGTAAGAATTAATTTGTTAGAAAAATCTGTAAGAATTTGTAAAAATTTAAACTTTTATACAGTAACTTACATTTTGTAACATATATTAATTATATTTCTAATACATAATAATTTACATTTTATTACGTTTTAGTATTTTTCCTTTACATCTTCGAAAACATTTTATTTATAGCTTTATTTAAATAAAAGTACAATTATAAATTATTATAAAAGTATAATTATGAACTATTTGAAAAAAGTGTACAAATATGTGATACGATGTAAAATGGGTATCAAAATTTGTATATAAACGTAAAAAGATGTAATTAAAAGTACAAATATATAATAAAATGTAAAAAGATGTACGAAAGTGTAAGAATGCCTATAAAATTTGAATTAAGAGTACAAATTAAAAAGTAATAAAACGTAGACAAATGTAAGGAAAAGTAAGAAATTTTTAAAAAATGGTATAAACTGTGGTAAAATGTAAAAGCGTCCGAAATCCAGTAGAAAAGTACAATTTGTTACGTTTTCTTACACTTTTTTACAAACAACTACATTATCATACACTTATTTATCGTACGATAAACAAGTGCATGATAAAAAAATTATAAATAATAGAATAACATAACAAAACATTGTTACATTATTATACATTTATTTACACTTACTTACATAATATAATTTCCGCTAGGGGGTCTACATACTATTTTTCGTGGAATTTAAAATATTTCTAAAAAATTTTTCGCCATATTGAATTCACTATTTTCAAATTTTTATTGTGGATCTAACTGTGGATTCCGATTAACGACTTCAAGAACCCATTTTAAGGAAAAAAATAATTGCCAAAAAAATATACCTAATTCATTTGTGTTAGGGGTGGTTTACCACCTCTTAAGGGGTTGTTTCGCGAAGAATGCTCAAACACATCAACTGTTATTTATTGTAGTTGGCAAAAATAATGTTTTGACCTATTTTTAATTATTTTATGAATTCTCACAACAAAAATTATTCTTAAAAAAACACAATTTCACCCTCTAAAAAATAAGGGATGCAACCCTTAATGTTCATACTACCACGGATATCTTGTCTTTTTAATAAGAAACTCTTTCCATTTTGTTTCGTTAAAAAAAGTTAAGTAGAAGCCGAGATATATCAAAAAAACGTTTCTTGGGGGTAAACTTTAGGGGTGATTTTAACCCTTATAAAGCGCTTCTCAGCCGATAAAAAAAATGGTTTCGTGAATTTCGCATGGAGGTCTACTTTTTAATATGGGTTTGGAATTTTTTTGAATTTGACAGTTCGGGTACTTTCCTTGTGAGTATTGTATTTACATAAAAGGAAGACGTGTTTTTCCAAATGAATGTTTAAAAGTAATAATTATTTTCTTTGTTTAGAAATAGTACAGTTTGATACTAAGGCGTGCACCTTTTGGCTTGTGTATCGAACAGTATTTTTTGACACGACATGTACAAAGCTTGATTTAGCTCATACTTTTTCATTCAAGCGTGCGCGAAATCGAGCTTTGCGCACGGAGTGTCAAAATAGTACAGATACATTTCGATACTAGTGCGTCAAAGCGATTTTATCCTAGTGTGGACGTTTTCGCCTGAGCGAAGCGAAGGTGAAAAGGTCACACGAGGTTAAAATCACCTTCTCGATCGCGTATCGAACCGTATTTTTTTGTACGACGTGTACAAAGCTTGATTTAGCACACGCTTTTTTATTTGAGCGTGTGCGAAATCGAGCTTTGCGCACGGAGTGTTAAAATATATTCAGTATACGAATTTTATTTGTCCCTATTGACACTATATTGCTTTCTCAAAGAGAAAGTGTTGTAACGGTGAAAATTTTCAAAACAGAGATTTTGATGAATTTCGATGTTTTTGAGGTTCCTGAGTCAGAATAATAGGTTTTTAAAAAATGTATGTATCTATGTATAAATTTATGAAACCAAATTTTGTCCCCGACATAACTCTTGAACGGATGGACGTAATGAGCTGAACTTTTGCATGCATCTTATGTATGCCTTAACTTAGAACTGATTAAATTTTGGAGTCAAATGGATGACTATAAGGTCTTATTTTGATAAATAACAATTTTGTGAAAATGTTTTGTTTCAGAAATAATTTTTTTTTTAATTGGTTCTTAAGATATAGAAAATGGATACCGATATTCTTAAAGTACATTCAATTTCCTTCTAAATTAATTATTTAAAAACTAGTCACGACTTTTTTTTACTTGAAAATGCGGATTTGAAAAAGTAGCTACTTTTTAGAGAAATTAACTAATTTTATAAATTATAAAAAACTTTTTCGGCATTATATCTTGAATGGAGACCGATATTCTTAAAGTACAGTTAATTTTATTCTAAATTATGTATTTTAAAACTACTCACGAGTTATTTTTGTCTTAAAAATGTGATTTGAAAAAGTAACAACTTTTTGAAAAAGTAACATCTTTTTCGAAAAATATAATAGTTATATGAATTGTAAATAACTTTTTCGCCATTTCATCTTAAAGATGCATATAATATAAACACATATTCTTGCAATATGTTTAATCCCCTCTCTTTTCATCTCTTTTGAGACTCACGGTGAGCTTGAAGAAAGAAAAAGTTTGACTAAACTGTTTCCAAAATCGGCTAACGCAGAAAGTTTCCGTATCGTTTGTAGATAAAAAATCCGTAAAGATCAAAATCCTAGCTTCTCCTTTTCAAAAGTTATGCGCATTTCTGTATTTTTACATAGCAACCTGTATTATACAACGCTTGCGCACTCCATCCATTTAAGTATATGACAATGGATTTTATATCATAAGCTCCGAGATTCAAAGAATATAATTTTTACTGAAAACATTTTTTTCTCAACATTTGAGAAATTTTCTTGACCATTCCAAATGGAATATTTTTGAAACGACTTTGGTTATTACTACAATTTTGAGGCCAATTTAAATATTGATGATAACGATTATTATGATATATTTTATAGCTTGCAAAACAGATTAGTTGATTGTACTTGCCGCTAGTGTGGCTTACCTCACACCGTACCAATACTAAAATTGTGAATCCAAAAACTATATATTGACCCATGAAACGAGCAAAGTAAATCTGTATAAATTTAAAATTTTAAATTGGTCGGAGTCTTATCGATAAGCATTAGCTATTTAGTGTGTTACTTTATGTATTTTCTTTACTACAATGAGTCATCCTACAAATAAATGTTCTCATGACGAAAATAGGAAAAAGGTGTGTGCACCGTGTGGTAGAAAAATCGTCTTTGGTAAAGTGAAACCACAAAAGTTTCTAATAAGTCAAAGATTTGAGGGTCTTATTACAATATTTTTGTCAAAAAACTTTGCTTTGACGAATGAAAAATACCCTGAAGGTATTTGTGGATCTTGCTACCAAACGCTGCTTGATTAAGAAAAAAAGATTTACAACAGGCAACTACCAATTATGCCTAATTATAACGATATATACTTGCAAAAAGAGACACGCTCAATAAAAAGTGCCTGCGAGTATTACATCTGTTCTATTGTTAGTTATACCGGGCACAAAAAAGTAAGAACAGGTAAAGGAAATTTTAGAGTTTTGCAAACTAATATTGATGTTTTAGCTACACAAACTAAGCAAGAATTAACTTCAACAGAAGAAAACAGAAAACCTCCAGCGGATAATATCCAGATTTGTGGTAAATGCTTTCAAAAAGTTGGCAAAGGCATAACTCACAGTTGTAAAAATCCCAACAATAATTTATTAAAATTAGTTGAAAAACTCCCCAGCAAAAATCAAGAACAACTTATGAGTTCCATGATAAAAAACCAATGCGATCCTTCTATTAATATAAATAAGCAAGATGTTAGTTTAACTTTAGCTACGGGTGAAAAAGTCCATCGTTCGATGAAGAAAGTCTCGATAATTTTCGAGTTAAATTAGGAGCATCGTATAATCAGATGAAAAAAATAACGAATTTTATGAGATGTAATGTAGGTAGGAAGTCAATTCCTACAAATTACAACCAACACATGTCGCAAAAATCAAAAGTATTGAAAGACGTATATAAAGTGGATTGGTTCAATTTTGATTGTGAAAGTTCTTCAGATAAACAGCAAAGGCCTGTTGTCTATGCCAATGCTGAAGAACTTCTTGATATGATTATAGAAAAAAGAAATTTCACAGGAAATTGCATTGTGAAAGTCATGGCTGATGGAGGTCAAGGATTTTTTAAGATAAGTTTTACAGTACTTCCTGAAAATTATTCACCTAAGTCAAATTCTCAAGAAACCGAAAGTGACGAGCCTAATTTAGATGATTCAAATGAAAGTAGTAAGAGAGCATCGTATTCTGGAGGTGGCAGTATTGGTAAAAAAAGTAAGCTTTCAAGTGTAGACAAACTGATATTATTATGCGTAGTTCCTCAGATAAAGGAAACTTATGAAAATGTAAAGCTTTTATTTGATTTAACAAAGCTTAATGACATATCATTTAAATTTGTTGCAGATTTTAAACTTTATCTAATTGTTAATGGACAGGAAACGGCCACGGCGATATTTCCCTGCCTATATTGTTTCATTCCACTGAACGCTTTGAGAAGCAATTCAATTTCTGGAGACAACAGCGATGGTGTTGCTGACAATAGTCCAATAGATATTACAGAAAAATATAATTGCATGCAATTAAAAACATATGGTGACCTAAGAGCTGATTATCAAAAGTATTGTCTTACAGGAAAAAATAAAAAGTTTAACAAAGAGTGTCATAGCACTGTGAATCTTCCTCTATTTTCTGAAGATAATGATATCTATGTTTTGCAAAAATGTATTATACCTGAGCTTCATGTTTTACAGGGTATTGTCAACCATCTATTTTGGAAAGGACTGGTTCCACTTATAGGTCAAGAAAAAGCTTTATTATGGCCAAAAAAGTTAAATCATATTTCAAAGAACTACCATGGAGATGCATTCGAGGGCAATGCATGTAGAACATTATTAAAAGAAGCTGACAAACTGAGCGATCCAGAAATATATCATAATATTTTTGAAATTATGCCTTAGATTTCTGCTTTCAAAGCAATGAATAAAATTGTTGAATGTTGTTTCAGTTCTGAAAAAGTTAGACATTCGCTTGATACTTACATCGATGAATTTGATAAAGCTTTGAAAAGCATCGATAAACTTTCTGTAACATTAAAAATTCACGTTGTTCTTAGTCATTTGAAAGAAAGTTTGAGCTTCATAGAAAACAATAATGGATTAGGGTATTGGTCAGAGCAGAGTGGAGAGTCAGTACATCATGAATTCATGAAATTCTGGAATCGTCGTAGAGTATCAAGTATTAATCATAAATCTTATCCTTTACACTTTTTAGAAACAGTAATAGAGTGCTCGTCGCTTCACCTGAAATTATTTCAAGTACTATTTCATTATATTTTGTTGAGTATTTCGCATATTATCAAATGCTTAGTTTATTTTAAAAAATGTTAATAAAAATAATAAAAAATACAAAAAAAAAGAAAAAAAACAATCAAAAAATGGGGCCATACAACCACTACGTCCCCGTCGTTGGTCCTGGGTCCGGCTGAAAGTGGTTTTTGTGAATAAATTTTAAATTATTACAGTTCCTTCAAGAGAGATTAATTCATTAAAAAATAATATAAATAATAAATATTTACTCTCTTTTTAATTTTAAAAGACAAAAATAATCGATTGACTAGAATGCGCCGGCATAATTACAGGTTGTTACATAAAAATACAAAAGTGCGCATAAATTTTGAAAAGGAGCAGCTAGGATTTTAATTTTTACGGATTTTTTATCTACAAACGATACGGAAACTTTCTGCGTTAGCCGATTTTGGAAACAGTTTAGTCAAACTTTTTCCTTCTTCAAGCTCACCGTGGACTATTTTGAAGTTATTTTTGAGTTGAAAATATAGATTTGAAGATTTCATCAACTTAGAACAAAATTATGCTTTTTTAATGAATTGAAAAATTTCTTTAGCCATTTATATTAAATATATATAGAATATAAGCAAAAATAAATAAAGTAAATTTGATAATATTTTAATATATTTATAATTGATTTTATAATGTTTCAATTGAAACTTGATTTTATAATACCGTTTTAACTTTGAGGCCATGTTCAACTCAAACGTAGATCCCTAAATTATCGGCACCAAAATTTTATTTTTTTAATTACATCTAAACACAAATTTTAGGAAAAAGCGTTGGATTTCCGTGAAAGAGCGCTTTTGTCTAAAATTTTTGTTTAAATACGATAAAAAAAATAAAACTTAGGGACCGGTAAGGTAGGTATCATTTCGGTATTCTACATGGCCATTTTAAAGCCATTAATATTTTAGATGAATAATCAAAATAATAATATGTATGTTATGTATGTATGTATCATATTGTTTAATAATAATTGAATAATCGTAAAAAGTGCACCTTATTTAGATGAAAATTTTCCAACTCCTTCAAGCGAGCGATAGCGTAACGGATAGCATGCGTGCGTAGTAACCCAAGGGTTGTGGTTCGATTCCCGGTTAGGTTAAAAAATTTTATGTAAAATTTTTTCTGCGACGAAAAAATTGCGATTAATATAGAAATAAATTCTAAATAATATGCGAGAATTGTAATAGTTATACTTAAGAGTATTGTATATGTATAATATGTATGGCTTTAAGTTCCAAAGTAATCTTTCAAGAACTTGAAAAAAGGTTCGTGAAACGTTTCTTGAAAGATTACTAGAATCTTTCCTAGAAGCTTTCTGAAAGATTGACAAATCTTTCACAAAGCTTCCAGTTACTCTTTTAAAAACTTGATGAAAGGTCCCGGAAAGTTTTCCGGAAATATTAATAGATTTTTTTTTTAAAGCTTTTGCCAGTAAATTGAGCGGAATTTTAAGCTTACAGGAATCTTACATGAAAGCTTTCTGAAAGATTTCAATAAATCTATCAAAAACTTTACAAGGATCTTTACAGCTATCTTACTAAAGTCTTGTTGAAAGATTTCCTGTAAACTTACCGTATCCTTTCAAGAAAGCTACCTGAAAGATTGAAAAATCTTTCGCAAAGCTTCCAGTTACTCTTTTAAAAACTTCAAACAAAGGTTCCTGAAAGTTTTCCGGGAATGTTAATATAATCTTTTCTGAAAGCTTTTTTCCAGTAAATTGGGCGGACATTTTGATCTTTCAAGAATTTTCCATGTAAGCTTTCTGAAAGATTTAAATAAAGCTATCAAAAACCTTAAAAAGACATTTACAGCTATCTTATTAAAGTCTTGCTGAAAGATTCTCTGTAAACTGTGACGATCAAATTTGTATTTCGCGCGTTCTTGCGACCTGCGCACGGCCAAAATTATTAATTGCGCTAGGGTGCGCTAAGCACGCGCGCGATGACACGATCGGGGGCCCCGAGCCTGAGAGCGTACAGCTCTCGGACTCTTTCTACTCGGGACCACCGCACCATCAACAGCCTTAAAATCGAGCTCCACTCTCGTCTCCGTGAGCCGATAGACCACCGCACCATCAACAGCCTTGAATCCAGCTCCACCCTCGTCTCTGCGAGTCGATCAATTAAGGGGAAGATGCGCCAGGCAAGTGGACGTATGAGCTGACGACTTCTTACACGGGCATCTAGAATCGCATGTATAGTAGCAGTGCCGACGGTAAAGGAGAGGAGTGAATAAGCTGGAATCACCAGGTCCCGGATAGGAGAGTAGAAAAAGATAAGTGTGTTATACATATAGGTATCGCCTCCGGAGTACTCTGACCCAAACGGCAAACATAATCCAAATGGATTCGTAAAGAATTCTCCAAATGTATTATATTAGAATTCTTTTATAAGAATTGAAAAAGAACTCTTAATGAATCCATTGTATTCATTAAGAAGTCTTTAAGAACAATTTTGTTATTACAAATTTGATCGTAAAATAAACTTACTGAATTCGTAAAGAACTCGGGTTATGTCCGATTCTTCGCTTTAATAGACTAATAGCACAATTCTTAAGGGATTCTTTTTTTCTTGAATGTATTTATTTTAAGTACTAAAATGAATACATTTATGAGTTCGGAAAGTATACTTCGAGAGTTCTTTAGGTAAAAATAAAGAATTAATCATCCAAATCAAAATTTGGAAAGAGTTCATTAAGAGTTCAAAATTAATAACGATTTAGCAATTTTATTCATTGAAATAGAGTTCTAAAAGGATTCGTGACGAATTTATTCCTAGACTACAAAAACGGTTCTAAAAGAGCTCTTTTTGTACTCATGATTTTAAACATCAATTATTTGAAGTAATCCAAATGAGTTCTAAAACAACTCTTATAGTGTGTGTGTGTGTGTGTGTGTGAGTATGGTAATTAAATGTTTGATATGTACACTATTTTTATGACAAAAAGTATATAAAAATAAATGACTAATGCATTACTCAAAAGGAATATCGAAAGTCCAAAAAGGATTCATAATGAGTTCACAAAGAGTATGAAAAGATATTCGCGACGAATACACTTTAAGCTCCAAAAGTATTCTTAAAGTAGTCAAAATAATGTCACTGCGATCTCGCGCATGCGCAGTGTACAAGAAAGAGTGTACATCAAAACAATTGCTACGGCTCCTTTCTCTTTTCCGTTCGTCGTTCTCCTGTGATGGACGTTTCGTAAAGATCACGATTGACGCCTGATAACTAACCGCTTATCATTGTACTTACGTAACTACAATTTGGAGCAAAATTGAATAAAGTAAGTACATATTTTAATTTTTCAACTTCTTATAACTTTACGGTCAGAACACAAGTAATGAAATTTAAGGCCTGTAAACTAATTTTACTTAGAGTTACAGATATTAAATTCTGGCTTGGTTATTAAACTATTTTTTAAGTACTTAATGAATTCTCAGCAAACAGGGCTTATAAAATTGTTTTAAATTGTTGTAATTATGGATTAAAAAAATCAAGACATAATATTTTTTTAAACAAATATTTGAAATAAAAATCTTTTTTAACTACTTCATTCATTTTAAAAATTATTTTAAGGTGTTCTATAAAAAGGTTAAAATAAGATAACCTAATCTCTTTTACAGATTTGACGATTCTGTTATCCTGTACAACTACTACCTGTACAGCTCTATCACTCATACTATAATACTCCTTCGCTGTTTATATTTGCTATTGGCTCCTATAGTGATTGGCCTAAATAAGCAATCTGAGTTCTTGGAGTATTTATGATACTATATGGTAAAAGCTAAATTCTTAATCTAATATTAATATAAAAAATCAAAATTTTATTGACACTTAAAAAGTCAAAATTAGCATGACCACATATAAAATAATGGTCAGAACTTTTGAGTACATTAAAATCATAAAAATGAAGAAAAAATTACAATATCAATATACGGTTATATAAATATGTTGTACAAGGAGTAAAGCGTAATTTGCATGTATTATTAAAACAAAAATAGGCAATGTATTGAAACAAACTAGAACATATGCTACTAGCGTTTTTCTAGTCAAATCTTTAGGAACAAAATATCGATTATATGTCATTTTAACGAGTCTGACTACTTTAAGCAATCTCAAACCTTATGTATATTTTATGTTATATAAAATAGAAGAATGTAGTTCAAGTTCTTATTTAAGAACTTCTTTTTTCCTTAGAAGAAAGCTGTATCTATTTTTATGCGATAAAAATTTTTACTGCCTTTTCTTTAAAATACTTAATTCAATCCTACCAATGCACATGTTTTTCAGTATTAATTTTCAAACAGTAGTCACATGTTTAACTGAATTTTTACTACTAAATTTACTTATCAATACAAATAATCAAGCACTAACAAAAAAAATCTTTTACTACCAGAAAGCCAAAACTCTGTAAATCAAACTGTTGAAATCATATGGTTATGTATCCTGGCTTATTTTATAGTTATATATATATATATATCTGTGTGTGCGTGCGTGCGTGTGTGTGTGTGTGTGTGTGTGTGTGTGTGTGTGTGTGTGCGTGCGTGCGTGCGTGCGTGCGTGCGTGCGTGCGTGCGTGCGTGCGTGCGTGTGTGTGTGTGTGTGTGTGTGTGTGTGTGTGTGTGTGTGTGTGTGTGTGTGTGTGTGTGTGTGTGTGTGTGTGTGTGTGTGTGTGTGTACAAAAAGAAGTATTAATCAAGGAAAAAAGTGTAATTTGCGTGTATTCTTGAAACATAAATAGACAATGCTTTGTAACAAACTAGAAAAGATGCTACAGCGTTTTTCTAGTAAAATCTTTGGAAACAAAATATCGATTATTTGTCATTTTAACGAGTCTGACTACTATAAGCAATCTCAAACCTTGTGGCCACTGAAACAAAAGTCACCTACGTAAAATAGAATAATGTAGCTTAAGTTCTTATTTAAAAACTTCTTTTTTCCTTAAAAGAAAAATGCATACTGCCTTTTCTTTAAAATACTAAATTCCATCTTGCCAATGCACATGTTTTTCAGTATTAATTTTGAAACAGTAGTCGCATCTTGGACTCAAACTACTTTCTAAATATAAACAAAACTGTCCCTGCATGCTTGTATTATAATTACACTTACATTTTTCAGATATATATCTTTACATACACAATACATTAAATTTTTAGTCCTAAATTCACTTATGAATACAAATAATCAAGCACTAAGAAGAAAATCTTTCACTATCAGAAAGGCCAAACTCTGCAAAACAAACTGTTGAAATTATATGATTATATAACTTGGCTTATTTGAGATTAAGCTGTCAGCTGTTTAAGGACGCTCTTGCATGAAAATTTACGAACTGGGATGTAACATTGTCAATAGTTCCAGATGTGCCGAACCTTGTGGTACTTTTCTTTTTCCCTATAACCGTGGAAAATTTTGAGAAATTAACGTTTGAAGTTGTCATCTTTTACATCTACTCTTATGGGACGGCGGGAAAAAAGCATGCAAGTCGAGTATTTCTGAAAAGGGATCAAATTTTTGACCAGTAAAAAACATATGACTTTAAAGGTTAAGACTTTCTCTTTCAAACTACACCTTGTAAATTATACGTAGCCGTGGGAAATTTCGAGATATTTTAATTATGAACGCCATTAGCAGATGACACATGCACAAAATCCACGACAGCGAGAGAGACAGAACGAGGCGCATGGTATAGTTTGTGCTCTTGCTGAGCGCACAAACTGAATTGCCGTGCAAGAACGTCCTTAACTGTATTGACACAATGGTATTATAGTTTTATATATATATAGGTCTACAAAAAGAAGTAATAATCAAGGAAAAAAGTGTAATTTGCGTGTATTCTTGAAACATAAATAGACAATGCCTTTTGCTTTTAACTCATTTTACTCAGATTTATCGATATTAAATTTTAGCTCGGTTATTGCCATTTCTTAAATAGTATAGAAATTTTCGGATCGATTTTGAGTTGCCAATTTTTTTATAAGTATTTGGTAACCTATCGACGTGATTTCCGCGCCATATTTTCTAGTAAAATCCAATACGTGTGCGACATAAAATTTTTACAATGGTTTTCTCGGCTGGTTTTCAATCGATCTACCCATTTCTCGGGCTATAAATATATGATTCCGGATCGATTTTGAGTCACCAACGTTTAGATAAGTATTTGATGAGCTATGGAAGTTATTTTCGCCCTATAATCTACTAATTTTCGATACGGGGGAGATAAAACTTTTTCAATGTATTCTCCGTCTGACTTGAACCGACCTGCCGCTTCTCGGTTTATAAATAAATGATTGCGGATTGCGGAAAAAAATTCCCAGCGTCGCCATTATTTTGATAGGGAAAAATTTCCGCGGGTGCTTGTAGAATGCATCGTCAAACACGAAAAAAAAAATTATGAGTGAAATCGCTTATCCAGAAAATTCCCTACAGGCCGATATTCAGTCCGATAAACCAGAAAAAATTTCCCATAGTCGCAATTTTTTCGTTGAGAAAAATTTTTTGTCTGCTACTTGTAGAATACATCCCCAAACGCGAAGAAAAAAATTATGAACGAAATCGCTTATCCGGAAAATTCCCTACAGGCCGATATTCGGTGCGGTAAACCGGAAAAAAATTCCCAGAGTCGCAATTTTTTCGTTAGGAAATATATTTTGGCTGGTACGTATAGAATACATCTCCAAACGCTAACAAAGAAAATTATGAACAAAATCGCTTTTCCGGAAAAACCCCTCCAGGCCGATAGACAGTGCGGTAAACACGAACAAAAATTCCCAGAGTCGCAATTACTTCATTGGGAAAAATTTTTCGGCTGCTACTTGTAGAATACATCCCCAAACGCTACAAAAAAATTATGAACGACATCGCTTTTCCGGAAAATTCCCTCCAGGCCGATATACAGTGGGGAAAACAAGAAAAAAAATTTCCAGTCACGATTTTTTTGTTAGGAACAATTTTTCGGCTGGTACTTGTAGAATACATTATCAAACAATAAAAATAAAATTATGAACGAAGTCGCTTATCGGAAAAATTCTCTACAGGCCGATATACAGTGCGGTAAACCGGAAAAAAATTTCCAGAGTCGCAATTAATTCGTTGGGAAAAATTTTTCGGCTGGTACTTGTAGAATACATTATCAAACACTAAAAATAAAATTAGGAACAAAATCGCTTTTCCGGAAAATCCCCTCCAGGCCGATTACAGAGCGGTAAATACGAAAAAAAATTCCCAGCGTTGCCATTACTTTGATAGAGAAAAATTTCCGCTGGTGCTTGTAGAATGCATCGCCAAACGCGGAGAAAATTATGAACGAAATCGCTTATCCGGAAAATTCCCTACAGGCCGATATTCAGTGCGATAAACCGGAAAAAATTTTCCATAGTCGCAATTTTTTCGTTGAGAAAAATTTTTTGTCTGCTACTTGTAGAATACATCCCCAAACGCGAAGAAAAAAATTATGAACGAAATCGCTTATCCGGAAAATTCCCTACAGGCCGATATTCAGTTCGGTAAACACGAAAAAAATTTCCCATAGTCGCAATTACTTCGTTATTAAAAATTTGTTGTCTGGAACTTGTAGAATACATCCCCAAACGCTAAGAAAAAAATTAAGACCAGAATCGCTTTTCCGGAAAATCTCCTCCAGGCCGATATACAGTACGGTAAACACGAATAAAAATTCCCAGAGTCGCAATTACTTCGTTAGAAAAAATTTTTCGGCGGGTACTTGTTAAATACATTGCCAAACACTAAGAAAAAAATTAAGAACGAATACTATTTTCCGGAAAATCTCCTCCAAGCCGATAGGCAGTACGGTAAACACGGAAAAAAATTCCCAGTGTCGCAATTACTTCGTTAAGAAAAATGTCTCGGCTGCTACTTGTAGAATACACCCCCAAACGCGAAGAAAAAAAATTATGAATGAAGTCGCTTATCCGGAAAATTTCCTACAGGCCGATATACAGTGTGGTAAACCGGAAAAAAATTCCCAGAGTCGAAATTTTTTCGTTAGGAAATATTTTTTGGCTGGTACGTATAGAATACATCTCCAAATGCTAAAAAAGAAAATTATGAACGAAATCGCTTTTCGGAAAAAACCCACCAAGCTGATAGACAGTGCGGTAAACACGAAAAAAAATTCCCAGCATCGCCATTACTTCGTTAGGGAAAAATTTCGGCGGGTGCTCGTAGAATACATTACCAAACACTTAGAAAAAAATTAACAACGAAATCGCTTTTCCGGAAAATCCCCTCCAGGCCGATATACAGTGCGATTGACACGGAAAAAAATTCCCAGAGTCGCAATTTTTTCGTTAGGAAAATTTTTTTGGCTGGTACGTATAGAATACATCCCTAAACGGTAGGAAAAAATTATGAACGAAATCGCTATTCCAGAAAATACCCTCCAGGCCGATATACAGTACGGTAAACACGAAAAAAAATTCTCATCGTCGCAATTACTTCGATAGGAAATTTTTTTGTCTGATACGTGTAGAATAAATACATCCCCAAACGCTAAGAAAAAAATTATTGACGAAATCGCTATTCCGGAAAATCTCCTCCAGGCCGATATCCAGTGCGGTATACACGGGAAAAAATTCCCAGAGTCGCAATTTTTTCGTTAGTTAAAATTTTTTGCCTGGTACGTATAGAATACATCCCCAAACGCTAAGAAAAAAATTATGAACGAAATCGCTTTTTCGGAAAAACCCCTCCAGGCCGATATGCGAAAATTGCGATTCTGGGAATTTTTTTTCGTGTTTACAGCACTGTATATCGTCCGGGAGGGGATTTTTCGGAAAAGCGATTTTGTTGTTAATTTTTTTCTTAGTGTTTGGGAATGTATTCTACGCGTATCAGCCAAAAAAATTTTCCTAACGGAGTAATTGCGACTCTGGGAATTTCTTTTCGTGTTTACCACACTGTATATCGGCCTGGAGGGGATTCTCCGGAGAAGCGATTTTGTTCTTAATTTTTTTCTCGCTTCACGCTATACGTACCAGCCAAAAAAATTTTTCTAACGAAGTAATTGCGACACTGGGATTTTTTTGGCTTTATGGTACGGTATATGGGGTGAAAAGCGCTTTTCCGGAAAAGCGATTTTGTTCCCAATTTTTTTCCAAGCCTTCGGTGAGATTTTCTACAAGTATGAGTCGCAAACTTTTTCCTAACGAAGTATTTGCCTTTTTTACAAGTTTATAGCAACAGAATAAACTATTTTCAGCCATAAAATTTGTCTCGAATTAATAAACTCCCTAAATCTGATTTTTGTTGGTATTTTTCAAGTACTTTTCGCTATTTTAGCCCCTTTGCGCCCCCGAAGCGAAAATTTTCGGATCGATTTTCTCGTCCCCAATTTTTTTACCAGTTTATGGCAACATAATAAACTATTTTCAGCCATAAAATTTGTCTCGAATTAATAAACTCCCGAAATCTGATTTTTTTTCGGTTTTTTTTCAAGTACTTTTCGCTATTTTAGCCCCTTTGCACCCCCGAAGCGGAATGTTCCGGATCGATTTTCGTGACCCCAATTTTTTTACAAGTTTATAGCAACGTAATAAACTATTTTCAGCCATAAAATTTGTCTCGAATTAATAAACTCTAAGGGTAGAAATTTTTTTTGTCGTGAATTGTCCATTTGGGGTGGTTTTAGGGATGATTTGGGATGAAAATCACTTTGGAAATAACTGATTTTGCAGTTTCTGCATGTTTTATGCATATCTCTACCAGATTATATCGGGAAAACCGATTTTGGAAATTTTTAATATTTCGTTCACGCTGAACGTTCAAAACTTCAAACACATGTACAAAGTGAGCTCTCGAAGGTATTGCGGTGCCATAATTTTTAGTAAATTCATGAATGGGCGATATAGAATCTTTTTTATTTATTTGCCGCCTGATCCGTACCGATCTCCCTCCGCTCTGTCTATAAACACAATTCCGGATCGATTTTGAGTTGCCAATTTTTTTATAAGTATTTGGTGAGCTATCGATGTTATTTCTGCACCACATTCTCTACTAAATTTCAATACGCATGAGATCATAAAGTCTTTTAAATCTATTTTCCCTCTGTTTACGGCTGATTTGTCCCCATTTAAGCTCGAAATATAGTCTCGCATCCATTTGGATGTGAGTCATTTTTTTAATGATACTTAGTGAACTTTTGAAGGTATTCTGCGTCATAATTTTTAATGCATAAACGTCAAAGACAGATTTTTTTAAACGTATTTTTTGCGGGTTCGGTTTCTTTCTAGTCCCTTTTGAATCGATAATGAAATAGTTCCGAATAAATTTTGTTTTGCTAATTTTTTTTATGAGTATTTTTTAAACTGCCAAAGAGTCGAGTAGCTATAGAGTTTTGGTCATAATAGTAATAATTTGTTGCCACTCCTACGCAGAGGTCGATTTCGCACACACTCGATTTAAAATTCGCTAAATTAAGCTTTGTGCACGTCACTATCAGTGTGACCAGGTTGTGGCGATAAATCGCCACTTTTACATGCGTAGTATTACGATATATATTGTTTACCTGGCCACACTGGTCACTATCCAATTAATGCCCAGGCGAGAAGGTGATTTTAACCTCTTGTGACTTTTTACCCTTGTTCCACTCGTTTCTTTCTCTCGCCTTCGTCTAAGGTGACAATTTTCATTTGATCTAGAACATTCTCTACTTTGACTTCCTAGGGGCGTATACTATTCTTAGATCTTTTACCTACGATTTCTTTCTATTACGTCAATGAGAGATTGCTCTCTATGAACTGTCGTCTTAAAAAGTAATAAAATGTTAAAAAAAGAAATTTCTTTGTTTTGTTAGTTAGAAGATCCTCTGATACCTGCCGCGTTAAGAAAGTATTAATTCATGCGATAAATAGTTATAGGGCCAGTTTAAGGGCTTTGACAGGTTGTTTATTAAGGCTTAAGATAAACGCATATCAATTTTAAAGTAAATTAAAAGTTGGCTAAGTACAGCCCATAAATTGCCGCATTTTTTATTAAAAAATTTATGTAGAAAATAATCGTTTTGCAAGGTCGAATTAGTTTAATTGGTTTACTCATTTGTCAAGAAGACGTGAGTAAATATAGATGTGAATCGAATATTACCAGGATTTTCAGCACCTTATTATAATCTCGGGCATGTTATTATGATCGTATGTTTACTATTGTTATCTAAGATATTTAATTTAGAACACTACAATATCTTTTTATTTGTTTTAATTTGCGAAATAGTGTCCTGCTCCAACTCTGACTACTTTTAGCGCATTCTGGAAATATTTATGTACAAACTATAAAAATTGTTTGTAAGGTGACCAACACCCTATTCCTCGTTGGTGCAGCTAAATGAGCGTGGAGCAATCTTGACTTATCTTAATATTTAAAATTGCCCTGCCAACTGTAAGAAAATCAATACATCGAGAAATTAAAAAAAATTACAAGGGGTGATAAATTTATCTGACAGCGGCCAGTATTAGAGATCAAAAGTGAAAAATTCCTTATCATTTATAACGTTTATACATACAGTAGTGCTAACCTTTTCCAGCTACTTTATTAACAAAAAAAAAATCGTAGCTATTGGAGAATAGAATCTTAATTTTTTTTTTTCATCTGTTAATTAATATTTTAGATCTAATCAAATTAAGGTAATACTTGGCAAACATAGTGAAAGTAAAATTTTCACTTGTTTTCTCTCAAGATGTCACGAAATAAACCATTTCAAGATCTGTCAAAAAGACAACAACGTAGATACCTTGCACTGGAAATGGAGAAAGATATGGACGAATTAAATGATAAGTTAAAAAATGACTCAAGCGATTGTGACGAAATTATTAAAACAGCAGACAATCTTACTCTAGTGGTAAATAATATACATTGAAGTACACAAGTAGAGAGGAATAATTGCTCATCTATAGTAGATGAAATTTACTCACTATACTCAATACAGCCTACTCTCTAAATAGTTTATCGTTGATATATTAATTCTCGTTACAAAAAATAAATCTATTATTTTCTTTGATATAAATTTATTGAAAAATTGTTAAAAGAAACCTTGTTTGACCAAAATTACAAAGTAACGAAGCTATTTTGCACGATTTATTTTATAAAATTACGTTTTAATTTATAATAAAACATTCATATTATTCAATTAACATATGAAAAACTATATGCAGCTTTTTCATTGTATTTACTAAAAGTAATGAGACTTTATAAGTTACTAAAATATTTATCTCCGATAATATTGCTAATTTATATCTCATCGTTAAATAATAAACGAACTATTTGCGATACAGTATTTTCACGCGAACATAGAATCCGCGCGTCCCGAATTACCCGCGCTCTTATACTAAAACCGATCGCCCGCAACTTCTCGTCGCCGAATGTACATGGCGCCAGATGAGGAGATACACGCGTAATCACCGGCTTGAGACCCACTCTCCGATGAGAGTGGTTCGGTGGTTCGCGTTTCCCTGCTCGGGCAGCAGGACTCGCACGCTCGCAGTTGCACTCGACCGCTATACGGCACCGGCACCGAGAGGGTCAAAGTTCTCGCGCACCTTCTACTCTGTTCCTTCCTCGCTGGGAAGGAATGGCACCAATACTGGCTACGCGGTCGCTCACTTTCAATCACGGTACTCTCACTCTCGCACTCTCACTCCTACCTTGACACAACTCCCTCGTACTCGCTTGATTGCTTGTTCCCCAGGTGGTCCTCTGGGTGGCTTCTTGGGGAAGGAATCGCACGCGCTCGCTTCGTGCCGCTCGCCGCAGGCGCTCTTGCTCCTCGCTACGCGGTTGGCGCTCTTCTCGCGCCGAATTCAAACTCGCGCGACACTCTACATACGTATTCGCCTTGCGGTCGCGATGATTACATCGTCGCATATTTAGATAATTTTATTCAATTTTTAACCGCGCAAAATCAGTACTTTCCGCTCCTGGGAGTGAATAATAGCCCATTGCGCCCGCAATACAAGCATCAAAATCGAATTTCGCGCCCGCGGTTAAAAAAATTGAATACGCAACACGGACGCCACGTGGCGCTGTGGTCGGACGAAAACCTCGACTAGGGCGTGAATCACCCATTTCAATGAAAATTTTTTCTCAGTGTTTGATAAATATATACAACAGTAAAAACAATCTTATTAAAAAAATATCACCACAAATTTATGCAGCATTGCTGCAAGACGCTATTAGAGAGTAGACTGAATCGGTCTGTTGATAAAATAATGAATAATTTTATTCCTTCTGTGCAGAGCAATGATCCAACAACACAATTAAGAATGGAAACACAAAGTCAAACAAATTTGCAAGAAAATGAATACCCATCTGATTACGAACATACCATCCAAGGAATTGAAATTGTCGAAGAAAATGATAATGATCATTATTTATATCATAATGAGTATAACAATTTTTTAGAAAATCTCACTATAGAGTCTTTAGACAATATAGAAAGTGATAATTTGAGTTCAGACGATGATGGACATGAAAGTGCTACATCAAATGAAGACACTAGTGAAGATGAAATGTACAATATAAAAAATAAATTGAGTTCGTGGTACCAGGACTGTTCTGTTACTGGAGAGGCTATGAATAAACTTCTTTTAATTTTGCGCGAATCAGGACATTCTGAACTTCCAAAAAGTTACAGAACACTTTTAAATACTCCGAAAAAAACTATTATTACTTTCTGCCCACCTGGAGAATATTTTTACTACGGATTAAAACAAGCATTATTAGATATTTTAGCACATACGTATTAAGTGAACATATAAATATAGATATAAATGTAGATGGATTACCGATTACGAAATCGACCAAAAGGACGCTGTGGCTAATCCAGGGTAAAGTTACGCCTGGATGTTCCTCAACGACATTTGTTATTGGTGTATATCATGGTACACAAAAGTCATCATCAGTAACAACATACTTAAAACCGGTTATTGATGAGTATAAACAATTAATGGAAGATGGATTTGAATACGCTAATAATAAATTTACTGTATCTTTAAGATGCGTTATATGTGATACTCCTGCAGCAAATTTTGTTACTTGTACAAAATACTATAATGGTTATTTCGGATGTAGAAACTGCATGGTTGAAGGTAATTATTTAAGAAGGATGGTTTTTTTAGATGAAAATTGTTCTATACGGACAAATGAAAATTTCCGTAGTCGAAGTAATCCAGAGCATCATAATGACACATCACCTTTTGAAGATTTAGTTATTGACATGGTGACACAATTTCCTTTAGATTATATGCACTTGATATGCTTAGGAGTCACAAAATTACTTATTGTTTTGTGGTTAAAACACAACCCTAAACTGAGTACTTATCAACTCTATCAGCTATCTACTGCATTTACAGATTTGAAAAAGTATGTTCCGAAAGAGTTCAATCGAAAGCCTCAGAGCTTTACGTCTATTAAGCTAGCAGATCACTTTTATGACCCGGGCTTATAACCAGTACCATAATTTGTTGCTAATTTGTTGCTAATTTGTTACGCCAAACCCGATTTTGTTGCTCCAGCCGTTTTCGAGGAACAAGCGATCTGCTAGGTTAATATTAAGCTAGCAGATCATTTTCGGGTGTCTTTGCGAGTTTTTGCCGTAGCGACTTCGGAGAGTGACCATATTTTGTTGCTAATTTGTTGCTGCAAGATGGTCAGAACGAAAAATTCAAAAATACCTTCAGCGACCCGTTCCCAGAGTACACGTCTTCGCCAATGACTTCAGGGATGAGAAAAAATCCATTATTTGTTAAAACAAACACGGAGTATTTTGTTGCTAATTTGTTGCTAATTTGTTACACCAAACCCGATTTTGTTGCTCCAGCCGTTTCCGAGAAACAAGCGATCTGCTAGGTTAATATTAAGCTAGCAGATCATTTTCGGGTATCTTTGCGAGTTTTTGCCGTAGCGACTTCGGAGAGTGACCATATTTTGTTGCTAATTTGTTGCTGCAAGATGGTCAGAACGAAAAATTCAAAAACACCTTCAGCGACCCGTTTCCAGAGTACATATCTTCGCCAATGACTTCAGGGAGTTGAAAAAATCGATTATTCGTTAAAACAAACACGGATTATTTTGTTCCTACTTTGTTGCTAATTTGTTACGCCAAACCCGATTTTGTTGCTCCAGCCGTTTCCAAGAAACAAGCGATTTGCTAGGTTAATATTAAGCTAGCAGACCATGTTTCCCTATCTTTGCGAGTTTTTACCTTAGCGACCTCGGAGAGGGGGCATATTTTGTTGCTAATTTGTTGCTGCAAGATGCTCGGAGTGAAAAATTCAAAGACACCTTCAGCGACCCGTTTCCAGAGTACACGTCTTCGCCAATGACTTCAGGGATGAGAAAAAATCCATTATTCGTTAAAACAATCACGGACTATTTTGTTGCTAATTTGTTGCTAATTTGTTACGCCAAACCCGATTTTGTTGCTCCAGCCGTTTCCGAGAAACAAGCGATCTGCTAGGTTAATATTAAGCTTTTTTTTTTAACGAATAATTCATTATTTCCGATTCCTGAAGTCATTGGCGAGGACGTGTACTCTGAAAGTGGGTCGCTGAAGGGTTTCCGAATATTTCACTCCAAGCATCTTTCAGCAACAAATTACCAACAAAATATGCTCCCTCTCCGAAGTCGCTAAGGTAAAAACTCGCAAAGATAAATAACATGGTCTGCTAGCTTAATATTAACCTAGCAGATTGCTTGTTTCTCGGATAGGACTGGAGCAACTAAATCGGGGTTATGTAAAAAATTAGTAACAAATTGGCAACAAAATACTACGTTTTTGTTTTAACGAATAATTCATTCTTTCCGATCCCTGAAGTCATTGGCGAGGACGTGTACTCTGAAAATGGGTCGCTGTAGGGTTTCCGAATTTTTCACTCCGAGCATCTTGCAGCAACAAATTAGCAACAAAATATGCCCCCTCTCCGAGATCGCTAAGGTAAAAACTCGCAAAGATAGGGAAACATGGTCTGCTAGCTTAATATTAACCTAGCAGACCGCTTGTTTCTCGGAAACGGCTGGAGCAACAAAATCGGGTTTAGCGTAACAAATTAGCAACAAAGTAGCAACAAAATACTCCGTGTTTGTTTTGACGAATAATGGATTTTTTCTCATCCTTGAAGTCATTGGCGAAGACGTGTACTCTGGAAACGGGTCGCTGAAGGTGTTTTTGAATTTTTCGGTCTGACCATCTTGCAGCAACAAATTAGCAACAAAATATGGTCACTCTCCGAAGTCGCTACGGCAAAAACTCGCAAAGATACCCGAAAATGATCTGCTAGCTTAATATTAACCTAGCAGATCGCTTGTTTCTCGGAAACGGCTGGAGCAACAAAATCGGGTTTGGCGTAAAAAATTAGCAACAAATTAGCAACAAAATACTCCGTGTTTGTTTTAACGAATAATGGATTTTTTCTCATCCCTGAAGTCATTGGCGAAGACGTGTACTCTGGGAACGGGTCGTTTAAGGTATTTTTGAATTTTTCGTTCTGACCATCTTGCAGCAACAAATTAGCAACAAAATATGGTCACTCTCCGAAGTCGCTACGGCAAAAACTCGCAAAGATACCCGAAAATGATCTGCTAGCTTAATATTAACCTAGCAGATCGCTTGTTTCTCGGAAACGGCTGGAGCAACAAAATCGGGTTTGGTGTAACAAATTAGCAACAAATTAGCAACAAAATACTCCGTGTTTGTTTTAACGAATAATGGATTTTTTCTCATCCCTGACGTCATTGGCGAAGACGTGTACTCTGGGAACGGGTCGCTGAAGGTATTTTTGAATTTTTCGTTCTGACCATCTTGCAGCAACAAATTAGCAACAAAATATGGTCACTCTCCGAAGTCGCTACGGCAAAAACTCGCAAAGATACCCGCAAATGATCTGCTAGCTTAATATTAACCTAGCAGATCGCTTGTTCCTCCAAAACGGCTGGAGCAACAAAATCGGGTTTGGCGTAACAAATTAGCAACAAATTAGCAACAAATTATGGTACTGGTTATAAGCCCGGGTCATAAAAGTGATCTGCTAGCTTAATAGACGTCAGAGCTTTACTGATTTATCGCATTGGAAAACGACAGTTTATCGATTTTTTTTATTATATGCAGGGCCCGTTATTCTGGACGGATTTATTCCAGGTGACATGGTAAAACATTTCAACTTTTTAAGTTGTGCTATAAGAATTCTGTGTCACCCAACAGAATATAAAGTTAACAATACTTTTGCTCATGAAAGGATTTAAAACATTATATGGAAAAGAATATGTCACTTATAATGTTCACAACTTGGTTCATTTAGCTCAAGATGCTTATAACTTAGGACCGTTAGACAGCTTTAGCGCATTCGATTTTGAAAATTACATGAAATTTATTAAAAAAATGCTACGCAAAAATGAAAAATCCTTACAGCAAATTCACCGCCGTTTGGCTGAAAAACTTCATCCATCTAACAAACGGAATGCAAAACGGAAAGCATATCCAGTACTATTAAAAAATATTAACCGACTACTACCATTTAATTGTAATAATTGTCACAAAATATTACAATTTAGAGATTTTGAACTCAGAGATTGTTTGCCAGATAATTGTTGCATTCTAAATGATGAACATGTTTTTGCAATTGAGAGTATTGGAAAAAGAGATAATGAAATTATTGTCATCGGCAGGAAATTTATAGAATTACAAAGTTTAAAAAATTATCCATTAAATTCTGGTGAAATGGGTATTTGGAGAGTACAGAAATGATCAGCCCTGAAAGTATTTTCTGTTAAAGAAATTACGAATAAAGCATTTTTATGCGTTCATAATAAAAGATCTTATGTGATACCTCTTTTACATAATTAAATAATTATGAATAAATATATTAAATAAAAAGTTAATTATAATTATTTAATATCACGTTGGTAATGTATATACTTATTACAATAATTGTTCGAATTAATATTAATAACACATACGTACACGCACTACGCCGTGTTATAATAAATTATATGGTACTGTCATTTTTTAACAAATAAGAATAAATTGAAAAGAAAAAATAAGACTCATGAGGAGCCGTTACTTAAAAAAATCTCGGGAGATATTCATCTTCTGGAACATTATTAGCAATTTTCTGGAAATGTTGAAAACGAACGTACATTTATTTATGGAAAATAAATAGACTTTAGTATATTGGCCAGCGTTAAAAATTTAGTATAACATGTGAATATCAAGGGAGAAGTTTTGCAGTAAACAGGTTAGAAACAAATTCTGAGATTCCTTTATTTTCTAAACCTTTATTTTAAACTTTCTGAGGCTGTTCACGAAACACAGTCAATTTTTTTTCTAGCATACTAAAAATTGTCTTCCGAAAGGTGTTGCGTTATTTGGCGCTGTGCATCAGTACTTGTAGGGGGTTGCTAATTTTTCTCTCGCTAGCCTGCATGCTGGAAATGGTATTCTAATAATAAAATTATTGTCGATTACGAAAACGGCAGAATTAGAATGTTTTGCAATTTTTCTGGGGGCCAAATGGGTTATTTCGAAGAGTTCTCCGGTACTTATATAGGGCTGTCAATGGTTTTCTTGCTAACCTGCATGCTAGAAAATGTATTTCAACCACGGTATGTGCATGATTGCCAATTTTATTCTTACTAACCTGCATGCTTAGAATTGTATTTCAATAATATAAATCTGTGGCTTCGCGGAAAAACCACTTATCTGCACTTTTCATTATTTCGAATAAATCGAGTTTTTAGTTTCGCAGGTTTCGTATTGATATTATAAATCAAGACAAATGAGATTAAATGCAACATTGCGTCTATGAATACTAATGTAAATAACATATTTTTTGGCATAGTAATTAAACCAAATAGCGTTGATGTCTTAAAAAAAGAGTTTCACTTACGTGGTTATTCCGGGAATAAACAAAAATTTTAATGGAGTTAGGTGGGTTTTCCGGGAATCATTCTAAAAAAAGTAGAATTACATGGTTTTCCTGAAATTATTCTAAAAAATATGGAGTTACGTGGGGTTTCCAGGAATTATTCTTGAAAAAAAAAGTGGAGTTACGTGATATTTCTGGAAGTTATTCTAAAAAAAATTGGAGTTACGTGGGTTTTCCGGGAATTATTCTAAAAAAAAAGTGGAGTTACGTGGGTTTTCCGTGAATTATTCTTAAAAAATTCAGATATGTGGTTTTTTCCTTGTACTAATTCAAGACAGCGAGTGCACTTTCGTAATTTCTGCCCCGGCTAGATGAGAGGGCTGTTCGAAGATAAGAAATAAAGCATAAAATCGATTTTGAAAAATTTGGCACTTACGTGGTTTTTCCGGGAAATCGCAGAATTATTGACGATTTTGAAAACGGTGGAATTAGAATTTTTCGCGATGTTTTCAATTTGTCTTATAGAATAAAATTATAAGTGTAGTTAGTATAAGTGTAATTAGCGGACTGAGAAAGGAAGGATTTGGAATTTTTACGCGAATTTTTGGGAGCGAAAGGGGTTGTTTCGGGTATAAATGTTATTCCCACAATAAAATTATTTTCGATCTGCAAAACGGCGAATTTAGAAGTATTTGTGATAATTTCGCGATACTTGGAGGGTTACTAATTTCTTTTCCGCGGGACTTGGAGAGTTATAAATTTTTTCTTACATGCCTGCATGCTAAATACTGTATTTTAATCATCCAATTATTGGCGACATAAAAAATTGCAGAATTATAATTTTCTCCGATTTTTCGTGGGTAGAAAGGATTGTTCAAGGTGTACAGCGGAACTTGAAGCGTTACCAATTGTGCACTAGATAGCCTGCATGCTCGAAATTCTATTTCAATCATCCAATTATGAGAGAGAGAGAGAGAGAGAGAGAGAGAGACAGAGAGAGAGAGAGAGAGAGAGAGAAAGAGAGAGAGAGAGAGAGAGAGAGAGAGAGAGAGAGAGAGAGAGAGAGAGAGAGAGAGAGAGAGAGAGAGAGAGAGAGAGTTCATTGCTAGTGTAATTATATTAATAGTCATCTGCATTATTTCCAGATGGATGAAAGAACATTTTGCGTAGCTTTTTTTGACGAATATGTAGTAACAATACCAATTAAGTGGGTAAATAAATTGGAAAAAAAGATATACTATCCTCCAAGAGCTTTTAAGGACGTTCTCCGGGTCGAAACAGCAATTTTAGTTTTTATATTTTTATATAATGTTTTATTAATTTGATAATCCAAGAGTAAGTACATGTAACAAATATATACTTGAAAGAACATAAGACAATTTTTTTTAGACAAATTCAAGCAATAGTCACTATGGTATTGTTACAATTAAAGACAAAAAGTTCTTTAAATTTTTTTATTTTTTATCCGATCTGAACGAAATAGAGCTTATTTTGTTCGTTAAGAAATTTCAGGGAGAGTATCGATGGGAAAATTTATGATACGAATTACCAGTAAGGCGCAATATTAATTTATTTAAGAAAAGCAAGTCAAGTTTTCATCAAAACTTTCTTAAACAAATTGATATTGCGCCGTACTGGTAACTCGTATCATACATTTTCCCATCGATACTCCCCCTGAAATTTCTTAACGAACAAAACAAGCTTTATTTCGTTAAGATCGGATAGAAAATAAAAAAATTTAAAGAACTTATTGAAGTTTTTGTCTTTAATTGTAACAATAGCATAGTGACTATTGCCTGAATTTGTCTGAAAAAAATTGTCTTATGTTCTTTCAAGTATATATTTGTTACATGTACTTACTCTTGGATTATCAAATTAATAAAACATTATTTAAAAATATAAAAACTAAGATTGCTGTTTCGACTCGGAGAACGTCCTTAATATGAAAAATGTTAACTTAATGACTATAGAAAAAGAATGGGCGGTATATGATACGAAGAAAATTATCGAACCATTTAGTAAGAATAATTTTACACCTAAATTCTGATTATTGTATTAGTTTTATTATCAGTTGCAATTTGTAATTCAAAACTATTGTTATAATCACAGCTTATAAAGAAGCTAAGAAATTAGAAGCAGCATGTGAGAAAATAGATACTGGTGAAGACACCGAAGCAATAGTTCAGAGAGTGTTCAACAGCGATGTAGGTAAACGAAAGCGGAGAAAAGCACAGAAATGTGAAAGCTCCGGAGACAGTGAAGCTGATGCAGAAAGTATTTCAGGTATGTCGCATAATTTTGTACGGTATTTATTATAAGAGCCTATACTGGTTATGGAAACCATATAGTTCTGGTTTGCTGTAATATCAGTATCTGTACAGATTGTATAGGGTAGTGGTCCCTATTAGTGTTGCTGTTCGTACTTGTGTGCCCTTTTTGCTATTTGCGGTGTAAGAAAAAAGTTCATACCCTAAAAATAATGAAAGGCTATTGCAAGAAACAGAAAAATGACGATTTATTACATAAATTATACGGTTTGATCAATTATTTGTTAATACTCGTAAGTTAAAAGGTGTCACTAATACGAACTGTTGTCTGCTTTAAAGGCACACTCATACGGTCTCTTACCCTACCCTTACACACAGCCGAAACAGTCTATTTATTAATATGATGTAAGGGAACTATTGTCAGACTCAGAAAATATTTTTGTAGATCTCTGACAATGGTATGATTTATAGAAGCCGGTATGTGTTATAACTTAAAACAATAACAAAATTCGCCACATAAACCACCACAATCCGCTTTTACGTATTTTATCTGTAATCTAGTTTATTTATTAATCGAGAATATTTTAATGAAAAATATGTACATATGACGTATCATAATTTATTTAATGCCTCGATAAAAGAATTGTACACATTAGTATTTTCATTGTATTTTGCATGGCTGTCACAGCTGTACAATACAGTTACCAAAAAATTCTGTCAAAAGAAAATCAGTCAAACTGTATCATTACAAGAGCCGTACTTTCAGTTCTCAAAACGTATTTTTTCAGTGTAGTTTAATGTTATACATTTATAACATTAAACTACATTAATTTACTAAATTTATACATTATGTGTAACGTGTGGAGGGTATTCGTTTAGTTCTCGATCGCCTCGAGGTTACACACCAAGAGACGAATAATTACACGAAATACGGTTGATTATCGGTATAATGGTTATTTATTCAAATAGACTGGTATTCGCATGAGAGAGGTAGATGATCTGCTTGGGGAAATGGTTTCGCGACGCGGATGTCTTGTTACTTGGTCTGATGGACTCGTGGTGGCTGGTCAGTTCCTGGTCGTCTGTGGAGGTCGTCTATCGACTTAGTCGTTCTTTCTCGTTCTGTACCTCTCTATTGGTCGCGAGGGGCTGCGTCCCCTGATATTTATATCCGGTCGGTGTTCTCCCACCTTCTTGATTATTAACTAGGAGGGGAATAAATCGCACGTGGTTGCCGTGATTTTCCGCGAGCTGACTTGCTTTTGAGCGCGCTGTGACGCGCTGTGCAGCATCTGCTGCACTGCATTATGCGCGACCGAACTTGCTCGTGGAGAGTCGTTACTCGTAACATATGCATTTTATATCAATTTCGAAATGAAACTCATGGTTCTGTAATTAATACAAATTCATCACTGAATATATTCTACAGGTGATTGTGATAATAAAATAAATAAAAAATCGTTCTTAGAAGAGAGTCCTCCAACTAGTTTTATTTCGAAAACGAAGTGCAACATTAAAACTGAATATAAAGGCTCTAGTCTGAAAAATGCAAAGTCTGATGAAACTAGTGATATATTCCATGACGATATAACAGGTTCGTAAAAACAACTAGACACATACGCACGTGCACGCGCATATATACACACATGTATAATCGAGAAGCAGGCCATTTACCGTTATTTTATTTTAACAATAATTTCATTTTACGTTATTTTTCTGTTGTTTTACGATATTTATATAACGTAAACTGTAATTGAAAATAGTCTTTACGTTACTTTTGCGTTATTTCTTAATACTAGCAAGTTAAAGCGCGCTACGCGCGCTCTTCCTTTACTTTCAATATTATACAATTAATATTGCAATATTATGAATTGAAATTTTATTTTGCCTTTTAACATTCACGAATTTATCGAATATTTTTTATTGTAACTTGGATATTGTATTTATTTTAGTTTAGACTTATAATAGAAAAATTTTGGGGTTGAAAATTTTAACTATAATTAGAACAATATTTATAGTTCTTCATTGTTAATTACAGTAAATTTAAATACTTATTTGTTATATATAAACCAGATTTTAAGTTATTAATACTGTTTATGACTTATATTTTTAGTTTGAATAATTTATAATTCAAAATTATTTCAACAAATCAGCTGAGACCTTAAGCTAAAAACTAAGGTCACCGTAGACCAATCGCGGACTACTTTTAAACGGACTTGACCAATTACAAAGCTTTTATTTATAAGAAAGATTCAATATCTCTATTCGTTATTCTTACTCGATAGTATGATATTTTTATGATATTCTACGATATTTTCACGTTGTTTTTACTTGATTAATAGTATTTCATGTAAAATAAAGCAAAAGTAACGTAGGAATCGAAAAACCGGCCATAAGACTTAGTAAAATAAACTTGTTTAAAATATGATACAGTAATATAAAATACGAAATATCATATTATATTTTATTTTTCACTAATCATGCAGCTTCTCAAATACAATAATTATTATTTTTATTAAAAGCTTGTTATTTTTTTTAATAATGTAATGTAATATTAAAAATCGGAGAGTTGGCGTAATCCCCCTAATATATAATATAATATATAAATATATATTCATTCAGATAATGTTTCTGACATTGAAAATGAAGTTATCACCAAGGAAGCCAAAACTCAAGAAAAACAAAACGACGATGGAACTGTTACTAAAACTACAAACTCAGAATCTACTAACGGCAACTTCGAAGCAGGTATATCATTTAAATACTAATTATTATTCTGTTTCAATTTATCAAATTTTATTTTATATAATTTTCATTACATAAAATATGCAACGACGTAAGTACCGCGAAACGTCCTGATCCTATCACCCGCTTCATTCCCCGAAACTGCAAAAAAAATAATATCTGAATATGCTAATAAGTGGATTTAAAAAAAAGCTAATGCCAAAAAAACATGAGAATGTACTAAAATAATACAAAAATGTTGGCAAATATTTCTTTGTTATAAACTTTACTTATATCTAATTAGTCCTTATATCTACTTATTATAAACTGATAAGAATTTTTAATCGGTCTTACAGTCTTATAAATTCAAATAATTAATATTTGGGGCATTCAGCTTGCCCTTGTTTATATTCACCCCCGCAGAATCTGAAATAAAAACTTAATTAAAACCTGAAAAAAACTTTGTTAGCAAAGGACGATCTGACTGCCCCCCACCACCAAATTGCCCAACGTTATTGTAATTTTATTATCTTCCGACTTACATTAGTCTGATTTTAATACTTAAATCTAATCATTAAATAAATTCAAAAATAAATTTTTCAAAAATAAAAAACTTTTTCTTCTCGAATTCTGGTTAAAATTGGTCGAGTAGATTACATAAGACTTCAGCATACACACACACACACACACACACACACACACACACACACACACACGCGCGCGAACGCGCACGCACACACCCAGATCCATACGGACATTTTCTAAAAAATCTATATTTTGATTCCGGCAACCAAAAGAAATTTCTATCGTTAACGAAACTTCAAAATTTTACTATTACAAAACTTCCTCTACGAGGTAGCGAATTTTGTATTATTTACTAGTTCATCTTTTCTTACATTTTAATTTTTTTACATTTTTTTTTCATACATTAAAAATGACATTATATGCAACTTAATATTGCAGAAAATTTTGATGAAACGAATTTGCGATCATTTACTGAAAATCAAGAATCTCATGAGAGTTCTCAAGGATCAACTAATACGAAAATGCCAGTTGCACAGAAAAATTACAATAAAAATAATACTTTTACAAAACCTAGGATTATAGATGATGTTAAAGGTATATTCACATAAAATAAAATTATATATAAATTTTTAAAATGACAAATAAAATGTTAATGTACATATATATGTTATTTTTTTCAGTTTCAGTACCATTGCGAATAGTAAAGGACAATATTGTAAATAAAAAATGTTGCTTGTGTCATTGTCACGAAAATGATATACCATGTGTTTATTATTCAATCTTATTCATAGATTTCATGTAAAATGCTATCTGCAGCAATAGCATGATTGAATGGGTTTGAAGTTTGCAACGTTACGATCCAACGAAAATTCGATTTTCGAAAAACCACTTTTTTCCACATGGATGATATAATGTACTACAAATAATGGAAGAATACATCAAAATTGATTAAAATAAATCAATTCCAAACTACCCCCCACCCCTAACACGGAATTCGTAAGATGACCTAAGAGAAAAAAATTCTCTCTTCGCGGCGTTTGGTATTTCCAAACTTTTTATTGCTGGAATTATTTTCTGAGGATACAAAATACCCGAAAAAAATTAGGAACCAAATCGACTCCCGGAACACCCCCAAAAAGCTGATTATATAGGGGTAGTAACGGAAAAAAATTCTCTCTCCGCGGCGTTTGGTATTTCCAAATTTTTTATTGCTGGAATTATTTTCTGAGGATACAAAATACCCGAAAAAAAATTAGGAACCAAATCGACTCCCCGGAACACCCCCAAAAAGCTGATTATATAGGGGTAGTAACGAAAAAAAATTCTCTCTCCGCGGCGTTTGGTATTACCAAACTTTTTATTGCTGGAATTATTTTCCGAGGATACAAAATACCCGCAAAAAAATTAGGAACCAAATCAACTCCCCGGAACACCCCCAAAAGCTGATTATATAGGGGTAGTAACGGAAAAAAATTCTCTCTCCGCGGCGTTTGGTATTTCCAAACATTTTATTGCTGGAATTATTTTCTGAGGATACAAAATACCCGCAAAAAATTAGGAACCAAATCGACTCCCCGGAACACCCCAAAAAGCTGATTATATAGGGGTAGTAACGGAAAAAAAATTCTCTCTCCGCGGCGTTTGGTATTTCCAAACTTTTTATTGCTGGAATTATTTTCCGAGGATACAAAATACCCGCAAAAAAATTAGGAACCAAATCAACTCCCCGGAACACCCCCAAAAAGCTGATTATATAGGGGTAGTAACGGAAAAAAAATTCTCTCCGCGGCGTTTGGTATTTCCAAACTTTTTATTGCTGGAATTATTTTCTGAGGATACAAAATACCTGTAAAAAAATTATGAACCAAATCGACTCCCCGGAACACCTCCGAAAAGCTGATTATATAGGGGTAGTAACGGAAAAAAATTCTCTCTCCGCGGCGTTTGGTATTTCCAAACTTTTTATTGCTGGAATTATTTTATGAGCACACAAACTACTCGTAAAAAAATTACGAACCAAATCGACTCCCCGGAAAACCCCCAAACAGCTGATTATATAATCAGATATATAGGGGTCGAGACGGAAAAAAATTCTCACTGCACGGTGTCTGGCATTTCCAAACTTTTTAAAGCTGGAATTACTTTTTGAGCATAAAAACTCCCTGTAAAAAAATACGAACCAAATCGACTACCCGGAAACCCCTAAACAGCAGATTATATAATCAGATATATAGGGGTTGTGACCGAAAAAAAATTCTCTCTCAGCGGCGTTTAGCATTTCCAAACTTTTTATTGCTGGAATTATTTTATGAGCACACAAACTACTCGTAAAAAAATTACGAACCAAATCGACTCCCCGGAAAACCACCAAACAGCTGATTATATAATCAGATATATAGGGGTCGTGACGCAAAAAAAATTCTCACTGCTCGGTGTCTGGCATTTCCAAACTTTTTAAAGCTGGAATTACTTTTTGAGCATAAAAACTCCCTGTAAAAAAATTACGAACCAAATCGACTCCCCGGAAAACCCCCAAACAGCTGATTATATAATCAGATATATAGGGGCCGTGACGGAAAAAAAAACCTCACTGCTCGGTGTCTGGCATTTCCAAACTTTTTAATGCTGGAATTACTGTTTGAGCATAAGAACTCGCTATAAAAAAATTACGAACCAAATTGACTCCCCGGAAAACCCCCATGGGTTTAAAGTTTGCAACGTTGCGATCCAACGAAAATTCGATTTTCGAAAAACACCTTTTTTCCACATGAATAGCATAATATACTGCAAATAATGGAAGAATACATGAAAATTGATCAAAATAAATCAATTCCAAACTACCCCCCACCCCTAACACGGAATTCGTAAGACAACCTAAGAGAACGAAAATTCCATTTTTCTAAAATCAAATTTCTCAGGGAGAATGACACCAGATATTGTAAATAACACAAGAATTCATCAAAAATAATTGATATAAACCGATATCAAATTATACCCACCCCAAAACCACCCCAAACGGGTGATTATACAGGGTAGATGTAAAAATGCAATAAAAAAAAATTCTCCCTCAGCGGCTTTGGGCATTTCCAAACTTTTTATCGTGGAAATTACTTTCTAGGAACACAAGCTAGATGTAGAAAAATTAATAAGATAATAAACTCCCCAGAACATTTCCAAACGGGCCCAAAAAGTTGATAATACAGCGTATTTGCAGGAAAAAAATTCTCACTCGGCGGCTTTGGGCATTTCCAAACTTTTTATCGCGAACATTACTTTCTAGCAGCACAAGTTACATGTAAAAAATTAAGAAGAAAATAAATTACCCGGAACATTTCCAAACGGGCCCAAAAAGGTGACAAACAGCGTGTTTGTAAGAAAAAAAATTCTCCTCAGCGGCTTTGGGCATTTCCAAACTTTTTATCGTGGAAATTACTTTCTAGCAACACAAGCTACATGTAAAAAAATTAAGAAGAAAATAAACTCCCGGAACATTTCCAAACGGGCCCAAAAAGTTGATAATACAGCGTATTTGCAGGAAAAAAAATTCTCACTCGGCGGCTTTGGGCATTTCCAAACTTTTTATCGCGAACATTACTTTCTAGCAGCACAAGCTACATGTAAAAAAATTAAGAAGAAAATAAACTCCCCGGAACATATCCAAACGGGCCCAAAAAGGTGACAAACAGCGTGTTTGTAAGAAAAAAAAAATTCTCCCTCAGCGGCTTTGGGCATTTCCAAACTTTTTATCGTGGAAATTAATTTCTAGCAACACAAGCTACATGTAAAAAAATTAAGAAGAAAATAAACTCCCCGGAACATTTCCAAACGGGCCCAAAAAGTTGATAATACAGCGTATTTGCAGGAAAAAAAATTCTCACTCGGCGGCTTTGGGTATTTCAAAACTTTTTATCGCGAACATTACTTTCTAGCAGCACAAGCTACATGTAAAAAAATTAAGAAGAAAATAAACTCCCCGGAACATTTCCAAACGGGCCCAAAAAGGTGACAAACAGCGTGTTTGTAAGAAAAAAAAATTCTCCCTCAGCGGCTTTGGGCATTTCCAAACTTTTTATCGTGGAAATTACTTTCTAGCAACACAAGCTACATGTAAAAAAATTAAGAAGAAAATAAACTACCCGGAACATTTCCAAACGGGCCCAAAAAGTTGATAATACAGCGTATTTGCAGGAAAAAAAATTCTCACTCGGCGGCTTTGGGCATTTCCAAACTTTTTATCGCGAATATTACTTTCTAGCAGCACAAGTTACATGTAAAAAAATTAAGAAGAAAATAAATTCCCCGGAACATTTCCAAACGGGCCCAAAAAGGTGACAAACAGCGTGTTTGTAAGAAAAAAAAATTCTCCCTCAGCGGCTTTGGGCATTTCCAAACTTTTTATCGTGGAAATTACTTTCTAGCAACACAAGCTACATATAAAAAAATTAAGAAGAAAATAAACTCCCCGGAACATTTCCAAACGGGCCCAAAAATTTGATAATACAGCGTATTTGCAGGAAAAAAAATTCTCACTCGGCGGCTTTGGGCATTTCCAAACTTTTTATCGCGAACATTACTTTCTAGCAGCACAAGTTACATGTAAAAAAATTAAGAAGAAAATAAACTCCCCGGAACATTTCCAAACGGGCCCAAAACGTGACAAACAGCGTGTTTGTAAGAAAAAAAAATTCTCCCTCAGCGGCTTTGGGCATTTCCAAACTTTTTATCGTGGAAATTACTTTCTAGCAACACAAGCTACATGTAAAAAAATTAAGAAGAAAATAAACTCCCCGGAACATTTCCAAACGGGGCCAAAAAGTTGATAATACAGCATATTTGCAGGAGAAAATTCTCACTCGGCGGCTTTGGGCATTTCCAAACTTTTTATCGCGAACATTACTTTCTAGCAGCACAAGCTACATGTAAAAAAATTAAGAAGAAAATAAACTCCCCGGAACATTTCCAAACGGGCCCAAAGAGGTGACAAACAGCGTGTTCGTAAGAAAAAAAAGTTCTCCCTCAGCGGCTTTAGGCATTTCCAAACTTTTTATCGTGGAAATTATTTTCTAGCAACACAAGCTACATGTAAAAAAACTAAGAAGAAAATAAACTCCCCGGAACATTTCCAAACGGGCCCAAAAAGGTGACAAACAGCGTGTTTGTAAGAAAAAAAAATTCTCCCTCATCGGCTTTGGGCATTTCCAAACTTTTTATCATGGAAATTACTTTCTAGCAACACAAGCTACATGTAAAAAAATTAAAAAGAAAATAAACTCCCCGGAACATTTCCAAACGGGCCCAAAAAGTTGATAATACAGCGTATTTGCAGGAAAAAAAATTCTCACTCGGCGACTTTGGGCATTTCCAAACTTTTTATCGCGAACATTACTTTCTAGCAGCACAAGCTACATGTAAAAAAATTAAGAAGAAAATAAACTCCCCGGAACATTTCCAAACGGGCCCAAAAAGGTGACAAACAGCGTGTTTGTAAGAAAAAAAAAATTCTCCCTCAGCGGCTTTGGGCATTTCCAAACTTTTTATCGTGGAAATTACTTTTTAGCAACACAAGCTACATGTAAAAAAATTAAGAAGAAAACAAACTCCCCGGAACATTTCCAAACGGGCCCAAAAAGTTGATAATACAGCGTATTTGCAGGAAAAAAAATTCTCACTCGGCGGCTTTGGGCATTTCCAAACTTTTTATCGCGAACATTACTTTCTAGCAGCACAAGCTACATGTAAAAAAATTAAGAAGAAAATAAACTCCCCGGAACATTTCCAAACGGGCCCAAAAATGTGACAAACAGCGTGTTTGTAAGAAGAAAAAAATTCTCCCTCAGCGGCTTTGGGCATTTCCAAACTTTTTATCGTGGAAATTACTTTCTAGCAACACAAGCTACATATAAAAAAATTAAGAAGAAAATAAAGTCCCCGGAACATCTCCAAACGGGCCCAAAAAGTTGATAATACAGCGTATTTGCAGGAAAAAAAATTCTCACTCGGCGGCTTTGGGCATTTCCAAACTTTTTATCGCGAACATTACTTTCTAGCAGCACAAGTTACATGTAAAAAAATTAAGAAGAAAATAAATTCCCCGGAACATTTCCAAACGGGCCCAAAATGTGACAAACAGCGTGTTTGTAAGAAAAAAAAATTCTCCCTCAGCGGCTTTGGGCATTTCCAAACTTTTTATCGTGGAAATTACTTTCTAGCAACACAAGCTACATGTAAAAAAATTAAAAAGAAAATAAACTCCCCGGAACATTTCCAAACGGGCCCAAAAAGTTGATAATACAGCGTATTTGCAGGAAAAACATTCTCACTTGGCGGCTTTGGGCATTTCCAAACTTTTTATCGCGAACATTACTTTCTAGCAGCACAAGCTACATGTAAAAAAATTAAGAAGAAAATAAACTCCCCGGAACATTTCCAAACGGGCCCAAAAACGTGACCAACAGCGTGTTTGTAAGAAAAAAAAAATGCTCCCTCAGCGGCTTTGGGCATTTCCAAAATTTTTATCATGGAAATTACTTTCTAGCAACACAAGCTACATGTAAAAAAATTAAGAAGAAAATAAACTCCCCGGAACATTTCCAAACGGGCCCAAAAAGTTGATAATACAGCGTATTTGCAGGAAAAAAAATTCTCACTCGGCGGCTTTGGGCATTTCCCAACTTTTTATCGCGAACATTACTTTCTAGCAGCACAAGTTACATGTAAAAAAATTAAGAAGAGAATAAATTCCCCGGAACATTTCCAAACGGGCCCAAAAAGGTGACAAACAGCGTGTTTGTAAGAAAAAAAAATTCTCCCTCAGCGGCTTTGGGCATTTCCAAACTTCTTATCGTGGAAATTACTTTCTAGCAACACAAGCTACATGTAAAAAAATTAAGAAGAAAATAAACTCGCCGGAACATTTCCAAACGGGCCCAAAAAGTTGATAATACAGCGTATTTGCAGGAAAAAAAATTCTCACTCGGCGGCTTTGGGCATTTCCAAACTTTTTATCGCGAACATTACTTTCTAGCAGCACAAGCTACATGTAAAAAAATTAAGAAGAAAATAAACTCCCGGAACATTTCCAAACGGGCCCAAAAAGTTGATAATACAGCGTATTTGCAGGAAAAAATTCTCACTCGGCGGCTTTGGGCATTTCCAAACTTTTTATCGCGAAAATTACTTTCTAGCAGCACAAGCTACATGTAAAAAATTAAGAAGAAAATAAACTCCCCGGAACATTTCCAAACGGGCCCAAAAAGGTGACAAACAGCGTGTTTGTAAGAAAAAAAATTCTCCCTCAGCGGCTTTGGGCATTTCCAAACTTCTTATCGTGGAAATTACTTTCTAGCAACACAAGCTACATGTAAAAAATTAAGAAGAAAATAAACTCCCCGGAACATTTCCAAACGGGCCCAAAAGTTGATAATACAGCGTATTTGCAGGAAAAAAATTCTCACTCGGCGGCTTTGGGCATTTCCAAACTTTTTATCGCGAACATTACTTTCTAGCAGCACAAGCTACATGTAAAAAAATTAAGAAGAAAATAAACTCCCCGGAACATATCCAAACGGGCCCAAAAGGTGACAAACAACGTGTTTGTAAGAAAAAAAAATTCTCCCTCAGCGGCTTTGGGCATTTCCAAACTTTTTATCGTGGAAATTAATTTCTAGCAACACAAGCTACATGTAAAAAAATTAAGAAGAAAATAAACTCCCCGGAACATTTCCAAACGGGCCCAAAAAGTTGATAATACAGCGTATTTGCAGGAAAAAAAATTCTCACTCGGCGGCTTTGGGTATTTCAAAACTTTTTATCGCGAACATTACTTTCTAGCAGCACAAGCTACATGTAAAAAAATTAAGAAGAAAATAAACTCCCGGAACATTTCCAAACGGGCCCAAAAAGGTGACAAACAGCGTGTTTGTAAGAAAAAAAATTCTCCCTCAGGGGCTTTGGGCATTTCCAAAGTTTTTATCGTGGAAATTACTTTCTAGCAACACAAGCTACATGTAAAAAAATTAAGAAGAAAATAAACTACCCGGAACATTTCCAAACGGGCTCAAAAAGTTGATAATACAGCGTATTTGCAGGAAAAAAATTCTCACTCGGCGGCTTTGGGCATTTCCAAACTTTTTATCGCGAATATTACTTTCTAGCAGCACAAGTTACATGTAAAAAAATTAAGAAGAAAATAAATTCCCGGAACATTTCCAAACGGGCCCAAAAAGGTGACAAACAGCGTGTTTGTAAGAAAAAAAATTCTCCCTCAGCGGCTTTGGGCATTTCCAAACTTTTTATCGTGGAAATTACTTTCTAGCAACACAAGCTACATATAAAAAAATTAAGAAGAAAATAAACTCCCGGAACATTTCCAAACGGGCCCAAAAATTTGATAATACAGCGTATTTGCAGGAAAAAAATTCTCACTCGGCGGCTTTGGGCATTTCCAAACTTTTTATCGCGAACATTACTTTCTAGCAGCACAAGCTACATGTAAAAAAATTAAGAAGAAAATAAACTCCCGGAACATTTCCAAACGGGCCCAAAAGGTGACAAACAGCGTGTTTGTAAGAAAAAAATTCTCCCTCAGCGGCTTTGGGCATTTCCAAACTTTTTATCGTGGAAATTACTTTCTAGCAACACAAGCTACATGTAAAAAAATTAAGAAGAAAATAAACTCCCGGAACATTTCCAAACGGGCCCAAAAAGTTGATAATACAGCGTATTTGCAGGAAAAAAAATTCTCACTCGGCGGCTTTGGGCATTTCCAAACTTTTTATCGCTGGAATTATTTTATGAGCACACAAACTACTCGTAAAAAAATTACGAACCAAATCGACTCCCCGGAAACCCCCCAAACAGCTGATTATATATTCAGGTATATAGGGGACGTGACCGAAGAAAAATTCTCTCTCAGCGACGTTTGGCATTTCCAAACTTTTTATCGCTGAAATTGTTTTATGAGCACACAAACTACTCGTAAAAAAATTATGAACCAAATCGACTGCCCGGAAAACCCCCAAACAGCTGATTATATAATCAGATATATAGGGATCGTGACGCAAAAAAAATTCTCACTGCTCGGTGTCTGGCATTTCCAAACTTTTTAAAGCTGGAATTACTTTTTGAGCATAAAAACTCCCTGTAAAAAAATTACGAACCAAATCGAGTCCCCGGAACATCTCCAAGCATCTGATTATATAATCAGATATGTAGGGTCGTGACGGAAAAAAATTCTCACTGCTCGGTGTCTGGCATTTCCAAACTTTTTAATGCTGGAATTACTGTTTGAGCATAAGAACTCGCTATAAAAAAATTACGAACCAAATTGACTCCCCGGAAAACCCCAAACAGCTTATTATATAGGGGTCGTGACTGAAAAAAAATTCTCTCTCAGCGGCGCTTGGCATTTCCAAACTTTTTATTGCTGGAATTATTTTATGAGCACACAAACTACTCGTAAAAAAATTACGAACCAAATCGACTCCCCGGAAAACCCCCAAACAGACAATTATATAATCTGATATATAGGAGTCGTGACGGAAAAAAAATTCTCTCTCAGCGGCGCTTGGCATTTCCAAACTTTTTATCGCTGAAATTATTTTATGAGCACACAAACTACTCGTAAAAAATTACGAACCAAATCGACTCCCCGGAAAACCCCCAAACAGCTGATTATATAATCAGATATATAGGGGTCGTGACGGAAAAAAATTCTCACTGCTCGGTGTCTGGCATTTCCAAACTTTTTAATGCTGGGATTACTTTTTGGGCATAAGAACTCCCTATAAAAAAATTACGAACCAAATCGACTCCCCGGAAAACCCCCAAACAGCCGATTATATAGGGGTCGTGACGGAAAAAAATTCTCTCTCAGCGGCGCTTGTCATTTCCAAACTTGTTATAGCTGAAATTATTTTATGAGCACACAAACTACTCGTAAAAAAATTACGAACCAAATCGACTCCCCGGAAAACCCCCAAACAGATGATTATATATAAAGATTTTTGCCATTTTCAGATTTAGCTAAAGTTAACTACTTAATATATTTAAAAAATGATAATAACTGTATCTCTTTGTTTGTCATTCTTGCAGTCACCAATAAAACCACTTCGACGAATTCCAACCAAAATTAGAAACTATAAATTAATATTTCGTTCATTATGATGGGTCTGAAGTTTGCATCGTTGGAATGCAACGAAATAATTTTTTACAATTGTTTAAGTTATTAAGCAATGAAAATTTTATCTAAACCTTTGTTATTTTATACTATAAAACACTAAATCTACACGCAAAATTAATATAATTTAGTATAAACTTGAAGTAAAATGAATTATTTTTTTTATTTCGTTGCACTCCAACATTGCAAACTTCAGACTCATTCATTATGAACGTTCGGAATTTCAAATACGTAAATAACTTACATATCTCTTTACTTTGTCATCGATAAGATTCATTTGTTTTTTAATAAAACTTAAGATACATATAATGTAAATATTAATAAATTATGACTAAATTTATTAAAAAGTTAATAAATTTCGTCATAAATACTCATAATTCATTATATTCTCCAAAGGAACATTTTTTTATTATCTTCTATTAATTACGAATATTGAGGGAATATCGTAGGAATGTAACCGAATAGTTCGAAATTTTTTTAGTTCTTCTTTTTTGCATTAAAAAATAGCATGTAGGTGAAAAAAATTTCTTAAGCATATGAAATTGCAATGTTTGGACATATATAAAGCTCATATAACACTTTTCATTTCATTTTAAAGTTTTTAACAATAACTTTTGACTCATGTATTTTACGAGTTTTTTTCGAGTAAAAAGTCGGAAAAAAAGTTCGATTTTGAGTGCATAGACTTCATTGTTTGCATGAAGTTCATAAATGTTTTCGGAGCCTTTAAACCTTATTAGTTTACTAAATTAATGTAGTGGTTATAAAACGTGGGTGATTTTAATACATAATTCTATCATTTATATAATTTTGTTCATGTTTTATAAAAAAAAATAGGCAGAAATCTTCGAACTACTCGAACCACCCCTAGAATATCGGCATGTTCTTGTTTGTGCACATAAGGATTGTGCACATATTAATTGTGCACACTTTAGCATTGGTATATATCTATATATATAGATATGTACCAATGCTATCTGCGCACAATAAATATGTGCACAATCCTTATGTGCACAAACAAGAACATGCCGGAATATCCTGGGCGAAGAAATATAATTACTTTTCTGAGAGTAGGAATCGAGTCTTCATAGAAAGAACAATTGTTTTTGAATCAGACACAGATTTAGACTGAAAAGATAATTTCTATTTTAAAAGTATAACTTGGCTTTAAATAGAAAATTATTTTATTTAAATAATAATAATACATGTTTGTAAGAAACTATTGCATCTTGTAGAAAAAATGTTCATTATGTCAATTAAAAACATTAGTAAAACTTGGTTTTCTTCTCTCTCTAAAGCAGTTGACAGACAAATTATGCTTTAGCTACACATTGGCATTACTAATTTTTTAAATAGGAAACTTGTGGAGGTTCGCTGCAAACTTACGTTTATAAAATAATTTTCTTTACGAGTAACAAATACCTATATTTAGGGAGTATCTTTGCCCACGATATAGATATCGAAAGGCTTCCCCTTGAAAATTTAATCAATACGCATTGACAAATGTCAGTAACTTTTTCCCCCTGAAATTTCTTAAAAAATTTAGAAAATTAAAAATCTTATATTTGGGCTAATTTTCACAGCACATCAACCTACCAGGGCTCAAATTAAAGGTTTTGGCAAAGAAAGAAAGCTAAACAAATTGTGCAACGATCGTAAGTGTGTTCCTGTTCTCATTAAATAAATATATTGATTGGAAAGGGACATGAACAACATAAAAAATGACTGAATGTCGACCTTTTTTTTTTTTTGTGTACGTAGCTAGATTCTTTACCCTTATTTATAATTGTTTCTTTTTTTTTTTAAAGGCAAACATTTTGAGCTTTAACTCATTTTTTAGCGCTCAAACATTGGAATTCCCAAAAAGTTAAGAGTTCCTGAGATTTACTCATATATTAATATGAATAATTATTTATGATACAAAGTAATATTAAACATGCACATCTCTTTTTAGATGGTAAACGATAAGTAACCGTAATAATTTTTACTTGATGTTTAATTTTGTGACTATTATTCAAAATCTCTTAAATACTGAAGATTAATATTTTAAAAATCTATAACTCTTTGAATATTGGTTTTTCGTATATGTTGAATGCAACATTTTAATTTTAAAATTGCCTAAATTTTCAAGAAAAAATTATTCTGATCTCAAAAGATTGTTTTTATTTGTTTAAATGGCGTTTTTGTTTAAACAAATGCATTTAAATCAAGGTTCCTGCCATTTTGATAAATTGTAAACTAGAAATTTAGATTTTACGAATCAAAATCTATAAAAAACGATGGTTACTTTATTCAATTGCAACAGCCGGTATAGAAAGGGAAACAGAAGCGAAAACTTTTGCGGCGCCTGGGCTAGCTAGAATCGCTAGAAACTGAAAAACGGCTCGCCAGCGGCAGACACTCAGCCCACGCGCACGCTGACATAACAACAATGCCGCCGACGCTGCAACCGCACTCGGTAGGTCCCGCCTCCCTTCTCCTTCAGTCAATTGCTGTTTGCAACTTCTGCGTGCTTTTCTCAAGCTTAATTTTATCTAATACAAAAAATTTCCTAGCGGCTATTTCAGTATATAGTTGGAGTAAAGCGCGCATTCAGGGATTTTCAAAATCATTATATTTGAAAGTTAAACCGATACTTGACAATTGGTGCGATGGCAAATCAATTTTAATGTTTACTAAATAAACAACTTATTGTTTAAAAAAAAAAAAAATGATGAACATATGACTTTTTAATACATAATAATATATTACAGTTCGTTTACTCAAAAATATAAAATTAAGGTAATGTTACGAAATAATTAATACATTAAAAACATTAATAATTAAATTAAAAACAAATATTTTATTTAAAATAAAAAATATAAATACATGTATAAAAATGAATAACTAAGTAAAATATAATATTATTATTGGTCCTCCACAAAAAGTTTTAATTTTATTACCACCTATAGATGATTTTGTACCGAACTGCCAATGTAAAGCATGCATCAAAAACTCATGTTGTTGTGTTCGAGTAGCAATTCCATGCTGTTCCTTCTGTTTTTGTCAGAAAAATGAAACTTGTAAAAATAAATTTGAATAATATTATATTTTACTTAGTTATGAATTTTTATTTATGTATTTATATTTAAATTAAATATTGATTTTTTGTTGGTTTAAACAATAAGTTGTTTATTTATTAAACATTCAAATTGATTTGCCATCGCACCAATTGTCAAGTATTGGTTTAACTTTCAAATATAATGATTTTGAAAATCCCTGAATGCGCGCATTACTCCAACTGTATACTGAAATAGCGCTAGAAATATCGAAAAATTAGCTTTTGTTAAATAACGAAATAAATAGTTAATAACAGAAAACTTAAAATAATGCAAATGAATATGGTGGTTTTTATCTCAAAGAATAAGAGGAAACTTTCATTTTAAAAAAAGTTCATTTTTTTCAAAGTTATTATTAATCAAAGTTGCAAAAAAAACGTAAAAATCAAATTTCAAAAATTCATAACTTTTCAAATTTTGAGTTTATAGAGATTTTGCAAATAGACGTGTTCTTTAAAATGAGCTAAAGTTTTAGGAAAAAAAAAATACTCCGGGGCAAAAAAAAAAATTTATTATTATTTGTTTAAACAATTGCATTTTAAACAATTTCTACCACTTTTTCGAATTTTAACCTCGATATTCGGATTCTACGGGTCAAAATCTATAAGAAACAACTGTTTTTATCCGGGGACATATTGCATACGGGACGGTACCCAGCTCCTAGACTATATATACTGTAGGCGCTTGGCTCTCCGGCGTGCGCCGCGCCGTCGCCGCACCTCGAGCACAGGCTCTACTGTTGCCCGTTGTCTGCGCTCTCTACGCCTCTGTGGCAGCTAGCTATCTCTCTCTCTCCGCGGCTCTCGCGCTGCTGGGCTCGGCCGCTATAGATTCTAACTATACCTATAGCTTGCGGCTCGCTCGACCGGCCGAGTGTTTATGTTTCGCCGCGCTCCGACTTTCGTCGGCTTTGTTATTGTTGCGAGCTCGTATACGTTCCGATTATAAGCGCTTTTGAAAACTATATATATAACTCTCTCATAATACATATTCCTACTCTCTAAGGCCTAATATATTATTGATTAAATGTTAATCAACAATCAAATACCTCAACAGTAAGAGTAAAATTTCCAATTATCTTACGGTGCGATAAAATTTAAAAAACATTTTTATTCAGAGAATAATTAGAATATCGCTTAACTCTATAACCGAAAGTACGATTTACAACACGAAAAAACAATTCGGCGATGCGCAAAAAAGCCGTTAATTGGTTTATTTAGACGCAAAGAAACTAAAACGACAATCTCAAGTCAAAATCCATACGGGCTAGGATGATGAGCCTAAACGATTTTACAGTTTGCAGTTGTTTGATGTAATCAGAACACCATATTCCTCTGAAATATAATTAATTGAAGGGCCGGATGCAATAAGGGGTTAGCGCTCGAAAACCCGTAAAAGTATTGTCCAAGTGACTAAAATTTCAATGTAGCCAAATTAATTTTTAAAAAATATCACCTTGTAGGGAATGAAAAGAAGTATTTTTACCTAGAAGGAATTTTTTTATTCGACTTTCTTTTAATATAAAAATTAAAAACTGAAAATTTTGTTCATCTATTTTTAATAGCTTTCAAAAACATTAATCGTCCAAACTTGGTCAAATATGATCGAAATATTTTGAAATTTGACAGGGACGTGCAGAATACTCCAGCGTTGCCTATGGGATTGATAAAAGGATGTAAATCGATAATTGTTAATAATTATTTAATTGCAAATATATTGCGATCGGTAATTACGTTTTCTTAACTTTAACGGAAAAAGTATCGAGGAAGTTGAAGCTAGGAAAAACTTCCAGCGAGACATTTGTTCCTTAATAGTCTAATAAGTTTCTGTCAAAGTTTCAAATTGATTTAATAATAAATGACTTAAATAGAGCGTTATTAATAAAGACGCGCGCTAGCAACATCGGCGGCACGGCGTGAGCTAAGCCTGTGTTTACATGTTTTTGCACTGATGTATCACGTTTATAAAAATTAACGAATTATTATGTAACGATATTATGTTTTATATAACGTAAAAACACAGTTTATAAGTCAACGCACTGTACATATAATTACATTTTGTTAGTATGTTAATAAATAAATTTGTACTTTAAAATTTAATATGTTCATTAATACTATCATAAGGATATACACACACACACACATACACACTCACACACACACACACACACACACACATACACACACACACACACACACAATAACGTAATAATTCTTTAATTTTTATAAACGTGATACGCCACTGCGAAAACGTGTGCGACGCAGTCTGAGCTCACGCCGCGCCGCGCCGCCGATGTTGCTAGCGCGCGTCTTTATTAATAACGCTCTATTTAAGTCATTTATTATTAAATCAATTTGAAACTTTGACAGAAACTTATTAGACTATTAAGGAATAAATGTCTCGCTGGAAGTTTTTCCTAGCTTCAACTTCCCTCGATACTTTTTTCCGTTAAAGTTAAAAAAACGTAATTACCGATCGCAATATATTTGCAATTAAATAATTATTAACAATTATCGATTTACATCCTTTTATCAATCCCATAGGCAACGCTGGAGTATTCTGCACGTCCCTGTCAAATTTTAAAATATTTCGATCATATTTGACCAAGTTTGGACGATTAATGTTTTTGAAAGCTATTAAAAATAGATGAACAAAATTTTCAGTTTTTAATTTTTATATTAAAAAGAAAGTCGAATAAAAAAATTCCTTCTAGGTAAAAATACTTCTTTTCATTCCCTACAAGGTGATATTTTTTAAAAATTAATTTGGCTACATTGAAATTTTAGTCACTTGGACAATACTTTTACAGGTTTTCGAGCGCTAACCCCCTTATTGCATCCGGCCCTTCAATTATAGTCTATAATATAAAAAAATGTTATTATATTATACACATTTATTACTCTAGTGGAGTTGAAATTTTAATAATTTGAAAAATCATATTTTAGAATAGATAAATTATATAAAATAATTTTTTTAAATGAATATATTTTAATATAAAATTGCATTCTATGTGCATATTTGATTTTGCATAAATACATTATTGAAAAGTATATATAAAATTATATTTGAAAACATTTACGGGGAAAAATCGTAATTATTAAATTGCAAATTAAAAATACAAAGGTTTATGTCAAAAGTCAAATTCACAAATTTTTTACATGGTTATTGGCGCGTGAATATATCGACGGCTGCGCGGAACAAGGTTGTATTTCAGCGCGCGGACGAAGAACGTTGTATCTCACCGCGCGGACGAAGAACGTCATATCTCACTGCGCAGATGAAGAACGTCGTATCTCAGCGCGCGGATAAAGAACATCGTATCTCACCACGCGGACGAAGAACGTCGTATCTCACCGCCCGGACGAAGAACGTCGTATCTCTCCGCGCGGATAAAATATCTCGGCGCGCGGACAAAAAACATCGTATCTCGCCGTATACTAGCCGTGTACGTCGCAAGAACGCCGAGATACGACGTTCATCGTCCGCGCGGTGAGATACGATATTCTTCATCCGCGCGATGAGATACGATGTTCTTCGTCCGCGCGGTGAGATACGACGCTCTTCGTCCGCGCGCTGAGATACGACGTTCTTCATCCACGCGGTGAGATACGACCTTGTTCCGCTCAGTCGTGGATATATTGAATAAATAAATTCATTGAACTAGGATTCGTTATGAAAAAAATCTTTAAAACAAAAGTGATCATCGGGTGGGGAGAAGATTCTATCTCGGCGGATCGCGTGAAAAGGTCCTATTCTAGACGAGCGCGTAAGAAGGTGGGACTCTACTGAGATAGGACCTTTTCACGCGCTCCGTTGAGATAGAACCTTCTTCTTCCCACCCGAGGAAATATCCTCAAATTATAAAAAATTATATAAAAAATTATAAAAAAATATAAATTTCTTCTTTTTTCTACATATATTTCCTACCTATTTACCGCTCTTTATGTGTGCCACGAAAAAATTATGATTTCTTCGACGAGGGGCGCATCGATATCACGTTCTTTAGAAATAGGTCTGAAGTTCGCAACGTTGGAGTGCAACGAAATAAAAAAAAAAATTTTTCTTCATGGTTATACTAATTAATATTAATTTTGTGTGTAGATTTAGTGTTTTATAAAATAAAATAACTTTCTAACAAAGGTTTAGATGAAATTTCCATTGTTTAATAACTTAAATTAATTGTAAGAAATTATTTCGTTGCATTCCAACGGTGCAAACTTCAGACCCATCTTTAGAACGTATTTTTAGAAAATTATAAAAACAAAAAATTTTTTTCATAACAGACAAATAGTATTTAATTTTAATTTTGATAAACATGCAGCATCGCGGAGATAATATTTTTGTTAATAGTAGGCACACCGTATCCAAAATCAAATTTACCGAAAATTTAACAAGAGTTGATAGCTTAAATAAATTGGTACAGCGTTTTTTACCATATTCTAGCAGTTCTTTTTAGCAACGTTTAAAAGTATAAAATTGTCTTCAGTACGGAGGAAATATCTAAATTTAGGCCTCTTCTGATGTCCCATGAGCTTATCCTTGCATAATAGTAAGTTCTATGTAGTGGAACATGTTACTGGAAGTGGATTATATAAATATTTGCTTGACTTAGCTAAATATCTGAGAACCATAGATATGTCACAGTACTATAAAAGTTATTTCCCTCTTATGTCTCGATAAAAATAAAAAAATTTCTTTGAAGGCACATCTACAGGACAAAGTTTTTCTGAATGTTAAAAAAAGTATGTACAAGCTCAATTTAATAGTATCATTTTTCGTCGAAACTTATAAGTCAATTTTGCATTAATAAGAAGTTTCACTTTTTTTTTAAATGACGAAACTTGGAAAAGATATTTAATTTTGAAGGCACATCTACTAGACAAACTTTCTTGTTCTTTAAGCCTTTCTGAATGCGAAAAAAATTATATACTTTTAAATCTAAAAATTAAAGATAATTTCGTCTTTTTTCTAAATGACGACACTTATAAATACTGGCATCTACCTTTTTGATCTTGCAAGAATAATTATCTACACTGAAATTATTACTTTAAAAGTTACAGTTTTCTAAGGAATAATCGTTATTACAATTATAACTTCCCATAATAATTTGTTGCAGGCGATAATTCAATAAATATCTGAAAATATAAAATATCAATATTTTTTAATCATCATATCAGCTTTACGTAATGCATATTGTAATTGAAGTAAATAAGTGAATAAGGAACATCAGTCATCCCATTTAATTTTTTATTTAAAAATTATAAGAAATACGTTAAGCTGATGTGATGATTGAAAAAAAATTGATATTTAATATTTTCAGATATTATTTGAATTATCGCTAGTAGCAAATTATTATAGGAAGTTATAATTGTAATAACGTTTATCACTTAGAAAACTGTAACTTTTAAAGTAATAATTTCAGTGTAGATAATTATTCTTGCAAAGATCAAATAGGTAGATGCCAGTATTTATAAGGTGTCGTCGATTAGAAAAAGACAAAATTATTCTTAATTTTAGATTTCAAAGTAAATAATTTTGTTGACATTCAGAAAGGCTTAAGGAACAAGAAAACTTTGTCCTGCAGATGTGCCTTTAAAAAATTTTTTAATTTTTTTCGAGAGGTAGGAGGAAATAACTTTTATAGTACTGTGATACATCTATGGTTCTCACATATTTAGCTAACTATAAGTCAAGTAAATATTTATATAATCCACTTCCAGTAACATGTTCCACTACATAGAACTCACTATAATGCAAGGATACGCTCGTGGGGCATCAGAATTTAGATATTTCCTCCGCGTACTCAAGACAATTTTATACTTATAAACGTTAATAAAAAAAACAGCCAGAATATGGTAAAAAACGCTGTACCAACTTTTTTAGGCTATCAACTCTTGTCAAATTTTCGGTAAATGTGATTGGATACGATGTGCCTACTATTAACAAAAATATTATCTCCGCGACGCTGCATTTTTATAAAAATTAAAATTAAATACTATTAGTCCGTTATAAAAAAACTTTTTTGTTTGTAAGAAACTATTGCATCTTGAAGAAAAATTGATTATATCACATAAAAACAGTAAGCAAATTAGTAAAACGTGTTTTTCTTGTCTTTATATATAAATGGGTCTGAAGTTTGCATCGTTGCATCGCATATATAAAGCAGTTGACAGAAAAAAAATTATACTTTAGGTACACATTGGTATTAGTAATTTTTTAAATAGGAAACTTGTGGAGGTTCGTTGCACACTCACGTTTATAAAATAATTTTCTTTACGAGTAACAAATACCAATACTTAGGGAATATCTTTGGAAATGATATAGGTATAGATAAGGATGCTAGCCTTTCCCTGAAAATTTAATCAATACGTATTGACAAATGTCAGTAATTTTTTACTAGGGGTGCACGACTACTCGAAGATCCGAACTATTTGCTCTATAAACTCAACTCGACGAACTCAAGTCGAATCAAATGTTTTACTTGATATATTGAGTAGTTAGAAATAGTTCGAGTAGTTCGAACTTTGATCGAGTGGTTTGAAATTATAGAACACTTCCAACTTCCAGTGCATAGTAGTGAATAAATTATAAAAGAATTATAAATAAAAAATTATAGATAATTATAAGTAATCTTAGGATAATTATAATTATTATCGCTAAGTAGTAGCTAAATCCAAAAACAAATTACATTCAGCTAATTAAGTATATAATATTATAAGTTACTAAGAGAGCCAGCTGGTTCTATCTAGATCGAACTACTTAATTCGAGTAGCTCGACTTCATTCGAGTAGTTCGAGTTGGTCCGAGTAGTTCAATCTGACTCGAGCAGTTCGAAGTATAATGTACTCGATTCAAGTTCGAAGAAAAAGCTCGATACAGTTCAAACACGCCAAGCCGAGTACTTGTACACCCCTACTTTTTACCCGTACTAGATTCTAAAGCAGAGCGTGCTACGCGCGCCTGAACACGAACCTATCTTACCTACTGAATTCGCAAATGAAATTTTTTGACAACGCTCTGAAGTTGGCTCTGTAAGCTTCAATTCGATAATAATCACTATCACCTTTTTACAATAGGAACTAGATTCTAAAACAGAGCGCGCTACGCTTGCCTGCACGCTAACCTATCTTGTTTGTATTGTTTGCAGATTTGTCACTGAATTTTACAAACAAATGCATATAACTTTGCAGGTTTTGAAAATTTTTCAATTTTGATATCGGCGACTTCCCCTGAAATTTAAAAAAGGAAGAAAATGAGACCTTGCAAATTAAAATTGAATGAAAAACAAAAAAGATTTGTATTTGATATTGATTTTTTTTTTTTAATGCACAAAACATACTTTTGCAAAATTGGAAATTCTTTAACAAAAATATTTTCCGTTATGTTCAGAACTCTGCTTCGTGTCATATTAGTTTTCAGATTCGAATGTGTAAATGAATTTTTGTAAAAAATGTTCATAGCTTTAGGTCTACTAGACCGCTGGAGCCACCTTAAAAAATTTTCATAGCACACCGACCTACCAGGGCTCAAATTAAAGTTTTTGGCAAACAAAAAAGTTAAACAAATTGTGCAACGATCGTAAGTGGGCCCCTGTTCATATTAATAAATATATCAATTGAAAGAGGACATGAAAAACATAAAAAATGACTGATTATTGACCGTTTTTTTATTTTGAGTCGATTTGGTTCATAATTTTTTTACAGGGAGTTTTTATGCTCAAAAAGTAATTCCAGCTTTAAAAAGTTTGGAAATGCCAGACGCCGCGGAATCAGATTTTTTTTGTCACGACCCCTATATAATCGGCAGTTTGGGGTTTTCCAGAAAGTCGATTTGGTTCGTAATTTTTTACAGGTACTTTGTGTGCTCATAAAATAATTTCAGCAATAAAAAGTTTGGAAATGCCAAACGCCGCCGAGTGAGAATTTTTTTTCCTGCAAATACGCTGTATTATCAAATTTTTGGGCCCGTTTGGAAATGTTCCGGGGAGTTTATTTTCTTCTTAATTTTTCTACATGTAGCTTGTGTTCCTAGAAATTAATTTCCACGATAAAAAGTTTGGAAATGCCCAAAGCCGCTGAGGGAGAATTTTTTTTCTTACAAACACGCTGTTTGTCACCTTTTGGGCCCGTTTGGAAATGTTCCGGGGAGTTTATTTTCTTCTTAATTTTTTTACATGTAGCTTGTGTTGCTAGAAAGTAATTTCCACGATAAAAAGTTTGGAAATGCCCAAAGCCGCTGAGGGAGAATTTTTTTTTCTTACAAACACGCTGTTTGTCACCTTTTTGGGCCCGTTTGGAAATGTTCCGGGGAATTTATTTTCTTCTTAATTTCTTTACATGTAACTTGTGCTGCTAGAAAGTAATGTTCGCGATAAAAAGTTTGGAAATGCCCAAAGCCGCCGAGTGAGAATTTTTTTTCCTGCAAATACGCTGTATTATCAACTTTTTGGGCCCGTTTGGAAATGTTCCGGGTAGTTTATTTTCTTCTTAATTTTTTTACATGTAACTTGTGCTGCTAGAAAGTAATGTTCGCGATAAAAAGTTTGGAAATGCCCAAAGCCGCCGAGTGAGAATTTTTTTTCCTGCAAATACGCTGTATTATCAACTTTTTGGGCCCGTTTGGAAATGTTCCGGGTAGTTTATTTTCTTCTTAATTTTTTTACATGTAGCTTGTGTTGCTAGAAAGTAATTTCCACGATAAAAAGTTTGGAAATGCCCAAAGCCGCTGAGGGAGAATTTTTTTTTTCCTGCAAATACGCTGTATTATCAACTTTTTGGGCCCGTTTGGAAATGTTCCGGGGAGTTTATTTTCTTCTTAATTTTTTTACATGTAGCTTGTGTTGCTAGAAAGTAATTTCCACGATAAAAAGTTTGGAAATGCCCAAAGCCGCTGAGGGAGAATTTTTTTTTCTTACAAACACGCTGTATTATCAACTTGTGCTGCTAGAAAGTAATGTTCGCGATAAAAAGTTTGGAAATACCCAAAGCCGCCGAGTGAGAATTTTTTTTCCTGCAAATACGCTGTATTATCAACTTTTTGGGCCCGTTTGGAAATGTTCCGGGGAGTTTATTTTCTTCTTAATTTTTTTACATATAGCTTGTGTTGCTAGAAAGTAACTTCCACGATAAAAAGTTTGGGAATGCCCAAAGCCGCTGAGGGAGAATTTTTTTTTCTTACAAACACGCTGTTTGTCACCTTTTTGGGCCCGTTTGGAAATGTTACGGGGAATTTATTTTCTTCTTAATTTTTTTACATGTAACTTGTGCTGCTAGAAAGTAATGTTCGCGATAAAAAGTTTGGAAATGCCCAAAGCCGCCGAGTGAGAATTTTTTTTCCTGCAAATACGCTGTATTATCAACTTTTTGGGCCCGTTTGGAAATGTTCCGGGTAGTTTATTTTCGTCTTAATTTTTTTACATGTAGCTTGTGTTGCTAGAAAGTAATTTCCACGATAAAAAGTTTGGAAATGCCCAAAGCCGCTGCGGAGAATTTTTTCTTACAAACACGCTGTTTGTCACCTTTTTGGGCCCGTTTGGAAATGTTCCGGGAGTTTATTTTCTTCTTAATTTTTTACATGTAGCTTGTGCTGCTAGAAAGTAATGTTCGCAATAAAAAGTTTGGAAATGCCCAAAGCCGCCGAGTGAGAATTTTTTTCCTGCAAATACGCTGTATTATCAACTTTTTGGGCCCGTTTGGAAATGTTCCGGGAGTAAATTTTCTTCTTAATTTTTTTACATGTAGCTTGTGTTGCTAGAAAGTAATTTCCACGATAAAAAGTTTGGAAATGCCTAAAGCCGCTGAGGGAGAATTTTTTTCTTACAAACACGCTGTTTGTCACCTCTTTGGGCCCGTTTGGAAATGTTCCGGGAGTTTATTTTCTTCTTAATTTTTTACATGTAGCTTGTGCTGCTAGAAAGTAATGTTCGCGATAAAAAGTTTGGAAATGCCCAAAGCCGCCGAGTGAGAATTTTTTTCCTGCAAATACGCTGTATTATCAACTTTTTGGGCCCGTTTGGAAATGTTCCGGGAGTTTATTTTCTTCTTAATTTTTTTACATGTAGCTTGTGTTGCTAGAAAGTAATTTCCACGATAAAAAGTTTGGAAATGCCCAAAGCCGCTGGGGAGAATTTTTTTTCTTACAAAGACGCTGTTTGTCACCTTTTTGGGCCCGTTTGGAAATGTTCCGGGTAATTTATTTTCTTCTTAATTTTTTTACATGTAACTTGTGCTGCTAGAAAGTAATGTTCGCGATAAAAAGTTTGGAAATGCCCAAAGCCGCCGAGTGAGAATTTTTTTTCCTGCAAATACGCTGTATTATCAACTTTTTGGGCCCGTTTGGAAATGTTCCGGGTAGTTTATTTTCTTCTTAATTTATTTACATGTAGCTTGTGTTGCTAGAAAGTAATTTCCACGATAAAAAGTTTGGAAATGCCCAAAGCCGCTGAGGGAGAATTTTTTTCTTACAAACACGCTGTTTGTCACCTTTTTGGGCCCGTTTGGAAATGTTCCGGGAGTTTATTTTCTTCTTAATTTTTTTACATGTAGCTTGTGCTGCTAGAAAGTAATGTTCGCGATAAAAAGTTTGGAAATGCCCAAAGCCGCCGAGTGAGAATTTTTTTTCCTGCAAATACGCTGTATTATCAACTGTTTGGGCCCGTTTGGAAATGTTCCGGGGAGTTTATTTTCTTCTTAATTTTTTTACATGTAGCTTGTGTTGCTAGAAAGTAATTTCCACGATAAAAAGTTTGGAAATGCCCAAAGCCGCTGAGGGAGAATTTTTTTCTTACAAACACGCTGTTTGTCACTTTTTGGGTCCGTTTGGAAATGTTCCGGGGAGTTTATTTTCTTCTTAATTTTTTTACATGTAGCTTGTGTTGCTAGAAAGTAATTTCCACGATAAAAAGTTTGGAAATGCCTAAAGCCGCTGAGGGAGAATTTTTTTTCTTACAAACACGCTGTTTGTCACCTCTTTGGGCCCGTTTGGAAATGTTCCGGGAGTTTATTTTCTTCTTAATTTTTTACATGTAGCTTGTGCTGCTAGAAAGTAATGTTCGCGATAAAAAGTTTGGAAATGCCCAAAGCCGCCGAGTGAGAATTTTTTTTCCTGCAAATACGCTGTATTATCAACTTTTTGGGCCCGTTTGGAAATGTTCCGGGGAGTTTATTTTCTTCTTAATTTTTTTACATGTAGCTTGTGTTGCTAGAAAGTAATTTCCACGATAAAAAGGTTGGAAATGCCCAAAGCCGCTGAGGGAGAATTTTTTTCTTACAAACACGCTGTTTGTCACCTTTTGGGCCCGTTTGGAAATGTTCCGGGAGTTTATTTTCTTCTTAATTTTTTTACATGTAGCTTGTGCTGCTAGAAAGTAATGTTCGCGATAAAAAGTTTGGAAATGCCCAAAGCCGCCGAGTGAGAATTTTTTTCCTGCAAATACGCTGTATTATCAACTTTTTGGGCCCGTTTGGAAATGTTCCGGGGAGTTTATTTTCTTCTTAATTTTTTTACATGTAGCTTGTGTTGCTAGAAAGTAATTTCCACGATAAAAAGTTTGGAAATGCCTAAAGCCGCTGAGGGAGAATTTTTTTTTCTTACAAACACGCTGTTTGTCACCTCTTTGGGCCCGTTTGGAAATGTTCCGGGAGTTTATTTTCTTCTTAATTTTTTTACATGTAGCTTGTGCTGCTAGAAAGTAATGTTCGCGATAAAAAGTTTGGAAATGCCCAAACCCGCCGAGTGAGAATTTTTTTCCTGCAAATACGCTGTATTATCAACTTTTTGGGCCCGTTTGGAAATGTTCCGGGAGTTTATTTTCTTCTTAATTTTTTTACATGTAGCTTGTGTTGCTAGAAAGTAATTTCCACGATAAAAAGTTTGGAAATGCCCAAAGCCGCTGAGGGAGAATTTTTTTTTCTTACAAACACGCTGTTTGTCACCTTTTTGGGCCCGTTTGGAAATGTTCCGGGTAATTTATTTTCTTCTTAATTTTTTACATGTAACTTGTGCTGCTAGAAAGTAATGTTCGGGATAAAAACTTTGGAAATGCCCAAAGCCGCCGAGTGAGAATTTTTTTCCTGCAAATACGCTGTATTATCAACTTTTTGGGCCCGTTTGGAAATGTTCCGGGTAGTTTATTTTCTTCTTAATTTTTTTACATGTAGCTTGTGTTGCTAGAAAGTAATTTCCACGATAAAAAGTTTGGAAATGCCCAAAGCCGCTGAGGAGAATTTTTTTTCTTACAAACACGCTGTTTGTCACCTTTTTGGGCCCGTTTGGAAATGTTCCGGGAGTTTATTTTCTTCTTAATTTTTTTACATGTAGCTTGTGCTGCTAGAAAGTAATGTTCGCGATAAAAAGTTTGGAAATGCCCAAAGCCGCCGAGTGAGAATTTTTTTTCCTGCAAATACGCTGTATTATCAACTTTTTGGGCCCGTTTGGAAATGTTCCGGGGAGTTTATTTTCTTCTTAATTATTTTACATGTAGCTTGTGTTGCTAGAAAGTAATTTCCACGATAAAAAGTTTGGAAATGCCCAAAGCCGCTGAGGGAGAATTTTTTTTTCTTACAAACACGCTGTTTGTCACCTTTTTGGGCCCGTTTGGAAATGTTCCGGGTAATTTATTTTCTTCTTAATTTTTTTACATGTAACTCGTGCTGCTAGAAAGTAATGTTCGCGATAAAAAGTTTGGAAATGCCCAAAGCCGCCGAGTGAGAATTTTTTTTCCTGCAAATACGCTGTATTATCAACTTTTTGGGCCCGTTTGGAAATGTTCCGGGGAGTTTATTTTCTTCTTAATTTTTCTACATGTAGCTTGTGTTCCTAGAAAGTAATTTCCACGATAAAAAGTTTGGAAATGCCCAAAGCCGCTGAGGGAGAATTTTTTTTTATTGCATTTTTACATCTACCCTGTATAATCACCCGTTTGGGGTGGTTTTGGGGTGGGTATAATTTGATATCGGTTTATATCAATTATTTTTGATGAATTCTTGTGTTATTTACAATATCTGGTGTCATTCTCCCTGAGAAATTTGATTTTAGAAAAATGGAATTTTCGTTCTCTTAGGTTGTCTTACGAATTCCGTGTTAGGGGTGGGGGGTAGTTTGGAATTGATTTATTTTGATCAATTTTCATGTATTCTTCCATTATTTGCAGTATATTATGCTATTCATGTGGAAAAAAGGTGTTTTTCGAAAATCGAATTTTCGTTGGATCGCAACGTTGCAAACTTTAAACCCATGGGGGTTTTCCGGGGAGTCAATTTGGTTCGTAATTTTTTTATAGCGAGTTCTTATGCTCAAACAGTAATTCCAGCATTAAAAAGTTTGGAAATGCCAGACACCGAGCAGTGAGAATTTTTTTCCGTCACGACCCCTATATATCTGATTATATAATCAGCTGTTTGGGGGTTTTCCGGGGAGTCGATTTGGTTCGTAATTTTTTTACAGGGAGTTTTTATGCTCAAAAAGTAATTCCAGCTTTAAAAAGTTTGGAAATGCCAGACACCGAGCAGTGAGAATTTTTTTTGCGTCACGACCCCTATATATCTGATTATATAATCAGCTGTTTGGGGGTTTTCCGGGGAGTCGATTTGGTTCGTAATTTTTTTACGAGTAGTTTGTGTGCTCATAAAATAATTCCAGCAATAAAAAGTTTGGAAATGCTAAACGCCGCTGAGAGAGAATTTTTTTTCGGTCACAACCCCTATATATATGATTATATAATCTGCTGTTTAGGGGGTTTCCGGGTAGTCGATTTGGTTCGTAATTTTTTTACAGGGAGTTTTTATGCTCAAAAAGTAATTCCAGCTTTAAAAAGTTTGGAAATGCCAGACACCGTGCAGTGAGAATTTTTTTTCCGTCTCGACCCCTATATATCTGATTATATAATCAGCTGTTTGGGGGTTTTCCGGGGAGTCGATTTGGTTCGTAATTTTTTTACGAGTAGTTTGTGTGCTCATAAAATAATTCCAGCAATAAAAAGTTTGGAAATACCAAACGCCGCGGAGAGAGAATTTTTTTTCCGTTACTACCCCTATATAATCAGCTTTTTGGGGGTGTTCCGGTGAGTCGATTTGGTTCCTAATTTTTTTTCGGGTATTTTGTATCCTCAGAAAATAATTCCAGCAATAAAAAGTTTGGAAATACCAAACGCCGCGGAGAGAGAATTTTTTTTCCGTTACTACCCCTATATAATCAGCTTTTTGGGGGTGTTCCGGGGAGTCGATTTGGTTCCTAATTTTTTTTCGGGTATTTTGTATCCTCAGAAAATAATTCCAGCAATAAAAAGTTTGGAAATACCAAACGCCGCGAAGAGAGAATTTTTTTCTCTTAGGTCATCTTACGAATTCCGTGTTAGGGGTGGGGGGTAGTTTGGAATTGATTTATTTTAATCAATTTTGATGTATTCTTCCATTATTTGTAGTACATTATATCATCCATGTGGAAAAAAGTGGTTTTTCGAAAATCGAATTTTCGTTGGATCGCAACGTTGCAAACTTCAAACCCATATGATTGATTCTGCCATACTTCCCAATTCCGTGTCCCAACTTGCATGGGGCTATAAATTAAAAAAAAACTCCTATCATTTTTTGTTGTTATAGGTATAACATCACTAAAATAGTTTAAAGAAACTTGCATTTAAAATAAGGTGATTTAAGTATTAAACTTTCTTAACCTTGTTTTGGGTAAGTTACGGTGGAATAACCATAGAGTTATTATAGATAGAGTAGGGGAGTCCGCCAAAACAGCGTACCATCTATAGAAAGAGAAAGAAGATAAAAGACCCCTTTCTGTCTCTCTCTCTTGTAACCATAGCAACCGCTGACAAAGGTGAGGTTAACTAGATTTATTTGAATTTTATAAGAATATTATTTACCGACTTCAACGAATTTCTTAACTTTTTAATCTTAAAAAAGATTTAAACGTACTTTTTCTCTTAAAAGATTGTAATATTTTAATAATTTGTGATGTTGAAATTACAGTTTGAATCTGCGCATGCGTCAGTAGATAGATAGGGTACCGCGGGTTTCTTTCTCTTTTTAACCGTTAGGACGTTTCCACTTGCAGGCAACCATATGCCTCCCCTGCTCTATCTATAATATCTCTATGGGAATAACTCATATATGATGAAGAAATTGTTTGATTAAAATAAGAAAACTGTCAATAATTTTTTTAAATTTTACAAAATAATGGTTTATTTTTATTGTATAAATATATAAATATTATATAAATATAGGCTGTTTCTGTTTAATTTATATCAATAATTATACAAATTTCACGGTTGTGTTATTTTCGTTATAGATATACTTACGGAAAGTAAATACAAGACTTATCATAATCAGTTATTAAAAAAGTTGAATAATCTGAAGTTACAGTCTCACAGAAATGTAAAAGAAGATGAAACAGGATATTCATTACTACCAGAATTTCCACTAAATAGTATTTTACAGTTAAAGCAATTAAATCAATTACTTGATTCGTCTCCAGATGCAAGGGAGCAATTCGTAAGCAAATTTAATCAAATAAAATATTGATCTGTTCGTGCTTTGAAAAATTATTTGATTATAATATCATTCATATGAGCTGTTCTCAAAATTATTTCCTTTTACGTCTCGAAAAAGGTAAACCAATTTTTTTAAGGCACACTCATGGGGCAAGGTTTTTCTTGTTTAATTAGGCTTTTCGGAGTGTGAAAACCTTGTCCCACAAGTGCGCCTTCAAAAAAATTTTTTTACTTTTTTGGAGGCGTAAAAAGGAAATAATTTTGGGAATAGCTCATATCACAATCTCAAAAAGAAAATACTACGCGAGGGCACGTTTGGATTTTATTAGTGCATCTCAATTTAGAGTTGAAATTTTTTGTTACGAAATATATTTGAAAAATCCCTTCTTGAAGTAATGAGCGGCCATGTTGAAGCGTGTAAAGGCTTGATTTTGATTGGTCCATAAGAAGAAGGCGCGAGAAATTGTTACCGTGTTTGAATTTTTGAAATGACTTTTTACATTCAATGACTGAATAATTTTTTATTTAATCAAAATAAATTAATAGTATATTTTAACATGGGTACGGAAGGCGATCATTTACTCGCTTTGCTTGTGCAAAAATGTCGTCTAAGCAAAAAGGTTTTACGCACCAATTTCGAATCGTATTTTATACCACCTGAGCCGACTAAAATTAAAGTTATAATTTTGAACTTAGAGTATTATAAAAATTGTTAAGTTCTGGCTTTGAAAAAATACTTAAATAAGATAAAAGTAAAACATAATAAAGATAGCATACATAACCTCAGAAACAGAAAAGTAGACGTGAAGCGCGTTTAAACATCACTTGTTCCAAATTTTGGTTTTTGAAATTTTTCTTGGTCATATACCAGCATTCCTTTCAATTCAGTAAGACAAAAACTGTCATCTAATACGAGATATTTTTACAAATGGGTATTTTCTGATAACACTTCAGTACAACTTAATCTTTCATAGTTTAGAAATTTCAGTAATAATAAATATAAAAATATTTTTTATTGCAGAGTGACATGATGAAAAAAATTGGAGGAGAAAATGAAGGTCAATGTATAAGAAATGCACTACGCCATATAATGACCTATGATTTAGGAGCAGTCTACTCTTGGTCAGACCAACGGGAAACAGAAAATTTCAAAGTGACAAAAGTCTGCGCTATTGTAAAAGGTATAAATTATAAATACCAAAATTAACGAATTTACCTATATCAGTTTCTTTTTTTTTTATATTTTCTTCTCAGTATTTATTTCTGAAAAAATAGATCAGAACCCTACTGGTAGAAATCCAAAATATTTTATATCTAATAACTTGTATTTTAATTGTGGGCTTGCTACAAAATAGAAAGTTTTCTCGCCCACTTTCTAGTTTTCGCTGAAACCTTTTTTCTCCAATTATTAAGCCATTTGATAGATTGAAAAGTATAATGAGTTTTTTTAAGATAAATGCAAGCTTATTCTTAAATATTTAAAACCCTTAAAACTGATCAGTTTCTTTAGCCTGGAAATAGTCAGTAGAAGGCTTGCTGTTATGACGAGGACTGAAAGAGACAGACTCAGGCATAGAAATAAAATTTTGTTAAATTATTCATAGAATGAATTTTGTTTTTTACGTCAATCTATTAAATAGGTAAATAATGGTTGGAAAAGTGTTTCATCATAGTGATTAACAATCCAGTTTTACTGGTCATTATCTAACTTTTTAATCATATCATACATATGGGAGCGTCCAGCAGAAACGGGCCACCGAGCGCGCGCGGTGCCTTTTTTCGCGTAAAAGGCGCTCTGTTTAACTCGCTCATAATCGTATGCTGCGTCTTTGAAAAAAAAACCAAGGACCTATATCGATAGATTTTTTTCTGCTCTTTCCAATTGCGCCATTGTTTTTATTGCAAAACGCGTTCTTCCGGACGAAAACTCGAGTTGAATATTGAAAGCCATTTTTCTCAAAGTATATCATGTTTTTTTTTTTCAAAATAAACTACACCATTGGAAAGTACAACTCTTAAGCTTCAAAACCCTATCTTGGAGAAGTTGGAGAACTAAAGGGTTTAAAAGTAACAACATGAAAAAGACAGCGCCGAGGGTCCGTGCGAGCCCCTCGCGCCCGTGCGTACGGCACGTTTAAGTGCACGCTCTATTCAATTCGCTAATAATCGTGTACCAAGTCTCTGAAAAAAGAACTAAGGACATATATCGATAGATTTTTTTCTGCTCTTTCCAATTGCGCCATTGTTTTTATTGCAAAACGCGTTCTTCCGGACGAAAACTCGAGTTGAATATTGAAAGCCATTTTTCTCAAAGTATATCATGTTTTTTTTTTTCAAAATAAACTACACCATTGGAAAGTACAACTCTTAAGCTTCAAAACCCTATCTTGGAGAAGTTGGAGAACTAAAGGGTTTAAAAGTAATAACATGAAAAAGACAGCGCCGAGGGTCCGTGCGAGCCCCTCGCGCCCGTGCGTACGGCACGTTTAAGTGCACGCTCTATTCAATTCGCTAATAATCGTGTACCAAGTCTCTGAAAAAAGAACTAAGGACATATATCGATAGATTTTTTCCTGCTCTTTCCAATGGTGCTATTATTTTTATTCCGAAATGCTTCCTTCTAGTTGAAAATTCCATTTGAATGTTTAAACTCTATTTTTTCAATAAAATATCAGACTTATCTTCAAAATGAATTATATTCTTCAAAAGTACAAGTCTTAAACTATAAAATATTATATTTTTAAGTTGAAACATGAAAAGTTCAAAAATAGTAAGATCAAAAAGACAGCGGCTGCCCGAACTTTTTACGCTATGCTCAAGGGCGGATTAATACACGCGATGAGCTATTTCGCCCTTTCTTTTTTGTAAATATAAAATGTTTTGTAACTTACAATGCCAATGCTAAAACACAATATTTAGGACGACATTCGGCAAATTTACTGAATCCTATTTTCGATCCAGGATACTGTTGCTTATATTTTAAATATAGTTCTCGAAGATTGTATAAAACAAGCCGTTTCTGGATGTAACTTTTTGTGCCATCATCATTTTTTATACATTTGTTATCTTTATAGCCTGGCATAATTCTACTATTCTCATCACTTTCATAGAAGAGCTTTGCTTGATCTAAAGTATCACTTGATATTTTTCTATTTCCTCTGTTGTCATTTAATTGGGCTGGGTTATCAAATAATTTACATTTCGATGAAAGTCGACGAGACAAGTTCGAAAATCTAGCTACTTTGCGAGTGCTCCAGTTTTTAGGAAGTAATTTCAAAAGTAATATCTTTTCCATTTTTGTCAAATTTTGGTCATTCAACAATTTTTTCAAATTAAAAATAATTTCTTTAGAATCTTCTATTGAAATCTCACTCTCTTCTTCAATCTGAGCATTAGATTTTATTCGACAAGAATCGCATATTTTGTCTCTATCAGTTAAATGCGGATAACAAGCTCTAAGTTTATCGGAAACAAACCTAAGTTTCGATGAATGCTTTATTTCATCAAATGGATTACAGCAACGATTTAAAATGTTAGACATTTTATTAAGCTTTTTTTTATTAAGGCAATAAGACTGTTTGGGAATTCAGTAATTTGAATTCCCGCGGTTATGCTCAGTTCGGTACGACTCACGGCGCTGCCACGGCGCGGCAGCACCTCGCGGCCTCTCGGCGGAACAGCCGAGACACTACACTGATTCACAAGGTGAATTCGCGCTTTTTCGGTCTCTCTCGCTCTCTCACATGCAAATGTGAGAGAGATTGTGATTTGATTCGCGAAGTGAATCGTGAAGGCCAAGAAGACGGAAGTGCTCACTCTTTGTAAAACTCAGTCTGCGACTGCTACTAAAACGGCAGCAGTTCTCTCCCCGACCCGGTATAGTCTACAGTGTGCTCGCTGCGAGGCTGCATGGTGACTAGTATGGTGCCTCATACTCGGACTCTCGTCTCATTCAGCGGATCATCTCACACGGCAGCTCCTCATACATAGAGGCATTTTCTCACACGGCATCTACTCATACAAAGCGGCTCACTGTTCGGTAGTGAAGCGTGCTCGACACGAGGCCGCTCTCTCACTCTCTCAATGTACATACGGCGTGCTCGCAACGAGGCCGCATGGACTTTTACACGGCATACTCTCAGTCAGCTATATCTCTCACACGGAACTTCTCATACGGCAGTGCTTTCATACGGCAGTGCTTCTCACACGGCAGCTTCTGACATGGCATAATCTCACCGGCTCGCTGCCTCTAGCTAGCCATGAGGCAACCACTCTCGGTAACCGTTACGCAAGACTCTTGGCGGTGCTCAGCTGGCTTTACCAACTCTCCTGTTTCACTGGCTCCTCTCACTGGGTACAACTCTTCTCGCTTGATATAACTCATCTGCGGTTACAACTCAATTGGCTTCATCTCTATGGACTGTGTGATTCAACCGGCTTCCTCATTCTTCTCCAAATTAATATAATTGCTATGAAGCTAAGGTAAACTCACACACACACCTACACACAGCCATTTTGATGACTCAAGCAAGCAGTAATCTAATATGAAGTACTCTGCACATATAATTCTTGTCAAGTCTCAACCACAAGAAATCAATAACATTCATTGTGTGTATTTATGCTAGCAGTAAACTCAACGGAATTTACTAATTCAAACTCAGCAATTCTCTGAAATCTCACTCACATAGAAACACTCAAACATAATCTTTGTAACACTCATACACTCAAACATAAACTTGTAACACTCAGATACTCAACCAAGCTTTTGTAATATTCAACCAATTTATGTAATAGAGTTAAGTTTATAGACAGTTTTATAATATACTGAAATTTAATTTATTAAAGTGTTTGGCTCTCAATTTATTTGTAAACACCCACAGCATGTCCTCATTAAAAATTATGGCATTCTCAAACAAAGACAAAGGGGCAAAGTAATAAGGCATGTGCATAAAGCACCTGGCTAGTGGGCGACGCAGGCCTCTATTTAAGCCCGCGGGGTGATGTTTTTCATTGAAGGTAGCGCGCTTGGTGCTGTTAAGTCCGGAAATAAGTGGAAATAAGTAGTAATTGGTTTTATGTAGGTTTATTATATAAAATACAATAATTTATTACCAATACAATCTGCTGGCTTCTGGTAGATCGATGCGTTGTAATTTCAATTACAATTCTTGTCTATAACACTTGCTTTTATAAATTTACTATAAATAACTTATACTATCTGCTTACTAGACGAGTAAGGCTTACGATTACAATTTCAATAACTTATAAAATCTGCTTACTAGATGTGTAAGGCTTACGGTTTCAACTTCTCGATGTCGTAGAGGTACACGGAGTTCGCCAGGTTTCTTGTACGCTGTGACTGACTCGCGTGACACACATCACTTCTTTTATAATACAAAATAATTAGGTTAAAGATGAGCCCGGTGACGTATCGAATTCATCTTTTGACAACTTATGTATTACAAGTTTTCTGGGTCGTCGTACTTGCGAAATGCTGAGCATTGCAAAGTGTGGCCTTTCGACTACCGCGGAGTTCGATGGCTTGGATTCTAGCTCGACCGTATGTTAAAAACTGCATGCGTTATCTTCCTGAGTGAATGACTCTATACGTCACAAGGTCGCATAAGCAGAACGCTGCGTAGTATTAAGTTGCATTCTCGCTTTTATGTGTCAGAAAATATCTGATACTAATTATGCTTTTTCTTTAAAATGAGAATACGTCTCCGGACGTAACACCTCCCCCCTTAGACTGTTGAATGTCGTAGAGATTCAACAAATGTATCAGAGATTTTCTGTTACAGAATTTGATTTAATGATAAACATAATACTACGATTTATAATAGTAATAGTAATATTAGTAATAATAATTATAATAATAATAATAATACTCGTCAGTCTTGGATCGACATGAATTTCTCATAAATTATGGTTTAAACAATTAATACTTTGATTTACAAAATCATGACCATTGGTTATTTACATTCATGGTTATCAAGTTTAAGTTATCTAAATTGTTAATTACTTTGGTGCGCATTGTTTAAATTGACAGTTGTATTTAGCGCATATTATTCTTGCTGGAACATAAAAATTGCTGTATTTGTATTTTGAAGAGTTCATTGAATTGGAGTGTCGCGAGGCCGTACAGTTAAAAGTGCATAGTTGTCGAAATATAAGATGGAAAGTTAACTATAAATACAACAACGTCTTTCATGAAATGTTTTGAGAAATTTTTAAATAATTTCAATATGGTTCGTTTAAAATTCTGGTTCATTTCGTTCAAGAATGTTTACAATTTCCCTGTGTTGAAATTGTTTTCTCTATGCTAGTTGATACGTGGGTGTCAATAAATTTGCAATCACATAATTTTGTGGATCAAGAAATTACTGATGAGAATATGAATATTAAATGTAATTTAGGGATACGTCACGGACGTAACACCTCCCCCCTTAGACTGTTGAATATCGTAGAGATTCAACAATTATAGGAATAGTTGAACCACCAGTAATTTCTTGTTACAAAAGGTTCAATAATACTAACAATTCAAATAATAAAAACAATAATAAAAATTCATATCATTAAATCCATACTAAAAATTTATATATATAAACAATAACAAAAAAATAATAAAAATTCAGTAAATTTAAACAAAATTTCGTATCGTCTATAAATTTCTATAAAGTAAATCATTTATTTTTGTTCCTAACACTAGACTACACTTAACCTACGGTTTTAATTTTATATAACAATTGGTTAATAAAACGTTACGTAATAAATATAGCATACGTTATGCATTAGAATTTGTATAGAGATATATAATATCTTGTTTGAACATCGCATTTCGACAATTAAATTATTTTATTACGCTAATGTATAATAAATTTTGTTTTGCTGGTTTTACATAAATTAAAGTCATTGATTAACTGAGTTTAGAAATAATGTGTGTATTAAATAATTTTGTAATAAATAAAAGGTGAGGAGAAATATAGGGAATGATTGGGGGGGGTCCAAAGTTTAGACGATCCACTTTAGAATTGAAGTCAACTCTAGATGTTCTCCATTCCGACATAAGCTACTCCAGATTGTGCAAAATTTCGAAATTCTTAATTACGAAAATCATATTTTCGAATGTGACAATTCACCTACTGTCCAAAACATCGAATTTCATTTATAAAATTTTAATAGGGATATAATAAAGATATTACGAAATAAATCATTAGAAATATGTTACATTCGTTTTAAAATAGTATTGATGAAATTCGATGTTTTGGACAGTAGGTGAATTGTTATATTCGAAAATATGATTTTCGTAATTTAGAATTTCGACATTTTGCACAATCTGCAGAAGCTTATGTCGGAATGGAGAACGTCTAGAGTTGACTTCAATTCTAAAGTGGATCGTCTAAACTTTGGACCCCCCCGAATGATTCAAGTGATCATTCACTTCCCTCCCTGCTGAGATATTTGGCAAAAGATATATTATTTTTTCCTCTTTGTTTAAGTAGAATAACATTAAAGGGTTTTTGATATTATCATTATAAAAAAAAATATTTTTCAACCGTATACTGAGAAAAATTATAATTATTTCCAAAAGAAAAATTTAATTATATTGGTAAGTATTTTTGATAAAAAAGGAAGGTTAATAGGACGGAGTGATTTTTGTTAATTTTGACTTGTTATTGCTCTTATGCATCATTGTATTACCTTTCTTTGAAAATCTCAGCCGTTTTAAAAGTTCATTTTAAAACTCAAGATTTTTTTCTGGCATGAGTAGCATTCACATATTTGCATTAGAGAGTATGCAGTGCGTTAGAGTAGAAAATTGCTTTACTCAATACAGTGCCGAATAGTGTATCTTGTAGGATGATCATGTTAGTATATAATAAAACTGATCACTTCCAATACATTATATTCGATTTAATCTTAGCAATGTGAGTACAGCTACCTAAATTCTTTCTTTCTTTTGTTCTTGAACTATTCATAAAATTTCTTTTATGAATGCGAAAAATTTTTGGAGGCAAATACAATCTGATTTTGCATAAAATTACAGTCAAATTTTTTTTATCTATGTTTGTTAGGGTTGCAAGGTTTAGGAATGGTTTTGTTTCGTTTTCTTTTGGATTAGTTCTATATTTTCTTATTCAAAGATAGATAGAATAATAAGTTATTAAATTGATCCCTGAAATGTTTTCTACCTTGTGACTAAATAATTAAATATTTCTATTATTTAATAACACATAATTTTTACAAATAAAACTTTTGCTTGTTTCATTAGCAAACAAAAACTGAGGTATTTTAATATGTAATCGCAATATTTTTGTTTGTTGTTGTTAAAAAAGAAAAGAACAATGTATATATTTTTTTAATTGTCAACGATGTTATTGTTAGTCGTAGCATTACTTCAAAAATCTTTCATGTATGAATCTTTTTGCTGTCTTCGTAAAAAATTTCTTAGAATTTCATTATTCAAACTTATATTATTCCGATCGCATTTTTATAAAATATTAACTTTCTTAGAAAATATAGTTGCTTTTCACAAAATTCTTACAAGTTGATACGAACAATTGTAGACAAACTGATAAGTGGTTATAATTTTAAATTGTATATTTGGTAAAATCTGGATCACCTTATGGTTAGTTGACCAAGAAGTAGGATGGTTTTGCTTCAAATGGAAAAGTTGAGCTGCAATTATAATTCTCTATTGCTGTATTAAATTTGGAAAAATAAGAAGAGATTATGATAGATGCTAATATTGAGTATGTTGTCCATATCCTAAAACAAAAATGTTATGTTATTATTTGTTATAATATTGTCTTTGCTTAGTTTTCATAATTAGTTAAGATATTATTTTGTTCATTTTAATAGCGTTGAAAATTCTTATTATGCTGATCCTTTTGAAATTTATTAATATTTGGTTCTTTAATAGGCCATGTTTTGTCTCCCTTTTTAAACCTTTTTCTGATAGTAAATTTATTGTAGTAACCTTTAGATTTTAATTTTAATTTTGTAATTTTTGATAATTCTTTTAAATATTTTTTATAATTAGATATCCATTTTAGTTTTCTGACGTTTTTATTAGATTTTACTTTGATAGGATAGTTAAAAACTAACTGCAATTGGTGTACTTTATTAGGATTTGTATTTAGATTGATTATTACGTTATGATCTTGATTACCCAAAGTTTCTTTTAGTTGATTTTTATTCTCAAGCTGTTCTCGGTGTTCTTGATTATGAAATATTTTTAGATGACTTTTATTCTCTAAATGTTTTTTTAGTTTTTGATTATCAAACATATCTTTTGGTTGATTTTCATTTTCGAAAACTACTTTACTATTATTTAATAAGTTCTTTAGATTTTTTTTATCATTTAATAAAGACTCTTCTGAATGTATTGATGCTATATTCTCTTTTAACGAATTTTCAAGCGAGTTTTGTTGGAATTTAGTTTCCATTTGATCATCTTCGGAAAATGGTTCAGCTAAAGCAAAAGTTATGTCTAAAATGACTTTAAGATGATCATAAAAAGTTACTGTTTCCAACGAATTATTACCTTCTTTATTATTTTCATTCGAAATTTCATTCTTTTGGTTATTTATATTGGATTCATTAAAATCAATTACATTAATTTCATCACAATCCTCATGAGTTTTTAAATTAGATTCGTTGAAATTCATTTCTTCGTTAGTCTCATAATTTTTTACAGTAGATTCAATAGAATCAATTAAATTTGTTTCCATAATTTCTTCAATTTCATGATTATTTTTGAAAATTTCGTTAAAGTCTATAAAATTAATTTCATTAGTATTTCCATGATTTTTTATAATCATATTATTATCTTTTGGTTCATCAGTGATTTCATGTATTTTTATAAAAGGTAAGATAATTAAATTGATTTCTTTATCATCATTAATTATTGTAGATTCCTCTATGATATTAGTTTCCTGTTTAATTTTATTTACTTTATTGTCTGTAATTAGTTCATTACCATTATACCTTTCAATATTCGTTGTATTAACTTTGTTTTTCTGAATTTTTGATTCGTTAATTGTTTCTTTTGTAACATTATGGTATGATTCATCAGTATTAATACTTGGATATTGTTTGATTTCCTCACATTCTTCAGTAGTATGATCTGGATTTTTACAAAGATCACAATGATTTCCCATTGCATTATATTGCATCATAAGATTTTTAAGTTTTCTGCAGTTGTCGATGTCATGTCCAATTCTTTTGCAATAATCACATTGAATTCTTTTCCTATTTACTGTATTGGGTTGTTGATTATTAAAAATCGTGTTTCTTGGCTTGTAATTTTGTTCTTGAGTTTTGTTTTGAATCGGTTCTAATTTCTTGTAGTATTTGGTAATTGATGAATTTCTTTATTTTCTAAAATTTTGTAGTTTGTGCTATTTTGAGAATGAGCATTTCTTTCTGGGCAATACTTTGCTGTATGTCCGATTCTGTTGCAAATTTGACAAATTATTCTATTTCTTAAAATCGCACGCTTGCAATCTGATGAATCGTGGTCTTCTTCCTTACATAACGCGCACCACATTATTTTTTCGTTTATAGGGCAGTATTTTATCCAGTGCCCGAGTTTATTGCATTTCATACATACTGCTGACAGACAGTCTTTAGTTGAGTGACCCGTGCTTCCGCAATACTCACAATCAAGTTCATATTTCTTTATAACAGGGCATTGAGTAGCTGCATGTCCGATCATTTGACAGTATTGGCAATAATCTTCATTTGTTTGGTTAAATGTACACTTCTCTACAGAATGTCCTCTGTGATTACAGAGTTTACAAAAAAGTTCTATTTTATTTTTAGCATTCTTGCAAAAATAAGATATATGATCTTTACTTTTACAATAAACACAAACTGCATTAGAGCAAAACAATGCTTCGTGATATTGATCTCGGCAAATTTGACAATGAAATACTTTAGTATAATAATGGTTTTGTTGTTTAAAATTATAAAATGTATTAGCTTGATTATTCATCATGGTTTTTTCATTTTATTAAATGTTCGTAATTATTATTGTAGTTTATTTTTGAATTTATCTTTTATTTTGTTTATTATTGTCTTACCTTCATTTTCTCGTTTGAGTATTGTTTATTTTTTATATTATAATATTTAAATATTTTTCATTTTCTTATTTTATTATATTCCCTTTTGCAATGTAATATTTTATTGTAATCTTTTTTTTTGTATGATTCTTCATTATAATATTCTTACTTTTATTGTAATACTTTTCGTTTGTTTAGTTATTTTTTATTATTATTTTGATTTCCTTATTTTGATAAAAAATGACTTGATTATTTTATACACTGATTATATCTCTCATATGTTTTCTATTTTGTATTGTGTAAATTCTCTATTATTTATTTCCTTTATTTATTTCTCTTCATTCGTTTCTTATGTTTTGTTCTTTATTCTTTTTATTTATGTATCAGTATACTTAATATTTCTTTTTAAATATCTTTTATTATTAGTTCAACTATATATTTTTTTGTGTATTATTTATTTGGCAATTTATTTATTTATTTGCCAATTTTATATCTCTATTCTTAATGTTTTTCGTGTAATTTGATTTCTGATATTCTTATTTCTTGTTTATGTATAATATTTATCCATTCAATGATCATTATTTTGTATTATTATTTCATTTTTCTCCTTCGTGTTGGATTTGTTTTATATATTTCAATTTCTTTTTATTTATTTATTCATTTGTTTATTTTTTTTTCACTAATATTTTAGTTATTTGTTTTTACTGACATTATTTAATTATTTGTTTCTTAATGTTTCCCTATATGAATTTTTCGCTTTAAATTTCTTGTTTGTTAAATATATTTGCGTGATGCTATTTACTTATATATTTTGATTTATTTTGATTTTATCTTTATGTGAAATCTTTTTTTTTTATATTCGTTTACGTTATTTGTATTTGGGTTATCCTTTCTGCTTTCCCTATTTCTATAACATCGTCTATTTTCCCTTTTTCTTATTTATCTGTTAATATGTTAGTAATCTGGACGAGCCATACACGTTCATCTTCAGAAGTTTAAACGATCATGCTACAATGATCCTCTCAACTTCTTACTGCAAAACGAGAAGCTCGGAAGTAGTTAGTAGTGATATGTTTAGTAATTTTCAAATACTACTCGTTTCCTCTCATTCCAGTCTTATTTTTTCGTATAAATCTAGTGAACTTACGTTCGATTCGTACCGGAACCACTGTTACGTTCCGAAAAATAGTTATTTTTATTCTTTTATTTTAAACAGTCTAGTGAATTAATGTTCGATTCGTACCGGAACCACTGTTAAGTCCGGAAATAAGTGGAAATAAGTAGTAATTGGTTTTATGTAGGTTTATTATATAAAATACAATAATTTATTACCAATACAATCTGCTGGCTTCTGGTAGATCGATGCGTTGTAATTTCAATTACAATTCTTTTCCTATAACACTTGCTTTTATAAATTTACTATAAATAACTTATACTATCTGCTTACTAGACGAGTAAGGCTTACGATTACAATTTCAATAACTTATAAAATCTGCTTACTAGATGTGTAAGGCTTACGGTTTCAACTTCTCGATGTCGTAGAGGTACACGGAGTTCGCCAGGTTTCTTGTACGCTGTGACTGACTCGCGTGACACACATCACTTCTTTTATAATACAAAATAATTAGGTTAAAGATGAGCCCGGTGACGTATCGAATTCATCTTTTGACAACTTATGTATTACAAGTTTTCTGGGTCGTCGTACTTGCGAAATGCTGAGCATTGCAAAGTGTGGCCTTTCGACTGCCGCGGAGTTCGGTGGCTTGGATTCTAGCTCGACCGTATGTTAAAAACTGCATGCGTTGTCTTCCTGAGTGGATGACTCTATACGTCACAAGGTCGCATAAGCAGAACGCTGCGTAGTATTAAGTTGCATTCTCGCTTTTATGTGTCAGAAAATATCTGATACTAATTATGTTTTTTCTTTAAAATGAGAATACGTCTCCGGACGTAACAGTGCTTGCCATCTAGCGGGCACTTCGGGTACTAATCCCGAACAGAAGCATTTCGGAATAAAAATAATAGCACCATTGGAAAGAGCAGGAAAAAATCTATCGATATATGTCCTTAGTTCTTTTTTCAGAGACTTGGTACACGATTATTAGCGAATTGAATAGAGCGTGCACTTAAACGTGCCGTACGCACGGGCGCGAGGGGCTCGCGCGGACCCTCAGCGCTGTCTTTTTCATGTTGTTACTTTTAAACCTTTTATTTTTCCAACTTCTCCAAGATAGGGTTTTGAAGCTTAAGAGTTGTACTTTCCAATGGTGTAGTTTATTTTGAAAAAAAAACATGATATACTTTGAGAAAAATGGCTTTCAATATTCAACTCGAGTTTTCGTTCGGAATAAAGCGTTTCGCAATAAAAACAATGGCACCATTGGAAAGAGCAGGAAAAAATCTATCGATATAGGTCCTTGGTTTTTTTTTTCAAAGACGCAGCATACGATTATGAACGAGTTAAACAGAGCGCCTTTTACGCGAAAAAAGGCACCGCGCGCGCTCGGTGGCCCGTTTCTGCTGGACGCTCCCATATATAAATTGCTATTATAGAGGAATACAGAAAAAAATGTTCATCATTATTTTTTTTTTTTTTTTGTTTCAGGTACTATATCTCAGAAATGCAAAGAGTATCAAATTTCAGAATGCGAAAAACACATCAAAAGATGGTTACAACACGCTAACGAAAAACGTTAAACACTGATGATAGTAGTGTATTTGTTGTCAAGATTTTTAGAATTATAGTATTATTGTATTTACTTAGATATTAATTGATATTTGTTGAAAATCAAGTGCAAGAACTTGAAGAAATCGTGATAAAAGAGCAATTGCTCGCTGTGCCTTAAACTAGTAGAATAGTAATATCCATATGATGGTACATATGAATGAAAATATTAATACTTAAGCGTTGTTAAACTTTATAGCATTGCAATAATAAAATAATAGTATTTATATATATTTTTCTTTATTTCATTTAGACTAATTTTAACAAATCCGTTATAAATTTTCTTTAGTGTGATATGACAAATTCTTTGCAAAACCTTTACAAATTTTTGTAGCTTAAAATTCAAGATTTTCGCTTCTTTTATACAAAAGATTTTTTCGTTATGCCGGACCGAAAGTACACAGTCCCTCTAGGGGCAAAAACAGAAATGTTGTATTCCCGGCTTCTTTTTACGAAAAATAGTATAGGCAGCACAAGCTGAATGGTTCCCTACACGGACTGTGGACTGTCCAAGTTTTTTCTTCTCCAGGTGCATAAGAAAAAGTACTATGGTATGCATAAAAATTGGTTTAGACTGCATTATGACGACTTTGGATTAATTTAGAGCTCATACTCCAAATGAAGGAGCGCGGGACGCTCCGAAGGTAAGTATTGTAGAACAGGCCCGAGAAATCGACTGCGCTATATATACATTGAAATGATTATGATTACACCATATCATGGTCACTTTACGAACACTTTTAATTTATTTTTTACTGTTTTTTACTATTCTCAAATTCAACGTTAATGAAACTCTAAATGATTTCACTCAGAATTCTTTCTTCAGAAGTTTATCAAAATCTATTAAAGTAGACTTGATTATGCATTCATACGAAGCCCTTTGCAAACTGTTTATGGCGCCAATTCTATTTTAAAATTCAAGCCTTTCATTGTTTTCAATTTTGACTTAATTTGGAATTCTTCAAGTATATAAAAGTCTACAGCAGCAGATTTCGTTACGAATTCATAAGGCACATTTTATGAACTCATTGTGACTTCTTTTCATCTTCGATATCTAGGCATTTAAATGTTCTTCAATCAAATAACTTTTAAATTCAAAACGGTTTCATTTACAATTCTTTAAATATATAAATCTATTAAATTAGACGTCATAAAGTATTCATAATAAACTTTTTATGAACTCTTTATGACTTCTTTTCATCTTTGATATCTAGGCGTTTCGAAAGAAGGGACCGAGACCAAGCGTACGACGACTGCTTATGACAGTGACCAACTCGATGCTCCTTTATGGGGTCGAGATATGGGCAGACGCGACGCGAATAGAGAAGTACCGCAAAAAGATCGCGGCGGTACAAACACTGGGAGCGCTGCGAATTGCATGCGTGTACCGCACCGTATCAGAGGTGGCGGTACTAGTGATCGCAGGGGTTGTCCCAGTAGACCTTCTCGCTCTCGAGCGGAAGAGGATCTACGAGCATAGCGAAGAAAGAGGAAGAGCGAGGGCCTCTATAGACGCACGGACGACGACGTTGACATCCTGGCAAACGCGATGGACAGACAGCGACAAAGCCAAGTGGACGAGACGCCTCATAACGGACGTGCGACTCTGGCATAAGAGAGGAGCTGGGGAGGTGAACTTTTACCTGACCCAGTTGCTATTCGGACACGGATACTTCCGCCAGTATCTGCATCGAATGGGGAAGGTAACGACCCCGTCCTGCAGGTACTGCGGACATAATAGAGACGACGCGGAGCACACATTTTTCGTGTGCCCCCGCTGGATAGTCGCGAGACATAGGCTACAGACGAAGACAGGTGACATCACACCGGATAACGTCGTGACACTGATGCTATCAATCAAACAAAACTGGGACGACATAGCACACTACGTGACTCACGTACTACAAGGCAAAAAGACTGACGGTTGCCTTGAAAACTGATACAGAAGACGACAAATAGACAGACCAGACAAGATATATAAGATTGCCGTAGGGCATAGAAACGCCGACCGGTCCGAAGTAATGTGTATAACAGTTCCGGGCCGGTTTCCGGTGAACGCCGCGGGAAAGGTTTTGGGTGTTTAGGGGGTAGAAATCCCTCACACCGCGGAGCCCGATGCTTCGTGATGGTCTTAGTGGACCCCCCTCCATGCTGTAAGCAAGGACGGGGGCCTCGGAAGATTCACCTAGTACCTCGGAAAAAAAAAAAAAAAAAATCTAGGCGTTTCAATGTTCTCAAATTATACGATATATGAACTCTAAATGATTGAATTTGGAGTTCTTCAAGTATATAAAAGTCTACTAAAGCAGATTTCCTTACGAATTTATAATGAACTGTTTATGAACTCTTTATGACTTCTTTTCATCTTCGATATCTAGGTTTATCAATGTTCTTAAATCAAACAACATTTGAATTCTAAACGATTTCATTTAGAATTCTTCAAATATATAAAAGTTTATTAAATTAGACGTCATTACGTATTGATAAGAAGCTCTTTACGATTTCTTTAGGACTTCTTTTTCATATTTTGAAATAACTTTTTTGTAATGAATTGTAGTCAATACTCTTTAAGTATACTTATAGAACTCTTTATTACAAAAATAGCGGACATAGCAGGAAGTCCTATAATATACTGTAGGAATTCTTTTGGGACTGATTTGGATTACTTCAAAGAATTCATGCACGAAATCATGAGTTCAAAAAGAGCTCTTTGAGAACTGTTTTTGCCGTCTGGGTGAGCCGTTATAAATTAAAGAAAATAGTAATTAATCTTCGAGATTATTTTATTAAATATTCGATTGTAATTTTGTCATAATGTATACCCTATTAAAAAAAAATCACGTGAGAACGCGCGTGAGTTCTCACGTGAAGTTTTCGACGATATTCTCACGTGAGTAATCACGTGAGTACTCACGTGATAAGTGAAAAAAATGGTTTAAAAAAAAAATTAATAATCAATGTTTTTTTTTTTTTTACTGAACTATTACATAAATATTTGATCTTTAATTTTTGCGTATAATTTCGAATCCTTAAATAGTATACGGAGATATCAAAAATGAGGCAAGCCTCGTAATTACAACTCTTTAAAAAAAGTCGCGTTATTGACTAAGTCTTACCGCTTTATGTATCCTCGCCGGCGTTCATTTGCCTATGGAAATCGAGAAAGGGGTTGCCGCCTGGCGGACACCGGCGGAACTGTTTACTGATGGGGCCCGTCTGAGCTCCACGCCTAGTAACTCTTTTAAGCGCCAGGCGGCAACCCATTTCTCGTTTTCCATAGGCAAATGAACGCCGGCGAGGATACATAAAGCGGTAAGACTTAATCAATAACGCGACTCTTTTAAAAGAGTTGTAATTACGAGGCTTGCCTCGTTTTTGATATCTCCCTATACTATTTAAGGATTCGAAGTTATACGCAAAAATTAAAGTTCAAATATTTATGTAATAGTTCAGTAAAAAAAACATTGATTTTAATTTTTTTTAAACCATTTTTTTCACTTATCACGTGAGTACTCACGTGATTACTCACGTGATTACTCACGTGAGAATATTGTTGAAAACCTCACGTGAGTACTCACGTGAATACTCACGTGATTTTTTTTAATAGGGTAGTCTGTTAAATTTATGTGTATTATTGAAATTATAGCGTAGATGCGAGAGTAGGATAACCGACGTGAGTTTTTGTGAATGTAAATACAAAGGGGATTAGCGATCCCCCGATAATGCTAGTCATCGAGTGGTGTTGTGTTATAGAATCGCGATTTAGGTCTTGAGATTTTACGATGTTATTGTAATACACAGTCATGCATTTTGAAAATATTATATTAGAATAAAGATTCTCATGATTTTATTAATTGATTATATATAATCATATAAATAATATGTATATTATTTATTTAACGTATTAATATCACCTCCCTCAATATCGTATTCTGGTATTCACAATTAATATATTTCTTCTAAATGAAAAGATAAATTTCACAAAACTTACCGTATTCTTTCAAGAAAGCTTCCGGAAAGATTGATAAGTCTTTCACAAAGCTTCCAGTTATTCTTTTAAAAGTTTGATGAAAGGTTCCGGAAAGCTTTCCGGAAAGATTAATAGAATCTTTCCTGAAAGCTTTTTGTGAGAAAAAAGGGGCGGACATTTTGAGCTTTCAGGAATCTTCCATGTAAGCTTCCTGTAAGATTCTGAATCTTTCTTGGAAGCTTTCATGCTATGTGGGATTATAAAAATTGAAATTATACTTCTAATTTTGACTTTTTTAATGGTCCGTTGTAATTTTTCGTCATCCTCTTCTTTTATTTTCAATAAAATATGGTTGATTGTTGATTTTATCATTTCTTACGCCATCTTAATAAAAAAAATGAGTATATATAGTGTAGTACAAAATGAGTATATATATAATTGAACCATAAACGTTTAAACTTTAAAATATTTATCTCAAAATTAAGTGAGGGTAATTCTTACTATATTCACTTCTTAAATCGTGATTATTCGAAAAATTAGTTCAAAAAATGACCTAAAGGACTTATACGATAAACATAAAAGCTCAACGTCTCCACAATATTTCAACATGATTAAACAAATTTTTTTTTCTCTAGTTATAATGCGACAAAGAAAATGACTTTGCAAAATACGAAAATATTAAATATCAAATATCTCAAAAAGTAATCAAACGATCTTGATGAAAATTCGCACATATATGATCTATATCACACAGAACATTATCTATAAATTTGGAGTTGATTCATCGAACCGTTCTCGAGAAATTACGATTTGAAAAAAAGGTTAAGAAATTTTTAACCTCAAATATCTCTGAAAATTATCGACCAATCATTTAGCCCAAAGAACTTAGCCGAGAGCTATCCAAAATCTAAATCTACAAGGAATTTCAAAGCGATTAAGTCAATTTTACTAAAGTAAACGTGCTTCATGCAATAGTACATTACGATACTAGTGCATAAGTTGCACTTTACGGCACGGCGTGTATAAGCGCCCGAGCGTAGCGAGTGCGCTTAACGCTGTGCCATAAAGAATGGCATGACACGTATCGTACATTATTTTATAGCACTGACTGCATAAATCCGCCATGTCACGCCTATTCGTGCAATAATGGACTACTTATGTCACGGATAGGCGTGACATAAATGCGGACTTATGCTACGCAGTGCTATAAAACGCATTTTTAAAATTTTTTAATTTCTTTCTCAAAAACTAGTCAACAAAATGGATTAAAATTTTTGCAGATTATAGCTGTTTATATTCTGCATTATCATGATTTTTTTCAAAAAAATTGACCGTTTATTTTTGAAGTTATAAGCTTTAAAAAAAAACGTTTTTATTAATAACGAAAGATTTTTAAATATAGGTTTTTGTATGCTCTTTCGAATGCTATCTGTCGGATTCAAATATCTCAATGTTATCATTAAAAAAACACAAAAATGAATTTTGCGAAAATCGAAAATTCGAAATAAAACAAAAACGCATCGGCGAATCAGAAAGAGGATTTCCTTTCCTCATTCACACAAGAAAAACAAACAAAAATGAAACATGTCCGGTTAAAATCGATGGAATAGATTCTGAGATAAAGCGATATGCGTATTCACACACGCACGCACGCACGCACGACGCACGCACGCACGCACGACGCACGCACGCACGACGCACGCACGCACGTACGGCGCACGTATGCACCCACGCAACCACGAACGCACACATGCACACACGCACACCATGTATTAAACAAAAGGCTTAAATAGTATAAAATAGAAGCCTGTGAAAAAATACATTATTACTCATGTATAAGATAAAACGGCTCGAATAAATGAATAAAAACAAGTTTCATAAACTATATACAGGGTGTGTCATTTTAATTGACGCACCCGAAAATTTCAAAAACGGCGTCTCTTAGAAAAAAATGATTCAAACAAAAGTTGTAGGGTACGGAGGGGGCCAACTGATAATGACCTTCACTTTAACCTTGAGATCAAGGATCAAGGTCATTTGAAGGCCAAATCGATTTGTTGCATAGGAACCCCCACTTTTGACCCCGGAAATGGAAAGAGCGGCAAATTTTACGTTCAAATATGACCTTGACCCTAACTTCAAACTCAAAGGTCAACATAATGTAAAGAAGGAAATCAGTCAACGCATTCAAACATTTGGAAAACTACACAACCTACACAAGAAAATGTTTTGTACAAAAGCTGAGTGTAGGGGGGGTGCAACTGACCACGATATTGATCTTCAGGTCAATATTAAGATGTGACCTTGACATAGACGTCAAGATCCAGGATAAAGATCGAAGAGATCCAAGAAGGACAAAGACCTATTCCAGCTTTACCCAGACACAACGACGTAGACGTGATAGGCAAGTATTTCGTTGGAGTCTCAATTTTTCTAAGCCCCCTTGCCTTTCACGTTTTTGTTAAATTGGAAGCAAAATGAAAAATTATAATTAAAAATAAGAACAAATTATTGAACTGTGGACAATAAAAAGCGAAGACTCCACAAAATAATGTATGTCTGTCGTATTAACTGAATGCGCAAACTGCTCCTTCAATTTAAATTTTAAGTGTCTTTCACTTGAGATTAAGTTCGCAAGCAGAAATCATGTCACCAGTGGTCACCTAGGGTAAAAGTTGGTTATTGATAATTATTAGAAGCCACTTAAGATGAAAGTTTGTGATTAATGGTTGAATGCGTAGTTTTTGAAATGGATGATCATTGATCAATTTAAACATTAGAATGACCTTAAATATTAAATTCCAAATTAGGGTCAAGGTCACATTTGAACGTAAAATTTGCCGCTCTTTCCATTTCCGGGGTCAAAAGTGGGGGTTCCTATGAAAAAATCGATTTGACCTTCAAATGACCTTGATCCTTGACCTCAGGGTCAAAGTGAAGGTCATTATCAGTTGGCCTCCTCCGTACCCTACAACTTTTGTTTGAATAATTTTTTTCTAGGAGACGCCGTTTTTGAAATTTTCGGGTGCGTCAATTAAAATGACACACCCTGTATACATGTATTCTGCAATAACAACAACTCTGAGGCTTATTCCTGTACGCAGGAATAAAGAGTTAGATATCGCATTATTTAACCAACGAGCGATCGTCACTAGATAGATAGATAAATAGATAAATAGTCCGCTAATTAAAATAGCCTTTCAGAGTTCATTGCTGTAGCGATGAGCATCGTGTGTCATATATCTGCAGTAGTGAGGGCTTTGCAGTGTGCCTGAATGTTTCAGGGTCCATTGTCTCATTGTCGTATAGTATTGCTAATGTTTATTATGCTGTGCAGCAAGCCATATGAGTTTCAATGTTGGTCATAGCAATTTGATACAGAAATATTAGAAATAGAGATGTTAGATAAAGGAGAAGTTAAGTAAATAGAACTGTACAAGAACCAAATAATTTAGAGGTGGTAGTGATAGGCAGCGCTGCTTTACTTGGAGCCTGAAGTACAGGGGCTGAAATTAGAAAATAGAAAAATAGATGATGTAGATCGTGAAGGCAAATTAGATAAAGGTACTAGAGATGATAGGCCTACAGAAGGGCGAACTTAAAAGTTACAGAAGTAGACGGTTGGGAATATGAAAAATCCATAGTACATTGCAGAAACAAGTCCATTTATTCACAAAATTGAAACTCAGCGAGTCCATGTTAGAGACGAGTTAAATTATTGAATCTAGATGAGTGTTAATTAATTACGACAGAAAATATAAAAAGTAATGAAAAATAATATTGCAACCTTTTATTTACTTTTCAGATAAGAAGGAGCAAATAGAGGTTGAAGCAGAAAAAAAATTCTCACTGCGTTGCCTTTCGTATTCATATCAATTTTATGACCGATCATACATTCTAACAATAAAATAGACATAGGAAAAAATTGGCAAAGAAATCGATTCCCCGGAACACCCCCGAATAGTCGATTATAGGGGGTTGAAGGCGAAAAAAAATTCTCACTGCGTTGCCTTTGGCATTCGTATCAATTTTATTATACATTCTAATGATACACTGACTGATTATACATTCTAATGATACAATGAACTAAGAAAAAAATTGGCAACGAAATCGATTCCCCGGAACACCCCCGACAAGTCTATTTTATCGTTAGAATTCGTAATCAGTCATAAAATTGATACGAGTACCACAAGCAACGAAGTGGGATTTTTTTTTCACCTTCAAACCCCCTATAATTGACTTTTCGGGGGTGTTCCGGGGAATCGATTTCGTTGCCAATTTTTTTCCAGGTCTATTTTATCATTATAATACATAATAGCCATAAAATTGATACGAATACCTAAAGCAACGAAGTAAGAATTTTTTTCTCCTTCAACCCCCCTATAATCGACTTTTCGGGAGGGTTCCGGGGAATCGATTTCGTTGCCAATTTTTTTCTAAGTCCATTTTATTGTTAGAATGCATAATCAGCCATAAAATTGATACGAATGCCTAAAGCAACGAAGTGAGAATTTTTTTCTTCGGCCACCCCTATGTAATCAACGTTTGGGGGGTGGGGGTAATGTGGTGTTCATTTGTTTATGTTTTTTTATGTGTATTATGATAATATTATATTATGATAATAAACTGATACCAGATGGAAAAACCCGATTTTACAAAAATTGATTTTTCGTTGGATCCCAAAGTTGCAAACTTCAAACACATAAACAAAGAGACAAGTAGTTAGGGACATAGAGACAGAGACGATCAAAGAAAGTGAAATACATAAGGACAGGAGCAGATACAAAAGGCCCGAGACAGAAAGGCAGATAGAAATAGGCACAGACGGAAAGAGAAAGACACAGTAATATAATCATCGACAAGGAAATAAAGGAGAAGACAGTGATATACGGGCAGAGAGAAAGAAGCAGAGCGTCAGCAATATAGAGGAATGAAGACAAATAGAACCAGGGACAAGAGTTAGAGGCAAGAAAATAGATAGATACAAGGATAGAAAGAGAGGCAGAAAGATAGAAACAGAGAGCAAGAGACTAGGAATTAGGCTCACCGCAGTGATGTAAAGAGACCGCGTTACAAATTTTAGGACGGTCCATGGACGGTCACAAGACCAACTCCAAATCTTGTGACGCCGTCATACTTTTTAAAATTTGCCGTAACTATTCTTTTTATCACAAATGTGATGGGGTCACAAGACCCAAAATAAAAAGACCGGCTTTTTACATTTATATAGGTGAAGGGGGTATGTTTGGGAATTACGTAACGTTCATGCTTCCCGCGGTCGCGCGCGAATTGGCTATACTAACGTCCGAAGTCATAGTCGTAAGTGAGACATGAGTCGTACGTAAGGTTTGAAGCCATGCTTTAGTATATCTATATATACCGTACTTGAGACTGACTCAGCGTCTATGAATTCAGGCCTCACTGCTTCACCGCGGCGCAAACTTGCGATACTCATTGTGTCGCCGCGGCGCGGCAGCACAGCGCAGCGTCGCTGCGGAACAGCTGAGACGTTATAGGGGAAGGCGGGGCATGACGTGTCAGGTAGGTAAGTTTGGCACCCTCATATTTTTAATATTAATGAATGTAAAAAATGTAATTTTTACGTAAACCTAATTAGATATGCTTTTAGAATTTTCCTCTATACTTTTGAGATTATAGATAATGTTTAACATTTAATTTAGTAAGATTGAAAATCGGTGCTTAGAAACAAGGTTGACTTCATTTTTAAGTCGCTTGGAGCAACGAGAAAATGATTTTTTTTCTAAATGAGACCAAACCTATTTGATAGTTTCAACTTTTATATTTCAAGCCCTGTTTTTGTTATTTTCAGAAAATCTTTATAAATAATATAATTAAAAAATGAAAATGGTATTAAAATGGGGCATGACGTGGCACCCTGGCGGGGCACGCGTGGCACACTCGGGCGTATCAGTGCGCCGCGGCGGCCGCCGAGCGAAGTGATGTAACCTACAAACCAAAAACGGAGCAAGATGGGTTAACAACTACGCAGTGCAATAATTTAGTTTTAACTAGTTTTTAGTTTCAATTATTACATTAATAAGTAAATAACGATTATTTCGATTGCGTATTAAGTTATATTTAGAGTAGAAAAAAGCCACTTGAAGACTTAAACACAAATCAGCTTGATTTATCCATTGTTAATAATAATTCAGCTTCCGTAAATAATGAAAATTACTTTAGAGAAGTAATACCTGAAGAATCAATTGTAGATACTCAAACTGCCTTTTTCAATGGTCAGGTAGTTCAAATATGCTACATAGATGAAAATGATGCGAAATCTTTAAATTTAAACTTATTGTAATAATAATGATAATTTGTTAATCAAACAAAAGTATTATGTTGTGATCATATTTTATAAGAAGGAATTTATAATATAAAATCATTTATTAAAATGTAATAATTTATTTTAAAATAAAAATTGTTATGTTCCTTAATAAAAATAAAATTTTAAATTTTCAATAGACTGATGATTAATTATTTGATTTTTGAAAAGTTTATTATGGCATAATTATTAAAGTATTAATTACTGGAAAAAAGAATTGAAAAATACCTATAGTAAAATATTAAATTTGACTGTGCCATGCATGCCCCGTCGGGTGCCACAATCCACCCGCCGGTGGGGCACGTAGAGCATTTTTTTCAGAATTTCTTTTCTGTATTTTATCAATAATTAAAAGAAAATGAAAAAAAAGTTAATAGTTTATTTTATTTTATTTTTTTCTGATCTAATTATTCCGTTTTTGTACATTTTGAAATAATACACGGTTTAGTCGTTATTTTTAATCAAAGTTAGGGTGTCACACGTGCCCCGCCCTCCCCTACTGACTATCGCGCAGTGTTGGGCAAACGATTGTGCAAAAGTGCCACGAGCTATCGAACGACTGAAGCGCGCCGTAGCAAACAGCGGCGAAGCCGCGAAACTCGGTGCCACAGCAGCCGCCGCGGCGGCTCAATCGCGGTGCACACGAACTCATGCTGTCTCTCTCACTCTTCCACCTGTAAATGAGAGAGACGCTGACTTGCCCATCACCGCGGTGACAACGAGGCGAGGAAGAAGATGGATGTTCTCACTCAAAATCTCTCTCTGTCAAACTCTCTCCATGTAACAGTCGACCACGTGGAAAATCTCAGTGTGCACGTTCGGCAATTCTCCACTCGGATAAACTCAAGTGTGGTCATTCTCACTCTCTCTACATGGACTTCTGCACGGTAACTTATCATACGGCAGTGTTTCTCACATGGGATATTTCACGTGACTTCTCCTCATATGGCAGTGCTACTCAGACGGCATCTTCTCACCGGCGCTCGATGCTTCGAGCGCACCACGAGGCAACATCTCACGCGGCTTCTGCTGCATTGTAGAGGCTGTTTTCAGCGAGGAAACTTCACTGGCGTTTTCTCAATTAGCTTTTCGCACGCACACTTATCTCACCAGTTTTCTCATCATCGTTACAGAATCACCATCACAAGACCAACTCATCAGCAATCTCTATGCACGAGAAGGTAACAACTCACACATGCAGCCCTTTTATACACAAGTGCGCTGCTGCCATAACGAAAGCATAACCATGCTGAATAGTCTGGAATACTCAACCACGATTAGATCAATAAAATCTAATCGTGTCATCTCATTTGAAACTTAACCACAATCAAATCAATAATGTTTGACTGTGTCCTTTTGCTTACTGTATGGTCAGCACTCTCATCAGTGACTCACAACGTGGTTCTGCAAAACTCATCCACACTCATACAGTAAAGCTCAAGTATAAACTCATTTACACACTCCTTTATTGTAACACTCATATACTCAATTAATTGTAACAGTTCCACACATCTTTTATATTAATTCTTTGTAACAACTTTTATATCAACCTTTAAGTAATTATACAATTGTAATTTCAAATATCAAACTTCTTCATGAAAATATGTAATAGTGATTATAATTTATAGACTGTTTACAATTTCTTTAAAAGTTGCAAGCATACGGGATAAGAGCCAATGCTTATAAATTAATGCAAAGCTACTTGACAAATAGAAAGCAGAAAGTAAGAATTGACCAAAGTGAGAGTGAACCAATAACAATAACGATGAGAGTGCCCCAAGGAATCCTTGGGCCTCTACTTTTTATATTATATATCAATGATTTAATGACAAAAATGCCAGAAAACTCAATTTTATCACATGCTGATGACACAGCAGTCATATCGTCAGGTAAAACCTGGAAAGAAGTTGAAAGGAAAATGAATAAATATCTTGAAAAAGTAGCAATTGGCTCGCATTGAATAAACTGACATTAAACATAAGTAAAACTGTGTATATAACTTTCAGGAATTATTCTGACAGTGTACCAAAAAATCTAGATATTTATATTAACAAAGTAAAATTAAAGAGAGTGGACTCGTGTATTTAAATATTTATTTAGGAGTTAATTTTGATTACAATCTAAAATGGGATGAACATATTAACTACCTAATCAAAAAAACAAGTTATTTAAATTTCATCTTCTACAAAATTAATAAATTTATGCAAATAAATACTTTAAAGGTTATTTACTATGCGTTTTTCAGTGTGATTAACTATGGGATAATTGCCTGGGGGGGTGTATATAAAAACAATCAACATTTGCTCCAAAATATTCAAAGCAGACTACTTAAACTAGTTTTTAAAAACACTTTCAAGCAAAATAAACCAATGAATATTAAGCAACTATTCACATGGGACTGCTTAAAATATTATTACAATGAAATGAAAAATATATTCACAAACTCAAATAGTAAGACAAGAAATAAAGCTATTTTATTACCAAAAATTGACAAAAGAGTAAGCGAAAAAAACAATCACATAACTGCAATAAAAACATTCAATCTACTGCCAAACGAGCTCAAAACATTAGATATAGACAAAAGACTCACTATGTACAAGTTAAAAAAATGGATTGTAAAAAATATTTATTGAAAATGAGTTGAATTTTCTTTGAATACGATTTGATACTATAACTTTGTTATAGGAACTTAATTCAAAAATTTAGATAATTGCATATAGCATATATACATATTACTGTTTTAGAAATTTTATTATGCTGTTAAAAAAATTAGAGATGTTTTACTTAATAGTGTTAAGATTTAGTATTAGTTTTAGTTTTAAGGTACTTTATACTCCGGACGTGCAAACAGGAAATTTATTTTTCTCTGCAGGGTTACCCCAATGTAATGGTACTTCTATAATGTACTCTGGATAAATAAATAAAAAATAAATAAAAATAAATAATATATTATATTTTAATTTACTCAAGTGTTTGTCTCTCAATTTATTTTCTAAACACCCACAGCATGTTCTCACTATATTATGGCATTCTCCAACAGGCTAATATTATTTTTTTTTACTATTTTAAAATACAGCTTTTTAAAAAGATTTGATTCTTATAATAATTTTGCACACTAAATAAATTGTACTGCTTACAAGTGTATATTGATAAAGTGTAACAATTTTTTTTTTATTTGGTAGTAAACTTATTAAATGCACTTTTATTCGTAAAATTATAAAAGATTTATCTAAGTAAAAAATATATAAGGCATTTCAATTTATCTTTTCATTGTTACATTATTTATATAAATTTGCAATTTAATTTCTATACATTATTTACTATTATGTATTTAGTTTATTAATATATAACTAACTTTTTATCACAAATGTAACAGGGTCACACGACAAAAAATAAAAAGACAGTCTTTTTACATCATCTATATAGATACAGCGGGTATTATTTAGACCAATTTATTTGTGACGGGTTTATGACCAAATCTTTCTAAAAAAGACAGTCTTCTTACATTTAAAAATTTTGAAATCCATTTTGCACAATCCAAATTGCACAGGATGGTCCAAAAGATGGTTACATGACTGGTTGAAAAAAAAACCGTCTTTTTACATCAATGAGTCAGAGACAGATAAACTGAGAAAATTAAAAGGTCGTTAATGAAAATATTGAACAGCTGGGTCCTAAATGAGACCACTGTCAGACACCTGAAGTGCATAAATTACCACTAATAAAGAGACAGTGGAGTCTAACATTTTTGAGAAACAACTTAGTATGGAAGAGAAGCCCTTGGCTCAGTGGGTAAGACACTTACCTATGGAAACAAGGCTGTTCAAGTGGTCATGGGTTCAATTCCCGTCAGAAAAATCCAAAAAATTTTTTTCAGGCGAAAATTGAAACCATGACTGTGCTTTAGTTAGTAAGTTTAAAAAACAATATAAAATAATAAAAAATGGAGGGACACAATTATAGGAAGGAGAAGAAGAGAGAAGAAAAGTGGACATCAAATGAAATTATGTATATATATATATTTTTTTTTACATCAATACACACACCGTTGTCACATGCATAACTTTGTCAAAAAATCATTGTATATAAGAGTATGTCATTTTGTATGTAAGAGATTATAACCAAAAGGTTGAATAAAGGCTATTATTTTTATTATTATAATAAAAAACGGTGCCCTTTTAGGGCCTTGAGAATTTTATAAACAACGTGAAATTCACCATTTTCAATTGTACGAAGATTTCAACGAGGAGACCTCTATATTATGAAGAGAGAAGTAACTACCGGGTAATGGCAAACATAAACTGCATGCTTCAAAGTTAATAAAAAGAGAAGAAGAAGAAGAAGAATTTAATATGGATATAGGCCTGTAATTCTCAATATCTTGTTTCCCTTTTTTAAAAATGGGATAAATGTATGCAGTCTTCCATGATCTCGCTTTGCTATGTATTTTATGAAAGTTATGAAATATGTGTAAAATTTAGTGTTTTAAAGATATGCTTGGATATACAACTGATTTAATCAATACAAAACAGAAACAGTAAAAACAGTTTTTAAAACAAATTAATTAACACAGCATATATGCTTTTGAACCATTTTTTTTTAACATTAATTAAATCATTTTTTTTATAAAATGATAATATAAATAAATACTTGTACAGAATAAAAATGATAATTATAATTTTACAGCAACTAGTCGTTAAAAATACTAATCTAAAAATATATTTAAGACTATAAGAAAATGTTTTATCAACAGAAATATAACTTAATAGAGATAATTTTATGAACTCAAAAGCAAAGAAACCTCTTATAAAGACTATTGCTGAAATTTGAAGAGTCAATGCATAGAAAAAAATTAATTATATTATTCCCAGGCAAGTTTTAGATCCATTGAAAAGCATAATCAAAATATACTTATATACATCCACACACATCCAACAGACATTTTATAAAATCATGTGATTCAAACTTCTAATACCTTTAATCATGTTTCTAAAGTAATTAAACAAAACTTAAAATTGTACTATCACAAAGCTTTCTCTAGGAGGAAACAATAAGAAAAATTCCAAAATATATTTGTATTGTTAAAATGATATGATAGCAATTTTTTTCGGCGTTACTATATGTACGACAGATTTGTCTACCGCGACAAAAATACTCATCGTTTCAGTAATGAGAATTTTGATATAACAGGCAAGAAAATAGTTTCCACACAAGAAAGAATATTATTTCTTTAGTCAATTACCAAAAATTTTCAAAATTTCCAAGTGTCCTTTCATGTTTTAATATGTATATCGTACATTTTGAGGTTTGGAAATCTGTCGTACAAATAACGTTTTTAACACATCCATTGTAAAGTTCGTACTTTACTATCGTGTACTTTTAACAAGAAAATAGTTTCCACACAAGAAGGAATATTATTTCTTTAGTCAATTACCAATACCTAATTGTCAAAATGTAATTTTAAAAATTTTCAAGTAACCTTTCATCTATTAATACATGTTGTACATTTTTTGAGGTTAGGAAATCTGTCGTACATATAACAATGGCCTATAAATAAGGTTCATTTGCTCATAAAATTTAAAAACTGTCAGTAATAATATCTATTTTTAGTTTAAAATACTCATACTTGATATTAATTTAATATTGAATTAAAATGTTAATAATAATTACCATTTAAAAAAATATATTATGTTTCCGAAATGTTGAAACTTACTTGCTTTTTACTCGTTTCCATAAAACTTTTGATAGAATCATTCTAAAAATTCTAAAATAATGATAAAACTTATTATACGTTATGAATTTTTTTTTTTGTTTTTTACATAAGTTATACGAAATTTATTTTTGTCAATGATTATTGATTGATTGATCTTTGCTTGCTTAGAAAGGTATAAATTGATTGATTTTATTCAAAAACATTAAAACAATAAATAAATATTGTAATATTTCTCTCTACAGGGGCCTTATATGTCCACAATTCTGTGTGCTCTTAGCTATATCTGTCTCTGTTTTTACAGTGACAGCCAATCCACATTACGTGCCATGTGCGCTGTGAGTGTGCCATGTGAGGATGTGAGCAACCGAAAAAAAATTGCTGTTCGACATCTGTTAAAGTCAGCGTCTAAGGTTAAAGTAGAACAGACCTACTTGTTTTGGAGACAAAAAGGAGAGATTATGTACAATAATTACATTGGACTTCCGAAGCAGATCAGAGGCAATCTATTAACGGCATTAAGTAAATTTGCCTCTGATCCGCTTCGGAAGTCCAATGTAATTATTGTACATAACCTCTCCTTTGTACTCAAAAACAAGTAGGTCTGTTCTACCAACGAATATAGACGCATATAGAAGCGAACGGCTTAAGAAACTTTTGAACGAAGTCACTGGATAACAAGCCGATTAGTTCTATTACCAATCCACGAGATGGTGCTGACTGCCGGCCAATATATATATAGATATATAAGCCTGTATAAGAAGAGTATATATAGATATACGTGTATATAAGATGTCAGACTAATAAAATAATTGTTAATGAATTAAAATAAAATGTTATTTTACAAATTATTATTGTTTTGATTTATTTAAAAGATTTTACTGCATTTAAAATAATATAAACTATTCTATGAAACTGGGTAATGTAATGTTTTTGTTTCGGCAATCGCGCAGGAAGCGTGTAATAAGGCGGGAGTGTCTTTCTGACAGCGGAGGCAGGAGTATTGCAGTTCCGACGGCATCTTTCACTTCAAGAGTCTTGACTTTCTTTTAAAGTATTTTTATTAGTTTTTTGAGAAATTTGAGTCATGGCACCATCTCGAGCACGTTGTGCGTATGAAGGATGCACAAACAAGAAGGCGAAAAACCCTACACTGATTTTTCATCGCTTTCCAAAGGATGAAGAACGGTTAGATTGTTTTGATTAACTTTTTCTTTATAATGAATAGTTATATATTAAATAAGTTGAAATTGTTATTATCAAACATTGATTGATAATCTTTAGAGTTATTTTGGGCGAGACCTGGCAAACAATTAATGAAATTATTATTATAGGTTATATTTGTGAGTTAATAATAAATTAATTAAATAATAAATTAACTTTAAAATAATTTTAATTATTTAGCTATTAAATTTATTTTATTTTTATTTTTGTAATAATGAAACCATTTAAATTTGACAAATTTTTGTTGTGTGTGTGTATAGGGTGACTATACCAGTATTGGAACCCTGGTAAAAATAACCTATTAAAACGTATTAAATTTAATCAGTTTTAATACTGATAAAATCTGTTTTAATACATTTAATACTTTGTCAGGATTAGACATTAATCTTTTTTAATTCAGAATAATCCTAATCCTTTCTAATGCTGTTTATTTAATACGTTTTAATACATATATAATTACTTTTAATGACAAATACTTTTTTGTTATGTTAGACGTTAATCTTTTTTAATTCAGAATAATCCAAATCTTTTTTTAATGCTTTTTATTTAATACGTTTTAATACATCTATAATTACTTTTAATGACAATTACTTTTTTTTATATTGGACTTAAATCTTTTTTAATAATCCTTATATAGTAATCCCTTTTAAGGTTATCCTATTCAATAAGTTATAATTACATAATATTCTAAGTATCACGAATCTCTGTTAATACTGAGAAAGTTGTGTTGAAAAAACTCAAGTTTTGAATTCAATCCTATTATTTTTTTTAATAAATCATTGGTAAGTGATCTTACCCATACAGCATGAAAGAAAACTGAAATAATTACATGAAATAATTCATGAATTAATACATTGAAATGATTTAGAAAGAATTTTAAAAGGAAAAAAAATTAATTTTAAATTAATTTTTAAAATAATATATGGAATCCTTACAAAATACTTTCAAAAATCTTCCAAAAAAAATAAAAAAAGTGTTACCAAAAAATAATTACACGAATTAATTCTGAAAGGACTTTGAAAAGATTTTTTGAAAGAATACATAAAATAATTTCGAAATTATTGCAAGTATTCTTTCATGCAATAATTCAGAAATAATTTCAGAAAGATACAAATTAATCATTCACAAAAATAATTCAATATCTATTCAAAAATCTTACATGAATTATTTCATGAAATCTTCTGGGAAACTCGTGTGAATTAATACAAGAAATAATTTTGAATTCTTTTGAAAAAGATTTTTAGAATAAAATTTTTTAAAACAAAATAGCAAAAAAATAATTACACGAATTAATTCTGAAAGGACTTTGAAAAGATTTTTTGAAAGAATACATAAAATAATTTCGAAATTATTGCAAGTATTCTTTCATGCAATAATTCAGAAATAATTTTAGAAAGATACAAATTAATCATTCACAAAAATAATTCAGTATCTATTCAAAAATCTTACATGAATTATTTGATGAAATCTTCTGGGAAACTCGTGTGAATTAATACAAGAAATAATTTTGAATTCTTTTGAAAAAGATTTTTGAAATAAAATTTTTTAAAACAAAATAGCAAAAAAAATAATTACACGAATTAATACTGAAAGGACTTTGAAAAGATTTTTTGAAAGAATACATAAAATAATTTCGAAATTATTGCAAGTATTCTTTCATGCAATAATTCAGAAATAATTTCAGAAAGATACAAATTAATCATTCACAAAAATAATTCAATATCTATTCAAAAATCTTACATGAATTATTTCATGAAATCTTCTGGGAAACTCGTGTGAATTAATACAAGAAATAATTTTGAATTCTTTTGAAAAAGATTTTTAGAATAAAATTTTTTAAAACAAAATAGCAAAAAAAATAATTACACGAATTAATTCTGAAAGGACTTTGAAAAGATTTTTTGAAAGAATACATAAAATAATTTCGAAATTATTGCAAGTATTCTTTCATGCAATAATTCAGAAATAATTTCAGAAAGATACAAATTAATCATTCACAAAAATAATTCAATATCTATTCAAAATCTTACATGAATTATTTCATGAAATCTTCTGGGAAACTCGTGTGAATTAATACAAGAAATAATTTTGAATTCTTTTGAAAAAGATTTTTAGAATAAAATTTTTTAAAACAAAATAGCAAAAAAAATAATTACACGAATTAATTCTGAAAGGACTTTGAAAAGATTTTTTGAAAGAATACATAAAATAATTTCGAAATTATTGCAAGTATTCTTTCATGCAATAATTCAGAAATAATTTTAGAAAGATACAAATTAATCATTCACAAAAATAATTCAGTATCTATTCAAAAATCTTACATGAATTATTTGATGAAATCTTCTGGGAAACTCGTGTGAATTAATACAAGAAATAATTTTGAATTGTTTTGAAAAAGATTTTTAGAATAAAATTTTTTAAAACAAAATAGCAAAAAAAAATAATTACACGAATTAATTCTGAAAGGACTTTTTTTGAAAAGATTTTTAGAATAAAATTTTTTAAAACAAAATAGCAAAAAAAATAATTACACGAATTAATTCTGAAAGGATTTTGAAAAGATTTTTTGAAAGAATACATAAAATAATTTCGAAATTATTGCAAGTATTCTTTCATGCAATAATTCAGAAATAATTTCAGAAAGGTACAAATTAATCATTCACAAAAATAATTCAGTATCTATTCAAAAATCTTACATGAATTATTTCATGAAATCTTCTGGGAAACTCGTCTGAATTAATACAAGAAATAATTTGGAATTCTTTTGAAAAAGATTTTTAAAATAAAATTTTTTAAAACAAAATAGCAAAAAAAATAATTACACGAATTAATTCTGAAAGGACTTTGAAAAGATTTTTTGAAAGAATACATAAAATAATTTCGAAATTATTGCAAGTATTCTTTCATGCAATAATTCAGAAATAATTTCAGAAAGATACAAATTAATCATTCACAAAAATAATTCAGTATCTATTCAAAAATCTTACATGAATTATTTCATGAAATCTTCTGGGAAACTCGTGTGAATTAATACAAGAAATAATTTTGAATTCTTTTGAAAAAGATTTTTAAAATAAAATTGTTTAAAACAAAATAGCAAAAAAAATAATTACACGAATTAATACTGAAAGGACTTTGAAAAGATTTTTTGAAAGAATACATAAAATAATTTCGAAATTATTGCAAGTATTCTTTCATGCAATAATTCAGAAATAATTTCAGAAAGATACAAATTAATCATTCACAAAAATAATTCAATATCTATTCAAAAATCTTACATGAATTATTTCGTGAAATCTTCTGGGAAACTCGTGTGAATTAATACAAGAAATAATTTTGAATTGTTTTGAAAAAGCTTTTTAGAATAAAATTTTTTAAAACAAAATAGCAAAAAAAAATGATTACACGAATTAATTCTGAAAGGACTTTGAAAAGATTTTTAGAATAAAATTTTTTAAAACAAAATAGCAAAAAAAATAATTACACGAATTAATTCTGAAAGGACTTTGAAAAGATTTTTTGAAAGAATACATAAAATAATTTCGAAATTATTGCAAGTATTCTTTCATGCAATAATTCAGAAATAATTTCAGAAAGATACATATTAATCATTCACAAAAATAATTCAGTATCTATTCAAAAATCTTACATGAATTATTTCATGAAATCTTCTGGGAAACTCGTGTGAATTAATACAAGAAATAATTTTGAATTCTTTTGAAAAAGATTTTTAAAATAAAATTGTTTAAAACAAAATAGCAAAAAAAATAATTACACGAATTAATACTGAAAGGACTTTGAAAAGATTTTTTGAAAGAATACATAAAATAATTTCGAAATTATTGCAAGTATTCTTTCATGCAATAATTCAGAAATAATTTCAGAAAGATACAAATTAATCATTCACAAAAATAATTCAATATCTATTCAAAAATCTTACATGAATTATTTCGTGAAATCTTCTGGGAAACTCGTGTGAATTAATACAAGAAATAATTTTGAATTCTTTTGAAAAAGATGTTTAGAATAAAATTTTTTAAAACAAAATAGCAAAAAAAATAATTACACGAATTAATTCTGAAAGGACTTTGAAAAGATTTTTTGAAAGAATACATAAAATAATTTCGAAATTATTGCAAGTATTCTTTCATGCAATAATTCAGAAATAATTTTAGAAAGATACAAATTAATCATTCACAAAAATAATTCAGTATCTATTCAAAAATCTTACATGAATTATTTCATGAAATCTTCTGGGAAACTCGTGTGAATTAATACAAGAAATAATTTTGAATTCTTTTGAAAAAGATTTTTAGAATAAAATTTTTTAAAACAAAATAGCAAAAAAAATAATTACACGAATTAATTCTGAAAGGACTTTGAAAAGATTTTTAGAATAAAATTTTTTAAAACAAAATAGCAAAAAAAATAATTACACGAATTAATTCTGAAAGGATTTTGAAAAGATTTTTTGAAAGAATACATAAAATAATTTCGAAATTATTGCAAGTATTCTTTCATGCAATAATTCAGAAATAATTTCAGAAAGGTACAAATTAATCATTCACAAAAATAATTCAGTATCTATTCAAAAATCTTACATGAATTATTTCATGAAATCTTCTGGGAAACTCGTCTGAATTAATACAAGAAATAAATTTGAATTCTTTTGAAAAAGATTTTTAAAATAAATTTTTTTAAAACAAAATAGCAAAAAAAATAATTACACGAATTAATTCTGAAAGGACTTTGAAAAGATTTTTTGAAAGAATACATAAAATAATTTCGAAATTATTGCAAGTATTCTTTCATGCAATAATTCAGAAATAATTTCAGAAAGATACAAATTAATCATTCACAAAAATAATTCAGTATCTATTCAAAAATCTTACATGAATTATTTCATGAAATCTTCTGGGAAACTCGTGTGAATTAATACAAGAAATAATTTTGAATTCTTTTGAAAAAGATTTTTAAAATAAAATTGTTTAAAACAAAATAGCAAAAAAAATAATTACACGAATTAATACTGAAAGGACTTTGAAAAGATTTTTTGAAAGAATACATAAAATAATTTCGAAATTATTGCAAGTATTCTTTCATGCAATAATTCAGAAATAATTTCAGAAAGATACAAATTAATCATTCACAAAAATAATTCAATATCTATTCAAAAATCTTACATGAATTATTTCGTGAAATCTTCTGGGAAACTCGTGTGAATTAATACAAGAAATAATTTTGAATTGTTTTGAAAAAGATTTTTAGAATAAAATTTTTTAAAACAAAATAGCAAAAAAAAATGATTACACGAATTAATTCTGAAAGGACTTTGAAAAGATTTTTAGAATAAAATTTTTTAAAACAAAATAGCAAAAAAAATAATTACACGAATTAATTCTGAAAGGACTTTGAAAAGATTTTTTGAAAGAATACATAAAATAATTTCGAAATTATTGCAAGTATTCTTTCATGCAATAATTCAGAAATAATTTCAGAAAGATACATATTAATCATTCACAAAAATAATTCAGTATCTATTCAAAAATCTTACATGAATTATTTCATGAAATCTTCTGGGAAACTCGTGTGAATTAATACAAGAAATAATTTTGAATTCTTTTGAAAAAGATTTTTAAAATAAAATTGTTTAAAACAAAATAGCAAAAAAATAATTACACGAATTAATACTGAAAGGACTTTGAAAAGATTTTTTGAAAGAATACATAAAATAATTTCGAAATTATTGCAAGTATTCTTTCATGCAATAATTCAGAAATAATTTCAGAAAGATACAAATTAATCATTCACAAAAATAATTCAATATCTATTCAAAAATCTTACATGAATTATTTCGTGAAATCTTCTGGGAAACTCGTGTGAATTAATACAAGAAATAATTTTGAATTCTTTTGAAAAAGATGTTTAGAATAAAATTTTTAAAACAAAATAGCAAAAAAAAATAATTACACGAATTAATGCTGAAAGGACTTTGAAAAGATTTTTTGAAAGAATACATAAAATAATTTCGAAATTATTGCAAGTATTCTTTCATGCAATAATTCAGAAATAATTTTAGAAAGATACAAATTAATCATTCACAAAAATAATTCAGTATCTATTCAAAATCTTACATGAATTATTTGATGAAATCTTCTGGGAAACTCGTGTGAATTAATACAAGAAATAATTTTGAATTCTTTTGAAAAAGATTTTTAGAATAAAATTTTTTAAAACAAAATAGCAAAAAAATAATTACACGAATTAATTCTGAAAGGACTTTGAAAAGATTTTTTGAAAGAATACATAAAATAATTTCGAAATTATTGCAAGTATTCTTTCATGCAATAATTCAGAAATAATTTTAGAAAGATACAAATTAATCATTCACAAAAATAATTCAGTATCTATTCAAAAATCTTACATGAATTATTTGATGAAATCTTCTGGGAAACTCGTGTGAATTAATACAAGAAATAATTTTGAATTCTTTTGAAAAAGATTTTTAAAATAAAATTTTTTAAAACAAAATAGCAAAAAAATAATTACACGAATTAATACTGAAAGGACTTTGAAAAGATTTTTGAAAGAATACATAAAATAATTTCGAAATTATTGCAAGTATTCTTTCATGCAATAATTCAGAAATAATTTCAGAAAGATACAAATTAATCATTCACAAAAATAATTCAATATCTATTCAAAAATCTTACATGAATTATTTCATGAAATCTTCTGGGAAACTCGTGTGAATTAATACAAGAAATAATTTTGAATTCTTTTGAAAAAGATTTTTAGAATAAAATTTTTTAAAACAAAATAGCAAAAAAAATAATTACACGAATTAATTCTGAAAGGACTTTGAAAAGATTTTTTGAAAGAATACATAAAATAATTTCGAAATTATTGCAAGTATTCTTTCATGCAATAATTCAGAAATAATTTCAGAAAGATACAAATTAATCATTCACAAAAATAATTCAATATCTATTCAAAAATCTTACATGAATTATTTCATGAAATCTTCTGGGAAACTCGTGTGAATTAATACAAGAAATAATTTTGAATTCTTTTGAAAAAGATTTTTAGAATAAAATTTTTTAAAACAAAATAGCAAAAAAATAATTACACGAATTAATTCTGAAAGGACTTTGAAAAGATTTTTTGAAAGAATACATAAAATAATTTCGAAATTATTGCAAGTATTCTTTCATGCAATAATTCAGAAATAATTTTAGAAAGATACAAATTAATCATTCACAAAAATAATTCAGTATCTATTCAAAAATCTTACATGAATTATTTGATGAAATCTTCTGGGAAACTCGTGTGAATTAATACAAGAAATAATTTTGAATTGTTTTGAAAAAGATTTTTAGAATAAAATTTTTAAAACAAAATAGCAAAAAAAAATAATTACACGAATTAATTCTGAAAGGACTTTGAAAAGATTTTTAGAATAAAATTTTTTAAAACAAAATAGCAAAAAAAATAATTACACGAATTAATTCTGAAAGGATTTTGAAAAGATTTTTTGAAAGAATACATAAAATAATTTCGAAATTATTGCAAGTATTCTTTCATGCAATAATTCAGAAATAATTTCAGAAAGGTACAAATTAATCATTCACAAAAATAATTCAGTATCTATTCAAAAATCTTACATGAATTATTTCATGAAATCTCCTGGGAAACTCGTCTGAATTAATACAAGAAATAATTTTGAATTCTTTTGAAAAAGATTTTTAAAATAAAATTTTTTAAAACAAAATAGCAAAAAAAATAATTACACGAATTAATTCTGAAAGGACTTTGAAAAGATTTTTTGAAAGAATACATAAAATAATTTCGAAATTATTGCAAGTATTCTTTCATGCAATAATTCAGAAATAATTTCAGAAAGATACAAATTAATCATTCACAAAAATAATTCAGTATCTATTCAAAAATCTTACATGAATTATTTCATGAAATCTTCTGGGAAACTCGTGTGAATTAATACAAGAAATAATTTTGAATTCTTTTGAAAAAGATTTTTAAAATAAAATTGTTTAAAACAAAATAGCAAAAAAAATAATTACACGAATTAATACTGAAAGGACTTTGAAAAGATTTTTTGAAAGAATACATAAAATAATTTCGAAATTATTGCAAGTATTCTTTCATGCAATAATTCAGAAATAATTTCAGAAAGATACAAATTAATCATTCACAAAAATAATTCAATATCTATTCAAAAATCTTACATGAATTATTTCGTGAAATCTTCTGGGAAACTCGTGTGAATTAATACAAGAAATAATTTTGAATTGTTTTGAAAAAGATTTTTAGAATAAAATTTTTTAAAACAAAATAGCAAAAAAAAAATAATTACACGAATTAATTCTGAAAGGACTTTGAAAAGATTTTTAGAATAAAATTTTTTAAAACAAAATAGCAAAAAAAATAATTACACGAATTAATTCTGAAAGGACTTTGAAAAGATTTTTGAAAGAATACATAAAATAATTTCGAAATTATTGCAAGTATTCTTTCATGCAATAATTCAGAAATAATTTCAGAAAGGTACAAATTAATCATTCACAAAAATAATTCAGTATCTATTCAAAAATCTTACATGAATTATTTCATGAAATCTTCTGGGAAACTCGTCTGAATTAATACAAGAAATAATTTTGAATTCTTTTGAAAAAGATTTTTAAAATAAAATTTTTTAAAACAAAATAGCAAAAAAAAATTACACGAATTAATTCTGAAAGGACTTTGAAAAGATTTTTTGAAAGAATACATAAAATAATTTCGAAATTATTGCAAGTATTCTTTCATGCAATAATTCAGAAATAATTTCAGAAAGATACAAATTAATCATTCACAAAAATAATTCAGTATCTATTCAAAAATCTTACATGAATTATTTCATGAAATCTTCTGGGAAACTCGTGTGAATTAATACAAGAAATAATTTTGAATTCTTTTGAAAAAGATTTTTAAAATAAAATTTTTAAAACAAAATAGCAAAAAAATAATTACACGAATTAATACTGAAAGGACTTTGAAAAGATTTTTTGAAAGAATACATAAAATAATTTCGAAATTATTGCAAGTATTCTTTCATGCAATAATTCAGAAATAATTTCAGAAAGATACAAATTAATCATTCACAAAAATAATTCAATATCTATTCAAAAATCTTACATGAATTATTTCATGAAATCTTCTGGGAAACTCGTGTGAATTAATACAAGAAATAATTTTGAATTCTTTTGAAAAAGATTTTTAGAATAAAATTTTTTAAAACAAAATAGCAAAAAAATAATTACACGAATTAATTCTGAAAGGACTTTGAAAAGATTTTTTGAAAGAATACATAAAATAATTTCGAAATTATTGCAAGTATTCTTTCATGCAATAATTCAGAAATAATTTCAGAAAGATACAAATTAATCATTCACAAAAATAATTCAATATCTATTCAAAAATCTTACATGAATTATTTGATGAAATCTTCTGGGAAACTCGTGTGAATTAATACAAGAAATAATTTTGAATTGTTTTGAAAAAGATTTTTAGAATAAAATTTTTTAAAACAAAATAGCAAAAAAAATAATTACACGAATTAATTCTGAAAGGACTTTGAAAAGCTTTTTAGAATAAAATTTTTTAAAACAAAATAGCAAATAATTACACGAATTAATTCTGAAAGGATTTTGAAAAGATTTTTTGAAAGAATACATAAAATAATTTCGAAATTATTGCAAGTATTCTTTCATGCAATAATTCAGAAATAATTTCAGAAAGGTACAAATTAATCATTCACAAAAATAATTCAGTATCTATTCAAAAATCTTACATGAATTATTTCATGAAATCTCCTGGGAAACTCGTCTGAATTAATACAAGAAATAATTTTGAATTCTTTTGAAAAAGATTTTTAAAATAAAATTTTTTAAAACAAAATAGCAAAAAAAATAATTACACGAATTAATTCTGAAAGGACTTTGAAAAGATTTTTTGAAAGAATACATAAAATAATTTCGAAATTATTGCAAGTATTCTTTCATGCAATAATTCAGAAATAATTTCAGAAAGATACAAATTAATCATTCACAAAAATAATTCAGTATCTATTCAAAAATCTTACATGAATTATTTCATGAAATCTTCTGGGAAACTCGTGTGAATTAATACAAGAAATAATTTTGAATTCTTTTGAAAAAGATTTTTAAAATAAAATTGTTTAAAACAAAATAGCAAAAAAAATAATTACACGAATTAATACTGAAAGGACTTTGAAAAGATTTTTTGAAAGAATACATAAAATAATTTCGAAATTATTGCAAGTATTCTTTCATGGAATAATTCAGAAATAATTTCAGAAAGATACAAATTAATCATTCACAAAAATAATTCAATATCTATTCAAAAATCTTACATGAATTATTTCGTGAAATCTTCTGGGAAACTCGTGTGAATTAATACAAGAAATAATTTTGAATTGTTTTGAAAAAGATTTTTAGAATAAAATTTTTTAAAACAAAATAGCAAAAAAAAATAATTACACGAATTAATTCTGAAAGGACTTTGAAAAGATTTTTAGAATAAAATTTTTTAAAACAAAATAGCAAAAAAAATAATTACACGAATTAATTCTGAAAGGACTTTGAAAAGATTTTTTGAAAGAATACATAAAATAATTTCGAAATTATTGCAAGTATTCTTTCATGCAATAATTCAGAAATAATTTCAGAAAGGTACAAATTAATCATTCACAAAAATAATTCAGTATCTATTCAAAAATCTTACATGAATTATTTCATGAAATCTTCTGGGAAACTCGTCTGAATTAATACAAGAAATAATTTTGAATTCTTTTGAAAAAGATTTTTAAAATAAAATTTTTTAAAACAAAATAGCAAAAAAAATAATTACACGAATTAATTCTGAAAGGACTTTGAAAAGATTTTTTGAAAGAATACATAAAATAATTTCGAAATTATTGCAAGTATTCTTTCATGCAATAATTCAGAAATAATTTCAGAAAGATACAAATTAATCATTCACAAAAATAATTCAGTATCTATTCAAAAAATCTTACATGAATTATTTCATGAAATGTTCTGGGAAACTCGTGTGAATTAATACAAGAAATAATTTTGAATTCTTTTGAAAAAGATTTTTAAAATAAAATTTTTTAAAACAAAATAGCAAAAAAAATAATTACACGAATTAATACTGAAAGGACTTTGAAAAGATTTTTGAAAGAATACATAAAATAATTTCGAAATTATTGCAAGTATTCTTTCATGCAATAATTCAGAAATAATTTCAGAAAGATACAAATTAATCATTCACAAAAATAATTCAATATCTATTCAAAAATCTTACATGAATTATTTCATGAAATCTTCTGGGAAACTCGTGTGAATTAATACAAGAAATAATTTTGAATTCTTTTGAAAAAGATTTTTAGAATAAAATTTTTTAAAACAAAATAGCAAAAAAAATAATTACACGAATTAATTCTGAAAGGACTTTGAAAAGATTTTTTGAAAGAATACATAAAATAATTTCGAAATTATTGCAAGTATTCTTTCATGCAATAATTCAGAAATAATTTCAGAAAGATACAAATTAATCATTCACAAAAATAATTCAATATCTATTCAAAAATCTTACATGAATTATTTCATGAAATCTTCTGGGAAACTCGTGTGAATTAATACAAGAAATAATTTTGAATTGTTTTGAAAAAGATTTTTAGAATAAAATTTTTTAAAACAAAATAGCAAAAAAAAATAATTACACGAATTAATTCTGAAAGGACTTTGAAAAGATTTTTAGAATAAAATTTTTTAAAACAAAATAGCAAAAAAAATAATTACACGAATTAATTCTGAAAGGATTTTGAAAAGATTTTTTGAAAGAATACATAAAATAATTTCGAAATTATTGCAAGTATTCTTTCATGCAATAATTCAGAAATAATTTCAGAAAGGTACAAATTAATCATTCACAAAAATAATTCAGTATCTATTCAAAAATCTTACATGAATTATTTCATGAAATCTTCTGGGAAACTCGTCTGAATTAATACAAGAAATAATTTTGAATTCTTTTGAAAAAGATTTTTAAAATAAAATTTTTTAAAACAAAATAGCAAAAAAAAATAATTACACGAATTAATTCTGAAAGGACTTTGAAAAGATTTTTTGAAAGAATACATAAAATAATTTCGAAATTATTGCAAGTATTCTTTCATGCAATAATTCAGAAATAATTTCAGAAAGATACAAATTAATCATTCACAAAAATAATTCAGTATCTATTCAAAAATCTTACATGAATTATTTCATGAAATCTTCTGGGAAACTCGTGTGAATTAATACAAGAAATAATTTTGAATTCTTTTGAAAAAGATTTTTAAAATAAAATTGTTTAAAACAAAATAGCAAAAAAATAATTACACGAATTAATACTGAAAGGACTTTGAAAAGATTTTTTGAAAGAATACATAAAATAATTTCGAAATTATTGCAAGTATTCTTTCATGCAATAATTCAGAAATAATTTCAGAAAGATACAAATTAATCATTCACAAAAATAATTCAATATCTATTCAAAAATCTTACATGAATTATTTCGTGAAATCTTCTGGGAAACTCGTGTGAATTAATACAAGAAATAATTTTGAATTGTTTTGAAAAAGATTTTTAGAATAAAATTTTTTAAAACAAAATAGCAAAAAAAAATAATTACACGAATTAATTCTGAAAGGACTTCGAAAAGATTTTTAGAATAAAATTTTTTAAAACAAAATAGCAAAAAAAATAATTACACGAATTAATTCTGAAAGGACTTTGAAAAGATTTTTTGAAAGAATACATAAAATAATTTCGAAATTATTGCAAGTATTCTTTCATGCAATAATTCAGAAATAATTTCAGAAAGATAGAAATTAATCATTCACAAAAATAATTCAATATCTATTCAAAAATCTTACATGAATTATTTCATGAAATCTTCCGGGAAACTCGTGTGAATTAATAGATTTTTTTAAAGAAAACATAACAATTCAGCAATCATGTCAAGAATTATATCACGAAATAATTCAGAAATAATTTCAGAATGATAAAAATTAATCATTCACAAAGATAATTCAATATCTATTGAAAATAATTTCATGAATTATTTCATGAAATGTTGCGGAAACTCACGTGAATTAATACAAGAAATAATTTAGAATTCGTTTGAAAAAGATTGTTACAATAAAATTTTTTAAAACACAATAGCAAAAAAGATATTTACACGAATTCTTCCTGAAAGAACCTTGAAAAGATTTTTTGAAAGAAAACATAAAATAGTTCAGAAATTATTGCAAGTATTCAACACGAAAAGGGCAGCGTCCGTATATAAGAGGCATCGTATAATGTATTTATTTTGTTTTTAATTCGAATTTGTTTCAATCAAATAAGTCCTAATTAATACAATATTTAATAAACAAAACTTACTAAATAAGTATATACTAATTAAACAAAGTTAATATTAAAAAATAAAGAAATATTAGAAATAAATATTCTAATTTATTTTGTCAGTCATTTTGCACTATATAATGAAAAAAATGAAATGATTGGATAATGATCGGATTTAGTCGTCCATTGTTTTCTACATTCGTATGATCCTATTAAAGAACGTATTAAAATGTGTGGGGGTATATAATTTTTCGTTTTTGTGAACTAAGATAGATTGAAACATTTACTAATTGCGAAAAATATTAATTTGAAAAGTTAATGTAAGAATATAAAAACTTAAAATAAAAGGAAAAAAAACATTTAAAGATGAATAATATAGGTACTTAAAATAAGCAATATTTTTTATTATTATTCATAATAGTATTCTTTCAGTATGACAATGTTTAGAAGTCCCCTCAAAATCGACAGAAATATTATTTATACGTCTGCCAAGAGTAAAGAGCCTTTGACTCTAAAAGTTGATTCTAAATTGAAAACACTACAAATAATAATAACGTCGGTAAGGTAGAGCTCATTCTATTCATCTCTGCATTATATGCAATTATCATTTTTTTATTTTTATCGAATTTCGGGAAAAAGAGCTCTTTATTGCCCTTCGTAATGACAAAAATACACTATGTGTAAATTTTCAAGTTATTGCTCGTTATAGATTTTACAGGAAACGGGTTGAAAAATTTTCTACCAGTTTTTTATGAAAAATAATGAACAGAATTTCTGAAAAATTTATAGGTGTATTATTTATGCAATTACGGAGTGCAGAGAAGAGCTTCATTCATCAAAAGTTGAATCTAAGATCAAAAAATGTAAAAACTCATAACGTCGGTAAGGAAGAGCTCCCTTTATACACACACATTTCACATCGACTTAATACAATATTTAATAAACTAAAAGTATTAAATAACTATGAATTAATTGATCAAAGTTAATATTAAAAAATAAAGTAATATTAAGAATAAATTTTCTAATGTATCGTATCACTCATATTGCAGTATATAATGAAAAAAATGAAATGATCTAACAAGCGAGCGATAGCGTAATGGATAGCGTATTTGCGTAGTACCCAAGCGACCCGGGTTCGAATCTCCATCATGTAAAAATTTTTCTGCGTTTTTTTCTGCGATAAAATAGTGTAAAATTATTAACAATGTAAATATATGTAAAAATAGTTAGAATATTATTTAAATAATATTCTAAATTATAAAAATGTACCTTCAAATACGGGATTATATATACCCTTCGAAATTTATTGTTAGTAATATTTTCATAATATTTTCGAATTAATTCACAAAATTAATTCCTGAATCCTTTCAGACATCTTTCATTGAAAGGATTCTGCAATAATATGTGATATTAATTCTGAAAGGATTCTGAAAGATTCTTTCAGAAATCATTCAGTGAAAGGATTCTGTAATGATGCTATGTCCGGGGTATTTTCCTTTCAGAATTATTTCAGGAAATAATTTTGAAATATCTTTTAGTAACCTTTTGGTAATAATCCATGAATCCTTTCAGAAATCTTCTATTGAATAAATTTTGCAATGATATTATAAATTATTTTTGAATTATTCCATTGAATTAATTCTGAAAGGAAAATACCCCGGACATAGCATTATTACAGAATCCTTTCACTGAATGATTTCTGAAAGAATAAAATTATTTCATGCATTCTTTCAGAATCCTTTCAGAATTAATACATGCTGTGTGGGTATTTCATAGGATATCATGACCTTATATAATTTAAAGGTTTTTTTTTATATGTGTACTCAAAATGCTTATCGGAATTTATAGATTGTAATATATATATATATATATATATATATATCAGGATACAAGAAATAATCTGTTTTAAAATATCCATTTTAATCCAATTGAAAATCTGTGATGAAGATCGCGTGAAAACACACACATTTCTTATTATTTCTTTGAAAAAAGAAATTATTTTATTAGTCCCGTTTTTTTCATGCAGAAAATTTCTATCAACATATCGGATTTAAACTATTAAAATATACTCGTATTATTATTTCTTATCGAAAATAAATTTTGTTATTAAAAGATAAATAATCAAATAATATCTTTTAATTTACTCAGAATCCAGTATCTACAGAATATAACCATATTCGTTTAAAAATTTCATTATTAATAGTTTACATAAGATAGATATAAGATAGAATTCCTGATAATAGATTCTATTGAAAGAGAAACAGTAACATAACTTCCTATATCGAAATCTATTAAAACCGATTAAAACGAATTGAATTTTAACTTGTTTAAATAGATTTTAATAGGAAATCATGTAATTTAATCTGTTTTAATAGGATTATTTTATTTGGCTTAATTTAGATTGACATTCAAATAGTATATGTGTATTTCTTAATATTATTTATTGTATTTCATATTCATTTGGCATTTTACATAAATATCGATCATTTTTTAAATTTACGTGAATTATTTTACAATTTGCATAAGTAACAGGAATGATTTCCCAATTTTCGGTATCCTGCGATTTAATTTTATTAATATGGGTCACATCTAACGGCTTCTCTTTAAAAATATTAATTTTTGATACCTTTAAATAACATTTATTTTGATTTTTCAGTATTCCCATTATTTGATAAAATATTCCTGATTTCGATAGTATTATAGTGTCATCTGTAAGGACTGCTTTCTTATATTTTATACTGTGTAAAACCTGATTTTTAAATAAGCATTTTTTATACTCTTCATATTGTTGATTGCTTATGTTTACAATTATACTTTTACCAATGAAAACAACTTCATCTTCGCCGTATGTAAAAAATGTTGTCAAATATCTAGGCGTAAATAAATTCGTACAAAAATCTTTAGCTGTGCTTGTATCGCACTCGAAATCTCCAGTTTTAAATGTTAAAAGTGTTAGAGATTTCTTGGTAATTTGCTGATCCATTCCTTTGGGGTCATTACAGTTTTTCTTTAAATGATAAATATTGCTTTCTAGTGGAAAAACAGAGTTCGACCAGAGGGGTCCATTTTTTCTAACAGATTCAACTGCATGTAGTAGTGAATGGACATTAAATGTCATTGATTCAGGTCCATAGTGCAACTCATAATATCCAACAAATTCCAATAAATCACGTTCACATTGTAGAAGCTCAATATCAGTTATTTCAGTTTTTAAAAGAATGTATAAACTTTTGACTAATAGAGAATAATGTTTTAAGGCTTCATCATCAAGTACTCCCTTCAAACATGGGAGACTGTACAATAGAATCCAATTTTTTATTTGAGAAGATTTCCATTTTGCACGATCTTTGATCGGTTGAGGAAGTCTATGTATATTTTTTGTTGGCCTTATTAACTTCAACCTTTCCTCAATAGTTGTTTTCTGTGCTGGATTCAATTTATATTTGCATGTATTATCAGTAGTCCATTTTCTAAATATTTGTGTATCCAGTCCAGCCAATATTGCGTGCATGTATTCAAAACAAAAAGACCAAATCATGTCTATATTGGGTATTTTACTTAAACAAATATCACCCTTTACTCCTCTAAGACCTTTGTCGTTTTTACGAATCTTTGATGGCAATTCATCGCCGTTTGTCAACTCTGCCAATTTAACGTCTTTCATGTGCGATTGATGACTTCGTAGTTCTACATTTTCTTAAAAAGTGTATCTTACGCCTGAAACACTTTTGATATAAGTGCCAGTATCATAACACCAGGTACACCCACTAAACCCATTGAATTGCAAACGTTTCTGTAATATTGGACGACAAACGGAATCAACTGGACATGAAAGAGGACAAAACTTAATATTGACTAGCTTATCGTATGCAAAAACCGTTACGCCCTTTTTGTATAAACATCGTACTTGCTCGAGAAATTTTGAAAAATATAAATTTGCTATGTTACTATTCTGCTCTTTTGTGCATAGTAACATTCCAGCTAATAGTACGTATCTAAATCTCAGGGCTGGTTTCAGACAATTTAAAATAATTTGTAGTGGCCAAAAAGAACGCTTACCACTTTTTGTTAATGGTGCACCATCTGTACTAAAATTATAAGTGACATATTTAACATTGCCTTTATTAATATTCTTATAGAGCTCACTATCGCATATATCTTTCATTATAATGGTATTTATTAGAATTCATTACACAACCATCATTCAAAATTTCATTTTTAATTTTTTCATTTAATAATAACATCTTTAACTGATATTCTAAATTTATTGATGTAAAATAGTTTGTCGATTTTAGTGTAATTTCTTCTTTTGCATTGCATTTGTCACAGAGTAAGCTTTGCTTTTTAAATTTCCGTTTTGAAGTTGAATATAGTATACTTTTTTCACAATTTTTACAAAAATAATTATAAGTAACTTTATCATCTGGTGGATCAAATAAATTTGATAGATCGTAATTAGAAATATTAAAATCTTCATATTTTGGACCAGCAAAATATTTAATCATATTGATTAGTTCTAATCTTGCAATATTTTGAATTTGAAATCTTAAACAAAATGCTACTATCATTGTTAATACATCTAGTACCGTTAATTTATATCCATCAAACATTATAGCTTTGTATCGGTGATCAAATTTACTGTTTGAATAAGTTTCATAGTGCTCTACTTCTTCTTCACTTGTTGAATCGTGTAAATAATCGTTATATTCATTAGAATCATAAAAGTCATCTGAATCACAGTCATTTTCTGAAATATTCTCAGCTGCATGACAATTTTTACTTTGATTTTCTATAAAAAAAAAAGGAAGTTGTTTTAGTATAATAAAAAACTATAAATAATCTATTAAAATGTATCAAATTTAATTGGTGTGTTAGAAGTTAAAAAGTGGCTGAAGTAAATATAGTCTAGGCGCCAGGGAGGTCCCCGTGGCCGATTGAGATCCAGTCAATTACCAAAGCTATTCTTATGTATTTTGACGCGCTAATTACGAATTTCGAAGGTGATAAGCCGGAAAATGGGGAAAAAATTAGTTTTTCGGAAAATTTTCACTTTTTTTCTCAAAAAAAACAATATGTTCATATTCTTCACGTCATTTTATGAAGAAAATGTCTTACAACATTTTTTCATAGAATGCATAGTTTCCGAGAAAAAAAATCAGGAAAGTTGAAAAAAGTAAGCTAATTTTGGGAGCGCGACGCGCGCACTTTTTTTTCTCGGAAACTATGCATTCTATGAAAAAATGTTATAAGACATTTTCTTCATAAAATGATGTGAAGAATACGAACATATTTTTTGTTTTGAGAAAAAAAGTGAAAATTTTCTCCCCATTTTCTGGCTTATCACCTTCGAAATTTGTAATCAGCGGGTCAAAATACATAAGAATAGCTTTGGTGATTGACTGGACCTAAATCGGCCACGGGGGACCCCCCTGGTGCCTATAGACTAATAAGTTAAACTGAATGTTTCAATTTTTACTTTCCGTCGTTGTTTGGACAACGATAGAAAACGTAAGATCGTAAGCTGAGCAAAAAGAAAAACAGCTAAGATATATAAGCTCGCGATGCGTGGTATATCGATCGCGACGTTAGCTCTGTGATGATGGTTGAACGCGGGATTAGAAACTGAGGGTCTGTGAGTTCGCGTCTCGCTCGTCGCATATCTTTTCACACTTTTATTATTTAACGCCCCGGTACGTAACACAATTAAAATAAGTTTTGTGTGTGTGTGTGTGTGTGTGTGCGCGCGCGCGCGCGTGTGTGTGTGTGTGTGTGTGGTGTGTGTGTGTGTGTATATTAGGTATATGGGCCCCATTTTTAAAGAAATTTTACTGATTATGAACTAGTCATACATTTTATTAAGTAATATTACATTAGCTTACCAAGTAAATTACCTTTCCCTTTTTGCAAATGATCCATGAAAGTTGATTCATCAGAGACAACGCCATTGAGATCATCATTAGCTATATTGCAATCTATATTAGTATATGATAAAACGCTTTTATTAATAGAACTATCACTTAGATTTTCTGTGAAATAAAATAAATAACAAAATATTTATATAAATTATATGTATAAAAGTGAATATAAATTATTAAAAATTATTCAAACATAAAAAATATCTGTATATATACTCACCATCAATGTTGTGATTCATTGTAATGCACTCAGCATTAACTGTTGTATTGACAATGGCATTTATATTTTTATTTATATGAAAATCTTGAATATGATTTTCAACAATTGGTGTATTATAACTAACTATAATGCTATTAGAGCTATCGTCGTGTGAAGATGCTGCTGCTCCTGTTTCATTATGTCTTTTATCCCAAATCTTGTATGTACGCCTATCGAGGACATATTTATATTTTTTGTCATAATCTTTGTACAGGCCTCTTTTGTATCGTTTTCTTCTAAATTTAATTCCATCGTCGATTGAAATATTATGCACATCAGTGTCACTATTTTCAGATGATTCTATTTCGTACATTATACAAAAATAATACTAAGAAATCCAAATTTCTAATCAAAATTTATTGTAACAATATCGAATGATCGCTACCGTAAAACGAAAAAACGCATACATTCACTAATTTTTAAATTTTATAAATTAAAATGTTTAAAATTATTTTTTTCATTCAAGCAGTAACAAATATATTAATTAATTAATAACTAAAATTCATTTATACAAGTAACGTTTGCTTTTTAGAATAATATGATCAATACTTAACCCCTGAATCATTATTATACCTATATCTCATTCCGAATTTCATGAAATTCAAACAGAAATATATTTTCGAAGTCGTACGATGTCTATATTAAAAATCAATTCTAAGTAATAATAAGAAAAGAATAAATAAATAATGATCTTCTATAATGTGTTTTTATACACACCAAAATATTCTATTAACAGTTAAAATTCTATTAACAGTTAAAATTAATATCACATCAAGCATATCAAAACAAATATTCGTGTACTCGGACGCCCTCTCGAATACGATGTAGGCAGTTATTTATCACTAGGCTATATCTAGCTATAGTTATAGGTAAAGCGTAAAGGTATGAGAGCGAGAGAGACATCCCGACATTCGCGGAAGAAAATTCCGCCGACCGCTTTCATGTTGCTCGCACTCACGGGCTTAACTTTCCAACGCAAGCTGACCAATAGGAGATCACGGCTCACGGCAGTTGAAGCCAATGGATCTTTTCTGTTCCTTTTACACTACTGTAACGGTTGCCGCTCATCCGTACATATTATATATTGTACCTTGTACGTACGTTTTGCTATATTATAATCGCTTATAAATTATAATAATCGCAGTGTACTTAATCTTCCGTAATAAGAAGAATAGAAGATATAGTACATATTAACGCGGTACACTTGTAAATCTTCTGTGATAGAAAGATTATTAGGTTAATAGTACGAAGGAAAAATTAAGAGTGGCAAATGGAAAAAAAGAAAGCAGCCATGTTTGCAGCTGTAAAATATTTACAGGGCCCAATCAGAGGGAAAAAACAAATTATTTCATGTAAATTAATAAAAAATTTTGATTCCAAAAATTACAGCAACCGCATCAAATATGAAGTTCAATATTGTAAAGATAAAGTTTGTGCAGCAAACGTGATTGCAGTTGATGGTAATTTTAGAAAATTGTTAAATAATACACACACACACATATATATATAATTTTAAGTAAAATACTTGATTCGTTTTAGAAACAATGGCTGCATTACAAAACTTAATTACAAATAAACGGGTGGCTGGCCCTCCTCAAACCTTGTTGTATACAGACAGTGAAAATGAAATGAAAATTGCAAAATCTAAAAGCTCAGTTTCCAAAGTAAGTTGTGAGTTTTTTTAATTTCATATACTGATCACACATCTAGAAAGAATAGCTGTTTAAAGTGTTTTTTTTTTCAGGACAATAATGCATCAGATAATTTAAAATCAATAATCAATTCAAAATTACAAAGCTATAATTCTGTATTATCTGATGTGACGCAATCTGAAACCGATAATAATGATAATAAACAGGTAAAATATCCAGTACATATATACTTTATATATACTAAATTATATACTTTTTTTATATGAAAAATAAAATTGTTTCTGTTGAGGTGTGGTAATATTAATAAGGAGAGACACTTTTATATATAAAGAATGACTGGTTTATTCAGTTTCAGTATAAAGGTAATCCGAGCGCTTCATAGCGACTCGCGCAAGGTGCTTTCCGCTCAGCGTGCGGCAGTAGAGAGACAGAGCAGCGTATCGTTCGCTGCCTCTCGACTTAGACTTAATGCTTGCTCACGCACACACTCTAGGAAGGGGAGAGGTACATGTTTACACTCGGACCCATACGACATTGCGCGCTCTCGATACAGTCGCGCGCTCACACATACCTACTGTATATATATATTCATGCGTACAATATAGATGTATACTATTTTCAACAGTTTCCATGGGAAATAATACACAAAAATTATAAAGTGAGTAAACTATACCTAATATTTCTAAATAGTCATTATCACTTCATGGTAGGCTACAACTTTGTCAGATTGAAACTTTCATTTAATTGAAATAAATTTTACTGCTTTTATCATTTATAATCCAATCAATTGGAATTGTATTACAAATATGTATGACTGACATTCATGAGAAAGGTTAATGAAGAAATAGTAAAGATATGAGCTATAGAAAACTTTTCTCTTGTGGGCATACTTATGAGCCAATACTTTTATAAAGTTTACTGAGAAACCTTTAATATATGATAATAGACATAGTGATTTGTGATTTAGTAAAGGGATGAGCTATAGAAAACTTTTTTCTTGTGGGCGTACCTTTGAGCCAATACTTTTATAAAGTTAATTGAGAAACACTTAATATATGATAATAGACATAGTGATTCATGATTTATGATACTACTAAGAAAAAACCATGTATATTTGTTTTTGCTAAAATCTGAAAAAATATAGAGAAAAAAAAACTTTATAGTATATTATCATACATTATGTACCCGTTGTATTTCTGGATCTATTTATTACTATTATTTGTATATTTATTTACTTCATCTTCTGAGAGTTCCAAGTCTTTTAGATTTAAGGTTACATCGTACAGACATTTTTTTAACAAAGGCACCGATTCAGTTTTATGAGAGCTTAAAATGTTTCTTTATGAGTCTATTTAGAACTAAACTTATGAATTTTTTAATTTTAATTTTCCAAATTAAAAATAACATTAGAATAGTTGAATTTCAAAAACCAAAATTTGAAACTTATGTTATAACATTGATGAACTCACAAAGTTAAAATTATTTTATGATCATTTTATTTTTTAATTTATGCATAATACATATCAACAAGCATGAACGTTGGATTTGAATCTTGAAATTAACTCTGAAGTTACTAAATGTTCAGTCTTCTATCCGTTACTTCTACCAATCAATTACCTTGCAGCAAATAAATTTTAATGTTTTTACTTCATCGATATTAATTTTATTGACATTTTGACCTTTGTATACCCAAAGGTATTTATTATATATACTGCTATATATATATATATATATACAATGTGCTAAAAGTTGTATATTTTCCTTCAAAAATCATGCAATATAATAGTTGGAACCTTTGTGAAGGAATCATCAAAATTTTTGTTTCTATGTTCTTCCTAGACTTATTCTTTTGTACAGATTTTAATAATGTTACATTTTAATTGATTTTTTGTATTCATATGTAACATTTTTCTTTAGATTGGAAAAAGTGTCAACGAAATAACAGTAAAAGGCTCTTCACCAAGTATACATTTAGAAAAGGTCTGTGAGTTGATTTGCAATATCTTTTCGAAAACTGTGATCAATCTAATAGTTTACACTTTAACACTTAAAGGGTGATAAGTCTTCAAAGGGGACTGCTGATGTAATTAATAAATCTCATAATAAAAAGGAAATCGATCCAAGCAAACATGCTACTGGTGACATAAAAGTAGACGCTATCATCCCTGCATGTAATAAATCGAAGGTTTGTTTTGTTTAAAGAAGTGTACAACTCTATTTATCTTATTTGCTAAACAATATTGAGAGCATAAGTTTATATGAGAAATTTACTCAAATATTTTTATAGCAATTCCATTGAAATTTCAATTAAATCTTTGAATTAAAAAAATCTTAATATCTACTTTTACAGCTCTACAAAAAACATGATATGAGAGTCCATCCTGTTGCAGAATGTAAAAATGACAAAGAAAAATTACTTAGTGAGGTGGATAAACTAAAAAGTGAAAATAAGAAATTAAAGGAAGATAACAAAAATTTATATGAACGATTTGAAAGTGTAGTTCAGATAAAGACTAGTTTAAATAATGAATTAAAGGATACAAAAAATGATTTAGCCGAGTCCAGAAAAGTTAATGAAAAATTAGCCAATTCATTAGCTAATAAATTTGACGAAACCAAACGTTAGAATAATTTCTATTACTATAATTGGTCATAATTAATGTAATTAACTTTTATACTTATTAATAATTACTGTGTTTACAGTTGTGTGGAAAAATGTTACCAATGCTTCCCCAGAGGGAAATTTAAAGTATGGGAGTAATTTCATGCCTATACTGCATCGGCAAACGAATCCTATAACACAGGTAAATATAAACATTTTTATTTTATTAGTTTCACTATCAGTCCAGCACCTTTGTAGATCATATTTAACCACGTACTACACAGCATAATAGAATGGACTTTCTACAGTTTTTGATTATCTTGTTCTTGAGTATTTAAAAGATATCAAGTTTATAAAATTTTACCTTTTATAACATTCTATATAAGTATAATAACATTGCTCCTCTAATATAATACTAAAATAGTTTTATTTGTGTACTATTTTTAAAATTTTAATCATTTCTATATAACTTCTATTTACAAAAATTATTATTTTATAGAAACAAGAAATACATATTGGTCGAGGTATTTATATATCGGAAAAATTATATAATGGAGTCATTAATACTTCGAAAACACCAAGGCAGCTTGCTTCAAATATTCTCCTACCTGTTTTTGATAAATCAGAACTTTTAATTAGTACGATAACAGGATACACTTCTGGTAGGAGTGGCGCAAAAAAGCAGAAGATTCCAAAGTTGGATGAGAAAAAACTTGGAGCATGTGAAGGTGCGTATAATGAACACACACACGCACACACACGCGCGCGCTTGCACTTTGCTTTTCGCGGACCGTCCCGGAAGTGCGAAAATGTGTCCTCAGTACACGTAAACACCCATGCATATTCAAATTCGTGCACGTACGTATGAACGGACTCACGTTCAGTTCATACTCAAAGATAAACGTACACATACACCGATATTGCACGTACATCATATAAGCTCCTTTCCTCATAATTATTATATTCTTTTGTACTGTTTGTTTGAAAAGGTTTTAAATAATTTTGTAGTCGACAATTGCATTTTTCATATACTCTACTTTGTGTTTTTCAATTGCTTTCTTCCATTTAAATATTATATGTTTGTTTAGATTTTTATTATCATTGGATCAGAAATACATATGCTCCACGACTAAAACAGGCTGGTGAAGATTTTAGTATGGAAAAGGAACTAGGAAAATTCTTTTATTATGCTGGAAGGAAGCTCAGCGACTTAAAGAAACCTCCAGAAGATGAATTACAGAAAGATAGGAAGAAGCAAAGACAAAAAAAAGACAAATCCAAAAACCCAAAGAAACAAAAAAAAAATGTAATTGATCATGATTTTGAGATCAGTGATGTCTCGAAGGAAAGTTCAGATGACGAATCAGAGAATTCCTTGGAAGACAAAACCAAATCAAGAACACAAAAGAAACGAAAGACAAATGGAGAATACAATAATTTTGAGATGGAGGGTTTAGAGGAGAAAACAATTAATCTTTTGAAAGGTGATGAATCATCGTTGAGCAAACTACACAATAATAAAGAAGAGGACAATTTTGATCTAAGTAAAGAAGAAAAGAAAGAAACAGATTCATATGCAGACGATGATTATAAAATGAGGGATTTAGAGGACGAAACAATTAATGTATTAAAACATAATGAATTATCAGAAAGTGATTAAAATGATAATTTAAATGGAAATAATTTCGAGTTAAGTAAAAATAAAGAATCATTAGAGACAACAGGTGAAGACTTGAAAATGAAGGTGGATTCTACAGTAGATGATTTGGAATTTGTAGGTTATTCCCCGGTTCCAAGTGAATCAGACGATGAATAATTATCTATTTAATGTAAAAAATTTATATTAGATTTCAATTTTATTGACAGTGCCCAAAAATACAAATGTGTATTATGTACACATTTAGGTACACCTATTTATAAAAGCTAAGAAATTCAATAAAATATAAAAATTCAATAAAATCGCCAAATCAATCGGCTATAAAAAAATTGGGAATAACCAAAAATAAACCATTTCTTGAACGAAACAATCGTAAAATTTTCTTTAATTTTGATGCTCCCCATTTACTTAAATGCCTTCGTAACACTTTTCGCAAACGTCAATTTGAAATTAATGAGAAACCCGTGTCATGGGATGCGATTCGGGAATTAAGAAATCGTGAAATAGATCTTCCAACTAAATCTGCCCCTAAACTAACAGACAGACATCTAGATCCTAATGCTTTTCAGTTAATGAACGTTAGTCTTGCGGCTCAAATTTTTAGTAACAGTGTTTCTTCAGCTTTATTAGCAGGTGCGGTCGCATCAGAAAAACCTTTCATTCATCCCGATTGCATTGCAACAGCAAATTTTATTAAAAAAGTAAACGACCTTTTTGATTGTTTAAATAGTAGAAGTTCTCGAGATGATAATCCTTTGCGTCGTCCTTTGTCAAACTTAAATCCTCAAGTAGTATAGTATTTGAAAGATTCTTTGAATTGGATCGAAACCTGGAAATGCGTTGATAAAAACGGTAATCCGCCATGCTTTGACGGTTTTTATTTGACGATTAACAGTATACTTTTGCAGTGGGAAGATACGGCATCAAACGAGGGAGTATATTTGTTAACGACGCCTTTAGATCAAGATCCGTTAGAAAATTTATTTTCTGTTTTAAGAAGTCGTTCTGGTCACAATCAAAATCCAACTGCGATGCAAGTGAGGCATAATTTACAGTATAGTATTACTGCAAATTTAACGTCTTCATCGCAATTAACAAACTGCGAACCTGACGAAACAGTAGCGTCACTACCCTATTAAAAATAATCACGTGAGTATTCACGTGAGTACTCACGCGAGCTCTCACGTGAGTTTTTCGACCATATTCTCACGTGAGTACTCACGTGAGTACTCACGTGAGAAGTAAAAAAAATGGTTTAAAAAAAATTAGTAATCAATTTTTTTTTTTACTAAACTATTACATAAATATTTTAACTTTAATTTTTGCATATACCTTTCAATCCTTAAATAGTATAGGAAGATATCAAAAGCGAGGCAAGCCTCGTAATTACAACTCTTTTAAAAGAGTCGCGGTATTGACTAAGTCTTATGGCTTTATGTATTCTCGCCGGTGTTCATTTGTCTATGGAAATCGAGAAAGGGGTTGCCGCCTGGCGGTTAAAAGAGTTACTAGACGTGGAGTTCAGACCGGTCCTATCAGTTCCGCCGGTGACCGCCAGGCGGGAACCCCTTTCTCGATTTCCATAGGCAAATGAACACCGGCGAGAATACATAATTACCGGCGAGAAGCCATAATACTTAGTCAATATCGCGACTCTTGTAAAAGAGTTGTAATTACGAGGCTTGCCTCGCTTTTGATATCTCCCTATACTATTTAAGGATTGAAAGGTATACGCAAAAATTAAAGTTAAAATATTTATGTAATAGTTCAGTAAAAAAAACATTGATTACTAATTTTTTTTAAACTATTTTTTTCACTTCTCACGTGAGTACTCACGTGAGTACTCGCGTGAGAATATGGCCGAAAACTTCACGTGATTATTTTTAATAGGGTAGCAATTTGTACGAAAAGTACTAACCTTGATTTACAAGAATCGTTAGAAAATATGACCAATCCTGTGCCCGCGTTTACTGAAGACATTGATGATAATACGGATCGTATTACTTGTAATTTTCTTGCAAATGACAACAGTATCATCGAAGTAAATGCAAGTAATGAAAATGATGAATTAATTAACGATGATATTGAAGACGTTTGCAGTGAAATTTCATTCGATGGAGTAAATGAATCTGTTCATTTCGATGAAAATGAAGATACTTTCGTTGAAGAGATGGCTGATTCAGACACAGTTGTAGGTGATGTTGATGATAATGAATTTCAAGAAGTATCTAATTCATTAAATGAAGGGAGTGAGAATTTGAATAATATAGATAGGAGCTTGTCATCCGAAACTTATGATAAAATGAATAGTGTTTTAACAAATTCTCACAATCGCCAAGATTCATGTACTCCTTTACGGAGAGCAATATAGTATATTACGCACCAAGGGAGGAAAAAACTTGGACAGTCCACAGCTTGTGTAAATTGCCACCCGAGCCGAAGGTGAGGGTGGGAAACACGAGCTGGGGGCTGGCCAATTTTACTCCCGTGGAGCGTATACTATTTTTTTGCCTAGCGAGGCCGAAAATACAACCTTCGCGATCGGGCACCGGGAGCGAAAGTGGTACTTTCTGACGCTTTTTATAGAATCATTATAACAGCTATTGAAACTTTTGATACACTATTTTCTGAAGTAAGTTACAAGACAGAAGTTAGTAAAGTTTTAATTGATAAAATCACAGCTGAAATTCTTAAATATCATGCACAGTTTTGGATTACTGACGAACCTTGTAAATCGCATCGTGAGGCTGTAATTGTGTTTTTTGTTAGAGTTCGTATTTTTAATAAGGTGAAATGGATAAATTATGATTTGCGAGATGCTAAAAGTTCAAGAAAAAGACATTTTGCTAGTAACAAGCCTAATGCTAAGTTGCAGAAATTGAGTCATGAGTAAAAAAAGAACATATTAAATTTTATTAACGTCTGTATTACTTAATGAGAAACTAAATTAGAATATGTATTTTTTAACACACAGGAAATAATTTTTTTTTTCATGATGAAATTTCAACAAGTTGTTACGCTTATTGTATTGTCTTAAGCTAATATAAATATATGTTTATTTGCTTACAGACAATTATTTTTGTGATTCAATAAAAGGTGCCATTTAATGGCCATTTATTAATATAAAGCATGATTTTTAATTATAATATTTATGATTATCTTCAAATAAGTAAAATACTAGTTATTAATTTTCAATTTCATTTTGCTTCATAGAAATTTTTCACTTTTTTCAATGCTGTGTGATAATTTATTTATAAATCATAGATCTTCATGTAAAAAAAGTTTGTGTAGTTGTATTTAATTGTATAAAAATTTTTATTGCTAATTTGATAATAGTAATTTCCATTTCGTAGTTACAATATTCATTTTGTAAAATTATTGAAGTAAAATTATTAAAAATATAATGTCACTTTTTATACACTACGATTTTTTTTTATATTGCATGTATATACTATATGAAATTGTAAGACAGCATTTATACTAAATTATTCTATAGTTCTTGGGGTATGAGCACTGTCATGCCGTATCAATTATCGTCTTTTTGTTTATAATCCATATTTACGTTCATAAATGTTTTAGATTATAATACTTTGTTCGGATAATCAGAAAGTACTTGAATTCAGTATTGATTCACGTAATAGATATAAACTTGAAATTAATAACAATTACTTGTAGTAACGTGCATAAAGCAATATAATTTATAATTTTGTTTTATCTTTTGTAATAAATTGTGGTTAATAGTTTCGCATGCTAACTAATTTGCATTTGTTTTTGTAGATTATTGAAATGAAAAAATATCTGATTACAGGAAAAAGATTTTAATTTTTAGTGCATGTTAGGAATATTTAAAAATATTCATCACCATTTCTTCCTTAACCTAATATTTCTGTGTTTCCTATCCTATCCTGATGGAAAATATCTGCCACCTTCCCGCTCGGTTTCCATCGAATAATATCGAGTTTGCATATTATTTCTATTGTTTTTAAATAATTAATGAAATTAAATTACTGAAATAATGTGTAAAACATATGTTAAAATTATTTATGCAAACACGTATTAACTGAGAGCTGAATATATTAATGAACATTCCATGAATTTAAGTAGAATTACCAATCATTTTGGTAACGCAGGATCGATTTTTGTGTTTTTCAATTTTAAAAATCGATACTACGTTTTTTATGCCTGATTCATTACTTTGAGATTGCTGCAGCATCTTTTTATCCACAGGGGAGGTATTTTATCAGAATGGTGAAATGTTATATAGATATTTTATTAAATATAATGTGGCCATTTCCTTCAAGGAATATCTTAAATATAAAGTCGTTTAAAATATTTTCCAAATCTGATACTGTCAATTACAAACGGGAGCTATTCAGAACACGAAAGGAATTCTTTTCAAAAATAAATATTAGAAAAATTCTCGTCTATAAAAATTAAAAACAAATTGCATAAACTTACAGACTTTCAACTAGAGGAAAAACATTCCGAAAAATGTAAAAGATGTATTCCCATAAGATTTTTAGATCATCTGTCGACGTAGGGCTTAATTCCCTTAATCACCGCATTTTCTATAGTTTAATTGTTAGGTGGAAATGGTATTGGAAATATCGATATTACATATCATATTAAAATAATTTAATGAGAATATTATGGACTTCTTGCCATGTTTTTTTTAATTTTTATATACTATACTTTAAACATTTTATAACATTGTAACCTCAAAATCATAACTTTAACATAATTATTCGGCTCTCGTGGTATAAAATACGGTTCGAAACTGGTGCGTAAAATGATTTTTCTTACTCGCCCACCCGAAAGTACGTACTTTCGGCCCGCATCTCCGGGCCGAAAGAGAAACTTTCGCATCCTATTTTAGACCAACCGCGCGCTCTGATTGGCTGCCGAAATTTCCTGACCCACGGCGCTTGAGCGCCCGCGCGCATGTCTGACGAAAGATGTTTGTGCGGTGTGGAGGTTAGACACGTACGAAATAAACAGAGGAAAGTGCACAGATGACGACAAAAAAGAGTTAAATGAAATAAAAAGTGGTGTTGTTTGATCGTGGTCATTGTTTTTTCCTCTTGTTTCCTACACGTACTTTCGAGTCGTGTAGAAACAATTAAGTAAACGTACGGACGGAAGCGTTCGAAGAAATATGTTTGTGTGGTGTGAAGGTTAGACACGTACGAAATAGACAGAGGAAAGTACACTTGTGACGAGAAAAAGAGTTAGTTGAAATAAAAAGTGGTGTTGTCTTTTTTAATGAATGTGTTTCTGATGCCCGCCCCGACCAGCAAAACCTCGGCTTCGCCTCGTTCTTGCAAATGTCGGGCGGGCATCAAACCATCTGTGTAACAGCGAAAGGAGCAGACGGCCAAAAAACCAGCTCTCCACGCCGGGTCGAAAGAAAAAATGGTCGGTAATATCGACTGAGCTACCCAAAGCGGCCGACAGAGGCAGTACTATCGAGCGGGTCGAAAGAAAAACTAACACTCAAACGTCTCAAACACAGCTAGCAGACGACAACGCAAATTTATCAATTATTTAACAATTACAGAACGTACTTTCGGCCGGGGAGTAAGAAAAATAGTATACAATACTTGGACCGGAAATTGGATGCCCTGGCCGTGCGTCATGACGCCCTCGGCTTCGCCTCGGGCGTCATACCACGCACGGCCCGGAAATCCAATTTCCGGCCCACGTATCGTAATGTACTATTTAGCTCGTGTGACTTTTCTCACTCGCATCGCTCGTGCGAAGAACGCGTTACATCCCCGATGGAAATGGAAAATGTATATAAATGTAAACAAATGTATATAAACTTATATAATAAGTGTTTATAAAAGTTGTAATTGGAACATTTTTTACGTTTATATACGTTTATATACATTTATATAAGTTTTTTTACAAAAATTTTCACTTATTTACATTTATATATTTTTTCTTACATTTTGAATAATTATGTTGAAAATTTGTATTTTTGTAAATATATATACATTTAGTTTTTTTTACAGATATATACATTTATATACATTTATATATTTTTTAAAATTTTTCGCTATATAAGACTTTTTTTTCTTAATTTTATGGAAATGTATATAAGTAGTAAGGGGACCGGTATAGCGAGACGGCCCCCCGCGGTGCGGTGTGTAGGGGCCATGTGGCACCCCGCTGTGCGGCGTGTATGGGTCCCCAAGTGTGACAAGGTCATTAACCCAAGTGTTTACAGTAGCAAGTGTGGCCACAAGCTAATTAGTGTAAACAATGGGGGGTGATTTATTACCCCCATAAATAATGGCGCACTTATGGCACCCGCCATGACGTCATGCCGCTATACATGCCCTACGTGTGTTGCCGTATATGCCTTGACTCGAGGTGGTGGGGGGCGAGCGCTTTGGCTGTCCGCGCTACACCATAAAGACCCGTAGGGTGCTAGGCCTCTCGCTGTATAGACCGTGTGCTGTGTGTATGGGCCCCAAGTGTGAACAGAATTATTGCTCCATAAATAACGTTCTACTTATCGCTCGCGCCATGACGCTATGCCGCTATACCTGCCCGGTGCGTGCCGGCGTATATGCCTCAACTCGGGGATGGTGGGGGAGAGACCTTTGGCTATACGCGCTACGCCATAAAGACCTCTCGCTGTATAGACCGAGTGCTGTGTGTGTATGGGTCCCAAGTGTGACAAGGTCATTAGCAGGTGTGAACACAAGATAATAATAATAAACAATGGGTCGGATTATTACCCATAAATAACGGCCCACTTACCGCCCCCGCCATGACGCCATGCCGCTATACCTACCAGGCGCGTGCCGCCGTATATGCCCCGACTCGTCGTGGTGGTTGTGGTGGTGGTGGGAGAGACCTTTGGCTATAGGCTCTACGCCATAAAGTCCCATAGAGTGCTGGAGCGGGCCCTCTCGCTGTATAGACCGTGTGTGTGTGTGTAAGACCAACTGTAAAATAGTAATTCGTGTATAAGTTAAAATAAAAATTGTGCGTTCGTGAAGTCGGTAGTTATGTTAACGTAAGACTAACTTTCTTCTACGATTAAATAAATAAAAATTTATTTTTTTCATCAACAGCTTTTTTATTTGCAGACCTCTCTTTTACACCAACTCCCTATTCCCACCCCCAACTTATTACGAACATACACACACATACACACACACGCGCGCAAACACAAACACACACACACACAAACACACACACACACACTGCTGTTAGTGAGGGCAGCTAGAGTGGGGATGAGTAAAAAACGTAAAAAAGCAATGTGTCGTCGGTACATCTTTGTTTCGGGGATGCCACGACAGACTGTATTTCGACGCTTTTCGAAAATAAAATTTACGATATGCCGGGTTTCCAGACGCTCTGATGAAAGCGCATATGTTTTGCTGCGGAGAACCTCGGCAAAATTTTTCCCGAATGAAAATTTTTTATTACTCTTTCATGGTTTAAGCACAGCGGCCTCGCAGAAGTTTCTGGCTCTACGAGCGCGCGCACGGAACGAGTAGTTAAGTATCTGCACGTGAGAAAAACAGAAACACGTGTAGGCGTAGAAAACAACCCTTGGAAGGATACTTCGGGTTTTTACAGGAAGAGATTTTTTAACATCTGTAGAGTTTCTTTTCTTATCGAAAAGCTGTACGACTGCCATAGTAATCGTACCCCGCTTCGCGGGGATTCTCAATTTTTCTTCAAACCCATCGGCACGCGTGACGAAAACCTTTCGAGCTAAACTATCGCTACGTGACAGGACCATGCAATAATGCCAAGGGGTTATCCTCGAAACTTGCTACCGCTGCGAAGAAAGTAAGCCACGTTGTTTTTCGAAACAATATATCACGGTAGCAGCCCCGCAACAGGATGTTTCGCGTGTAAAGCTTACGCACCGGGGTTTCCTTCGCGCGAACACGCATAGCAATACTCGGGGGTTATTTTTCACCCAGCTACACATTTTTAACGGAAAAAAAGTTACCTCTTTCTTCAAACCCGTCGGCACGCGTGACGAAAACCTTTCGAGCTAAACTATCGCTACGTGACAGGACCATACAATAATGCCAAGGAGTTATCCTCGAAACTTGCATCCGCTGCGAAGAAAGTAAGCCCCGCTGTTTTTTCGAAACAATATATCACGGTAGCAGCCCCGCAACAGGATGTTTCGCGTGTAAAGCTTACGCACCGGGGTTTCCGTCGCGCGATCACGCATAGCAATACTCGGAGTTATTTTTCACCCAGCTACACATTTTTAACGGAAAAAAGTTACCTCCTGCGCTTTGGTGAGATTTTCCAGAGACGGCACGAGTACATAACGTAAACAGATGCTCAAAAACCCCGAGGGAAAGGTATTTTCTGATACCACGTGTATACTGTATTCAAAACACTCGACGCTGTTGACACCGCCAAAAAGTCGCGCTATAAAAGCGGTGAGGGCCACTTACGGTCCTACCCGTCTTTCTTTCGAACGAGAAGCGTCACCATGGAGAATTTTATCGCTTGTAAAAGTGTACGGGAAGCTGTATTGCGTCTCGCAGCGTAATCACGCTGTAGTAGAGGCGGCGCGTGGCGTACACGACTGAGGACGTTGTCTTCTACGGAACTTGTCAATCAGTTACGACGCTTGTTACGGCTGACTGGCTATCGGGCGATAGCAAGATTATTTCGTACATTCAGGCATTCGCGAGATGTACAGCGTACCATCGGGGAATTTGTGGTCGAGTGCAACTTGGACAGATTGCCTGTTTTTAGAAAGCTCATGAGCGAGTACGAGGAGCTAATGGGTAAGTGAAAAAATTTTTAATATTTTTCCTAAAATTTTTTAAAAATTTAGTTCTCTAAAAACATTTTTTTCCAGCCTTAGAAGATTTATTGCGCGACAGCGATTCTGATAGCGAAAATATCGAAGCTGATGACGAGGAGAGCAGCGACGCCACTCACTTTGAGTGGAATGCCGATGATACACCGTCTCAACCAGGGCCGTCGGGGGTGGCAAGCGGTTCGGCGCGCACTGATGGACGACAAAATCCTGTAGCTCGCAGGCTATCGTTTGACACTGATAGCGACGCGGCTGATGACGGTAGCTCGTAGCAGCAAATCTGGGTCGCCGCCGTACACAACGCACCTCTTTCCGGCGATAATCCGCCGACAGAAACGGTGTCTGACAGCGAAGAGGAGCGCACCGTAAGCCCGAACCTTATTAATGCGGAGGACCATGAAAGGGCGAATCTAGAAATGGAGGCGGTAGAAAATGAGCGAGAGTATATACTGGAGGCGTTATCATCATACGTGGAGCCGGGGGAAGCCGTTCACCGGGCGTTTTTGAGCGATCCTCCTCAGGCGTCAGCAGATGTAGGCATCGCGAATACCGCTGAAAATCGCTACAACATCTTGAGCAATTTTTACCTTGGAGATCCCGGAGCATACGATAATAACTTTAACCCGTGGGACGAAGTTCATCTGCGTATAAATGAGCGTAAGTTAAATTAATTTTTCTTTTTTGTAATGTAAAAAAAGAGCATGTTGTTGAAAAAAATTTTTTCTTTTTTAGTCATAAGACATCGGGATAGTATATCGTACCACTATCCCTATGACATTCCCGATATACCTGGGGTTTACGAGCGGTTTTTGAATATACTCCATTCACCACGCGCACAGGTGTTGCGTTGGTTTCATGACCAGGCGGAAAATATATTTTCTCCGTTGTATACGGAAATAGATCTCGCGGATCTATTAGTACGTGTAAGCGAAAGTTTTCGCGGGCCACCGGAAGAATAGAAAATGACTAAAAAAGAGAAATGTTTAAATAATATTAAAAGCTGACGACAATTCATTTTATTCATTTAGAGACCCGTCAATCCCCTCTTCAGGTAGGCGCTGGTGAAGGTCGTAGCAGAAGCAACAGCAGCCACAGCAGCAGTAGCAGCATCACGCGCGACGACGAGGCTGACGCAGGGCCCGAGCGGTTTATTATAGCTGCCGAGGGAGAGCAGTACATGCGTAGGTTTGCTGTTCACGGCCGCACGGTCAGTTTTAATATACGTGACCCACCTGCCGGGGAAAACCCTGTATTATGGCTCGAGGAAAGCATTAGAGACATTTACGAATACATTACATCTAACGTTCCACCTAGCACATTAATCGGCGTGAGTATTCGTAGTGATCGGTTTGCGCGGGGGCCCGGAGGGTTGTCGTTCAGGCCTATTGAAAATTTCAGTTACTTAGATTTATGGAATTTGATAAATTCTATAAGTCAAAGTAACGCAGTTTTGGGTATCGATGACACACTAGCCTTACAAATATATTACGTTGAAATGCCTGTTGGCGCAGGGAGACCATGACCAAAACAAGCGCTAAGCATAGGTAGTCTTCGTAAACGCTCGATCGTAACAATAAAAAACGAGGACAATTTATGTTTACCGCGCGCGCTCGTAGTAGCGAGAGCACACTTAGCTCTTAAAACATCCGAATGCCCGGCGACGCGCGACGAGTGGCGCGTAATCCGCGACGGCCGGCGAAAATTACAGAAAGAGCGCGCAGAGAAACTCGTGCACGATGCAGGAGTAATTTTACCGCTAGAGGGGTGTGGATTCCGCGAGTTGACGGCGTTTCAAGATTTTTTTGCTGCGGAGGGTATTGCTATGGTTATATTTGAAAAGTGTAACCTGGGTAGCGGCGAACCCCGTTATTTGACGGCCGAAACAAGATTCAAGATTTAAATGCACCGCTTCACGGTGTTATTTATTTAATCTTTGAGGAGCAGTCTAGACACTTTAACGTGATCACTAATTTATTTGCTGCGGCCGGGTCAAAATTTTTTTGCTCTTATTGTAACAAGGGTTTTCGCCGTATTGGGCAACACAAGTGTAAACGAACTTGTGAATCTTGCTTTGTTACACCTCCATGTAGGAGTGACGGTGTAGAAATGATAGAGTGCACAGAGTGTGGACGTAAATTTTTCGGGCATGGTTGTTTCGTTAATCACAAGCGCGCGGGTTCGTACAAAAAAAATAATCGCAAAGTGTGCGACGTCGTGCGGCTATGCGAAAATTGTTTAAAAATAGTAAATACGCAGCACAGTCAACACGAGTGTGGTATTAGTTATTGCAAACAATGTTCGAAGCGGCAGCCGTTCAATCATGCATGTTTCATGCAACCAATTGGTGGTGGTGGTGACTTGAAAGCGGAAAAAAATTTTTATACATTTTTTACGATTTTGAGACCCGTCAGGATACGCCGTATGGAGAAAACGCCCGAATTCACGTGCCGAATCTCTGTGTCGCGCATCAGGTTTGCACGGATTGCATAGACGTGGACGACCTTAAAATCATTTGTAGCAAATGCGGCGTGCGCGAGTTCATTTTCACAGACGATCCGGTAAAACAGCTCTTGAGCTTGTGCATTCGGGAAAGCACTGAATTTTCCGAAATTGTATGCATCGCGCACAATGCCAAGGCTTTTGATGCTCAATTCATTTTAAAAGAATTGGCCGAAAACTCTGAGCGCACAGCCCCCAGCGTCATTTTGAACGGTCAAAATATTACAATGTTGAAGTACGGCCGAACCAAGTTTATCGACAGCATCAACTATTTTCAAATGAAATTGAGTGCTCTACCAGCTACCTTCGGTTTACCCGAAAGTAGTAAGAAGGGCTATTTTCCACATCTGTTTAACACCCTTGAGAACCAGCGGTACGTTGGGCCTCTACCAGCGCTAGAGTTTTATTGCCCTGACACTATGTCGCCAGCTGAGCGGGCCGTTTTTCTCGAGTGGCATGAAAATACAAGTCCTGGCTATATATTCGACTTTCAAAAAGAGATAGTCGAATATTGCCAGATGGACGTGGAAATACTGAGGCGCGCGTGTATACAATTTCGAAAAATTTTTCTCGAGGTAGGCGAAACGGACCCGTTCGTATCAGCGTGTACAATCGCGTCGGCGTGTTCGTACGTTTTTCGTAAAAATTTTTTAGTTCCGAATACTATAGGAATAATTCCACCGAACGGTTATAGGCGCGCTGACAAACACTCGCAAAAATCAATAGAGTGGTTGCTGTATTGCGAGCGCGAGATCGGTCGGGAGATCGTACATGCAGGGAGGACGCGTGAGTTTCGCTTGCCCGAGGGATTTTTAGTGGACGGTTACATACCTGCCATTCCTCCTGGAGAGAGGGAAGCAGCTAAGGGAATCGTTTTTGAATTTCAAGGTTGTTACGTGCACGGTTGCCCGCGATGTTTTACGAATAACCGAGAATCGGTAAAAAATAAGTTTAATCAAACGTATGCACAGGCGTACGAAAGTGTACAGGTAAAAGTCGGACGAATGCGGAGTCTCGGCTACGAAGTGCGCGAGATGTGGGAGTGTGAATTCGATGGGATAAAAAGGCAACAGCCCGAGTTCGTACGGTATCTGGATACTCACCCGATAATGAGTAGAATAACGCTCAATCCGCGGGATGCGTTTTTCGGTGGGCGAACTGAAAATATAGTCACCTCATGCACTGTAGAGCCGGGTGAAGAGATCAAATATACTGATATTTGCTCTCTTTACCCGTATATATGTAAGCGAGGCCGCTTTCCTATCGGTCACCCGCACATTTACATAGGCTCGGAATGCGCCGCGTTAACGAATGGCCAGAATAACAATCTCGCGCGCGTCGAAGGGCTCGTCAAATGCAAAATTTTGCCACCGCGAAATTTATTATTGCCCGTATTACCGGTAAAAATGCACGGGCGCCTTATTTTTGGTCTCTGTCGTTCCTGCTGTGAGGAAATGCGTCAGGACGACTGCAACCACGAACAAGTCGCCGAGCGTGAGTTTAGCGGGACATGGGTAGTGCACGAGTTACAGAAAGCAATCGAATTGGGCTACAGCGTGACTGAGATATTTGTCATATGGCAATATAAGAGCACACAGTATGACCAGTGCAGCGGTGAGGGTGGTCTGTTTGCCGCGTACGTAAATACCTTCCTTCGGTTGAAACAACAAGCGAGCGGGTGGCCGTCTTGGTGTACGGACGATACTACCAAGGAGCGTTATATTGACGAGTACGAGCGCGAAGAAGGAATAAGGTTAGACCGGGAAAAGATTGAAAAAAATTCGGGTTTACGTTCGGTCGCAAAACTCTGCTTAAATTCATTTTGGGGAAAGTTTGGGCAACGCTCGAATTTAAAACAAACGGATGTGGTCAAAACGCGCGAGGGGCTACTGAAACTGCTCACGACGCCTGAAAAGGAAGTTTTCGACGTGCTCCCGGTTAGCGAGGATCTTTTGTACGCAAATTGGCGCTATAAAGAGGACGCTGTAGAGTCGTCGCCGAACACAAATGTGGTACTAGCAGCCTACACCACCGAGCAGGCGCGTCTCGAGATTTACTCGTATATAGAAAAGCTTTCGGCCAACCGCGTTCTCTACCTGGATACCGATTCGTGTATATTCAAGTGCAGCGAAAAAGACCCTTCAGAGTATAGGCCTCCTTTAGGCACTCTTCTCGGCAGCATGACGGACGAGCTCAAGGGCTACGGAGAGGAGCTTATATTACCAGCTTTCTCTCCGGGGGTCCGAAATTTTATGCCTTTCGTGCGATCGTCCCATCGACCGGCATCACTCACGAGTGCTGTAAAGTAAAGGGAATTTCTCTTAATAGCGCCAATACGAGCAAGATCAATTTCGCTAGTATCGAGCGCTTGATCGCAGAGTATTTCGATAACGACGAGAGCTCGCCTATCGTTTTGAAATACAATGCGATCAGACGCACTCGCACGCACGAGGTCATTACGCGCAGCGAAAAAAAATCCTGTTCCATAGTTCTGAGAAAGCGAAGATATTTCCAACACGACGTTTCGCTTCCTTTCGGCTATAAGCGCAATTGAATAATTGTATATTTTAATGCGTTGAATGTTGTAACTTTTGTATATTTTTCATAATAATAATAATAAAAATGTATTGTAGATATTTAAACTTTTTTTATGTGTTAATTATTTTTCCCCCATATCCCCTCATCCCACGTACCTATTTATAGCGGAGATCAGCTAACCCGCGCGCGCGCGCGCCGCGGAGATCAACGGAACAATGCATTAAACACGCAGCGATGGTTGCTTATAGCCGCGAAAGTCACCTGATCAACGCGGTAAATATACTTATCCGCGCGAGGGCCGGAGTATGCTAATGACTGCGGAAGTCACCACCGCGGAAGTCACCACCGCGGTGATATGGTGATCTCCGCGCGCGCGCGCGCCCGCCCCGCCACCGCCGCCGCCGCGGGGATCGTAAATATCGCAGCATAGCTATATGCGGTGATGTTTTTCACGTACTTCATCGTCAGCTGAGCACGTGAGCGAGTTAAGGGTTTAAAAAAGGCTGCACGCGTGTAATTTTCTTTATTCGCGTCGTAAACATGGACACGCGATGGAAGCATCCTTTTACTTGCTGCGTGTGCGGACCCACAGGCTGCGGTAAAACTTTATTCGTTAAAAGCTTTCTCGCCTACCTGCCAGAGGTCTGCGACACACGTTTCGACCGTGTCTTATTTTATTACACCGAATGGCAAGACGCGTACAGGCGAGATTTTAAACCCAACGGGCCACCCATCGAGTTTCGAGAGGGCCTTCCACAGATGGCGGATTACTCGAGTGACAATGAGAAAAAAAAGTTACTCATTCTCGACGACCTCATGCGTGAATCGTCGAGCGATGTTATTTTAGATTTATTTACAAAGGGTAGTCATCACAAAAATATTAGCGTAATATTCGTTACGCAAAACGTATTTCACAAAGGTAAGGCACAGCGCGACATTAGTTTGAATACCAAGTATCTGGTATTGTTCAAAAATCCTCGCGACAGAGCACAAATACAGCACCTCGCGAGACAAATTTTTCCGGAAGATTCGGCTTTTTTGCGTGAGGCCTATCTAGACGCCACGCGTGAACCTCACTCCTATCTTTTTATCGATCTCTCTCAAGCCTGCTTAGACGAGTTTAGATTTCGAGCAAACATATTTCCCAATGCCGGGACGCACGTTGCCTACGTGCCCAAGTACTTTAAATCGCGGTGAATGAGGCGTGCGTTAATCAGTCGGGAAAAAACTATGGCGCCGATAGGTCGTAAAGCGATAGCCTGCGGTAAACATTTCTCGAAAAGAAACCTTGCTCTCTTGAACGCTCTTTGTCATGGGGACAAAAGACATCGTGTTGCTATAGCGCGCACAGCTGATAAACCTCTCGTCAGATGCATATGCGAGTGTGTGTTGAACGTTTTGCAGGGCGTCGTAAAACTAAGCGATTCCGAAAAGGTCCGATTGCGTAAACATAAGCAAACGCTGCGTAAGCTGATCCGTACTGGTGATAGAGGCAGCGGTACTTGGAAATCGAAGAAACGTGTCATTATACAAAACGGCGGGTCGTTTTTACCACTCTTACTCGCTCCGATCGTAGGAGCGCTTATCTCAAAAATATTTGGCTCGAAACATGGAGCGAGCTCGTAAGATGATCCTTGTGCCGGAGCCGCCACCGGAGACATCGCAATCTAAAGTCATGGAGGAGGAGGGGGCGAGGAATACGAATGAAAAAACTCTGCAAACACCAGGTGATCATTTTTCTCGTCTGGATGGTGAAATGTACGATGTTTTACGCTCAAAAGCAGCTAGAGACGATTACGAGAAGTGCGTAAAATATCTAGATTTTACGTCGCTATCTTTTCTTCCGTGATAACGAGCGTAGCGCTGTACGTGAGGAGCACCCTGAAATAGACGAGGTCGAAGAGGCGCTTGCACCACTGTCCGAGGACGACATACTCGTGGGGGTACCGAAAGTACACGCGCGCAAAGCGCGTCTCTTGCTTCGCCATTGGAAAGTCACTGTACCCGAGCGTCTCAAGTGGGATAACTCAGGCACCATTACTATAGATGGTCGTGTAATTGCTCGGTCCAATATAACAGAGTTAATCATCGACGCATTGAAAAAAAAGAACAGTAAGGACGAGGAGGCGCCCGTTGGCCGCATTGAATTTGCAAAATTTCTCAAAACTTCCGAAACGCCGGGAAATTTAATTAATAATCCAGCAGTTTTAAAAATTGGGCAAATATTGACGGATCCTCAGCGCTCGGCCAAACGACGTCTATCCACACCAATACAGCACGAATCACCCCATCCGTCTATACAGACTCGCAGTAAAAAACAAGCGAAAAAAAGTGGCTCACGCTTGGTTTGTAAAATAAAAAAATGACGTACGAAAAACAATACTACGACCTTGAGCATGAAGCAGGCTACGCTGGGGCGCGCAATCTTGTGCGCTTGAACGCTAAAAAGGAAAAGAAAAAAATTTACTCGTGGCTGAGCAATCAAGATGCCTACACGCTCCATCACCCGATAGGAAGGCGATTTCCACGATTACGCTACAACGTGACGAACATTGACGATGTTTGGGAGGCTGATTTGCTACAGCTCACGACGATAAAAGATTACAACGACGGTTACAACTACATTCTAGTGGTGATTGACGTACTCGGTAAGTACGCATGGGTGGAACCGATAAAAGATAAGACCGCGCGCAACGTTGCCGACGCCTTCGCACGGATTATCGACCGAGCACATCCCCGACTGCCTATATGCGTGCAAACCGATCGAGGCAAAGAGTTTACCGGTTCAGCATTTCAGGCGCTCCTCCGCCGAAAAGAGATAACATTCAGAGTCGCTCGCAACCTCGACATTAAAGCAGCTGTGGTCGAAAGACTCAACAGAACGTTACGCGAGCGAATCTGGCGATACTTTTCTCATAGTAACACAAAGAGATACATCGATGTCGTGCAAAAGATTGTACACGCTTACAATCGCATGCTACACAGTGGTACGCGCATGAGACCTATCGATGTCACATTGTACAACGCGCCGACAGCGATCGAAAATTTAGCCAAACGCGCGAGCTACAATTATCGAAGGCGACCACCGGCGCTGCCTAAATTCAAGGTGGGCAACCTCGTGCGCATCAGTCGTACCAAGAACACCTTCGAGAGAGGATACGAAAAAAATTTTAGCGAAGAAGTGTTCAAGATAATCAGCGTTTCGACGCGTCAAAATCTCTATACATACGTGCTCGAAGATTTGAACGAAGAAATTATCGATGGTTTCTTTTATCCTGAGGAGCTCGTGTTAGTCGGCCATGAACGCCTCGCGCCCGATAATTGCAGCCAGCAGACCTGCCTCGCTTTCTCGAGCCTTGCCCGACCAGATGTATATCTATACCGATATATGTGAACCTTATACAGTAGGTGACACACAAGCTGCCCTACTGCGCATAGTTTCTATAGACAACTCCAGCTTTAAGTACGGTTGCAGTACTGTTCAGTGTTTTGCACCCGTTCACTATATACCTCTTCTCTATCACAATTTTCGTAGCATCGTTATCGATATAAGAGATCAACCTGGGCAACGTATACCATTCGAGTACGGCACGTTGACGGTCACGCTACACTTTAAGCGCAAACGTTAAGATGAGTCATTACGGGCGCTACTACGACGAGCAGCTAGGCGGGGGTCGAGTGAGAAATGTTTTTGCTGGTTCGACTTTTCAGAGAGGTCGCGGGGTAGGAGCCTGGTTAGGCCTTTTTCGTCACATCCTGCCATACATCACGAGCGGGGCCAAGGCTGTAGGTAAAGAGACACTACGCGCAGGTATAAAGCTTGTTGACAACGTTGCCAACAGAGGTGTCAATTTCAAGGAGGCTGTAAAATCACGGGCCAAAGAATCTGGACGCAACCTCAAAAGAAAAGCTGCTGACAAAATATCGGAAATAATGAAAGGCTCGGGATATAAAACAGGCGTGAATGGCAAGCGGCGGCGCCAGTCGAGAAAGAAACACACTCGGACACGCACGGCAGGCGGTAAGAAAAAACCCGGCAAAAGAAAGCCCGCTGTGAGAATGAGCAAGAAGAAGAAGAAGAAGAAGAGGAAAGCCCTTCGCAACATAAACGATATTTTTGGTCCAAAGTAAAAAATGGCCTTCTTGCACTCGCACTCTAACGAGTGCATGTCGAGCGAGCTCGACATTTTCACTCTTCCGGCGACACAAACGTCGATTGAGAGTAGTAGTTTTTTACACTATAAACCTGTGTCCTCGCTCAGCGACGAAGGAGACGCGCCCATAGAGTTCGTCATCCCGAGCGCAAGCGAACATTATATAGATCTCGCGCACACCATGCTCTATGTCAAAGCTAGAATACAGCCGAATGCCGAAACCCCTGCTGAAAACTTAAAAGTTGCCCCAGTAAATAATTTACTGCATTCAATGTTTAATCAAATCGACGTTTTTCTAAATCAAAAACTCGTTTCTCCACCCAATAATGCATATCCTTACAGAGCATACATAGAGTCACTGCTCAACTACTCGCCAATCGCAAAAGAATCACACTTAACGGCCGGATTGTGGTACGATGATACGCCCGGTTTATTCGAAGCCCAGCCGCACATTCAAGGTGAAATATCTAACAAGGGTGCTCTCCATCGTCAGCATTTCACACTCAATGGAAAAACCTTCGACATGATTGGCCATCTGCACTGCGACGTCTTTAATCAAGACAGAATGCTCATCAATGGTGTAGAAATGAGAGTACGACTAGTACGAAGCAAAGATGCCTTTTGCCTAATGGACGCCTCCGAAGATGGTAAATTCGGCCTGAAAATAAAGGAAGCCACGCTCATCGTTCGGCGCGTGAAGATAAATCCGGGAATTTTAATTGCACACGCCAACGCTCTCGCTAAAGCAACGGCCAAGTATCCTGTCACGAGAGTAGAAGCAAAACTTTTACGCTTCACGCAGGTATACATGGCGATACCATCGATAATGCCATTCTTGGGCAATTGCCTAAAAGAATAATAATAGGATTTGTCGATAATAAGGCATTCAATGGCAATCGAACATTTAACCCGTTTAATTTTCAACACTTTTCAATAAATCACCTCTGCCTCTACGTCGATGGGTCTCAAATTCCGAGCAAACCGTTACAGCCGCGCTTTGCTGCTAACGATAGTATGTTTATAGATGCATTTCAAACCCTCTACTCGGGCACAGGTATACATTTCCTCAACGAGAGTCTTGGCATAAACCGTTTCAACTATTCACTGGGCTACTTTCTCACGGCTTTCGATCTCACACCCGATTTATCGGCCCACTGCGCCTCGTATTGGAATCTCGTTCGCTCGGGTAGCTTACGCATAGAGGTGGGATTTGAGTCGGCTCCAACAAGCACAATAAATTGCGTTGTTTATGCCGAGTACGATAACGTTCTCGAAATAGACTCCACCCGCCAAATATTATCCGATTTTAGTGCCTAGTCGTTAAAAAGGTGGGGGGACGAGGACTCGAGAGGAAGCAGGCGGCGCCCTCAAGCCTCACTTTTCTCTCGGCGCTCGCTACGCACACACGTATAATGGATTACGTCGTGGATATACAAGGGTTTCGAGACACTGAAAGGAAGTTTTTACCAAAGGAGGTGGCGATCATTTGCCTACAGAAACCCATTGTCGACCACTGGATTGTACAAGCACCGTGCAATTTCATCGAGCTGCCCGAAGACGTAAAAATACAAATTCCTACTGCGCTGTCGATATTCACGGTATTAACTGGTTCGAGGGCGAAGTATCACTCAGACAGCTATATCGTTATCTCTTCAATATCGCAAGAGCAGCAAGACGGATTTACGTTCGCGGCGAGGAGAAGGCCTGGTACCTGGAATCTTTACTCGGTCGAAACATATGTAATTTAGAAAAATATGACTCGCCGACGTTCAGAAAACTCAACAACATGTTTTCTGACGTGCTGGTATGTTCTACGCACGCGACTCAGAGGTTTAAAAATAAACAAGATTTTTGCGCGCTCTACAAGGCGCACCAAATAAAAAAGTGGATGCGCTCTATACTACCCGAAGAGTGGAAGCTGATCAACAAAGACCAAGTACAAAGTCAAATGTTCTACACTGCACTTCATCAGTATCAGCAGAAGAAGCGCAAAAAATTACTCCGTTTTCACCCGGGCAGCGAGCAGTCCACTGAGGAGGAGGAGGAGGAGGAGCAGAACGACGATGGCCGGGACGAGACGGATGTGGCCCCAGAAATAGCAAGTGACAGCGACAGCAGCACATATTTCACATTTAGGAAAAACGCAAAATCAATACGAAACAAATCACGAGGGCCATTAGTGGCCTCAGAGCAAACTCGATAGGTGTATACGCAGCTGATCACATCCCCAGAAGCTTGAGTCTTCCAGCCGCTGTTGTAACCAATGTCGATACCTCAGATAAGCCTGGATCCCATTGGGTGGCATTCTACATAGACAAAAATGCAAAAGGAACATATTTCGATAGCTATGGAGTCGCCCCTGTGTCACGACATCATATCGATCGACTTCGAAGAAATTGCGCAAGCTTCAAGTGGAACGAGAAGAAACTGCAGAGTGTTAATTCTAAAGTTTGCGGCGAATATTGTATTATGTTTCTTTGCTATATGTGTAGCGATCGCACTTTACGCGCGTTTTGTAACGTCTTTTCACGTGATTCACATGTAAACGACGCACTGGCCGCAAAATTTTATGAAAATGTAAAAAGAAAAAATCACCGAAAAAGATTCCGTCGTGCGAACAATTTCCCCAGCATTATTTCCAAGGGCGCTGGCTCGTTCGTTCAAACATGTAAAGCATTTATATAAAATGTGCGTGTGCGCGCGTGTGTGTGTGTGTGTGTGTGTGCGTGACTTAATTTTTATTATAATATTTCTATTTAATCCTACGTCACATTCAATTTTTTAGTTTGTAATATTTCTTTTTTATCCAGAAACACATTCAATTTTTAGTTTATATTTACACTTTATGTACATTGTAAGTTTTAGAATTGTAAAAGCTTTCTTAGTTTATAAGGTTTTGTATACTACGTTTGTCTTGGCCTTTTTTAGCTTGTAATTTTATATTATTCATATATTTGTAAGTTTAAAATGTATTTTTTTTAATTTGATCGAACAATAAAAAAAAGTTAAACAAACATCGTATTCATTTAACGACCTTGCCCGCTAAATTTAATTCCTTACCTTTTTTATCTTGAAACGAATATGTACTATTCCATGAAGAAACCGATAAGCATATGCGTAACGGTTTTTTCAAGTGGTGAAAAACACAGAAGGCGCTTTCTTCTTTGAGGCTTTGAAACATAATCAGATCGAGTCACCGAAAAGCACATGCGTAACGGTTTTTTCAAGTGGTGAAAAACACCTTAGCTGTTTCCCTTTTTTCAAGTGGTGAAAAACACAGGAGGCGCTTTCTTCTTTGAGGCTTTGAAACATAAGTAGCTTGAGTCACCGAAAAGCATATGCGTAACGGATTTTCAAGCAGTGAAAAACACATTAGACGTTTCCTTTTTTCAAGTGGTGAAAAACACATGTGCCGTTTTCTTCTTCTTCTTCTTCTTCTTTGAGGCTCAAAACCCTTAACGGGGAAAATTTATGGTTCTGTTTCTCAAGGGCTCCGCGAGTTTCCCAACGCTTCTCCGCACTCTCCGATACATACGCGTAAACGTTCATGATTGGGCGCTCGGATTTTACGTAACAATCGACTAGCCAATCGTAACTCGTGGTAGAAAGGAGGGGATTCGCGCTGGAGAGAGAATAAGTACGGGGCCTAGCCGCGCCACCCTCAGTCAGTCAGTCGCTCTACCTCAACAAAGTCGTGACATTTTTACCAACGTTAAGTCAGTATTTTTTAAAAATGTCTCAAACAAAGCTAGTGCCGAATTTACTGTACAATTCGACTTACGCTCTCAACTATTCGTACTCCAAGTTCGTTTACGTCGGCTTGGATTATGCTCCTGGCTATTTCCGACCCATCATCAGGTTCGGCGGGCATACATCACCGCATAAATATATAACTCTGGATATCGACAGTTGGGAACAATTAAAAACCCATTTCAAGACCTTCGGAGAGTATCTATGGGCATCAGGCGATTTTGTAAAGCAAGGCAAATATGCAAAAATATATTTACCGCACCACGACGTCGAATTGACCAAAGCCTACGGTCATAGAACCGTATCAATCACCGATAAGCCCGAAGTAACACCGCCATCGTTCACCCTTCAGTACGAACACGACGCTCAACAGTTCGACTTTGAAGACGATAACGCCAATCAGGAGGCAGCCGCCTCCACTACCAGTGACGAACCTACTACAAAAAAGAAGAAGTCTGAAAAACCACCGAAGATTATGATGCAGTATACAACTTTCAACGGATTGAAACAGTTCCAACAGTGTATAGACTATAAATTAAAAAAGTTAGAAGAAATGTCGGGTTTTGTGAACAAAGTTTTCGGTATAATGATCGATGTTATTAAAACGGAAGCAATTAGCAAAAACGACGTGCATTTACTAGACCATACATTCATCGGCGTTGTATTTAATGAACTAGAAGCCAAAATGAAAGAACTCGCGCTAAATCAATTAATGTTTACAAATTTTAGCGAGAGTTCTCTCGAAATAATGTTTTTGGAAGTATATGCCGAGTATTTAACAATTCTAGAAAAAAATGTTGTTAGTGCGTTAAAAGTTTTAAAATGTACATAAATAATTTTTTTTTATTTTATATAATAAAATATATTTTACCTTATCACACTTTTTTATTTAAGGACCCTTCCTTTATACCTACTCCTATTTACGCCCCCAACTTCTCATTGCGCTAGCACGCATATATTTATATATACAGCATTATACATAAGTCATTCGTCGAAAGACCACCGAGAAGGCAACATCATGGGGCCCCCGTTCAGCAAGCACCAGGTCAAACCAGACGACAAAGAACCTCTCATCAACAAGGCAGGCAGGAAAGACTCTTGGACAAACAAAAAAAATTCTCCACCACACCATTCCTTTTCCACCAATTCCTTCTCCTTCCCAAAAAAAGATGGTTATTCAAAATATAACGAATAATAAACGGTCCCTTTAAGGACAACATTTATGTTAATGAGAAAAAACTGTTCATAAAATAGGGGGTTTCACCCCGTTTAAATAAATAAATAAAAATTTATTTTTCCTCAACATGCTTTTTTTATTTGTAAACCCCTCCTTTACACCAACTCCCTATTCCCTCCCCACAACTTCTCATTGCGAACACACACACACACACACACACACACACACACACATACACACACACACACACACACACACACACACACACACACACACACACACACACACACACACACACACACACACACACACACACACACACGGTCTGTATAGCGAGAGGCCTCGCACCCCATGGGTCTTTATGGCGTAGCACGTATAGCCAAAGGTCTCGTCCCCCACCACCACGAGTCAGGGCATACACGGGGGGCATGCGCAGAGCAGATAGAACGGCATGACGTCATAGAGGGAGCGATAAGTGCGTCATTGTTTACACTAATTAGCTTGTGTTCACACACGTGCTACTGTAAACACTTGGATTAATGAACTTGTCACACAGCACGCGGTCTATACAGCGAGAGGTCTTTATGGCGCAGCGCGTACAGCCAAAGGTCTCTCCCCCCACCACCACGAGCGCGAGCGATAAGTGGGACATTATTTATGGGGTAATAATTCACTCCATTATCTACCCTAATTAACTTGTGTTCATACTTGGGACCCATACACACCGCACACGGTCTATACTGCGAGAGGCCTCGCACCTTATGAGTCTTTATGGTGTAGCGCAGACAGCCAAAATGCTCGCCCCCCACCATCTCGAGACAAGGCATATACGGCAACACGCGTGGGCCATATATAACGGCATGACGTCATGGCTGGCGCCATAAGTGCACCATTATTTATGGGGTAATAAATCACCCCCCCCATTGTTTACACTAATTAGCTTGTGGCCACACTTGCTACTGTAAACACTTGAGTTAATCACCTTGTCACACTTGGGGACCCATACACACCGCACAGCGGGGTGCCACATGGCCCCTACACACCGCACCGCGGGGGGCCGTCTCGCTATACCGGTCCCCTTACTACTTATATAAATGTATATAAATGTAAAACAATATGTATAAATTTCAAAAATTTCTTTAAAATCGCCCATCTGACAATTTAGTTGTCTGATATAATACCCCCGCGTCTTTCTTCTTAAACCTTTATTGATACATTGATTATGATGAATAAATTACTCGAAAATTAAAAACTGTCAGAAAACATAGTATCATGTGCACCCAAGGGCTGGTGGGCTTTTTTATATCGCGAGTTTGCAAAGACTCGTGCTAACTTGCCTTCGACTTGTACTTATAAATACTCGGTCTGCTAAATCCAACGTTGAGTACACCCTTGATACACAATATATTATTTTACAGTGAATATGAAAATTAATATAATGTTTGCATACAGTCGAAAAGTGATATGATATATCAAGTTAAATAACTGTACATATATGACTACATAACTAATTATTACTATTTATTTTCTTGTATAACAATTTATATCTTTTCTTATTTCTTTCAATTATTATTTTTTTAATCAAATAATTGTAAGAATTTATTAACTTTTAATTATATTTGATATAATTTATTTGTAAATTAAATTTTATTTAATCATTATTAAATTGTTATTTATAAAAAAATTTTATAACATGTCAAATTGCAAATCATCATGCAGTCATGCTTTACGGCGCTTGCGCCCGGATCATCGAGAACGGCGCGGGCAGGCGGGCCGCGGACGGCGCGCGCGCGAGCCGCCGAGCCGCGATTCGCAGAAGTGAGAAGAGAAGCATACAAAGTCAATGCTAGCGCCATCACGCGGTCAAGGCGGAACTAATTAATAAATTTAACTAATAACCTCGCCCCTCATCTGACGTATGATTCTATATGCGTCTATAAACATTGGTTCTACTTTAGCCTTAGACGCTGACTTTTAACAGAATTTGAATTTTGAATTTGAATTTATTGATCATAAGGGTACGGACTCAAGGTCCGAAATAACCACTGCATTACATAGTTTACAAATGAGTAACGAATAGAGCAGTCAGGACGGATAGTAAAATCCTAAGTAAAAGTCACGAGTAAAAATAAAAATAAAGTAATATAATAACAGTACCTAAAACTTAAAAACTAAAAGGAAGCAACATAAAAAGCAACTAAACGCATGAGTTGATAAGCCTAACTTCTAAGCTCAAAGTTATAATAGACTGCTCTTACAAAAAAAAAATATATATATATAAATATATATGTGTAAAAAATTAACAAACTGATCTTTTGCTTAACCTTCAAAATCGATCTACTTTTAGAGTTCAACAACGGTTTCGATTTAAGTTTTGGTCTGCTTTCAGTGACCTTCATAATTAATATTTTTAGCGTCATATTTTAAGCGACCTTTGAAATTAATATGAAGTTCAAAAGCTTTGAATAACTTTCAAGCTTAAAATTTATGTTAATTAAATAACTATAATAATGTTCAAAAATATAACATATGTTTATTTAATAGAACAAAAGTAATACTTGAAAATTTTACATTTTTTTTTAATAGAGGAGGGAGTAAAACACGGACTCGAGATGAACCAATTTGTTTTGATAAATTTATTACACCAACGTTTCGAAAGTGTTGTTAACTTTCTTCATCAGGGCATAAAAACAATATTATAACATATTAAGTTCTCTAACATATAAACTCCTCGTAGACGAACTTAATATGTTATAATATTGTTTTTATGCCCTGATGAAGAAAGTTAACAACACTTTCGAAACATTGGTGTAATAAATTCATCAAAACAAATTGGTTTGTCTCGAGTTCGTTTTTTACTCCTTCAAATAACTTTTTATTATGAAAAAACAATGAAATATTTGATGGAAAATGAATTCAAAGATAGTAAAAAAAGGGAAACCTCTATAAAAAAGCGCGCCTATCTATCTACCTCTTGGGTGGCGTAAAATATATATATTTAGTTTTACATAAGAATATATAAACATATATAAGTATATATAACTATATACAAATTATTTTTTCGCAGGAATTTCTTTTCACTTATGTAATGAAAATGGATTATTATTCGAATATAATTGTAATATAAAATGGATACAACTTGTATGTAATGTACAAGTTGTATTCTGTACTAATTTTTTCATAAAGTTGTACGCTTTATTATGGTAATTAAAGGGAATATTACAATAACAAAAAATTATTTAGATTAATTTGAATCAAAATAATTATTTTTTTATTTTTATATATGATTCGTGTTTTAACTTATTATTATTTTAATTTAACATTTCATAGAAGAAAAATTTGAAAATTATTGTTTAAACAAATGAATTTTATAATTCTGTCAGCTGATTTGCTATCAGCGATCCAAAAACCCCATAAAAATCTATTCAGCTTGTTTGGGTAACAGCCCAGCTTCTTCTGATCATTAAAAAAAGTAAATTTTTATATATTGATCTTGGACTGACTTGAAAATTTTTTAAACATTTTATCTACATTTTTCCCTCAAAGTACTTATTATAACCTTAATTTTAAGAGTATCCCCATCCCAATCGATCAGTTCCAAAAGAAGATATGTTATTTTGTCCAGACATGTTCATTTGGGCCCACTGTGCGCCGTGCGGCGGAACCCGTCTGCGCGCAACGCGACGCGTATTTTTGATGTAAAGTTTTATATGGATAGACCTTGTTATTGTTCTATTGAGTAACTGAGGCTATTCTTCATTTCTTAACCTTAACATAACTTTTTCCCGAATGCTGCCGCCTCCGCGGGATCCGAGACGACAATCATTCTGAGTAGCTAGCGCGAGTATTAACCCTTTCCGGCACACGAGAAAGTCGAGTTCAACTGCGATCTCGACTATTGTAACCAGGGATCCAGAGAACATCAACCCCGGGTGCTGGTCGTAGAAGAGCACCCGACGGCACTGAGTTCTAGGGATCTGATCGCGAGAAAAAGGAAACCTTGCTCCAGTCCTCCCGTTAGAAACTTAATTTTATATTTGTAATTATTTACATAATTAAGTTACAAATAAAATAGATAAGAAAAAGATTTAGTTAATTTTGTTACACACTTAATAAACAATAATATTAGTTATTAATAATAACACACGCATAGTATATATGTTTTATGATATTAGTTATGGAGTTATGATTAATATACATAGAATCTAGAGGATTATACTTTCTGAAAATTGTCTAAGCAATTGCGGATCATGTAAGCATCAGACGCACGAAATCACCAGGGTCGCTTTTTTCGAACGGGCATCGTTATTCGTCAGTTTAAAGTTTACGCGCGGTGCTGCGCTTCGCGATGCGTTAAGCTGTGACTTTCTTCTTGTACTCCCTACTGTAAAATCTCAGGTGAGGTATGAGGTGAGATCTCAGGGGAGATCTCATGCCAAAATCTCACCTGAGATTCTGCTGCAGATGCTGCAAAAAATCTTATAAAAATTAAAAATCAGCTTTTCGAGTATTGAAAATTGTCTAATAGGATCCCCCCCCCCCCCCCCCAGATGAGCTCAAACTTATTTTACGCAATAATTCAATTTTTACAAAACTTTAAACATGAGATCTTAGGTAAGTTCTCATCTATCATATATTTGATATTTGACACACGATTTCACCTGAGAAATCACCAGAGATCTCATATTTAAAATTTGTAAAAATTGAAATATTGTATAAAATACTTCAGAATGTGTATTTTTTAGTTCATCTGGGAGGTAAAACATCCTATTAGCCAATTTTCAATACTCAAAAAGCTGATTTTTAATTTATGTAAGATTTTTTGCAGCATCTACAGTAGAATTTCAGGTGAGATTTTGGCATGAGATCTTAACTGAGATTTTTCAATAGGTTTGTGATTTGATATTTTCGGTGGCGAAAAGTGGAACTACTTGTAGATCACAGTGCAGTATATCTATATATCAGAAGAATAGCGTAGGTTAGCCAGCATTTTAACACAGAGTAAACTAAGTGGCGCCCTACCGATGTTAAATCCCAATAGATCTCGTCAGTTCGTCGTTCATATGTTGGTTTGTAAATATTGACCAGTCAACGACGAAGTCTACAAGAAGCGAGTCGGAGCTCAGCGAAGCAGGATACATTTGTGGTCGGTCGACAGTGCCTTTTTTGAACAGCCTTCGGCTTCTCTATATATGTCCCGTTCCATCTTAGTGTTAGGACAAAGACACATAGATCTCTTCCGTTCATGCAACAGTGAATCTACATTACGTACCATGTACCGTGTACCATGTACTGAACCCAAAAAAGTATTGTTTGACGTTTACAAAATTTATTAACACAGGATAAAGTGGAATAGACTTACTCTCTTTTCATAGTAAGGGCTATGACACAGAAAAAGGAACAGCACACAGATATAGGATTTAACATGGGTTACTATATCTATATATACAAGGAACAGGTAACAGGTATTGGGAACACTTAGAGCATATACTCCTGGAAGATGCACGTCGTCTTAAAAAATCGTGGTCGGTTTTCGTACGGTGCAAGAGAGACAGAAGATAAAGTGTCTCTTGTCTGTCTCTCTCACACTGTGCTGTGATTGGTTGTTGTATCATCTTAGTTCGATCCTCTCAAAGTAAATGAAAACACGCATTTGAACGTTTTTAAATCTTTTTATTCGTGTTTATGTTTTAATGAGATGTAAAAAATCTTACGAAAAGTTAATACAAAATGGTTAGAAAGTGTGTTGTTCCAAACTGTAGACTTGATGAACAAATGCAAGGTTGTGAAATACTTAGTTTTCGAAGGTTAGTATTCGTTTTGATATGAAATAAAATATTTTGTTTATAGTATATAATTGTGTATGTTTATTCATGTTCATTTAATAAAAACTTTTTTTTGTCCATGACATTTTAATCCGTCTTCTGGTATGCGTACGTTGAAAATTTCAGTTATGCCTTGGTTTGGAGGGGAGCGCGAGTAGTCAATCACAGCATAGTGCGAGAGAGACAAACGAGGGGCATTCTTTTTTTCTTTCTCTCTCGTACCGTGCGAAAACCAACCACGATTTTCTCATTTAACTTACTAACTCCAGAAGTATATGCTCTAAGAGGGAACAAGATTTTCTCGTACATATAATATAGTGACCCATGTTAAATCCTATACCTGTGTGCTGTTCCTTTTTCTCTGTCATAGCCCATAGGATTTAACATGAGTTACTATATCTATATGTACGAGAAAAGCTTGTTCCCTATACCTGTTCCTTATATATATAGATGTAGTAACCCATGTTAAATCCTATATCTGTGTGCTGTTCCTTTTTTGTCATATCCCTAAGGCCCCTGGCACATAAGCACGTATGCATGCGTATGCATGTGTACGCACGTGCACACATCTCGTGCATTCTCGTGCATACGCGTGCATACCATAGAGGTATTAGGCCCCTGCTACATTAGAGCGTTTGCACGCGGACGCACGCGTAAGATAACTAGTAATTGTCGATGCAGCCAACGTGAAAAATTTAGTGCCTCCAAAGAGAGCAGAGAACGAACAGCTTTTTTTGGAGGCACTAAATTTTTCACGTTGGCAGCATCGAAAATTACTAGATATTCCCTAGTTGCATACGCGTGTGCCCGCGTGCAAACGCTCTTATGTAGCGGGGGCCTTACAGCGAATCCACATTGCATGAGCTATGCTCGATGCGCGATGCCATCCGAAAAAAAGTTGTTGTCCTAAATCTACAAGATTTATAACTCTATGGTTATAAATCCTATAATAATTTTAAACATAGAGTTATAAATCTTATAGATTTCGGACAACAACTTTTTTTCGGAAGGCATCACGCATCGCGCATCGAGCATAGCTCATGCAATGTGGATTCGCTGTTATAGATAGTGTATGTGTGTGTGTGTGTGTGTGTGTGTGTGTGTGTGTGTTTAGAAGAGGGGGTGATAGTTACGAGCTGTAGTCTACGATAACTTGTCGGGACGAATCTATTTCTATCACGTTATCAAATTCAGCATACAACACACAGTTTATTGTGTGGGGAGGGCCCTTTCGAACCCTACTTCTATTCTTATAGCACCATGTTTTATTAAATTCCAGTGATTGGCAAAGTGTGCTGATAAATCGGGAGTTAAATCGAAGGCAAACAGACAATAACCGTTTGCGTAATCAAATCGATCAATGTCGTTTCCTTCATTCATGTAATGTATACCTGTACCCGAGAATAACATGTGATAAGCTTCGACATATTGAGGTGAGTTTCCGGTAAAAACTGGTTGCAAAGGTTTGTTGGGGATCTGTGTACCATCCATGTATAACGAAAGATAATTAATTGAAAAATTTTGAAAATTTCTGAAAATTTTCCTGAAATTTTCCTGTGGATGGATTGACTCCAGATTTGAACTAAATTACTCCTGAATAGTATAATTCTCATATGAGTGTAAATATTTAGGATTAAATGTCGGAAAAAATTTTTACATCAGAAAAATTATGAAAAAATATAAAAAATTTAAAAAAATTAAAAAAAAACTCTTGAAAAACAGCACAATTTTTTTTTTCTCATTAGATCAAAAATCCCTACACTCATATGAGAATTATACTATTCAGGAGTAATTTAGTTCAAACCTGGAGTCAATCCATCCACAGGAAAATTTCAAAGCTTACGGTTAGTGAAAAAACTTGTTTCATCAATGACTATGGTTCTGGACCATATAAAAGGCCCATCGGAGAAAGTTTTAAGGTAAGATAAATATACCCACTTTTATATGTAAAAAGTATGAAATAATTAGTTTACATTTATGTATTAAAATGTGACTTCTTATTTCAGAGAAAAAAGGTGTCTAGCCCCCTTAATGCCTGTGATCAAGTTTGGGAAGGCGATCTAATGCAAATGACTTCGTTTAAAAATTACAACGATAGTTTTTCTTATATTTTAGTTCTCATTGATGTTTTGAGCAAATATGCATGGGCAGAGCTGTTGCGCGACAAACCCACTCAAGAAGTTACAAAAGCTTTCAAAAAAATACTGGAAAATAATAAAGGACGTTTTACCGCAATGTTACAAACCGATCGAGGTAAGGAATTTGTTGGAAGTATTTTACAAAAATTTTTGAAAGAAAATAATATCATCTTTCGCGTCGTGACCAATCCTGATGTTAAAGCGGCGGTTGTTGAACGTTTTATACGTACTATCAAAGACCGGATGTACAGATATTTTACCTATGAAAATACTTATCGATACATTGATGTTTTACAAAAATTAATCTCTGCCTACAACAGGACACCCCACACCAGTATAAAAATGGGTCCGGCTGCTGTAACTATTTATAATGCTCATATTGCTAGGAAAAATTTAGTCGAACGTGCATCACGGCGACAACCTCATCGAAAGAGACCAAAATATAAAATTGGAGATAACGTGCTTATAAGTCGAGAGAAAAACGTATTTGAAAAAGGTGCAGAAAAATCCTGGAGCGAAGAAATTTTCAAAATCACAAATGTCCTGAAAAGACAAAATTTATTTATCTACAAACTCGTCGATTTTGATGGTGAAGATATACAAGGCTTTTTTTACCCTGAAGAACTTATTCTCGTTCACAAAGATCGAGTTGATCAACAAGTATACAAAATTGATAAAATTTTACAAAGTAGTGGTAAAGGAGCGAAGAAAAAATATTTTGTTAGTTGGGTCGGGTATCCGGAAAAATTTAACTCTTGAATTTCAGCAAAAGAGGTAAAAAATTTATAATAACATGAATCGAAATGAATTTAGTATTGTACTACCGAGTAATAGTAGTATGAAATATTTTCCGCTAAACACTACAACTAATTACTCTACACACTTACCCCGAGAAATCATTTTACACGATAGATGGCTAGTCGGACTTTCGGAAATTCACGTGCCATGTACAACTTTACATCTACGTCGCGATGATGCTAAATTAGTGGAAGCTCAGGGTGGTAAAAAAGCAAAATATTTTCAACATGGTTCATACATTTCCATAAACAGCCTGGTTAATGCAATAAACGAATCACTCGCATACTTAAATAATAAAAATGAATGCTCTAAATTAATATACGACGACAAGGGCGGTTATGTTACTATAAAAGAAATTGTTAAAAAGCAAGCGGAAACTGTATCTTGTCAAGCCGTCGTATTTACCGATGCTGTGAAAAGAATTTTAGGGTTAGAAAATGGTTTCTCGTCAATAAAAGCATCATCAACAGAAATAACTTCCATGCCCAAACATCCGGCTAGTCTTGCTAGGGGGATTCCCGATCAGTTATTCATCTATTCAAATATCTGCGAACCATGTATAGTTGGCGATACGCATGCACCTTTATTACGCATAGTAAATCTCGAAGCTAAAAAGTTTAATTTTGGTACTACAATGGTAAAAAGATTCGAAACGATAAATTATGTGCCCGTTTTGAACAATAGATTTCAAACCATCGATATTGATATAAGAGATCAGTTTGGACAGCCAATACCATTCGAGTTTGGAACGTTGACTGTGACACTACATTTTAAAAAAGAGTTTGCATTATGAGTTTTTACGACAATTATTATCATCAGTATGGTGGTGGCGGCGGTGGTGGCAGAGGTATCAACAACGTCTACGTCGGTTCTCATCGCCAACGAGGACATGGTTTGGGCTCCTTTTTCACAGGTCTGTTTAGACAGGCTTTACCATTTCTCGCGAAGGGTGCGCGTGCTATTAGTAAAGAAGCTCTACGTGCTGGTGTCAATATTCTGGATGATGTGGGAGAAAATAACCTATCGTTCAAAGAATCTTTTAAAAGTAGAATGAACGAGTCGGCTAGAAATCTCAAGAGGAAAGCAACTGAAAAACTTGATAAGATTATGGAAGGTTCGGGTTATAAACGTTCATTCTACAAACATCTAACGCAGTCTCGTGGCGCAAGTGGTCGACGCTGCATCTCTTCAAAAACGCATAAGAAACACAGAAAAGCCATTAAACGCAAACGGTTGCAGAGAAACAAAAAATCCAAGAAAACTTCGAAAAGAAGAAAAAACAAAAAATCAAAAAGTGCACGAAGAAAGTCGACAAAAAATAAAAAAAAACAGTGATATTTTCGATTAATACTCAAAATAATTGAAAATGTCATTCTTACACAGTCACACCGAACCGTGTTTAAAAAGCGAGCTGGATTTATTTTCTCTTCCACCCACTCAAACAGATCTCGAATCAACAAAATGGGTATTTTACAAACCTATTTCGTCATTGAGCGACGAGAGTCCAATAGAATTTTGCTTAAGCGCTCAAAACGAGGATTATATAGATCTTGCACATACATTAATAAAAGTAAAAGTGCGTCTGACATCCTACAACAAGGAAAAAGACAGTCTTGTGGCACCTGTAAACAACTTTTTACATTCAATATTCAACCAGGTTGATGTGTATTTTAACCAAAAATTGGTCTCTCCGGCAAATAATGCTTATCCCTACAGAGCATATATAGAAACACTACTCAATTATGGACCTGCCGCAAAAGCTTCACCTCTAACAACGAATCTATGGATTAACGACGTGGCCAGTGAAATGGATGAAGTGCCCGGTAGTGGAAAAAATAACGGAATGATAAAAAGGCGTGACTATTTGAAAGATGGTAAAACTATCGATCTAATCGGACATTTACATTGTGATGTTTTTAACCAAGATAAACTATTGTTAAACGGTGTTGAAGTTCGGTTAAGATTAGTTCGTTCAAAGGACGCTCTTTGTTTAATGAATGCTTCAGATACGAATTACTCTGTCAACATTACAGACGCAACTCTACTTGTTCGTCGTGTAAAAGTGAGCCCTACCGTATTAGTAGCACATGCAAATACTCTTGCATCCACTGCAGCGAAATATCCAATAACAAGAGTTGAAATTAAATCTTTTACCATACACAGTGGAGTAACCGGAGAAAATTTGGAAAATGTTATTTTAGGCCAACTGCCGAAGAGAATTATACTTGGTTTTGTTAATAATAAAGCTTTCAACGGTGATCGAAAGCTAAACCCTTTTAATTTTCAAAATTTTTCAATTAATTATCTTTCGTTATACATGGATGGTACACAGATCCCCAACAAACCTTTGCAACCAGTTTTTACCGGAAACTCACCTCAATATGTCGAAGCTTATCACATGTTATTCTCGGGTACAGGTATACATTACATGAATGAAGGAAACGACATTGATCGATTTGATTACGCAAACGGTTATTGTCTGTTTGCCTTCGATTTAACTCCCGATTTATCAGCACACTTTGCCAATCACTGGAATTTAATAAAACATGGTGCTATAAGAATAGAAGTAGGGTTCGAAAGGGCCCTCCCCAAACAATAAACTGTGTGTTGTATGCTGAATTTGATAACGTGATAGAAATAGATTCGTCCCGACAAGTTATCTTAGACTACAGCTCGTAACTATCACCCCCTCTTCTACACACACACACACACACACACACACACACACACACACACACACACACACACACACACACACACACACACACACACACACACACACACACACACACACACACACACACACACACACACACACACACACACACACACACACACACACACACACACACACACACACACACGCATACGTACCTACGGAGGGGATACTGGTCGTAGCCCAGAAAAATTTTTTGTTGATAACCCACAGTTTTCCCGCACAACTCGTAGGAATCACATATACGCACACAACATGGAAAAACTCGATTTCATTATCGATATTCAAGCATTTCACGACAAAAATGGTCAGTTTTTACCAAAAGAAATTGCTGTTGTCGGCGTCGACTGTAATTATTTTGCACATTGGATAATAAAACCACCTTGTGACAGTGATAATCTTCCAAACGGCATACTAGCAACTAATACCTACTTGTCAATTTATCATTACGGCCTCGAATGGTTCGACGGAGAATCTTTATTAGACGATGTGTCAAGTGTTCTCAAAGAAGTGGCCAGAAACGCCGTTCGCATCTACGTTCGTGGTTATCAAAAACAACATTTTCTTCAAAATATTCTTGGGCGTCAAATAATCAACTTAGAAGACTACGCGTGCCCTTCATTTAAAAATTTACCACGTGTAAACGAGCATTACTGCTTCTATCATGGTAAAAAGCGAGAATATTTTTCATGTGCCTTAAATTATGCGTATAAAATACGAATTTGGCTTGCCAAAACTCTTCATTCAACCATAACATCATCTAGAGACGTAGTAGATAACGAACAGTGCATAAATGATATTTGTTAAAAAATGAAAAATCTTAAATCCAGCTACTCTACAGAGACAATTCCTGCAAGCACATCACTCGACATAATCAGCTCGAAGGATAAAGATAAGGGGCACGATAATTCTCCCGGTGATAACCAACTCTCCAAACCCCAAAATGAATTCAGTTCAAATTCAACAAGCCCTGCGACCATACCAGCACAGACTCTAGGAGTATTTCCAGCAGACAAGATTCCGATTATGTGGACACGACCGTGTAATCTTGTTACTAATGTCGACGATAGCAGTAAACCTGGTTCACACTGGGTTGCCATCAACGTTGACAAACAGGGACAGGGCGTTTTCTTCGACAGCTATGGATTACCCCCAGAAGTTTCACATCATATCGATAGAATCAGAAGAAACTGCACTCTCTACCGATGGAATGTACAACAGCTGCAAAGTCTTGAGTCTGACGTTTGTGGCCATTATTGCATCAATTTTCTGTTTTATATGTCTAGCGGTTTTTCTATTGATATGCTTTGTTCACTATTTACCGCAAATACTAAATCTAACGACATGTTAACTGTATCTATATTCAACAGTATTATTAAAAATAAGATATATGTAAATAATAAAATCACATGTAACCACAACAAACAACGTTGTAAATCTAAATGTACAACACAACGATTCTAACATTTTGTACTCTTTGCGCTATGTATATAAACCTATGTAATAATCGTGTGTAATCTAAAAGAGAAAATAAAATAATCTCTTAAAAAATTCTTAAACTTTTTATTTTACCACATCCAAATAGCCTCGTCCACCTTTCCCTCACACTCTCTCATCATATATTCAATTATCTAAACGCTTAATAATAGCAATAACCACTTATATACGAGGATCATTTGATAAGTACCTAGCCTACAAATGAAAACACCAAAATTTTACAAAAAATAAAATTTATTTTTCAATGTAGTCTCCTTTTAGTTGAATACACTTGGTCCAGCGGTGTTCCAATTTTTTTAACCCCGTTGAAAAAAATGTTTTCTCTTGGTTTGCAAAATAGGCCTCCGTGGCGGCGATTATTTCGTTATTGGAGTGGAATCTCTTCCCGGCGAACGAATTTTTTAGGTTCGGAAACAAAAAAAAGTCGCACGGAGCCAAATCTGGAGAATACGGTGGATGGGGCAGCAGTTCGTAGCGTAATTCGACCAATTTAGCCGTGGCGAGTGCAGAAGTGTGAGCCGGTGCATTATCGTGGTGGAAAAGCACTTTCTTTTTAGACAAATGGGGCCGTTTTTCTTCTAACACGGCGTCAAATCGGCTCAATAGTTCGGCGTAGTACTGTCCTGTGACCGTTTTGCCCTTCTCCAGATAGTCAATAAAAATCACACCTTGAGAATCCCAGAAAACAGTGGCCATCACCTTTCCGGCCGACGGGATCGTCTTTGCCTTCTTCGGAGCAGGTTCACCGGGTAAGGTCCACTGTTTTGACTGCTCCTTGGTCTCTGGAGTGTAGTAGTGAATCCATGTTTCGTCGACGGTCACGTAACGACGCAAAAACTCTTTTGGATTGCGATTAAACAGCTCCAAACACTGCTCTGAACTGGTCACACGGATGCGCTTGTTGTCTGCAGTCAGCAAACGCGGCACCCACCTTGCTGACAGCTTCCTCATGCCTGAAATCTCATGTAGGATATGCCACACGCGTTCTTCTGAGATGCCTACTATCGCAGCTATCTCGTGCACCTTTAATCGGCGGTCTGACAAAACGATATCGTGTATTTTTGTCACGTTCTCCTCCGTAGTGGCTGTTTTCGGAGCACCTGGGCGTGGATCATCAAAAACCGACGTACGACCACGTTGAAACTCGTTATACCAAAATTTAACGGTCGCCATCGAAGGAGAAGCATCCCCATACACTGCATCCAAGCGTTCTTTAATTTCACTGCGCGATTTCCCTTCCAAAAACAAGAATCGAATCACCGACCGATATTGTTCTTTCTCCATTTTTTCAAAAATCAACGGACACATTTGCTTTCACACGCTCTCAAAAATAAACTACAACTCCGATCCGGCTGAAATTTCGTCTGTAACCGTTTACAGGAAGATACTGCACTGTAGTGTATTTCTGGTGCGATAGTGGCACCATCTGGCGGTGAGGCTAGGTACTTGTCAAATGACCCTCGTAAAATTTATTTTTTACTCTTGTATAATATTTCAAATCAATACTAAACTCATTCAAATATATAAATTATACATCAATTTTTGTTTTAAACTCTTACTCACTTACCTACCCATCCCCTTTCCACTCTTTGCAAATTTTTTTTTTTTTTTTTTTTCAAAAATTGGCAAGTCACTCATACCACCCACCATCCATTCACACTCCCTCCTACACATACCCACACACCTCTTTTCCACTCTTTGCAAATTTTTTTTGCAAAATTTCGCACCCACCACCCACCACCCACTCCACCTCCCTTCAGTCCACCCACTGACTCGAATACTCCCCCTCCACTCGACCCAACAGAAACGTACCCCAGGGACCCTTCTTATCTCACCAGCGGCGCCAGCCGACCCGACAAAAACGTCCCCCAAACACTTCTTATCTCATCACTGGCGCCACTAGGCCCCGCCCCCACTGTCTGCCAGAAACGTCCCCCTTCTACTAATCATTTTTGTTCATATTGCAAAATCTGTTAGTTGCAGTTACTAAATATCTTGTCGGTTTAATAAAATGTTTGTTTAAAACAACTAAGTATTTAGTAAGAATGACAACGTATTTCGATACAAAGACACTAGCATTTCAACTAATTTTTTTGTCAGACCGAACAAACATTTATTCAAGTCAACTAATTGTAATTTAGTAAGCGTAAGAGAAATTTTTTAACTAAATTTTGGTTGGAGTAAGGAAATAGTTTTGTAGATTGAAGTACGCAGTTTTTCCTTTTAACGAAAGATTTATTTGAAACCAAGAAATATGTAGTCAAATTAACTCCATACTTTTTTATTGTCGTAGTGCTTGTTTAACTAAACATTTTGTTAAACCTAATTAATATTTATTGTAATCTAAAAAATATTTTGTCAAATCAACGAAACGTTTGATTGACGAGAGAAGAAAATTAACCAATCATTTTTGTTTATATTGCAAAACCTGTTAGTTGTAATTACTAAATATCTTGTCGGTTAAATAAAAGGTTTCTTCAAAACAAGTAAGTATTTAGTAAGAATGATAACATATTTGAATGTATAGATATTGGCACTTCAACTAATTTATTTATTTGAATCTATGAAATAGTTAGTAGTAACAAGTAAAGATTTTGTAAATTAGGATTCGATTCTTTAATAAATCCTTTAGTTAGTTGAACAAAATCATGCTGTCGAAGTTACTAAATAAATAGTTGAGTTAACAAAATATTTGTTAAAGGAATGAATGGTTTAGTTAATGCGTCGGAGATATTTCCTTGTTCTTAATTGTTTAAATCAACCAAATATATAGTTGTTTCAAACAAACATTTATTTGTTTTTAGAAATTTGGTTCATCAATATTTCAGTTATTTGATTTAAGTAAATATTTCGTTAACTCTACCAATTGGTTTTGCTGAAAACAATAAACATTTATTTGAAGTTATTTTCTTGTTTCAAGAAAATGAATTTAGTTCTTTCAATGAAACCTTTTAATTGAATTAACCATACCATGTTTGAAGTAACTAAATGTTTAATTAAATTTACTAATTATTATTTTAACTAAATAATTTAGTTGATTTTACTCTTTATGTAGTTGTTTCAGAGAAATATTTAGTTGATTTAACTAAAGATAACTTTACTAAATATTTTACTATATTTAGTTGAAACAACTAATCTTTTTTTTCAGTGCATATATTCAATTCAAATTTGCCGCCATAGGGCCTAGTAGCCCGAAATGATCATGTAGATTTGAATTCGACGTTTTTACACATGACAGTTGTCGTTCTGCCGAACTCAAATCTCAATTTTATTTTTATTTCACTTACGTTTGACTGTTGACACGTTAAAGTATCAACATCTTCTCGGTTCTTCTTTTTAAAATCTTGACTGCTTTTGCTTAATTTACGTGTTAATTTATTATTGTGTTAATTTATTATTGTGTTGGTTTATGTATTAATTTATTATTGTGATGTTAAAATTTTTATTAAAATTTTCCACAAAATTTAAAATAAAATAAAATAAGAAGGACTGGAGGTAAAAAATATATTTAATTGTTAACTAGCTGAGTTCAATTTTTGTGCAAAAAACATGTATGTTTTTGTTGTTTTTTCTAGATCAATACTTGTGCTTATAATTATTCCATACTTTATACCCTTGACTACACCAAATAATATACTATCTTTGTAAATAGAGAACTACTTTGACATATTGTAAAATAATAAGTTAAATAAATCTACAGTGTTTGATAAAGGTAATAATTGTATTACCGAAACGTTGCACAGAATGAATTAAATTATCTTGTGTACTCATTATTTCATCGATTCCCTTAAGAAATACAATGAACATGGGTGATAAAGTCAACTACAAAAAATACTTTTAAAGTTTGTATAATATGTATTTCTATCAATATAATTATTATTATAAATATATTCATGTATTAATAAATAAGACAAGGCAAACCAAACAATCACGCATTACCGCGGCATAACAGCGCCAATTGATGACCGCAGAATGAAGGTGCGCAGTAGCGGACTGCGCATACTCGGTGTTTTTATAGAGGACGACAGGTGGCAGCAGTAGTTGCAAATAACGAAGCAAATGTTAGACAGTTTCTTCTTTGTCGGCTTGATTTAACTGTACACATTTGAATCGTGTATGCTTTTAAAAGTATTTCTTAAATATTTGCTTTTAACCTATAACTTACCGATTTTTTTTTTGTCTTTCAGCCATGGATTGTGACACTAAAGATAAATACTAATGAAGTCAAGCCGATTAAAAGAAAACACTTAGAGTCGTTAATAACGGAACAATAAACTTTGACAGAGCATCAATACTTTATCAAATCGATAAATATAGTAGAACCTCCTTTTACACTTACTCTGTGCCTGCGTGCAGGACAGAAGAATAATAAGGAGGAGTAGAGCGCTGACGCGGATTACTCGTTCTCGGCTGTATACGTACATACACTCTTAGGTACTGCCCCTTCCGCGCGTTCTTCTCCTCGAAACTTTCCTTTTTTCATAAATCAGAACACGTGATATGAAATATACATAGGTTTCTGATTAATACTACTTCAATTAAATATTATTATTTTTCCTGACCTTATCGCTTCTTATGAAATCTTATAAAACAATACTTTTTTTATATAGGGCGTAAAATTTCATTTTACTAAGTGCGATGAACGCAAACGAAGGCCGGCGAATCCGGCCCTAGATCTGCGCGCTCACACGAGGGCATCAATTCGACGCCTGTGTTGCAAACAATATGTTTTAATGCAGTGAGTGTCATGCCTATTGTTACGTTTTGAATTGCGGACTAAAAATAGGGGGTTGTCAAAACATAGTTTTCATATGTTGTTAATTTTACGCCCTCGGGAGCGTTATTCATTTTCGATTAATACTTTTCCACATTAAAGCTTTGAATCATTTTGCTCATGCTAACGTCTTTTTTTCAAAAAAATTATATTTTTACAAGAATTAAGCACTACACTAACATGGAGAGTGCACATCCTCTTGGAAACGGATTTCAGCAGGCATTTGTGAATCGATTTCTGGTATATAAAAATGAAGCTCAGTGTGCCTAATTACATCTCATAGGCCCTTCTTCTTGAGATATGGGCAATTTCATTCCAAATATCCTCAATTTTGTTTAAAATATGATATCTCTTCTACTTATTGCCACATTGCAAGTATTTATGAGATGTAAACAAAAAAACAAGATTATGGAAGGATGCAGTGAAAGATTAAATTTGTGCTCCGATTCGTTTAGAAATATTGATTTTTCAGGAAAGCATGAACAATCAAAGATAGATGACCAGCGTGTATAGTGGTCCATCATTGTAAGGCAGTACCTAAAACGATTTACAATCACATTCACGAGTAGTCGACGATCCGAACATTCTAAGGTTACATTCGAATCGTTATTGTCCGAGACATTAAAATTGTTTCTAACCATAAAGTAGACAGTTGACAAGTGAGAAAAACAGCAAGTATTTATAGGGGACGGCGGGGCATGACGTGTCAGGTAGGTAAGTTTGGCACCCTCATATTTTTAATATTAATGAATGCAAAAAATGTAATTTTTACGTAAACCTAATTAGATATGCTTTTAGAATTTTCCTCTATACTTTTGAGATTATAGATAATGTTTAACATTTAATTTAATAAGATTGAAAATCGGTGCTTAGAAACAAGGTTGACTTCATTTTTAAGTCGCTTGGAGCAACAAGAAAATGATTTTTTTTCTAAATGAGACTAAACCTATTTGATAGTTTCAACTTTTATCTTTCAAGCCCTGTTTTTGTTATTTTCAGAAAATCTTTATAAATAATATAATTAAAAAATGAAAATGGTATTAAAATGGGGCATGACGTGGCACCCTAGCGGGGCACGCGTGGCACGCTCGAGCGTATCAGTGCGCCGCGGCGGCCGCCGAGCGAAGTGATATAACCTATTACAAACCAAAAACGGAGCAAGATGGGTTAACAACTACGCAGTGCAATAATTTAGTTTTAACTAGTTTTTAGTTTCAATTATTAGATTAATAAGTAAATAACGATTATTTCGACTGCGTATTAAGTTATAGAGTAGAAAAAACAATGGTAAGGAAGTATAAAAAAAAACAGATAAATATAATTGGAGCAATGAACAAATGCACTTGGCTATTGAAAATGTGCTTATTAATGGCAAATCAATTAAAAGTAGTGCAAATGAGTTTGGAGTTCCAAGAACCACTCTTCAAAAGAAAATAAATGAGAAGACTGATGCATCATTGCAAAAAGAAAATAATAAGATCAAAGGTAGACATTTTTTTATATATTTTAATTATATATTAGTGAATCTCCTCTTAAAATATTATTAATAGGATTATATTGATGTTAAATACTTACTTCATTACTTTTACTTAACACTAACTTTACTTAATAGTAGTTTTACTAAATACTTAGTTTTATACCTACTTTATTACTAGAATTTTTATTTTAGTTCCAGGATTTAGTCGCACTTTCACTAATGAACAAGAAGCGGGATTGGCACGCTACATTTTGGAGATGGAAAGCAAACTGTTAGGACTCAGTGGTATTGAGGTTAGAAAGTTAGCATTTGAATATGCTGAAAGGCTTAAAATTCCTCATAAGTTCAGTTTGAAAAAACAAATGGCTGGAAAGGATTGGCTTCATAATTTTATGGAAAGGCATCAATTTGCACATCGCAAAGCAGAACATACATCTTCTGCCAGAGCCAACGGGTTCAACAAGAATGCTGTTATAGAGTTCTTTGTATTGCTAAAGGATGTTTTCAACAAATACCAATTTGATAAGAAACCTGAAAGAATCTATAACGTGGATGAAACAGGAGTGTCAATTGTGCCTACATCATCACCTAGAATCATTGCAAAAGCAGGACGAAGACAAGTTGGTGGTCTAACTGCTGGTGAGCGAGGGGAAAATGTCACAGCAGAAATATGCATATCAGCAGCTGGTGTTTTCATGCCTCCACTTCTCATATTTCCCAGGGGGGTTGCTCTTCAACGATATACGATAAAATGTTTATCACCGCGTAATACAGGTATGTTTTTAGGACGAATAGTACAATTTAGGACAAATTTTTGATTTGATGTGATATATATTGTGGTAAAACGATTATGTCGCATCGCAACGCATATCGCTAAGGGTAATTTTATATTACGCCATAGCGATAAGTTTTGTTTGTTTGTACACTTTGTATGTGGAAACGATCTGCAATAAAAAATTCTTCGCTATGGGGCTATACAAAATTACCCTTAGCGATATGCGTTGCGATGCAACATAATCGTTTTACCACAGTATATTCTCTAAAGTTGAATTAGTGAAAATTGCTCCACCCATTAAATTAGTAGAAAAAAATAGTAATTTATTAGTGAATATTCGCATTTCATTAGTAGTCTTTAAAAAAACTACTAATGAAATAGTGAATATTCACTAATAAATTAGTAGTTTTTTCTAATAATTTAATAGGTTAAAAAACTACGAATGAAATAGTGAATATTCACTAATAAATTAGTAGTTTCTTCTACTAATTTAATGGGAGGAGCAATTTTTACTAATTCAACTTTAGAGAGTATACTGTGGTGAAACGATTATGTTGCATGGCAATGCATATCGCTAAGGGTAATTTTGTATTGCCCCATAGCGAAGAATTTTTTATTGCACAACGTTTCGACATACAAAGTGTACAAACAAACAAAACTTATCGCTATGGCGTAATATAAAATTACCCTTAGCGATATGCGTTGCGATGCAACATAATCGTTTTACCACAGTATATATCACATCAAATCAAAATTTTGTCCTAAATTGTACTATTCGTCCTAAAAACATACCTGTATTACGCGGTGATAAACATTTTATCGTATATCGTTGAAGAGCAACCCCCCAGGGTAAAGACGAACCTGGCTCTAATGAAAGATGCACCAGCCGGTGCATGGGCTGAATTTCACAAGAGTGGATATATGCAAACTGATATTTTCACAAGATGGTTTGACAAGTTTGTTGAGTTCTCTCATGCAACACCAGACAATCCAGTTTTACTTCTCCTCGATGGACATTCAACCCATATAAAAAATGTGGATGTGATCGATAAAGCAAGAAACAATGGGGTTGTAATACTTTGTTTTCCACCCCATTGTACACATAAGATGCAGCCACTTGATGTTGGCTTCAATGGTCCGCTCAATAGATACTTTGGTAACGAAGTCTCTTCTTATCAACGACCTGGTAACAAAGTAACCCTTGATAAGTTGGCTTCAGTATTTGGTAAGGCATTCGCTAAAGCAGCTAAGGTAGAGACTGCCACCAATGCTTTTAAAAAATGTGATATCTACCCATTCAATTCAGACGCATTTCCTGATTCAGAGTTTACTGCTAGAGATGATGCAAGCTCTATAAGTTCACGTAATTCAGGTAAATAAAACTAATACTATTAAATATTAAAAATCTTATTATAATATCAAATTATTATTCACTATTTCTTTTAATAATATGAATATTTTATTGTTTGAATTGTAGCATCGGAGGCAAGAATTGAAGAATTTCAAAATGTTATTCAAGATGTAATGAACCCTAGTCAAAAAGCTGGTTCAACGCAAAGTGAGACGTCTACTTCTATGAATAGTTTAGTTTCTAATCATCGAGTTAGTTCTAGTCAAACTACTGATAGTAATATATCAAGTGGAGATGAGATACGAATACCACTACCTTACATAATTCAAGCCAAACCTCTCATTGATTTATTGGTAAATAATATTTTATGTTGTAATTTAATTTATAATGTTGCTTAATTTTTAATTGAAATTTTTCTTCTTATCTAGAGTTCCTGCTTACAGTCTGAACTGAATCAACTCTTAATGGATCAATCGATGACAGCCACTAGTTCTGTAAATACACACAGCTCATCTATTTCATCTGTTGAAGAAAATGTTGCATCGAACCCAACTATTCTCAGAGATAATCAATCGATGACAGCCACTACTTCTATGAATACACACAACGCATCTATTTCATTTATTCAAGAAAATGTTGAAACGAATCTAATTATTCTCACAGACAACAAACCTGATGAAAAAATTTCAAAAAAAGTTAATAGAAAGGGAAAAGCAGCAATTATTACTAGTGATGCGTACCAGGAAAATTTAATAGCAGAAAAAATTAAAAATATAAAAAAAGAAAATGTTGAAAAAAAAGTAAAAGGAACAGCAGTGAAATCTGATGACGCCAAGAAGTCCCGTAAACGTAAGAAGTCTACTCCTGCTAATCTACCAAGCAAACTACGGAAGCCACTTGAAGACTTAAACACAAATCAGCTTGATTTATCCATTGTTAATAATAATGATAATTTGTTAATCAAACAAAAGTATTATGTTGTGATCATATTTTATAAGAAGGAATTTATAATATAAAATCATTTATTAAAATGTAATAATTTATTTTAAAATAAAAATTGTTATTGTGAACCTCAAAATCAACCCAATTTCATTATTTAATTAATAAACATTCGAACGTTTATTTGGAAAAGCAATTCTTTCAGGCGCTCCGTATATGTAAATACTATACTCAATTTTTTTTGTTAGTAATTCTATTATTATTTGCAAAAGAAATATACATTCTAAAATTTGTCGTACAGATTACCTTAATAAAAATAAAATTTTAAATTTTCAATAGACTGATTAATTATTTGATTTTTGAAAATTTTATTATGGCATAATTATTAAAGTATTAATTACTGGAAAAAGAATTGAAAAATACCTATAGTAAAATATTAAATTTGATCGTGCCATGCGTGCCCCGTCGGGTGCCACTATCCACCCGCCGGTGGAGCACGTAGAGCATTTTTGTCAGAATTTCTTTTCTTTATTTTATCAATAATTAAAAGAAAATGAAAAAAAAGTTAATAGTTTATTTTATTTTATCTTTTTCTGATCTAATTATTCCGTTTTTGTACATTTTGAAATAATACATGGTTTAGTTGTTATTTTTAATCAAAGTTAGGGTGTCACACGTGCCCCTCCCTCCCCTACTAAGTACTACTGTTTTCGCCCTTATGAACAATATACTTTAGAGTCAGAAATAATTTTTCTGTTCAATTAGAAAAGAGCGATTCAAATTTAGTTATTTCGATAACATTTCATTTATTATTCATTATTAGTCGACAATTAAAACATTCTAATTACATTCGTTTGTTAAAAAGCTTACTAGTTAATATTCTATTTTGAAGTTACAAAATTTGATATTTTCCTGTAAATATGTAGTGAACGTTCACCTTTTGGATACCCACCCCATAGAAATTGGCATTATGTTGTTTAACATTTGTTTATTTTTTTATGCATATTAGGAACATTATTCATGTTTTTTTTTTAGTGCTTTTTAATATTTCAATACTAGACAAATGTGAAATAAATGTTTCTATATTTATTAACGTTATATAGAAAAACTAGGCCAATATTTTGTAAGTTCAAGTAATTTTATTTCGATGTATGTATGGTATAGTTACTTTGGATCCTTTATTATAGATTTGATGCTATAAGTCCTATACATCGTGCTGTAAGTAAATCTAAACCTATATTTATAAAGTTTCATTTGATCGCTCTTTTATTTAATATCCAATAGTCAATTGCATTAAAAATAATGATTAATTTAATAATTTTTTTGTTTAGCGGGCGAAAAGCACCACTTGTGCTCCCGGCACCCTATCGCGAAGATTGTATTTTCTGCCTCGCCAGTCAAAACAATTGTATTCCGCACCACGGGAGAAAATAAATAATCCCTTCGTCCAAATGTTTGTCCCCCTCGCCTTCGGCTCGGATGACAATTTACATACGATCTGGGACATTGTTTACTTTTACTCCCTAGGTGCGTAATATATTATGTTAATTAAATAATAAAATTATTATTATTAATATTATTATTACTATTATGTTTGGTATAAAATAATATTATTATTATTATGTATTCATATAAAAATATTATCATGAGCAAAAGAAAGAATCTAACTATTTGACTAAATTTCCAGTTAAGAAAATAGAAATTATATAGCTGTGTTTTTCGTGTATAACTAAAGTTCTTCTCTTAATGGCACACTAATAGGGAATCTTACTCTGTTTATAATAACGCAATAAATAGCGCTACTCTTCGTAGGCACTTATGGAGCTGTGTATTTTTTTCCCCTAGTACTTCGACTTGTGTTTCTTTTTCGTCTCAGCTGCGCGAGTTGTGCTTATTTTCGTATCAGTTATGCGAATCGTGCTCTTTTTCGTAAGGATACGCGAACTGTGCTTTTTTCTGGTAAAAGACTTCAACTGTAATAGTTTTCGTATCGGTCTGAGTTGTGATACGTTTTAAAATTAAAGTAACGCGATGCGAGTCAATTTCAGCGAAATTCGGTATTTATTATAAAATTTAAGCGTTCGAGATAATCTATTCTATTCTCGAATAATCTATAATTAATGAATCTATCTCGAATATCGAAAGACGTAAAAAAGGACGATCGGTTGCGCGCGTAGCGCGCTCATTAATTATAGCATTCACTATTTTTTCGCCACGATTGTGAGAAAAAAACGATCAACTTTTGAAGTCATTGCAGTATAGTACAGTAAGACAGCGAATATTAAAGTGGAAGTGTTATCAGTGCAAGATGGATAAACATCAAAGACTAACAGCGATATATCGGTGCCTGGTGTTGCATCCTGATAATATGACTTACGTATGACGCCTATTCGGGCAGGATCACCCTGGAGAAAGGCTTCCTTCAAGAAATGCGTTTTATGCGTAAGTTTTAAGCTCGTTCTTGAGTAAATTGTGTTGTATCATAATAGTCTTTACCGGTGAGATAGGCAGAGCGTGAATGCGTGATTGGCAGATAGGCAGAGCGTGAATGCATGATACGGTTATAAGGTAAAATAGCCATTACTGAGACAACGTAAAAAGTCTGCCCTATACCGGGTCAGTAATAAATACTATTTATAATCTAATACATACACTGAGAAAAAATTTTGATTGAATCAAAGAAACGCGTGATTGAGTCAATAAAATCGTGAAATTATTTAGTATTTAGTTGAATCAAATTATTTTTTCATTGAATCAATCATATATTTACTTGAATTAAAAAAATATTTTATTGGATTAAAGAAATGACAATATTATGTAAATTCAATCACATATTTATTTGATTCAAAGTGATTATATTCGATGCAATGAAATGCTTTCATTAATTCAAGAAAAATACTTTAATTGAAAATGAGAAAATTTTTCAATTAAATATTATATTGATGCGATAAAATTTTTCTTTAATTCAATATTATATTTTATTCATTTACAAAAATAAAATAATTGAGGTGTAAAAATTTACTTTCAATCAAATACCTATTTGCCTCAAACAAGCACCAATTAAATTCAAAGTAGAGAGTTTTATTGATTTAAATAAGTCTTTTTTGAAATTTCAACATAGGATTCAAACGTTTGCAGGTATTGGATTTAATTGCCTATTTATTTCACTCAATACAATAATCATTTAAAATTAACGATCCATTTTATTGGTTCAAAAAAACAAATTGTTAATGCGTGCAACGCCATCTCAATGAAATATCTATTCGCCTCAACTAAACAACAAGTAAATTCAAAACAAAGTTTTATTGACACAAAGAAACCATTTGCTTGGTTCAAGAAATCAAATTTGTTAATGCGGGCAGCTCATACTCAATAAAATATCTATTCATCACAATCAAACAACAATTACATTCAAAATAAAGAGTTTCGTTGATTTAAATAAACCTTTTTTGAAATTTCAACATAGGCTTCCAACTTTTGCAAGTATTGGATTTAATTGCCTATTTATTTGACACAATACAATAATTATTTAACACAAAGAAACCATTTTTTTGGTTCAAGAAATGAAATTTGTTAATGCGGGCAGCTCATACTCAATAAAATATCTATTAATCTCAATCAAACAACAATTAAATTCAAAATAAAGTGTTTTATTGATTTAAATAAGTCTTTTTTGAAATTTTAATATAGGAATTCAATCGTTTGCAAGTATTGGATTTAATTATCTATTTATTTGACACAATGCAATTTTTAATCAACACAAAGCAACCATTTTATTATTTCAAGAAATCAAATTTATTAACGCTGGCAGCACATACCCAATAAAATATCTATTGATCTCAATCAAACAACAATTACATTCAAAATAACGAGTTCTGTTGATTTAAATAAGCCTTTTTTGAAATTTCAATATAGGATTCCAACTTTTGCAAGTATTGGATTTAATTGCCTATTTATTTGACCCAATACAATAATTATTTAACACAAAGAAACCATTTTCTTCGTTCGAGAAATCAAATTTGTTAATACAGGTAGCGCATTCTCAATAAAATATCTATTCATCTCAATCAAACAACGATTACATTCAAAATAAAGAGTTTTGTTGATTTAAATAAGCCTTTTTTGAAATCTCAATATAGGAATTCAAACATTTGCAAGTATTGGATTTAATTGTCTATTTATTTGACAGAATATAATATTTATTTAAGACAATGAAACCATTTTCTTGGTTCAAGAAATCAAATTTGTTAATGCGGGCAGCTCATACTCAATAAAATATCTATTCATCACAATCAAACAACAATTACATTCAAAATAAAGAGTTTCGTTGATTTAAATAAACCTTTTTTAAATTTCAACATAGAATTCCAACTTTTGCAAGTATTGGATTTAATTGCCTATTTATTTGAGACAATACAATAATTATTTAACACAAAGAAACCATTTTCTTCGTTCAAGAAATCAAATTTGTTAATACAGGTAGCGCATTCTCAATAAAATATCTATTCATCTCAATCAAACAACGATTACATTCAAAATAAAGAGTTTTGTTGATTTAAATAAGCCTTTTTTGAAATTTCAATATAGGAATTCAATCGTTTGCAAGTATTGGATTCAATTGTCTATTTATTTGACACAATGCAATTTTTAATCAACACAAACAAACCATTCTATTATTTCAAGAAATCAAATTTATTAACGCTGGCAGCACATACCCAATAAAATATCTATTGATCTCAATTAAACAACAATTGCATTCAAAATAACGAGTTCTGTTGATTTAAATAAGCCTTTTTTGAAATTTCAATATAGGATTCCAACTTTTGCAAGTATTGGATTTAATTGCCTATTTATGTGACACAATACAATAATTATTTAACACAAAGAAACAATTTTCTTGGTTCAAGAAATCAAATTTGTTAATGCAGGTAGCGCATTCTCAATAAAATATATATTCATCTCAATCAAACAACAATTACATTCAAAATAGAGAGTTTTTTTACGCAAATAAACTTTTATTAAAATTTCAACATAGAATTCCAATTTTTGCAAGTGTTGGATTTCATTGCCTATTTATTGGACACAATACAATAATTATTGAACACAAGGAAACCATTTTCTTGGATCAAGAAATCAAATTATTAATGCAGACAGTGGAATCTCAATGAAATCTCTATTCATCTCAATCAAACAACAATTAAATTCAAAATAAAGAGTTTTATTGATTTGAATAAGCCTTTTTTGAAATTTCAACATAGGATTCAAACGGTTGCAAGTATTGGATTTAATTGCCTATTTATTTGACAGAATATAATAATCATTTAACATTAACGATCCATTGTATTGGTTTAAAAAAACAAATTGTTAATGCGTGCAACGCCGTCTCAATGAAATATCTATTCGCTTCAACTAAACAACAATTAAATTCAAAACAAAGTTTTATTGGCACAAAGAAACCATTTTCTTGGATCAAGAAATCAAATTTGTTAATGCGGGCAGTGCATACTCAATTAAATATCTATTAATCCCAATCAAACAACAATTAAATTCAAAATAAAGTGTTTTATTGCTTTAAATAAGCCTTTTTTGAAATTTTAATATAGGAATTCAATCGTTTGCAAGTATTGTATTTAATTGTCTATTTATTTGACAGAATACAATTTTTAATTAACAGAAAAAAAACATTTTATTATTTCAAGAAATCAAATAGTTAATGCGGACAGTGGAATCTCAATGAAATCTCCATTCGTCTCAATCAAACAACAATTAAAATCAAAATAGAGTTTTGTTGATGCAAATAAACCTTTATTAAAATTTCCACACAGGATTCCAACTTTTCCAAGTATTGGATTCAAGTGTATTTTTATTTGACTTTATTAACGCTAGCAGCACATACCCAAGAAAATATCTATTCATCTCAATCAAACAACGATTACATTCAAAATAACGAGTTTCGTTGGTTTAAATAAGCCTTTTTTGAAATTTTATTATCGGAATTCAAACGTTTGCAAGTATTGGATTTAATTGCCTATTTATTTGACACAATAAAATAATCGTTTAACATTAAGGAACCATTTTATTGGTTTAAAAAAACAAATTGTTCGTGCGTGTCACACCATATCTCAATAAAATATCTATTCGCGTCAACCAAACAACCATTAAATTCAAAACAAAGTTTTATTGACACATAAACCATTTACTCGGTTCAATAAATCAAATTTGTTAATGCGGGCAGTGCATACTCAATAAAATATCGATTCATCTCAATCAAACAACAATTGATTTCAAAGTAGAGTTTTATTGATTTCAATAAGACTTTTTTGAAATTTTAACATAGGAATTCAAATGTTAGCAAGTATTGGATTTAATTGCCTATTTATTTGACACAATACAATATTTATTTAACACAATGTAACCATTTTATTAAATCAAGAAATCAAATTTGTTAACGTTGGCAGCGCATCTCAATGAAATATCTATTCATCTCAATCAAACAAGAATTAAATTCAAAATAAAGAGTTTTGTTGATTTAAATAAACCTTTTCTGAAACTTCAACATAGAATTTCAACTTTTCCAAGTATTGGATTTAATTGCCTATTTATTTGAGACTATACAATAATTATTTAACACAAAAAAACATTTTATTGGTTCAAGAAAAGAAATCGTTAATGCGGGCAGCGCAATCTCAATGAAATATTTATCAACAGAATCCCGAGAACAGAGTAAAGGAGGGGATTCCATCCACATATCCCGTGCTGATGCGCCAGTGGCCGCTTATTTAGCTCTCAAAAATCACCAGTGACTCTCCCGCGGGTAATGTTTTGACGAGCGTTAAGTATATAGGAAGCGCGCTGTGTCTTTCTATTGCTTTCCTGCGTGCTGGTCTGCTGGATATATATACCTAGCTTCACCGCCAGATGGTGCCACTATCGCACCAGAAATACACTACAGTGCAGTATCTTTCTGTAAACGGTTACAGACGATATTTCAGCCGGATCGGAGTTGTAGTTTATTTTTGAGAGCGTGTGAAAGCAAATGTGTCCGTTGATTTTTGAAAAAATGGAGAAAGAACAATATCGGTCGGTGATTCGATTCTTGTTTTTGGAAGGGAAATCGCGCAGTGAAATTAAAGAACGCTTGGATGCAGTGTATGGGGATGCTTCTCCTTCGATGGCGACCGTTAAATTTTGGTATAACGAGTTTCAACGTGGTCGTACGTCGGTTTTTGATGATACACGCCCAGGTGCTCCGAAAACAGCCACTACGGAGGAGAACGTGACAAAAATACACGATATCGTTTTGTCAGACCGCCGATTAAAGGTGCACGAGATAGCTGCGATAGTAGGCATCTCAGAAGAACGCGTGTGGCATATCCTACATGAGATTTTAGGCATGAGGAAGCTGTCAGCAAGGTGGGTGCCGCGTTTGCTGACTGCAGACAACAAGCGCATCCGTGTGACCAGTTTAGAGCAGTGTTTGGAGCTGTTTAATCGCAATCCAAAAGAGTTTTTGCGCCGTTGCGTGACCGTCGACGAAACATGGATTCACTACTACACTCCAGAGACCAAGGAGCAGTCAAAACAGTGGACCTTACCCGGTGAACCTGCTCCGAAGAAGGCGAAGACGGTCCCGTCGGCCGGAAAGGTGATGGCCACTGTTTTCTGGGATTCTCAAGGTATGATTTTTATTGACTATCTGGAGAAGGGCAAAACGGTCACAGGACAGTACTACGCCGAACTATTGAGCCGATTTGACGCCGTGTTAGAAGAAAAATGGCCCCATTTGTCTAAAAAGAAAGTGCTTTTCCACTACGATAATGCACCGGCTCACACTTCTGCACTCGCCACGGCTAAATTGGTCGAATTACGCTACGAACTGCTGCCCCATCCACCGTATTCTCCAGATTTGGCTCCGTGCGACTTTTTTTTGTTTCCGAACCTAAAAAATTCGCTCGCCGGGAAGAGATTCCACTCCAATAACGAAATAATCGCCGCCACGGAGGCATATTTTGCAAACCAAGAGATAACATTTTTTTCAACGGGGTTAAAAAAATTGGAACACCGCTGTACCACGCGTATTCAACTAAAAGGAGACTACATTGAAAAATAAATTTTATTTTTTGTAAAATTTTAGTGTTTTCATTTGTAGGCTAGGTACTTATCAAATGACCCTCGTATATCGCGCGCGCGCGCGCGAGCAATGTTTTGACGAGCGCGCCCTTGTATAGTACGATTCGTTTGTTTTCAATGTGGACTAACATCCTATAACTTTATTCTACGTATAGGTATCGTATACGCGTTCACACCACACGTGAGAGCGCGACATTCGTCCTCGCGCGGTCGCGGACTATCAAGCTTATAGCATTGAGTGTTCTGTGCAGTGCAACTTTCATTATGGCTGACAACGAAAGCAAGGATAGGCTCAGACTTTGGGGATTAGAAGACTACATCCCAATCTTCGAAAGTAAGTAAGCATTTTTATTAATAATCGTGTTTTTTCTCGTTAAAGTATTAATAAGATACTTAAAAATTGACATTTTGTCTTTGGAGATTATCGACAATTTTCACATAGATGTAGATAAGCATGTAGTTCTATGTCACGTCGTGGATAAGTAAGATGTGCACGAAACTCGTAAACAGAGCGGTAAAGTTAATTTTTTAGCCGGGCATTTGATCTTTGCATGATTGCTGAAATACGTTCTTAACGGGGTGCCATAGTCCTACCATTACCGATCGAGCAATTCACACAGTTTCAAGCTGATTAAAAATAAAATACGTCGAATCACAACAAATCAAGAGAACACTTCCCTGCGGTTTTGAACGTTCTATCATCCAGTACAAGTTTGGAGTCGAAATATCAAGTTGTTTTTGCAAAAACTTTGAACGAAACCGAATTTTGTTTTGTTCAAAGTTTTTGCAAAAACGACTTAATATTTCGACTTCAAACTTTTACTAGGTGATAGAACTTTCAAAACCGCAGGGAAGTGTTCTCTTGATTTTTTGTGATTTCACGTATTTTATTTTTAATCAGCTTGAAACTGTGTGAATTTCTCGGTCGGTAACGGTACGACTATGGCATCCCCTTAGGAAATTTGGGAGTGTGCGCGGGGAACAGTTATACTTATTGTGCGGGCGCTTGACGCCTCTCGCGTTCGCGCAAGTTGTGGTTCGAGGAAATTTGGGAGACAGTGCATGCGAAAAGTTTATCGTCCGCGTGCACAAAAGATCTTATACCAATCGCTAACATGGCCACTATTCGTGAATAGGTGTGCACATGTGCTGGTATACATACATCATACTACAGACGCAGGCAAAGCGCGCGGTCGTTGCGAGTTAGTTGTGTCTATTAGTAAATATTTTTATAAATGTTTAATGTAGTAATTTTATATTATTTAAATATTTTATTTAATTTTTTGCAGGAAATAAAATAACTCATGACATTTTGTCTGAGATAGATAATGAAACATTAAAAGAATTGATATTGCCAATAGGCGACAGATTATTATTTAGAAAAAAATGCATAGAGCATTTTAAACAATTACCTAACACTGTGGAGGATGGCTGTCAAAACAAGATAAATGAAAAAGAGACGGTAAGAAATAGTTGTATATTTAATTTATAAAGAATAATATAGGTAAGAGATTATTAATTTTTTAGCCTTTTAGTAAAATTTGATTTCTTTTATTTTGATGTACAAAAATAAATCAATACTATCTTTAATATTAATGTTATTAATAATTATTTTAGATGGAAAACAACGCAAACATTGTTAACCAAACGGGTGCTGCAGATACGGTTGATGATGTGAATTCTGCCTTACTATTGAATCACTTTCCATCCATTGTTCAACTTCTGGAAAAGTCAGCTAAGGGAAAAAGTATAATTATATACTACAACAGAACCAAAAAATTGAAAGATTCACATAGGACAGCTATAGTGGATGCAGTCGTTACAGAATTGAGCAGGTTAACAAAAAAGTATGTATGTTAAACAAACATGTGTATGTGTGTGTGTGTGTGTGTGTGTGTGTGTGTGTGTGTGTGTGTGTGTGTGTGTGTGTGTGTGTGTGTGTGTCAAGAAATTTTGATTTAAACATTTTTACTATTTTTTTTTTATCAAGGGTCGACAATAAAGTTCTGAAAAATATTTCAGCAAAGATAGTTGAAACTTTTAATGCATGTGAAGTTCTTACAACTTATTACGTTGATCCAAGAAAAAAAAAGTGAATCTGGAGCAATAAAAAGATCATTTGCATCTTCAGGTAAAATACCAAACAAATGGAGGAATTACAAGGCAAGTTTAAACAGTGATAAAGGCATTGAAAGTAATACTAGACAAAATTCGAAAGAAGTAGAAGATACGAACGTTGAATTTATCATTGGTATGTAAAAATAATATAATATTATATATAAATATTATTTCAATAATGATGATATAATTTTTCCAGATGAAGAAGTTAAAGTCAGCATAAAATGGCTTGAAGATAATCCATCTTCATCATTAAAAAATGTAGTGCTGGACCATTGGAAAAAAACTTTTAAGCTGAGACAAAACCAACTGAATGATATCGAGGAGAAAAATCTAATTTCTTATTATGAAAAATTGCCTATCTTGGCTCAACCGTTTGCACATGTTCTAATTGAGTCAGACTTCGTTGATTTGCAATTGACAAAGAATATTCCTCAAATTGGAAGTTGGACTTCTTTCTTCGGAGAGATTAATAACTACTGCAAAATACGAACTCAGGACAATACGGCCCAGTATATTAAGCAACTGCTATACTTGGAGGATAATAGTGAAAGTGAGCAATAAATTTGTTTTTTTTTTATCTCGTAAAACTATTATTTTTTAAAAGATTATTCTTCTATTTTAGATAGTACAGTTGTTTTACAGCTTTTACTTTTGCCCCATCTCGTGCCATCAAAAAGCATCGTCAAAATAAAATGTCTAGAAAAAGAAACTAAAAAAAAATTTCTTACGTGGAAAGTAACCATAGGAGAAACAAAAGCAAGCATTGTAAATCATATTACGGTAAGTTTATATTTTCTTTTAGTTATATCAAGGATCATTCTGAAATTACTACTTATTTTTTGTAAGTGAATAATTAAAGCATTTTGTTTCTGTAATATGCTTTATTTATGACATAATATTAATATGTAAAATATATCGGTGACAAGAAAACGCTTAAATATATGAAAAAAAATGGAATTTTTAATGAAATGAAAATTTTTGATAACATGAAATACAATTTAAAGAATGATCCATGATTCTTAAATATAAAATCTCTTATAAATAATAACGACTTTAAAGCTTTACTATAATTACTATTTTTTTCATAAATATCGATATTATTTTTCTAGACTGATGCTGAAATTGAAGTATTAAAAACGAAAAGGCTTGACTCTACAACAGAGCATAAGCAAACTATACAACCATACAGGGTGTGTCAAAAGTTCCGGGACGGCCAGTTATCTCAGCGGGAATGCATTTTCGGAAAAAATGTTTCATACAAAAGATGTAGGATTTTTCCCTGGCTATCTGATGGTGACCTTGAATTTGACCTTGGGCTTGACCTTCAAGGTCATATGAAGGTCAAGTCGAATTTTTTAAATGGGAACCCTCCTTTTTTATTGCGCAAACCGAAAGAGGGAAAAATTCTCTTTCCAACGATATAAGATACATACGCGGTCCAATGTGATCTAGAGGTCGTTTCAAGGTCAAGTCGGTAAAATGAGGTCAAATTGATCTTGGGCAGTCCAAAGCATGGAAACTAAGGGCGTTGGGAAAAAACTTTCCATACGAAAGTTTCCGCAAATCGAATGGAGCATCTGATGGTGACCATGAATTTGACCTTGGGCTTGACTTTCAAGGTCATTTAAAGGTCAAGTCGAATTTTTTAAATGGGAACCCTCTTTTTGTTGCAGAAATGCGGGAAAACTTACCTTTCCAGGGGTGTAAGATACATACGGGGTTAAAAGTGAGCCGAAGGTCATTTGAAGGTCAACGTTCTTATACTCCGATCGATGGGGGGACACCCCATCGAATTTCGTGTATCAGGGCGTTAAAAAACATTTTTTGTGCAAACGTTTCTGGATCAAAACCCAGACCTGGGACCTGGCTAATGACCGCTGACCTTGAAACGACCTTGGGTCGACCCAACGGGGCAAACCGACCCCAGATACGGGTTCAGCGACCCCGAAAACCCATGGGTCCGTGGTTTCAAGCACCTTCTGCAATTCCTTCTGGTTTGACCTTGGAACGACCTTGGGTCGACCCAACGGGGCAAACCGACCCCAGATACGGGTTCAGCGACCCCGAAAACCCATGGGTCCGTGGTTTTAAGCACCTTCTGCAATTCCTTCTAGTTTGACCTTGGAACGACCTTGGGTCGATCCAGCGGGGCAAACCGACCCCAGATACGGGTTCAGCGACCCCGAAAATCCATGGGTCCGTGGCCCGCATTTCTGCAACAAAAAGAGGGTTCCCATTCAAAAAATTCGACTTGACATTCAAATGACCTTGAAGGTCAAGTCCAAGGTCAAATTCAAGGTCACCATCAGATGCTCCATTCGATTTGCGGAAACTTGCGTATGGAAAGTTTTTTCCCAACGCCCTTAGTTTCCATGCTATGGACTGCCAAAGATTAATTTGACCTCATTTTACCGACTTGACCTTGAAACGACCTCTAGATCACATTTGACCCCTTATGTATCTTATATCGGTGGAAAGAGAATTTTTCCCTCTTTCGGTTTCCGCAATAAAAAAGGGGGCTTCCCATTTAAAAAATTCGACTTGACCTTCAAATGACCTTGAAGGTCAAGCCCAAGGTCAAATTCAAGGTCACCATCAGATAGCCAGGGAAAAATCCTACATCTTTTGTATGAAACATTTTTTCCGAAAATGCATTCCCGCTGAGATAACTGGCCATCCCGGAACTTTTGACACACCCTGTATATAATTGCAGTAGGGAAGGATTTACAAAACATTACCCATACATTTGTTGTCGTTGACAAAGTTTTATATTTGTTCAGATCGGTATTACAGGCCTTACACATATGTTTTGCAACATATCACGTTTTCAATTTAAAATACCCATTGGAAAGTAAACATCTTTGGACTCTAATCCAAAAATGCTATTATAAAATTTTGACTCCTTGGGATGAAACTTTTTTGTACACCGAGAATCTGATTAGTAATTTAAACAAAAAAACTAGTGAGATAACTATGCTGGATAACAATGCTGAGGGTTCAAAAAATTCGGATTCAGATTCGTCAGAGCAGTAAGCAATGGATTAAGTTCGTATTGACTATATCATCCACGTCAAAAGTCCATTACTTAAAATATCAATAATTTACTGTGAACGCTTGTTTACTTATTTTTAAGTTGACAACTTTATCTAGGCACACCAGACAAAGAGTTTAAGCTCTCAAAACCGAAAATCGAACGAAAATTTGAGATATTTCGTCTTTTCAAAATCATATGTTTAATACATTTTTATTTCATTCAAAATAATGCCGCATCTTCGAGTTTTGTTCAATTTTTATTTTTTTGGTCTTATATTATTTGAGGAAGAATTCCTAACCGATTGCGGAACTTAGAAATAAAAAATTTGTCTTGACTAATTACTAAACTAAGGTTTACCAAAAGAGAGCTCACTTTTTAAGTAGACTTTACTTTTGACAATGTTTAATTATTTGAAACAGAAAAAATATTTTATGTTTCTGCGTTCCGCGATCTGTTAGGAACTGTTCTCCGAACAATGAAGACCAAAAAATAAGAATTGAATAAAATTTGATGATGTGGCATTATTTTGAATGAAATCGAAAATGTATTAAGACATATGAGTTTTAAAAGTCGAAGTACTTAAAAAATTTTCGATCAACTTTCGATTTTGAGGGCTTAAACTCTTTGTCTGGTGTATTTTTATAAACATATTGAACACAAAGGGATAAATACGGTTTGGTAATTGATTATTGATAATCTTTAGTAATGCTGATTCGCGACTTGGATCGTATAGTCAATACAACCTTAAGTTTTACTGAATGAAGAAAGATTCTAGTAACTAATTTATTTAATTTTTACAGATCCGAGAACGCTTAAAAGAATTTGAAATAAGAAGACGAATGACTAGTTTTAAGAGAATTTCTTTTTTTTAAACAGTATACCAAATAGATAACCAAAAAAGTCAGTTATTTTTCATTGAAAAATGATAAATTAGTAATAAGTTTCATGTTTTACGAAATTTAACGTGTAACGTATAAGAAAACAAACCATAATAGGTTTTAAGATTAGTTTTTAGAATTTATAAAAATGTTAAAGTGCCCAATTTGCAGTTTAGATAAATTAGAGAATAACCTGCTACTTCATATGAAGTTAAAACATAAAGATAAAATGAACAATGAAGTTGTATGTAATTATTCAAATTGTCAAAGAATATATCAAAATATATACGCATATAGAAAACACGCTAAATCAACACATATTCAAGCTGTTCTTGTACAGTCAAGCCCAAAGTATGAAACAATTAAAGATAAAGAATGTGAAAATCTTTTTGAGGGTAATTTTGATGATTTTACTGCAAGCGATAAACAGGATATTAATCAGAATTTAGTCAGCAATATTATAGATTGTCTAGATAAAAATCAATCCATGTCAAATGTTAAATTCTCCAGGCTAGTTTTAGGAAATGTTGCAGGCATAGTTGTCAAATTGTATGGAAAAATTAAAATGAATAGAGAATTAGTTCATTATATGATTAATACTATAGTAGATTTTTACAATGATATTTGTATTGGTATTATTAAAACCAAATATCAGCATATAAGCGATCTTTCTCTAATGTTATCTATAATTCAAACTTCTTTTGACACTTTTAAAACTGAGCATTTATCTTTTAAATATTTTGTAGAGAAAGGAACATTAATATTACCTGAAGCTAAACCTATAAATATCCACTTGAAATATCCTTCAAACAATGGAGAATCTATGCCTGTTCAAACTTTTGATCGCATACAAGTTATTCCGATAAAAAAGGTTTTTATAACGTTTTTAGAATTACCTGGAGTTCTTCAATCAATTTTATCTAATATAGAGAATTTGGAAAAAAGTGAAAGCTGTGATAGTATTTTTACCGGAGACTTGTGCAAATCTTTAAAGAAAAACTTTGAAAATAAAATATTTCTACTAATTATAATTTACAACGATGACTTAGAAATCAATAATTGTCAGGGTTCACGAAAAGGAATCCACAAGATAGGCAATGTTTATTGTAGTATTCTTGGTTTACCAGAAGAATATTCCAGTCAACTTGAAAATATTTTCTTATTTCAAATACACAACGCAAAAGATCATCAAAATTACGGAAATCAAAGAATTTTCACGAATGTTATCGAGCAATTGAAAGATTTAGGTGAAAACGGTATTGAAATTAATTTTAATGAAAAAAAAATACGTATTTACTTTATCGTTTTTCAAATTATTGGCGATAATTTGGGAGGTAATACTATATTAGGCTTCTCTAAATCTTTCAATGCCACATATGCTTGCAGAATCTGTAAAGCAGATAAAGCTTCCATAAATAAATCTACGAGAGAAGATCCATGTCTTTTGAGAAACGAACAAAATTATGAAAATGATTGCGAAGAAAACAGTTATGGAATTCATGAAAAATGTATTTTTACTGAATTACCGTATTATCATCCAGCTCAAAATAAATGTGTAGATCCAATGCACGATTTGTATGAAGGAATTTGTAGGTATGATATGGGACAGATTTTGTATGATTTAATATGCGTAAATAATTTTTTTTCAGTTCCAATACTAAATTCACGAATTTTATGTTTAAATAAGGAATTAATGAACGATAAAAATATTTTACCGACTATATCAGAAGAAACTTTGATAAAAAAATTTCTTACAGTATCATCATCTGAAATGCCATTTTTAATACACTATTTTGGTATTTTAGTTGGTGACCTTGTCCCAGAAACAAGCAAAGCTTGGCAACTATATCTTACATTGAGAGAAATTGTAAATATAGTAATAGCTCCATTTGTCAACGATAGTTTAATTGAACGTCTTATAGAAGTAATAAGTACCCATAACATCCTGTACACAGATATAACACAAAAATTACAAAGACCATTCAAATATCATATTCTCACGCATTATCCAGGACTTATGAAATTACTTGGACCACTGATGCAATTTTCTTGCATTCGATTCGAAGCTAAGCATAAAATTTTGAAAGAAATTGCCAATTCAGTTACTTCTAGACTCAATCCGCCATATACTCTAGCATTAAAACATCAGTTAGAAATGAACTATAGATTTTTTTCTAAAAAGGGCTTTACTGTACGGTTGGACACGGGTCCCGAAAGCAAATTGGATACTGTTTCAGATTATATTCACTTTAAACAGATTTTACCTAAAAACTTTAATGTAGATAAGTATGTTTGCGTTAACTGGGTAAGATGTAATGGAACTTTATATAAAAAACACGCTATCATTTACATAGAGTGTGACATGTCTATTATATTTGGAAAAACTTTATACTATCTTGTTGATAAATCAAATAATGATGAATGTTTTTTATATAAAAAGATACTTAAGAATAATTTAAATTATCACTTAGGAGCTTATGTAGTTAAAGAAACAGGCAATTGGAGATTTTGTAGACAAACTGAACTTGCGGATTTTGTACCTACAACTCAACATTTAAAAACTGATGAAAAATTCTATGTTCCTACTAGAATTTAATTTAACTTAAAGATAATATATTTATTTTTGTACTTTGAGTGCATATTTATTAACGTAATTCACGTTTATGTTACTTCATATTCGATTACTATCGACGAATAATATGTATTAATTTTATTCTGATCTGACATCATTCAATGTTACATTTAGTTATAAATTTAATGTAACTTTACGTATTAAATAATTATTAACTTCTTTTATTAAGAAAGCTTATCTGTGTTAGCTACAGAAAATATTATCAGTTATATTTGTTTATCAATGTATCTAAAAAGTACAAGACTTTAATTGTATAAGCCAACATTTAGTTTTCTGTATAAGATACAATAATTTCATATGTATTGGATTCAATTTAATATTATAATAAACAATTAGTCACATAATAGTTTTATTTTATTCTCTATAGGTATCCTAGTTCCAAAATTTTATAACCAAGTTTGTATACAAATATATACAGAAATATCTTATTTTTAAACAAAGCTTTAAAAAATAAAGACTAAATAATATTAAATAAATTAAAATCTTTTTAAATTAATGAAATACAAGATATAGGTTCCTTATTTCTGATATAATCGAAATTTTCTAGAGTTCTAGATAGAATCTACTTAAAATAAATAAAATGTTTGATATAGTAGTGCATGATTGATTTAATAAAATGATTTATTTAATATTTTATTAGTCGACTACTTCTATGATTAAATCGATAAAATATTTACTAGACCAAAAATGTTTCATTAAAATTAATAAATTGGATTACTACCTTACAAGTATGCCTTATACCGACAAGGTTCTCTGCCGTACCGACCACTATGTTTTTAATTAATATGAATTGTTATATAAACTTTTTCTTGAATTCTGAGAATCGACGCACATAGGCGCACATAAACTTATTATCTAATGCCTTGTCAAATTTCAGATAAACCTATTGGCAAATAAAGACAAAATTTGAAAAATCGCAACCACGCATATCATATCTACCCCGAAATACATCTTGCGGTTTTTAAAACTTCGTCTTTATTTTTCAATAGATTTATCCAAAGTTTGACCGAGAATTAGATAATAAATTTGGCTATGTGCGCCAACTCTCGCAATTCAAGAAAAAGTTTATAAAAATTTATATTTAATTAAAAACACTGTGGTCGGTACGGCAAAAAACTCTATCGGTATAAGGCATTAATATAACTAAATATTTTTCTGAGCCAACTAAATATTTCGTTGACTTAAGAATGTTAAACATTCGTTCAACAAATTTTATTGGATATATTATATATTTAGTTGCATTGAAGAAATATTTTGTTAGGTCAAATAAATAATTTATTTACTTCAATTAAATCATTTAACCAGGCGTATTCAAGCACGCAATTTAGTTGATCCAAAGAAATTTTTGTTGATTCAACTAAATTTTTTTCTCAGTGTATGAACTTAGATCATAAAAGTAACATTCTTTAGTAGTAGGGGCAGCGCGGCTACCGCGCCAGCGCGGCTACCGCGCCAGAGCGGCTCCCGCGCCACTTACCCACCGAGCACTACTTACCGTCCGTCGGTAAGGTAGGGTGCAAAGTCACCATGCGAGAGGCCCGGTAGAGGGCGCATTGAACATTTACTCCATCGATAAAATGCGTACGTATGTCATGTTGCAGGGGGCATGGGGCCCTCATGTGATGTTATGTTGTAAGTGAATATAGAATATTTTTATAATATTCATATAGTGTTTAAATTTGTTAATTATAAGTAGTCTTATATTCCGCGCCAGCGCGGCTACCGCGCCAGAGCGGCTCCCGCGCCACTTACCCACCGAGCACTACTTACCGTCCGTCGGTAAGGTAGGGTGCAAAGTCACCATGCGAGAGGCCCGGTAGAGGGCGCATTGAACATTTACTCCATCGATAAAATGCGTACGTATGTCATGTTGCAGAGGGCATGGGGCCCTCATGTGATGTTATGTTGTAAGTGAATATAGAATATTTTTATAATATTCATATAGTGTTTAAATTTGTTAATTATAAGTAGTCTTATATTTTATAAGTATATTTTATCTTAGTATATTCAATCAGTATATTTTATATTGTATAAGATTCTACAAAGATATTTTATAAGTTCATAGAAATTTTAAAAAGTTAATGATGAGCAATTCAATGAAATTTATATTAACAATATTAAATGACTATTTTTAAATTCAAAAGAAACTTTAAAATATTTAAACAAGTTAGTTTTTAAGGAAAATTTTCTATTATAAGAATAAATATTTCATAGAGGACATTGGGATGTGGAAACGTTAAGGGAAAATAAAAAAGATATGTAAGATTATTTCATATTTATTAAAAAAGTTTTTTCATATTTATTTAAAAAAGCTTAAAAGTAATACATAGTAGAATACATCTTAATATACGAGTATAAAAAGTTTCAAATTAATCTTTCAATTTTACTATAAAAATATATTTAGAAACTAGTGAACATCTTAATTAAAAAGTATTACAATTTAGCAAATAACTTTGAAAATTTAAAATTAAAGTTAAAGAGAAAATTATCTAAAAACTTATAATTATATAAATTCTAGAAGGCATCCACCTAAAGATTTGACGAAGACTTCTCTATTAACTAATTCTGACTCTATGTTGAGAAGCGCTTCTGGCTTCTCCAGTAATAAAGAATTAACTTTACTTGGAAGGAAAATGTCAAAACTACTGTCTAATTCAAGAACAATTTTTAAGCCGTATTTAGTGGATACCTTTTTTAATGAGGTTATCTTATACTGTTTATTTAGCTCCAAGTCCCGTAGTCGTTTTGTGGGCAGGTATGATGGACTTCTCGCTGCTTCATTTATGAGGTCCATGACTGAAAAAAGAAATGATAAATTATTATTTATATTTTTTTTTTTATAGAATTACTTACTTATTTATTCTGACGTATCAGAACTTTCAGGGGTTGAATATTGCTCTCTCAAGTCTTCCACCCAGCGGTATAAAGCGCAAACTATTTCAACTGAACAATTCTGTTTCCACTCGGGACGATGATTAATGCAGGCTAGCGGTCGTATAAATCCAGGAGTTCTTATAGATGGACAACCCAAATCCTCCAAGTTTCTTATATTATCGAAATAGGGTTGCAGCCAGTGTTTTTTCTGTTCACCTTTGACCCAAATTGTTAATAACGACGCCTGCGCTTTTTCTTTCAATTTGTCGAAAGCCGTTGACAGGTATGAATACGGCACCTCTCCGTGTTCCCAATGAATTCCGTGCAGATTGGATTGTAAATATCTATTTAAAATTTTTACATTCTGGTCTAAATCACTCCAATCACAGGGTGGTTGAAATGTCGCAACGTACGGCACCGGATTTAACGCATTAGGATCTATATAAGCAATTTCTTTAAATATAAAATTGCCGTTGTTATCTTTAAAACCTTGTGTATCTACAATTAGTTCCATGATAAGTTATATACTGGAAATGTAGATAACATTATTTGAATATTATTCAAGAAAAAAAGTAGAGTTAATATAATAGTGTTAAAAGTTAGAGTGAAAGATGTGATAATAACTTATTAATTCATAATACATGCAATGTAAAAAATTAAAGTCCCTACGGAGAGATTGAAAAGTTAAAGTACAATAGCTGAGAAAATCTTAGAAAAAAAAAAATATGAACTCATTATATGTGAAAAAGTTAAAGTAAGAGATGTGAAAATAAATTATAAATTCATGATACGTGCTATGTAAAAAATTAAAGTCCCTAAGAAGAGACTGAAAAGTTAAAGTTCAACAGCTGAGAATATCTTAGAAAAAAATATGAATTCATTAAAGTAAGAAATTTTAAAGTAACTTATAAATTCATGATACGTGCTGTGAAAAAAAATTAAAGTCCCTACAGAGAGACTGAAAAGTTAAAGTTTAATAGCTGAGAATGTCTTAGAAAAAATTAATAATTTATAAATTCACGATACGTGCTATGTAAAAAATTAAAGTTCCTAAGAAGAGACTGAAAAGTTAAAGTTCAACAGCTGAGAATATCTTAGATAAAAATATGAATTCATTAAAGTAAGAAATTTTAAAGTAACTTATAAATTCATGATACGTGTTATGAAAAAAATTAAAGTCCCTACAAAGAGACTGAAAAGTTAAAGTTTAATAGCTGAGAATGTCTTAGAAAAATTAATAATTTATAAATTCACGATACGTGCTATGTAAAAAATTAAAGTCCCTAAGAAGAGACTGAAAAGTTAAAGTTCAACAGCTGAGAATATCTTAGAAAAAAATATGAATTTATTAAAGTAAGAAATTTTAAAGTAACTTATAAATTCATGATACGTGTTATGAAAAAAATTAAAGTCCCTACAGAGAGACTGAAAAGTTAAAGTTCAATAGCTGAGAATGTCTTAGAAAAATGAATAACTTATAAATTCGTGATACGTGCTATGTAAAAATTAAAGTCCCTACGAGGAGACTGAAAAGTTAAAGTACAACAGCTGAGAATATCTCAGAAAAAATATGAATTCATTAAAGAAAGTGATTTGAAAATAACTTATAAATTCATGATACGTGCTGTGAAAAAAATTAAAGTCCCTACAGAGAGACTGAAAAGTTAAAGTTCAATAGCTGAGAATATCTTAGAAAAAGGAATAACTTATAAATTCGTGATACGTGCTATGTAAAAAATTAAAGTCCCTACGAAGAGACTGAAAAGTTAAAGTTCAACAGCTGAGAATATCTTAGAAAAAATATGAATTCATTATACGTAAAAAGTTAAAGTATCTGAAAGTTTAAAATAGTAAGTATAAGATGCCTAAGGGACTTATAATATGAATAGTGTGAAAAAGTTTAAGTATGAGACGTGAAAATAACTTAGAATTAATTCGACAAATGAATTTACCTTTTATAACTGTAAGAGAAGTGTTGTATTAAGATTCAAGACTTTAAAACTTTTAAATTATAAGTCCTGAAAGAAGAAATTATTAAAGACCTGTAAGAATGCTATATTAAAAGTATTAGAGCTGAAATAAGAAAAAGAAACGAGTGGCTAGGACCCAGCTCGTCTAACCTTTATAGTAAGGAAATGTTTGTAAATACTTTTTATCAGCCCAAACTTAAAAGTTTCTCGGTCATGCGCAGTTCGTCACCTACCAATCTTTCCTCACTCATCTATGAATCTTTTACGTTACCACGCATGTGCATACGATCATCTATAGATCTTTCTTCTTTAATCTAAAATGAATAACTATACCGTGCAGGTGCACTGCCATCTATCAATCTTTAAACTGTCGCGCATGCGCACCTATATACCGACAGTGGATAAAAGGCTGCGCGTCAGTCCCATGAGGCTTAGTCTCCTTACCAAACGTAAGTATTTCATATAATTACTTTTGATTTTCAGCTTATTAATATACAATCCTTACAGCTTATTGATCTATAGTTTAACTTATAATGATTCAGTTTTTCTCTTCATTATATTAATGTAACTTAAAGTTTTCGATTATAATAACTTCGTCTTTTCAACGTATTAACATATATAATTTTCAATTCTCTAATACTTTATCATTTATAGTTCTATAAAATTAAATTTTTTTTTTAATGCTTTGCTATTAGTTTATAATACTTGAACATTTTTTAGATACATCTCATTATTTCAAGTTGACAAGTGCTACTGAGCTTTGAGAGTATTTTTTCGTTACCGTCTGAAAATAGCTTGAAAGATTTTCATCTAATATACCGATAGTTGCTGCAGAAGTCTATCTTTTCACTAGTTAAGTTCAAAACGAATTGGTAAGTTAATATAAATTAATTTAAACCTTTTTTTTTTCTCAAGTTCATTATTCTTTTTCCACTTAAATTTTTTCAATATTTCACAAATATTCCTTTTCAATTAAGTGTTTATTTTATTTAAAATTTTTTATTTAAATGTATAATACTAGAACTTAGCAAACTATAATTAACTTTGATTATACAAAATCATTGATTATTTTAATTTCTCTTCACCTTTTTTTTTTATCGATAATTATTTAAAATGATAACATAATTTTTTAATTTTCAGAATACACTTACGAAAAAAAAGTCTTTTTTTTAATTTGAAAAAATGGATGAAGTTAAAGATCTTTGTCAGGAACATGTGAAAATTTTTGAAGAGGTGGAAAATATTTTAATATATAAATCTATGGATTCCGAAGTTATTGAACAATGGGTAGAACAATGTGTTTTATCATTAGATAGTCTTCGGGAATTATTAAGAAAAAGAACGCTGACAACAGCTCAAAAACAATCTATTTTATACGCCATAGCAAGGATTGAGAGTATCAAAGCAAAGCTTGATGCTATAGGAAAAACTGGTTATGGAATAGTACCAGATTTAAAAACGGATGAAATCGAGCATCGAGTTCGTTGGATTAATATTGAAAGTGCTTTTAATAAAAGGGTGAGAACTAGTATAATTGCAAATCTTGTACATATAGATATATCAACCTTTTTAAAGGACGCCTCAGTATTGTTCTGCCAACAAGTGAAGAAAATTTTGAAAGATATTCGATGTGCCATGAAAATTAACACTGTACTATCTTGTTCATTCAAGAAACTTTCTTCTGATGTAAATGAAGATTCACAGGAAAGTATTGAAACGAAACATTTCAATACGCCAAACGCTGAAGTGGTTTTAGGTACATCTTTAAGTGAATGGTTTGATAATCATGTTTTAAATAAACTTTTGGCTGAGGTAGAAGAATTTCAAGAAAAAGATTCTGGATGGACTTTAAATTCTATTATTAATATTCAAATTAATATGAATAAGTTCAATCCATTGCGCAGTGGTAATTCATATTTACCTTTACCACCATTTTTAGATAAAAAAAATGCCTGCATTAATATTCAAAACAAAGATAATCAATGCTTTAAATGGGCAATATTATCTGCTTTGTATCCAGTAAACCGTAAAAATCATCCTAACAGGGTTAGCAATTATCTTCAGTATGAAAATAATTTAAATATGACAGGTATAGAATTCCCTGTTACGATAAAAAAAATTTTCAAGTTTGAAAAACAAAACCCTTTAATATCGGTTAATGTCTTCGGATTGCATGAGAAAAATGTGATTCCCTTTTATTTGACACATGAAAAAAAGAAAATCATGTAAATCTTCTTTTATTAGAAAAAACAATTAAGGGACAGCTGAAATCACATTACATATATATAAAAAATTTATCACGTCTAGTAGGAGGAAGTTTATCACATAGAAAAAAGAAGCGATATATATGTGATAGATGTTTAAATTTTTTCTTTAATGAAAATAATTTAAAAGAGCATGAAAGAATATGTAAGAATATTAATGATTGCAAGGTGAAACTTCCTATAAAAGGTAAAGATATCATCTATTTTAAAAATTTTAATTATAAAGAAAGATTACCATTCACAATATATGCAGATTGTGAATGTCTGTTAAAGCCTGTACTAGAAAACCAGGAAGATGAAGGTTTGGCTAATACTTTATCGTTTCAAAAACATGAAATGTTTAGTATAGGATATTATTTGAAGTGCAGTTTTGATGACTCTTTATCTGAATATAGATTTTATCGTGGGGTTAAACCAGCTATGTGGTTTGCTAGTGAATTGAAGGTAATACATGACCGTATTACTAATTTATATACAAACCCACGATCTATGCCAATTTTAACACCGATAGAAATGATTAATTATTTCAATTCAAAAATTTGTCACATTTGTAACAAATTATTAGAAAACAGTGATAAGGTAAGAGATCATTGTCATCTCTCAGGAAAATATCGCGGTTCTGCTCATGCTAACTGTAATTTGAATTATCAAGATTCAAGAACGATTCCTGTGATATTTCATAACTTAAGTGGTTATGATGCTCACTTTATAATTAATGATATATCGAATTATATGAAAGGTGATGTTGATTTACTTCCATTGACTAAGGAGAAGTATATTTCTTTTACAAAACATGTTGAGAAAAGTGATATTAAATTTCGCTTTGTAGATTCATTTAGATTTATGCCATCTTCTTTAGAAAAATTAGCTTCATATTTAAGTGAATATAAAATTGTTTCAAAGGAGTTTTCATCTTTAGAAAAAGAAAAAATCAGTCTTTTAACGAAGAAAGGCGTTCTGCCTTACGAGTACCTGGATTCGTGGGAAAAGTTGGATGAAACTGAGTTACCTGAAAAAACAAAATTTTTCAGTGTGCTAAATGGTTCAACCATATCTGATGAAGATTATGAACATGCACAAAAAGTATGGAATACCTTTAGTATTCATACCCTTGGAGAATATTCAGATCTTTATATGAAGACAGATGTTTTATTATTAGCTGATGTTTTTGAAAATTTTCGTGATCAAAGTATAAACGTATATGGTTTAGATCCAGCTCATTATTATACTACTCCAGGATTTGCATGGGATGCAATGCTAAAGTATACTGGCATACAATTAAAATTATTAACTGATATAGATATGATTTTATTCATAGAAAGAGGTATAAGAGGTGGATTAAGTCAGTGCTCTCATCGCTACGCAGCTGCAAATCATAAATATATGACTGAAAATTATGATAAAAATAAAGAAAATACATATCTAATATATTTAGATGCTAATAATTTATATGGTTGGGCAATGACTCAATGTCTCCCTTATGATTCCTTTGAGTGGATAGACGACTGTGAAAATTTAGATTTTTTCATAGATGATGATGCACCTTACGGGTACATTTTAGAAGTAGATTTAGAATATCCTTCAGAAATACATGACATTCATAACGACTTACCTTTTTGTCCTGAGCAAGCAAAACCACCGGGATCAAAACAGGAAAAACTTTTGGCTACACTTTCGTATAAAAAAATTATGTTATACACTATCGATCACTTAAACAAGCTGTCAAAAATGGACTTCAGCTTGTTAAAATTCATAAAGTATTGAAATTTAAACAATCTCCATGGCTTAAGTCTTACATCAATTTAAATAGTAATATGAGGGCGTTAGCAAGAACTGATTTTGAAAAAAACTTTTTCAAATTGATGAATAATGCTGTATATGGTAAAACTATGGAGAATGTAAGAAAACGTGTTGATGTCAAGCTATCAACTAAATGGGCTGGAAGGTATGGCGTAGAAGCACAAATATCAAGTCCCCTTTTTCATAGTATTAGTATTTTTGATGAAAATTTAGTAGCTATCCAGCTTAAAAAAGTTGAAGTTTTGTTAGATAAACCAATTTACGTTGGACTTTCAGTTTTAGACATTTCTAAAACTCTGATTTATGATTTTCATTATAGTTATATGAAAAAAATGTATAAAGAAAATTGTAAGCTTCTTTATACAGACACAGACAGCTTGATTTATGCTGTTGAATGTGATGATTTTTATGCTGATATGAAAAAAATCTCTCAAAGTTTGATACTTCAGACTATCCCAGTGAAAACATCTTTAATATGCCTCATGCAAATAAAAAAATTGTTGGTCTTATGAAAGATGAGTGTAATGGTCAGATTCTTACAGAATTCGTTGGCTTAAGAAGTAAAATGTACAGTACTCGCGTTTATGGTCAAGATCATATGAAAAAAATAAAAGGTATTAAGGTTTCAGTTGTTAAAAAACTATAAAGTTTGATGATTTTGTAGATTGTTTGCAAAATTTATCTATTAAAAAACGACAACAGTATTCCATAAGATCCCGACTCCATAATGTAGAAACTATAAAGCAGTTAAAGATTGCCTTAAGTCCATATGATGATAAAAGATATGTTCAAGACAATAATATAGATACTTTAGCATGGGGTCATTATAAAATAAATAATAAGTGAGTATATTTTTTTGTATAATAGTAATTTATATATTAATTTATAGTAAATATTCTACATATGTAATATAGAAATTTATTATTTTAGGTGTCCAATGCGTGTTAAAAAGAATGTACATTTTGATGAAAAGCTAACTGTTCATGTAATGCATGCGTGGAGGTTTGCATATCATAAGGCTCGGTGTGGAGAATGGGAACAAATTGCTCGTGACAGAGAACGTTTTAGGAGAAGAATTGATAAAGTTAATGAAATTGTGCATCCAATTCTTGTAAAAAAATGTAAGGAAATAGGTATTAAATAAAAACAATTAGTTCATCTTATTTACAATTTTATTTATTCATAAATCACTTTTTTTTTATCCAACTATTATGAGACTTATCAAAACCTAACCATTTTACATAAATTTTATCGCCATGTTTTTTTATAATTTTTTCTACTAAGTAAATATCAGGATATTTAGTCTTCATAAGTTCTTCTTCATAGAATCCGCCAGCGATTGGTTTATCTTGATAATCTTTCAAATGATATGTAAATGGTGATGTAGGTAATACTTTATTTATTGTAAAAATTTCTGTAGACCAGTTTGGTGTATATCCTTTCTCGAAAACAGTTTTATTTTTACTTATTCGAACTTTATCACCAAGTTTAAATTTTGCACGCCTACAAGGACGTTTAGAGGTTTTCTGATGAATGCATAAACGATTATAAACTTTATTAACTGTTGTAGAATTAACATCTGCGGGCTTCATACCAATCGTTCGGTGCTTAGTATTATTATACTGTAAAGTTAGGTCTTGCAAAATATCTATCCATTTATAACTGCCTTGTAAACTAAAGTTTTTCCACATTTTGTTTTTTAATGTACGATTAAAACGTTCACAAATTGAGGCTTTGAGTTTGCTATAGGATGAATATAGATTTATATTATATTTTAGCATTAAACTTTCAAATTCTTTATTATAAAATTCTTTTCCTCGATCAGTTTGTAAATTTTTAGGTATTCGTCCTTTTTTTAATATAAATTTCATAGCTTCAGATACATTTTTTCCAGTTTTACTTTTCACTGGTACCGTCCAACCAACTTAGAAAACACATCAATGACAGTAAGAAGATACTTGTAACCTTTGTTTTTATGTGCATACGGTATCATTTCCACAAGATCAGCTTGCCATGTTTCATCTAGATCTCGTATATCATATTTTCGACGTGTGTAATTACGACGAGCAGGTTTGTGTAATTCTTCTACTATATCTTTTTTATTTTCCATCATCAAAGGTTATGAGTTACTTTTACGTATGGTTGCTATTTCAAATTCCAATTTTCTCAATTTATCATCTATTTCATCTCTATGGATGTCAACAATATCATCTAAATTTTTAAGCTCAGTTCTTAAGTGTGCTGTTGACTGATACACTTTTTGTACTTCTGCTTGTACAATACGTTCGAGAGTAATCAAATTTACAGCATCATTCTTATCGTTAGGAGCTGCGACATTACATAATCTTTTATTTTCTATATCATACTGTCCATCAACAGTAAATTTGTATCCAATTCCTTGAGGTCCGCGACTAGCTTCTATTCGTTCTAAATGACGTCCGAACAGATCCACACTCATATTTACACTGAAATAAAATTTTGTGCGACACTCTTTTAATATATAATTTTTGCTTCCCGAAGTTCTTCAATAATAGATTGAATTTCATTTACGTGATTTTCATTACCAGCTGAAACTTCAGCTATCAGAAGTCTAAGACGTTCTACAAGTTCATTTGGATCATCCCAGTATATATAATCAGTATTCGTATATTTACGAGCTATTTTATAAGACTGTAGTAAACCTTCACCTGTCTTTAAGTTAGGGTTTAATATGAGTTTTGAAATATAGTCATTATATTTTTAGACGACTGTTGACGAAAAGATTCATTTGGTTTATAATATTTTTTACATGCATTAGTGTTATTTAAAATCTCTTCATAGTTTAGGTCTTTAACAGTAATAACTTTATCATTGGGTTGTTTCATAAACAATAATTCAATGAGTCCTGGATTTTGTTCATATTTTTTATCGCCTATAGTAATATTATTATCTTCAAAGTATATACGTGTGTCACCAATTTTGTAGGTATCGTCATGCATTTTACGTACACCATAAACTGTATCTAATGAACTCATTTTTCCTTTATTTAATAAATCAATATATTCTGTTACTTCATCTTTCTTTTTAATTGTTACATCATTCTGATCTTCTTCACTATCTAAATCAGCTGTCTCAAAAGAACTTGCAGTATTTTCATCCTCATCGTTTTGATCGTGATTTTCATAGAATCTTTGTTCTTCCTTTTCTTCTTTCTTAATTCTATCAACTTTATCTTTTTCTTCACCTTATTTTTCTCCTTATTTTTCACGTTTTCATTCTCAACTAATTTATTTAAAGGTTCTATAATTGGCTTGTATGATTCATTAAAAGCTTTTTCACTGTCTATTTTATATGATTTTATTGAATCATATTTACGTTTTATTGCGTTCCGAGCTTTCTCCACTTCACGTAGAATGGATATTTGATTATTAAAGTCAGACATGTTAACGATTCAACACTTCGTAAATAAATGATCTATTTTTAGCTTGATTGTATATTTATGACAAATTGATCAAATCCTTTTCGGTATCGACCATTATTTACAACATTATCTTTATTGATAACAAGAAAACTATGATTAGTCTCACAACAAGATGAGCAAATATCTTTAAATCTTTTGTACGTCATATCTGTATTTACGTGATCGTTGTAAATATGTTTTAAATTCATATCATCTTGTCGAAATATAACTAATAGATTAACATTATCACGTACTAAATGTTTAGGAACTTGTGCATACGATTGACATAAATAAAAGCAATCAACATTTTTATGTCTACCCATACAATAGAATGATTTAACATTATTTTGTTTTTCACATGCTATATCATCAAATATGAAAATAGAATTATTTTGAGCTTCGTCAGGTGAAACAACTAGATCATGTTCGCTGAAAGATAAATATTTGATTCCTTCAATAGGTTCAATAAGCTTTTCAAGGAACCGGTATTTTGATTGATTTAAAGACTTTGAATAGATATAGATATTTTCAAACTTTAGACCATTTGGGTGTATAAGTAAAGAAAGTAGAGCATTTGTTTTACCACAATTTGATGGTCCACAAAATACAGCACGAATACTGTTTGGAAATAAATCACCGTGACGTTTATAAGATATTTTATTTGGTTCGGTTAAACTATCAAAATTGATAACTGGTAATTTAATTTGGTTTTCTTTAACATCCATCTTGTTTTAAAACTTGATTACGACTGATGAAAACTTCTATAAAAGCATATACTTATAGTTTTCTCCTCATTCATAAAAAGACTATCATCGAGTAATGATTATTCATAAAGGCTCAGGACTAGTTAATAATTTGATAAATAAACTACTTGAACTTCATTTTCCTGGTTATCAATACTGTGGACCAGGTACAAAGTTATCTAAAAGATTAGCTCGCGGTGATCCAGGCATTAATCCACTTGATACTGCATGCAAGGAACACGATATAGCTTATTCAAAAAATCGCGAAAACATTAAGGCAAGAAACTCAGCAGATCAAGTTTTAGCAGAAAAGGCGTGGGAAAGAGTGAAGTCTAAAAACGCTAGTTTTGGAGAAAAAGCTGCGGCTTACGCTATTACTAACATCATGAAAGTAAAAAATAAGTTGGGTATGGGACAAAGAAAGAGTAAAACAAAAAGATTAAGAAAAAAAATGGTTGGGCTTAAACGTTTAATTAAGTCTACTGCTAAATCTCTCAGTCCTAGTACAGATTCACAATCTGTAATCAAATCAGCCCTTATGACCGCACGCAAACATGTAAAAAGAGCAGGAGGAAAAAAATATGTTAAAGTTCCCCGTATATTACCTGTATCGAAACATGGTGGCTTTCTCCCTGCTCTGGTTCCATTGTTTGCAGGTCTTAGTGCTTTAGGATCACTAGCAGGGGAGCTGCTGGCATTGCTCAAGCTATCAATCGAGCGAATGCTGCTAAAAGACAGATGGAAGAACAGCAAAGACATAATAAGAAAGTTGAAGAATTAGCCCTTGGAAAAGGATTATATTTAAAACCCTATGCAAAGGGTTATGGTATCTGTTTCAAGCAATTAAAAAAAGTGAAAAAGTAAAAAAAGTGATTAAGAAAAAAAAAGCTTGTTGAGACAGTAAGATTACCAAAACGGCCCTTAACTGACAACGATTTATTAAAATATGTAAAAATTATGCAAATAAAAAATTTTAGAGGTGTATTTATGAGAAATGCATTACCATCAAATGGTTGCCTTTATAAAGAAAGTGCTATTATCAATCTTGATGATAAGGATGGACCTGGAACACATTGGGTAGCTTATCGAAAAAATGGAAATAATGTTTTTTATTTTGATAGTTTTGGTGATTTGCGTCCGCCTCAAGATCTCATAAATTACTTAAAAGTGAAAGAAATAAAATACAATTATGAAAGGTATCAACAATTCAATACTTATATTTGTGGACATCTTTGTTTGAAATTTTTATGTAATCAATTGAATTCAACTGAAAATTTCTATCTATATAAGAAGAAATAATATTGAATGAAGTTAGTTCCACGTAAAGTATTTGGATGTTTGAATGGTTTACTCTTAGTTTGTCAGGGACTTCGTCAGTTCTAGCAGCTGATTATTTCCCTCCGATTGAACTTGATCCCAAAAGAAAATATGTATTGGGATTAGTTGAACTGCTAACTTTTAATTCTATACCAAATATTGATATGAACTGCAATAAATTTTATGTTGGTAAAAAGATAGTGGAGTTACCTACTGGTAGTTATGAAATAGATGATATTGAAAAAACGTTACAAAAAACTCTCGAACGCAAAGGAATAATAATTAGTATTAAGCCTAATAATAATACATTACGGAGTATTATTACTTGTAATCGTAAAATTGATTTTCAAGAGAATGATTCTATTGGTCAATTATTAGGATTTACAAAACGCCTTCTTGAACCTAATATAAGTCATGTGTCCGACATGCCAGTTACCATTCTTAAAGTGAACGCAGTACGTGTCGAATGTAATATAACAACTGGTGCATATATTAATCAAAATAAGGTTCATACTATTCACGAGTTTTTTCCGGCAGTGCCACCAGGATTTAAGATTATTGAAGTTCCAAAGCAAATAATATATTTACCGATCACTGTAAAAATTATCGACCATTTACAATTACGCATTGTTGATCAAAACGGTGACTTAGTAAATTTTCGAGGTGAAGTTATTACGATTCGCTTACATATCAAAACAGTTTGATAATGGGAATAGTTTACAACTCTAAGATTGGAAAAGGTTATATTAATACTCCAGTATGTCAGCAAGCGATCAGTCGACAACAAGTAACGAAACAGTTAACACGTCAAAACATTCAGTTTCTAAAAAGTCTAGGCTTAAAAATTATAAATCAAAAGAACAACGGAAACGTAAAAAAAATACAGTCAAAAAAATTAAAAAAGTAACTTATATATTTATCTGCTGCTGTCATTTGAAACGAGAAGAAAATGGATGAAGTCCTTAGTGTACAGTCACCAGTAATTTTTGATGAGGCAATTTCACACTATGAGCTTCATGCTCATCAACCATATACCTCATCATCTTTCAATAATAGTGATGAAATTCGTATATCTATTCAGCATCAAGATTTATGCTTATTACCATCAAAAAGTACCTTACATATATGTGGTAAATTAACAAAAAATGATGGTACTCTGCTGACAAATACTGCATTTGTAAATAATGCTATATGTCACTTATTTGAAGAAATGCGTTATGATATCAATGGAGTAGAAATTGATAGATGTAAAAATGTTGGATTGACTTCTACGTTAAAAGGTTATGTTTCTTTTTCACCAAACCAAAGCAAATATCTTGAGAACGCAGGATGGATAGGTGTAACAGAAACAGGAAAAATTACTGATAATAGTGGAAATTTTGATGTCTCTATACCTTTGTCCATGATTTTTGGATTTGCTGAAGATTATCGTAAAATAATTGTAAATGTTAAACATGAACTTATACTGACAAGATCAAGAAATGATTATAATGCTGTTATACAAAGTTCTATTCAAGCTGATGCTGTGAATTATGAAAATTTTAAAATTCAACTTACTCGAGTAGAATGGCTTATGCCTTACGTTATGTTATCAGACAAACGTAAAATACAGCTTTTTAATTTTATACAAAAAGATATACCTATTGCTATGAGTTATCGTTCATGGGAATTATACGAATATCCTGTTCTTCCAACAACTGTAAAACAAATATGGACTGTTAAAACCTCTAACCAATTAGAAAAGCCACGCTTTGTAATTTTAGCTTTCCAAACGAAACGAAGAGGTGAGAAAAATGTAAACAATAGTCATTTTGATCACTGTAATATCAGTAATGTCAAACTTTTTTTGAATTCTCAGTACTATCCTTATGGTAATCTCAATTTAGATGTTACACATAATCAATATGCGCTTTTGTATGATATGTATGCACATTTTCAAAGCGAATATTATAACAACAATGAAATAGATCCTTTGCTAAGTAAATCAGAATTTATAAATTATACACCATTTATTGTCATCGATTGTTCTAAACAGAATGAATCTCTAAAACAAGCTGCTGTGGATGTCCGTCTTGAATTTGAAACCAAAGAAAATATTCCTGCAGAAACCACTGCTTATTGTTTAATTTTACATGATCGTATTATAAAATATAATCCTGTTAGTGGTGATGTTAAAAAACTTGTATAAAAATTTATATATGTATCATTTGTTTGTAAATTATGAAAAATAAATAAATTATAAAAAAATTGAATTATCTTTTTATTACCTATCTTTTTATCCCCTCCTTTTTCTCATAAGTTTTAAGAAATAAGTTGTGTTTATAAATCACATAAATTCTAAAATTACCTCAGTCTAATTGAAACAATCAACAAAATGGGTCAGTCAAATAGTACTAGTAGTAGCAACATTCCATACAGCAAACTTTCTGACAATAGTCAGAAAGAAAAACAAAAGCCTGAGTCCCAATGGAAAAATTTTACTGGTTCAAACACGATTTCATACACCAGACTATCTGACGATAGTAAAAAAAATGAATCAGCGTGGAAAAATAATACTAGTAAATATTCTACTAACACTCAATCCTTTCCCCAACAACAAGATTATAAAAGATTTAAGTAGTAAGTGAATGGGATAAAAATGTGTTGATATCATCATAAATATTCACAATGGATATAGCATACCCTCTGAACATCATATGAGGGCCCCATGCCCCCTGCAACATGACATACGTACGCATTTTATCGATGGAGTAAATGTTCAATGCGCTCTCTACCGGGCCTCTCGCATGGTGACTTTGCACCCTACCTTACCGACGAACGGTAAGTAGTGCTCGGTGGGTAAGTGGCGCGGGAGCCGCTCTGGCGCGGTAGCCGCGCTGGCGCGGAATATAAGACTACTTATAATTAACAAATTTAAACACTATATGAATATTATAAAAATATTCTATATTCACTTACAACATAACATCACATGAGGGCCCCATGCCCCCTGCAACATGACATACGTACGCATTTTATCGATGGAGTAAATGTTCAATGCGCCCTCTACCGGGCCTCTCGCATGGTGACTTTGCACCCTACCTTACCGACGGACGGTAAGTAGTGCTCGGTGGGTAAGTGGCGCGGGAGCCGCTCTGGCGCGGTAGCCGCGCTGCCCCGACTACTTTCTTTCATCATTTTTAAGTTATAATTTATTCAAGTACGTTACTTATTTTGATTCCAAAAAGTTATTAATTTAAAAGAAAAAAATAATAAACAGTGCTGTTTTCTTAGTTGATGTGAGTATCCATTATCCAGGTAGAACGCACGGGTAGATAAAGGGAGTGGATGGACAAAGAATTGAAATTTTAAACGTATAATGAACGAAAATTGTTATTTAATTTAATAAACAAAAATATATGTACATACAGCCTGAGAAACTCCTCGATGACAATTTCGCCTTCCGCGTCGGGTACGGTAAACGCTCGCACTTAACAACAAATTATGCTCCGAGCACCTTACCTGGGGTACAGCTCCTCGCACTTGTTTCACAGTCGAAGAGCACATCCAAAACTTGCGATCCGGGCCCTTCCAATTAACCAGTCGGGAACAGCCCGTGCCCGGACCGCAGCCAAGAGATGGCCACGTGGCGCAGGATGCACTCTCCGAGCTGGTGATACGCTTCTTTACGGAGGCGGTCTCTACTAACGCTTCGCCTTACCGTTTTCCCGCAGGGCCCTCTGGCACGCACGAGAGAGCCCGTACACACAACCGCGTCACACACGAGACACACCGACTACACTTACACACACACACAGGCACCGATCGGTTTTCAAAGTCGCGCCATGTCGACTAGTCGACGGACGAAGCGAGAATGACGGACCGTCCGCGTGGAATCGGCGAGTTGCCGCCAAGAAAAAAGCGCGCATGCGCAACAACCACTTATTGGAGGGAAAGCGTCCCATCGGCTAGACAAGCAATGGAACGGAATGCTAGAGGTATATAGGTTGCGAACAAGTGCTCTTTCAATACAGTGTATCAATCATGTATCAACTTGCCTTTTGCTTACTTTTAACGAGAGTTAGTATAGAAGCGGGAGGCACACAGCGTGCGATAGTAAGCGAGTTTATATTTCAAAAAACACTTAAACCCTAATAACCTCGGGGCGCGAGCTCCACGCAAAAAAGGGGTTATGCAGTCGTCATTTCTTCATTGAATAAATTTTTTTCAACAGAATTTCAACATCACAAAAGTAGATATAGTCCAATAAAAAAATTCAATAATCGATAAAAATATTTCTTATTTATAACAAAACTGAAAAATTTTCAAAACCTGCAGAGATACATCCACATGTTTATAGGTTCGTGCATGCTTTTTATAAACAAATAGATGTATCTACAGGTTTTTAAATTTTGACACATTGATATCGTTGACTCCCTATGAAATTGCACATAGAACCAAATAAGTCCTTCCAATTTTAAATCAGATCAAAAATAAAAAGGATTTTCATTGTTTATTCAATTTTTTTCATTCGACGCTATCTACTTTTGCAATGTTTAAATTACGTGGTAACATTTTTTTCTTCGTACATTAAGATACATATTTTTATATGATATCATTTTTTACATTATAACGTGTGAACAAATGATTGTAAACAAATTTTAGTAATATGACCAATTCTCGCTGCCAAGCCATCTTAAGTGTATGACTACACGCATATGACCAGGAAGTATTTCTTACTCAAATTTTAGACTTTATCGAATCTGGAAATACCTAGTAGCTTTTTCAACACGCAGAACTCGATTTTGAGGACTATTTAAGTGTACGGCTGCACGCGCAAACACACGAGACAGGTACTTCCCGACCTGAGACACCTCTGGTGAAAAAATTCACGTGACCGCATATGAGCTCAGTGGTGCGAGCTCATAGGTGATCTCATGTGAGAATCATATGTTATCTCATATGGGATTTCATACTAGATCGCATATATGAGGTCATAGGAGATCATATGTGCGTTGTCCTATGAGTTTGCGTGCCAAACCCTGGCCTAAGTATCGCATGATTTCTCACATGAGTGCTCATATGAAATTTTATTTTCATGGATCATCCGGATCAACGTCGTATGAGTTAGCACATGAGATATCATTTGACTTCGTATATAATTTATTATATGAGATCTTGCATAATTTCACAAATGAGCTCTCCCATGAAATTTTATTTTCATGAGTTATTTATATTTAGATCGTATGAGTTATCACACGATATATCATCTGATGTCGTATATTATTTCTCATATGAGATTCCGCATGATTTCTTATGCGAGTTCTCACATGAAATTTCATTTCAATGGGTGATATATATCTACGTCGTAAGAGTTATCACATGAGATATCATTTGACTTCGTATGTCATTTCTCATACGAGATTCTTTATGATTTCTCATGTGAGTTTTCATATGAAATTTTAGTTCTGTGGATGATTGATATCTACATCGTGTGAGTTATCAAACGATATATAATTTGATTTCGTATATTATTTCTCATGTAAGATTCCATATGATTTCTTATGTGAGTTCTCACATGAAATTATATTTCAATGGGTGATATATATAGATTCTTTATGATTTCTCATGTGAGTTTTCATATGAAATTTTATTTTGGTGGATGATTGATATCTACGTCGTGTGAGTTATCAAACGAGATATCATTTGATTTCGTATATTATTTCTCATGTAAGATTCCATATGATTCCTTATGTGAGTTCTCACACGAAATTATATTTCAATGGGTGATATATATCTGCGTCGTAAGAGATATCACATGAGATATCATTTGACTTTGTATGTGATTTCTCATACGAGATTCTTTATGATTTCTCATGTGAGTTTTCATATGAAGTTTTATTTTGGTGGATGATTGATATCTACGTCATGTGAGTTATCAAACGAGATATCATTTGATTTCGTATATTATTTCTCATGTAAGATTCCATATGATTTCTTATGTGAGTTCTCACATGAAATTATATTTCAATGGGTGATATATATCTACGTCGTAAGAGTTATCACATGAGATATCGTTTGACTTGGTATGTGATTTCTCATACGAGATTCTTTATGATTTCTCATGTGAGTTTTCATATGAAATTTTATTTTGGTGGATGATTGATATCTACGTTGTGTGAGTTATCAAACGAGATATCATTTGATTTCGTATATTATTTCACATGCAAGATTCCATATTATTTCTTATGTGAGTTCTCACATGAAATTATATTTCAATGGGTGATATATACCTACGTCGTAAGAGTTATCACATGAGATATCATTTGATTTCGTATGTGATTTCTCATACGAGATTCTTTATGATATCTCATGTGATAACTCTTACGACGTAGACATATATCACCCATTGAAATATAATTTCATGTGAGAACTACATAAGAAATCATATGGAATCTTACATGAGAAATAATATACGAAATCAAATGATATGAGAAAACTCACATGAGAAATCATAAAGAATCTCGTATGAGAAATCATATACGAAGTCAAATGATATCTCATGTGATAAATCTTACGACGTAGATATACATCACCCATTGAAATGAAATTTCATGTGAAAACTCACATAAGAAATCATGCGGAATCTTATATGAGAAATAATATACGACATCAGATGATATATCGTGTGATAACTCATACGAGCTAAATATAAATAACTCATTAAAATAAAATTTCATGGGAGAGCTCATATGTGAAATCATGCAAGATCTCATATAACAAATTATATACGAAGTCAAATGATATCTCATGTGCTAACTCATACGACGTTGATACGAATGATCCATGAAAATAAAATTTCATATGAGCACTCATGTGAGAAATCATGCGATACTTGGGCCGGGGTTTTGGCACGCAAACTCATAGGACAACGCACATATGATCTCCTACGACCTCACATATGCGATCTAGTATGAAATCCCATATGAGATAACATATGATTCTGACATGAGATCACCTATGAGCACGCACCACTGAGCTCATATGCGGTCTCACGTGAATTTTTTCACCAGAGACTCGCATGCGCGCCATCTCGCGGAGCTCGGAGGTGCGGATAGAACTTGTCTCGTGATGTGACCTCTGTATTGGCACTTGTGCAGCTCCTTGAAAGCTTAGAAATGTTGTTAACACTAGCAGAAAGAACTGAGAAGACAAAGGGTACCTATTGATACTACCTACAAGTGTATATAGGTTACACAAGAAGTGAGGCAACTGTTACTTGTATACTCTGTTATAATAATCCTGTTAGTGTATACACTATGTTATATCTTGAATGAATATCTTATAATTTTTGTTACAAACTGGGAATATAATGAAGTGCATTCAAAATCTAAATATAATAAATGTTATTTAAAACTTGCAATCTTGCTGTTATTCGCGTTTATGTGAAGTGTTATGGGTTGAGAAAAAACGAGAAATGATTAGGCTCTGAGATACGACGTATTGTCAACTTTAAATTCTTTTCACTTCAAATCTCGAAAAATATGGCCACGGATAAGATAAAAGTTGCCGTAAGGGTACGACCCTTCAATCGCAGAGGTCAGTTATACTTCAATCTTTTATTAACATAAAAACTTTTTCGTTCATTTAACAATCGTATTTTTATCGTTCTGGCACGTCTTTTTCCATTATATTGCTCTATGTTTTATCTGTACCCAGGCGGAAATAAAACTTAGCAAATAATTATTAATAACAAAATATAATTTTTTATAATTTAAAAAAAAAGTTTATAACTGTTAATAACTGTTTATAAAAGCAGGATTTGAGACTATAGTAACAGTTTATAAAAGTTAACAACAGTTTTTTTTCTGTTATGAATAGTTAAAAAAAGTTTATAACAGTTCTAAAGTTTTATTTACTTTTTTGGGTCGCGGTGCATAACCATAAAATCAATCTGTTAAAAGTTATTATCAGTTATATACTTTTTTTACTTAATAATAATAGTTATTAATAGTTTTAAATTATTTTGAATGAATTTAAACTTTAAAATCATTCTTAAATCATTATTATATTAAATCATTATTAATTTGAACTTCAAAATCATTATTTTCAATTATTAAAAATTTATAATAGTTATTAATAGTTATTTACTTTTTTTTACTGATCAAATATTGAAATTTGTACGACGATCCAAAAAACTTATGAAAGTAAATAACTATTTATAACTATTTATAACAGTTTTAAACTTTTATAAAAGTCTCAAATCCTGACTTTATAATCTGCCAATATCAGTTATAAACTTTTTAAAACTTTTATTATAGAAGATCATTTTCGCCTGGGTATTACTCTATTCATTGATCTTTAGTAAATCTGTTATACTGGCGGGATCTCGTATTTAAATCTGGGCCAAGGATTTCAGGATACAGACATTTATAGATTCAAAGTTTGTTTTCGATCTTCAGTCAAAATTTCATCAGAGTATTTGTCAATAAAAAACTTCCTTTACTTCCTAAAATACCACATTTTCTTATTAAAAATTGTATGAAATATTGCAATATAAGAATTGATAAATATAATATCTCATTTTAATGCTAAAATAAAAAATCTTGATAATAGTTGATAGTTCTCTTAGATGACAGTAAAATAAAAATCTTGATTTTACTCTACTATATACACCAAAACTTGTAACAAATAAAACTATTTAAAACTATTATCACAAATAAAACATTAAAAAAGGAGCTATGTTAAATAGGAAACGATGTATCCTTTTGTTGGCAATTTTTTTTTTCAAAAATAGACAAATGCTTTTATATTTCTGGATAAAATAGTGTATTGATGCATACAAACTAACATAGACATAAAAAAAATTATTTAGTAAAGAGACAAAAGCAGACGAAGAATTACAGATTTAAAATCTCATTGTTATTGGAAAATGAATTCTTATAATTATAATAGTATCGTTCAAAATGTCTCATATTTCATAGTTTTAATATATTAAAACAGTTTACTAAGAAAATTCTATAAATAAATATTTTGATTCTATTAAATATAATAGACAGAAATGTGTAATCACCAAATTTTAATTGAAACGTCCTTGCCCTGTTTCAATTAAAAAATTTTCGAATTTAAAGTCTGTTATGTTATTCAGATGAGGAAAATGCAAAACAACACTAAATTTAAATCCAAGTTGATCGTTTTTGAATAAAGCCTGAGAAAAATATTTTTATGAAAAAAGTACCAGTGTTCCAAATCAGTTACTCTTTGGGTTTGAAGTTTTTATTGCTGGAATACAATGGAATAATTTTTCCAAATAAATAAAACTTAAAAATTTAGAAATAACATTGAAAACTTTATTTTGGTGTTGTTTTTTTATTTATTTAAATTTAACTTCAGTGAATTCATCCATGTAATTCATTAAAAAATATTTCACAATATTGCAATCCTGCTGGGTAAAAAAATCGAAAATAGTGTTATCAGAAATAGTGTTTTCCTATTTGCAGGTCTGAAAACATTCATTCCAGCATGCAGGTTTATGCCTTGTATTGTGCTTATGAGTACACACACAGACACACACAAAATCAAAAAGTCATAGGGATACTTTTACACTTAAAATTAAGAATCTTACATTCAGTAACTATATAATAAGATCAAAGTCTAAAATTTGATATAAGTATAACAGTAATAAATTTATCTGTGCTCCTGCGATATACATTTAAAGTTGGAAGTATTTTTGTTCAAAAATTTAAAAACTAAATTTAAGAGTTATAAACTGTTCAAAAATGTTATAAAATCTAGGATTTTGGAGGATAGTAATTGTTTATAACTGTTTGTAACAGTCTTTAACAGCTAATAGTTTAATTAATTCAAATTATTAATTCTTCTTAAATATTATTCAAAATATCATTCATAAATATAATTCTGAAATATCATTCATTTAATTAATTACGAATTATTAATTAATTATTATTACTTAATAATAGTTTAATTAATTACAAATTATTAATTCTTTTTAAATCATTTAAAATTACTTGAAACTATTTCAAACTGTTTAAAACTCCTAAAAATTATTTGAAAATGTGTCCAAAATCTTACATTTTGTAACATTTATAAACAGTTTTAAACAGTTACAAACAGTTTTGAGTAATTTTTAACAGATATTAACTGTTATTAACATTTATAATTTATGACAGGGTTTATATTTGGTCATTTATTCATTAACTCTAATCCATTCTTTTATGAAGTATTTATTTATCAGAGTAATAATACATGAAATAGTTAAATTCAAGACACATTACATAACACCTTTGAACTAACATCATATAGAGATAGACAAGCTACTGTACATAGGTCTATACATTTAATATAATAATACTTACACACTAATTTAACGTCTAATATGAGTAATATTTCATAGGGAATATACTTCATTTTCCAACCCATAATTAACAGTGTGATTATTTATTCTAAGCATTACATTCTAAAATATATTAGTACTAATCCATTTCTTTATCTTTTTCTAGCTTATTATAATTTTTTGCAATATCTTCAGTTTTAAGATTTGGATTAGTATTAGGTAGATAATTAAATGTTTATATCGCTTTAATGTAATTATTTTTATCACTTACTGCTATCGAACATTTCAGTGGTATAAGTTTATTTCGAGTTTTGCTGGTTGATGTTATATATAGGGTCTTAAGTTCATTATAGTGGTAGGTTATACTTCCATAAGCAAAAATTTACTTTAGAGTTGAAGGATTGTCTTGATTAAAGCTATTTTTGTTTACAATTTTTAAGATTCTTTTCTGTATCTTTTGATCTTTTGTAATAATTCTATGTTGCATTTATTTGGGCCACCCCAAACAATATTTCCATAGCTAATTATACTATGGAAAAATGCATAATATATTATTTTAATGATAGTTATTATATTCATGTTCGTAATAATAATCGAGTTGGTGTATCAGCTTTGCACGAGTCAAACAAAACATTGGGCGTTTAATCCAAATTTATTTGACTTTTATTTGACTCATACAAATTTGATACACCAACTCGATTAATATTATTTTAAGTGTTTCAGATTGCATATATTTCGACATTTTATAATGTATATATATTATATATTTTGTTTTTTTATTATATAATCTATATGTTTATATCCCATCTTAAATTAAAATCAAAGATAATGCCTAGGTATTTACAATCTTCTACCCTACTTAGTTTAATACTCTGTATGTTTATGTTCATATCTTTAGGAACACTATCACAATAATTGCCAAATATTATATATACAGTTTTATTTATATAATGAGATAATCTGTTTAAAGCTAACCATTTCGTTATCACATCTGCTATTTGTACGACAGATATAGGTACACAAAGTGTATACGTATATAATGGGATATATAATTTCTCTAGTCAGATATCAAAATAAAACAAACATCACAGCGAGGTGTTTTGGGACTTATACTCTGAATTAACGTACTATATTTCTGTCGTACAAATAGCATCAGCCAATTAGTTATATCTCTTAAATATTTATTCATTTTGTTTTCGACATTATCCTAAGTTTCGTTTGTTGAGATAATAGCTGTATCATCTGCATTTGCGATAGTACTGTCAGTTCTGTCTGCCAATAGGTCATTAATATAAATTAGAAATAAAAGTGGTCCAAGTATAGTACCCTGTGGTACACCTGTAGTTATTGTTTCATAATAGCTTTCTATCATTCCTATTCTAACTTTTTGTCTTCTACTGTTCAAATAGCTAGCTATAAGCTTATGCATTGCACCTTTTATACCATAATTCTGTAATTTCTCTAATAAAATAGCATGGTTGACAGTGTCGAATGCTTTTGCTAAGTCAAGGAATGTAATTGCTATTGGTTTGCTTTTATCTAATTTGCTATATATCAAGTTCGTTAACTAAGAGTGTCCTTAGTATCTTTTTCTTTTATAAATCCAAATTGATTGTGGGCTAATAGATTGTTCTTGTCAAAGAATAATTGTAGTCTAACATAAATAATTTTTTCTAGTATTTTTGCCAAATTTAAGATTAAGGATATCGATCTATAATTTGATATCTCCGTTTTGCTACCGGATTTAAAAATTCGTACTTCAGCTTCTTTTAGAGCTTCAGCCCACACTGATTTTTTAATACAAAGATTAAATATACACATCAGTATGTTTACAATTAGATTTGATAGTGTTTTCAGTGCTACAGTAGTAATGTTATCGATTCCAACATTTAACTCCTGCTAGAAGGAATATACTCTCTCATTATGAGAAAGTTACTCCACATATATAGCTTTGCCACATAACATCTTATGACTGGTGTCTGACGAAGGCTACTAGAGCATCACTGATGAGTCCACTCCAGCAGCTGGGATGAAACACCAAAATACCTTAGAGGATTCTCAAATGTCGCCTACCGACCATAGTAGAAACTGAGAATTTGCGTCTTCTAGTTTTTTCACCTTAGGGCAAAAAACTATTAGCTTGTGCCTGCCCGAGAAGTTTTTCATTTTAAAAAAAATCCAACATTTTTTATTTTCATATTTTTAATTATTTGTAATATTTCAGCATTATTAGTTGGTTTAATAGAAATAGATTTACTATTCATTTGTGATAAATGTAATTGTTTGTCCTTCAGTTTAACTATTTTGTCACTTGACTCAATTCCAATTCTATAGAAGTATGAATTCATATGATTAGTAATTTGTGCAGAATCTTCTATTATACCGTTATTTATTGTTATTTTGTTGATTACGTTATCATTTTTGAAAGTAGTACGCCCAACTTATTTTTTTTCTTCCAAAGTTGCTTAGCATTATTGTTATTAGTCTTAATAAAATCTCTTCCATGTTTAGTTTTCGCTTCATTAATAATTTTGTTAATTAATTTTGTAATTCTTATATTCTAATCTGATTATATCATTATTTGGTTTCTAATGCATTTTAATATATAGTTGTTCTTTCTTTTCACACAATATCATGATAGCTTTTGTGATCCAATCCTTTCTTGGATTTCTTTTGTTATTTTTTGCTTTCAGCAAGTCTTTAGATTTTTCTAAACAGTCCTGTATTTCAGTTATTAGAAAGGAGGTAGTTTCATTATGGTCATGCATTGATTTTATGATATTCCAGTTTTTCATGATAGTTATATCCTCCAGCTACAATTTCTTTCCTTCTCTCTACATATAGTTCCACAGTTTGAAATACATTGCTCCTTTCCCTGGGCAGAAATACAAGTACAAAGCATCGAAATTCTTACAACCATAAAAAATATTATTGAAAATTTTTATACTTATCTAATAGATATTGAAGCTCCAACTCTGATCATGAGAATATAATTTAAGCCTTCCCGCTCTTCCCAGTTATCTTCTTACGTATAATACTATTGATACACTTATTTTATACATGTAGTTAATTTGAATAAAATATACAACCTTATCTGTTCTTGTATATTTTTTTACTGCTAATGCTAATTATTCTAAAGGATTCTAAAGGACGTCTCGTGTGCTGTGTCTCCTAGAAAAGGGCCCGAATTCATAAGACCTGGACATGAGAAAAGGATCAAAGAGGAACAAAGCCACAGATACACGAATAACATAGGTTACTATATCTATATACACCGGGAACAGTGAGATTGAAGGCCTCGACATGAGAAAAGGATCAAAGAGGAACAAAGCCACAGATACACGAATAACATGGGTTACTATATATCTATATATACCAGGAACAGTGAGATACAAATAACTTTGTTCCTCACTATTCCTCTATATACCGGGTGTCCCATTTTAAAACCACCAGGCAAATATCTCGAAAACTAAGGGAGATGGAAAAAAACTTTTAATACAAAAGTTGTAGGGTTCAGAGGGGCCCAACTGACCGTGACCTTGGTTATGACCTTGAGGTCAATGATCAAGGTCATTTGAAGGTCAAATCGATTTTTTCAAATGGGAACCCCCACTTTTGACCTCGTAAATGGAAAGAGCGGAAAATTTTACGTTCAGATATTTCCTTGAGTCAAGGTCATGGTCATGGTCATGGTCATGTTTAAAATCAAAATCAATCAACGCATCAAAACATTCCCATAATTAGGCATACGAGACAAATTGTTAAATACAAAAGTTGTAGGGTTCAGAGGGGCCCAACTGATCGTAACCTTGGTTATGACCTTGTGGTCAATGATCAAGGTCATTTGAAGGTCAAATCGATTTTTTCAAATGGGAACCCCCATTTTTGATCTCGTAAATGGAAAGAGCGGAAAATTTTACGTTCAGATATGTCCTTGAGTCAAGGCCATGGTCAGTGTCATGGTCATGTTTAAAATCAAAACCAATCAACGCATCCAAACATTCCCATAATTACGCATACGAGTGTTAAATACAGAAGTTGTAGGGTTTGGAGCGGCCCAACTGATCGTGACCTTGGTTATGACCTTGAGGTCAATGATCAAGGTCATTTGAAGGTCAAATCGATTTTTTCAATTGGGAACCCCTATTTTTGACCTCGTAAATGGAAAGAGCGGAAAATTTTACTATTTTTACTATTATCAATATTTACCAGGGTTAACCACTTATATCAAATATTAACAAAAGTTAATAAGTGTTGACCACCTGTATCCAACAGTGACCGGTAGTATCCAGTATTGATCGGTAATAGTCAATAATTATTACTGCTTACATCAAATTGTTTTCAAATTGAGCACACTTATATTGGCACAGAAAATTAAACTTTTTCGTTTTAAAATATTGTATAGTATAATAACATATTATTTCTTTTGTGGTGTGTTTTGATAAATAATTGCATTTATAACTAAAAAAGAATGCCTGACTATTCTGCTAATGAAATAGTTGACATTCTTCTTATTTTAGGAGAATGTCGACGAAACTATCGAGAGGCAAACAGATTGTATCGTGCTCGGTTCCCTCAACGACAACATCCTGATCATACGGTAATACGTGACATTGAACTGCGCGGTCGACAAGGAAACTTCGTTCGCAGAGGGAGGACACTGAATGATCACGATTATGAAAATAATCCTCGCTTTCTTGCTGTTCTAGCCATGGTACATTTAAATGTTCATGTCAGTTTACGCGAAATCGAGTTAACAATGGGTATTCCAAGATCTACGGCCAGTAGATATTTACGATATGCGCGTTACCATCCTTACCACATTACTCTAAATCAAGCTTTAACTGTGGAAGATTATCGACGGAGAATAACATTTTGCCAATGGGCAACACAACAAATTACTGATGATGAAAATTTCTTTAACAATGTTCTTTTTAGCGATGAGGCTACATTTCAGAGTACTGGTATGTTGAATTGCCATAATTGCCACTACTGGTCTCCTGATAATCCTCATTGGATGCGAGAAGTTGATCATCAGCATCGCTGGAATGTAACGGTATGGTGTGGTATTATTAACGGATATCTGATTGGACCTTATTTTTTGAAGGTCACGTAACTCAACATACTTATTTACAGTTGCTGAGAGACGAGCTGCCACTCTTTCTAGAAAACGTTGATCTCCATACAAGGGCCAGAATGTGGCTACAACAAGATGGTGCTCCTCCACATTATGCCAGAATTGTCAGAGATTTTCTTAATGAAAAGTTTAACGGTCGATGGATTGGTAGAGGAGGTCCCGTAGCATGGCCACCAAGATCTCCAGATCTGACATCTCCAGATTTTTATTTATGGGGCTTCCTAAAAAATACAGTCTACCGCAACAGGCCAACTACAAGAGATGACATGATTCAAAGGATTACACAAATCTGCTTAAGTATTCCACGTCAAGTATTATTAAATACTGTTAGAAACTTTAGAAGGAGAATAGAATGTTGTCAACAAGTAAATGGTGCAACTTTTGAGCATCTTCTTCAGTAAATGGTGACCGAAATACTTGGATCCTATGACTAAATACACATGAACGTGGAATTTTCCAATGAATTTTTAGCTGGCCTGATCACCCCCGACCTTACCTTAACTGGCCGGGTCATCTCCGACCTTGCTTTAACTGACCGGGTCATCTCCGACCTTGCCTTAACTGGCCGGGTCATCTCCGACCTTGCCTTAACTGGCCGGGTCATCTCCGACCTTGCCTTAACTGGCCGGGTCATCTCCGACCTTGCCTTAACTGGCCGGGTAATCTCCGACCTTGCCTTAGGTGACCGGGTCATCTCCGACTTTGCTCTTAACTGCACGGAAACTGACCATAATTTTGACCATGACCTTGACCCAAGGTCATATCAGAATTTTTCGGTTTTTCTATTTACGAGGTCAAAAGTGAGGGTTGCCGTTAAACAAAATTGATTTAACCTTCAAACGACATCATCCTTGACCTCAAGTTCATGGTCAAGGTCACAATCAGTTAGGCCCCTCCAAATACTACAACTTCTGTATTTAACACTCGTATGCGTAATCATGGGAATGTTTGGATGCGTTGATTGATTTTGATTTTAAACATGACCATGACCATGACCATGGCCTTGACTCAAGGACATATCTAAACGTAAAATTTTCCGCTCTTTCCATTTACGAGGTCAAAAGTGGGGGTTCCCATTTGAAAAAATTGATTTGACCTTCAAATGAACTTGATCATTGACCTCAAGGTCATAACCAAGGTCACGATCAGTTGGGCCCCTCTGAACCCTACAACTTTTGTATTATAAGTTTTTTTCCATCTCCCTTAGTTTTCGAGATATTTGCCTGGTGGTTTTAAAATGGGACACCCGGTATAAGTATAGTAACCCTGTATTCGTGTATCTGTGTCGTTGTACCTCTTTGATCCTTTTCTCATGTCGAGGCTTACAAATAACTTTGTTCCTCACTATTCCTCTATATAAGTATAGTAACCCATGTTATTCGTGTATCTGTGTCGTTGTACCTCTTTGATCCTTTTCTCATGTCGAGGCCTATAGACGCTGAGTCGGTCTCCAAGTACAGTCAAAGAAGATAGACCGTAATAGAAGCGGAAAGCGCATAGGCCGAGTGAGGCATCCCGAAGCGTAGTAGGTACCCCGACCACGCGCGGCGCGACAGTCGATTTCCGAGCGCTCCGTGAACAGCTGACTCAGCGGACGCACGGCCGATAACTTACCACCCATGTCGACTGCAATGGTAACACAATAGACATTCCGTATATGAGGCGTTTCACGTCAGCTCTCCAGGCGCGGCGCGCGAGCGCGAAATCATGCTGTTTTCAGCTTGTGTTTGAAGGGCTAAGATGTATCTAAAAAAATAATCCCCAAGTGATTTCGATGCATTTTTCCTCAGCTTTCCGATGGTGCTATTAGTTTCTCAATTTTTCAATTCTAACCTCAAAATAACATAAAACGTGTTATATCTCAAAAACTATATTTTTAATATTTTTTTTGACCTGCTAGATCGAAAGATGAGGAAATTTTACATGGATATAGCCTTTTTCTACATAGGGATTTTTTGATTTTTTCGAGATATTATTCAAGAAATACAAGGCGCTCGGCCAACCGCCGCGCGCGGCGTGCGTCACTGCAGCATCGGCGCGCGGCGGCATTTATTCATTCATTCATTCATTATTTAACCACCACTAGAGGGCTAGTAATTGCATTTAGATACCCGTAAGTAATTATGCAGCACGTAGGGCTTATATACGAGTGATGTGTAGCGTTGAAGTATTGGTTTTTTGGAAAACCGTTCAATATCTATACTATATTGTGCTATACTGCGATTTATCTGTCTTTCATGACAAACTTACTGCTATCCCCCTTCAATTGATTTATCTTTTTTTTTAAACAAACATGAGTTTTTCATTAAAATGTGTGAATCCTTTAGGAAGGAATGAACACTCTAATGAGTTAACAAATTTCCCAAAATCATTAGCACAATCATTTCCATCAATATCAGATGGAGCGAAAGTTTGTCTTACGTGCAAATTTTTGATTTATAATAAACGCAAATCGAGTGAATCTTCTCCGATACCACAAAGAATTAAATCGTATTGTGATGATGATGACCACAAAGCTGCCATGGCAATATTTGAAAATTTAAGAAGTAAACTTTCTGAGACAAAGTCAAAAGATGAAAGAATGTTGTTACTTTCCCTTGCCCCTAGATTTTGGTCTCGTAAAAATTTAATAGAAAGATTAGGTTGTACGGAATGGGAAGCAAGAACAATACTAACTGAAGCTACTGATGGAAATATTTTGACGGTACCGTTGAAAAATAAAGGAAAAGAGCTTTCTAATGAAACCAAAAATACGGTAAAAAACTTTTATGATCGTGACGATATCAGTAAATTATTGCCTGGAATGAAAGATTTTATTTCAATAAAACAAATTACTGGTGAACGCTTACAAGTTCAAAAAAGATTACTTCTAGGTAATTTGAATGAAATTTATATTTTATTTAAAAATGAATATCCGGATGTTAAGATAGGCTATACAAAGTTCACACAATTAAAACCAAAACATTGTGTGTTGGCTGGAACAAGTGGCACACATAATGTTGCGTATGCGTACATCATGAAAATGTCAAACTTATGCTAGATGCAATTAATTTGCAACATTTGACAAAGGATAGTGATTCACCTTTAGAAAATTATAAAGATTGTATAAATAAAATTGTTTGTAGTCAACCATCGGATAAATGTTTCTTGGGTGACTGTTTGGATTGCGTAGCTAACTTTTCAAATCTTCAAGAAATTATGATGAAAAGTTTTAAAAATCATGGCATTCAAGAAATTAAATATGAATCATGGAAGCAAACGGATCGCTGCTCAATAATATTTGAAACGATAAAAGTTTCTAGCTTTCTTGAAATATTGAAAGACAAATTGATTAAATTAAAAACGTACGATTTTTTTGCTAAACAACAAGCACTGTTTATCAGAAATTTAAAAGAAAATCTTGAAGATGGAGAGATAGTAATTAGTTTTGATTTTGCTGAAAATTACGCTTTTGTTGTTCAAAATTCAGCTCAATCGTTTCATTGGAATAATCATCAAGCCACTATATTTACAATTATAGTGTATTATAGAGAAAACGATGATCTCAAACACGAAAGTGTAGCTATTATTTCTGACAATTTAAATCATGATACCGTTTCCGTATATGAATATCAAAAAATTATTCTAAACTATTTGAAAGGTCATCAACAACTAAAAAAAATTTATTATATAACCGATGGTGCAGCACAGCATTTTAAAAATAAAAATAATTTTCAGAATCTTCTTCATCATGAAGAGGATTTTAAAACAAAAGCTGAGTAGCATTTTTTTGCCACTGCACATGGCAAAAGTGGTTGCGATGGTATAGGTGCTAATTTAAAAAGAGGAGCCCGTAGAGCTAGCTTACAGCTTACAGGAGCTCACAAAATCCTTACAGCCTACGATCTTTATAATTGGGCACAAAATTATAGTAAAGAAACAAAGATTTTCTACAGTAGCAAAGAAGTTTATGAAAAAAATTCTTTGGAATTAAAAGTTAGATTCGATAAAGCAAAAGCCATTCCAGGTACTTCGAAATACCACGCTTTTATTCCAATAGATAAAAAGACTCTGCAACTTAAAAAAACTTCTTTAGCATCTAACTATGATTTATTTCCTAAATTAAAAAAGACTAAAAATGTTAAAAAGATTTGAATATTTAAAAGCTTATGAACAAAAATTGTTATGATGTTAAGTGGAGCAGCTCCGATCGCACAGCGACTCTGCAGTGACGCACGCCGCGCGCGGCGGCTGGCCGAGCGCCTTGTATTTCTTGAATAATATCTCGAAAAAATCAAAAAACCCCTATGTAGAAAAAGGCTATATCATGTAAAATTTCCTCCTCTTTCGATCTAGCAGCTCAAAAAAAAATATTAAAAATATAGTTTTTGAGATATAACACGTTTTATGTTTTTTTGAGGTTAGAATTGAAAAATTTTGAGAAACTAATAGCACCATCGGAAAGCTGAGGAAAAAATACGTCGAAATCACTTGGGGATTATTTTTTTTTAGATACATCTTAGCCCTTCAAACACAAGCTGAAAATAGCATGATGTCGCGCTCGCGCGCCGCGCCTGGGGAGCTGACGTGAAACGCCTCATATACTACTAAAAAATTATGCGTTATAATAATGTCAGTTATCGACGATAATTACAAGCATAATAAATAAAGCAGTAAAACGTACTCCAAAAGAAGTTAACGTTAAACTGATATCCTTAAAGCAAATAGGAAAACAATTTATATATTACATCTATGCTATTCACATACGTAGATGACGTTAGTCCTGTGGATAACGTTCTCGGCTACGAATCTTTTTGATTCGAGTTGGAATCTCCTCTACAGTAATTTTTTTTTTATAATATATAAAAAAATCTTTGAAGTTGAAAACCATTTATTTGCTTTTTATTGAGGAAGATTATTATAAATGTTGTTCTTAATATTTTTAATAAAAATGATTTTTTTTACAAAAAATAAATCTATTTTTAAAATGGTGTGTAGGGCTACTGGCGATGGATTCCACGGTTTTATTTATAAGAATTATATAAAAAGATTATTGAATAGTTCAAGATAATCTCTACATGTCGTGGGATTATAATGAAGTATTTTAAAATTTTTTTATATAATAATTTATAAATAAAATAAAAAAAATATATCCAACGCACGCTGAACAGTACCTCCTGGTCGTGCGGAAAGCTGTTCCAACATAATAATATTTATAAACAAATATATAATATAAAAAAAATTTAAGAAATTGTAACGGGCTAAAAGCTGTCCTCGGTGCGCTATATCTCAACGCGGACTTGCCAATGAACGGCGCAGCAATTGACAGGCGCGAGCACTTACTCGTGCCAACCCTCGACGATTAGCGGCCCGTCAGCTCCGTGCGGTTGCTCGCCGTCGGCTGCTTTCAGCAGCAGCCGCGCCTTTTCGCTCCGTTACAACGCGCGACTTCGTCGTCGCGCTCTCTCTCGAGCGTGCTGCCCCAGCTACTCTGCTATCACGCGAGTACTACGTATTCGCGACCGCGGAGGCCGTCGGTATTCCTCACCGTGCCACCGAATAAGGGATTGGAGTCTGGTTGCGCGAAATAATATGCGAACAAGTAAAAAGCAAGTTAACTTTAATATAAAAGAATTTCTTCTTACTGCCCCTGGAGGCTATCCACAAATTACATTCGCTAATTACGGCGCGTGCTATTAGTACGCGCCGGTTCGGGTAGTGCGCCCGCGCACGCGAAGTACGTGTGTGCTCTGCCGCACACACGTACGCGCAAAAGCGGCTCGCGCCGACGTCGGCCGATAGCCGCGCACGAACGGCGCTCACGCGCGCGTCGGCGGCTTCGCTCGCTCGCCCGTTTCCGCTTCCTGGACGCTCGTCATCCGCGGGGGAAGCGCACGCTCGCCTGGCCAGGACTTACCTCCTCAGTAGTCTCGGCGTGGAGGCGGGCGCCGGTGCTTGCGCGCCCCTTGCGCCTCTCTCTCTACCTCTCTCGCCGCTAGGCTCCCTTGCCTGCCGCGTGTCTCTCTCTCTCTCTCTCTCTCTCTCTCTCTCTCTCTCTCTCTCTCTCTCTCTCTCTCTCTCTCTCTCTCTCTCTCTCCTCGTCGTTGACGGGTCGGCTCAACCGCAGCTAGCTGTCGGCCGTGTCTCCGAGCTGCGTGCGTTGCCTCTCTTTCTCTCGCTTCCGTGAGTGGGCTCGGCCGTAGCTGGCTTCGGCCGCGATGCTCCCTCTCTCTCTATTTCACCTGTACTCTCGGCCGCGGTTGAGCGTGGCTCTCTCCCCTCTCTCTCAACCACGAGGGAACGCGGCTCTCGGCGTCGTGCTGCGTCTCTCTCTCCTTCGCTGCACTATTGCACCGCTCGCTGCGGCGTCTCTCTCTCTTCCTCTCGTGCACTACACTCTGACTCTCTCTCCAAGTCTTCGCGCGCGGGGGACGAGCAGCTGCCTGAGCTACGGCAGAAGCGATACTGCCGGGCTCTGTCTCTCGCTCTCCTTCCCCCTCGGGCAAGGTTGTCGCGAGTTTTCATTTCGGGGCTCATTGTGTGTCGTAGTTGCGCTCGGTACTTTTCGCACAGCTACACGTGCGAGCAACTACACACACACACGCAAGCCCCCGGAGTAATACGAGGGCAAGCCCGACTCTATTTGCGAATCCTCATGCCGCAATTGTCGGCCTTGCCTTCTCCAAGGGCGCGGTATGTTTATGTTTCCGGTCAACTACCTGTGTGTATACCGTGCGTCGGCGATCGGCTCGATCCGAGCTCCGTGTTCGCGCACATACACACACCCAGACGCACCTGCCGTTACAAAATATAAATAATATAAAGAAATAAAATTAAAATTTTAAAAATAGATTTATTTTTTGTAAAAAAATAACTTGTATTAAATATATTAAGAACAACATTTATAATAATCTTCCTAAATAAAAAGCAAACAAATGGTTTTCAATTATCAAAGATTTTTTTATATATTATTAAAAAAAAAAGTTACTGTAGAGGAGATTCGAACTCGAATCAAAAAGATTGGTAGCCGAGAACGTTATCTACAGGACTATCGTCACCTACGTATATGAATAGCATAGATGTAATATATAAATTGCTTCCCCATTTGGTTTAAGGATATCAGTTTCAGGTTAACTTCTTTTGGAGTACGTTTTACTGCTTAATTTATTATGCTTATAATTATCGTCGATAACTGACATTATTATAACGCATAGTTTTTTAGTAATAAATACGGAATGTCTATTGTGTTACCATTGCAGTCGGCATGGGTGGTAAGTTATCGGCCGTGCGTCCGCTGAGTCAGCTGTTCACGGAGTTCTCGAAAATCGACTGTCGCGCCGCGTGTGGTCGGGGTACCTACTACGCTTCGGGGTGCCTCACTTTCCCTGCAGGCTTTGAGCTTCTATTAGGGTCTATCTTCTTTGGTATGGTATATATAGAAAATCAATGAGGCAGATAAAACAGACATAGTGTAGAGAACACCATAATTCCTGTATTACCATCAGTTGTTATGAGCTGCGTCCGCTCAGACGAGTAAAATGGTATTTAGGGTCATTCTGCAATAATTAAAGATTAATTATAATTTAATATTAAAATAAAGCTATCAATTAAATAATAAACGTATTACCGTAATTGTGAAATCACGTTAAAGATTTTAACGAATTAATCAGATCTGTAAACGAAACAGTAATTAATGAATTAACGATAACCGGAAGATAATATTACGTGGCAACCAGTAAAATACGCGTGATAACAATTAGTAATTAGGAAAGCTCGCTCAGGTATGAAAAAGCTCTGTTACAGAAATTACCAAGGACAACCAACAGCTCGAAAAACAATTCGAGGAATCCAAAAGACGAAAACAATTCGAGGAATCCAAAAGACGAAAACACTTCGAGGAATGCATTAGCAGAGAGGCCAGTAATGTAAACAATCGAGGAAACTCTACCCCTGCGAATGCCAAGAATTCAGGCATGCGTTAATACTTCCAAGAATCAATTAGCAAAGGGATTAAGGGGACCCAACCTGGAATGACAAGGATTCCGGGAATGCATTAAGGAACGAACCAGGAATGCGTAAACACTTTTCAGAATCCATTAGGCCTAGGAACCGAATAACAAAAATCGGATTGAGCTGGATTAGCCTAAGCCAGTTCACCCCCACCACCGACGCGCTCGGAACGAAGAGAGGGGATAAGGCTTCGGCCTTCCTAGGCCACCACAGGGTTGAAATCCAGGAAAAAGTCACGTGATGCAAAGAAGAGGGGAAGCCGCCATCAATTGCGTTCCTCCTACGTTTTTAACAATTTGTATTACTTTTGAAAAAGTTATGTACATTATTTAAAGAAAATGAGTAACTTATATCAAAATATTAATTAATTAAATTCGAATAACTTTTTCAAAAGTAATAAAAATTTTTAAAAACGTAATGATCATTATTTACAATTTTATATACATAACATTTTACAAAAATAATTCCGCCGGCCATACACAGGACACAGGACATTCCATAAATTTCGACAAGATCAGAATACTAGACAAAGAACCGAACTATTTCAAGCGCACTTTTTCCGAGATGATGCACATACACTACTACAATAATACACTCAACCATATGGAATATACCCATTTCTTAAAAAACGCATATAAAAAGACTATAGATACTATCAGGAAGCTACACATTTAAATTCATAATATTTACAATTGCTTTCTACGTGTTTACAACCTCTTTTCTCTATCACTCTACTGTCTTGTTTCGTACTGTAGAATCAGATGAGCATGCGATTAGAGAGGTGGCACACCTAATATGCGGGAGTCTCCGTATTCTAATCGTATGGGTTTCTCCCACTACTCCTCACCGCTTGCGCTCCTGTTCCACCGGTGTGAGCGAGGCAACCGCTATCCCTCACTATTTCCCTCTCCCGACCCCTACCACCTCTTTCCTTTCTATCCTAACAGTTATTCATTACACCTTAATTTTAATTTATCTTTAGTGTCATTTTGGAGTTTGCCCAATATAGTTGGGCATTTCCAAAATTGACGATGTGTGGAAAACGTCATAGACTGTAAGTTATTACCATTACTTCATTTTTTTTAACAAATATTCTTTCATATACGTATTGCATTTTAATTTCTTAAGTTATTAAAAACTCTAATTATATTCTATAGTGATTTGGCGACGTTGCGTTCGTGAGGAGAAGTTCAAACTCCTCGTAGACGAAGCTAATATGTTATAATATTGTTTTTATGGTATGTTTTTTACATATTTTGTCTAATATTGTTTTTTTGTATATAAATCTACATGTTTAAAACTATGCTTTCGTAGCCCTGATGAAGAAAGTAACAACACTTTCGAAACGTTGGTGTAATAAATTCATCAAAACAAATTGGTTCGTCTCGAGTCCGTTTTTTACTCCTTCAAATAATTACAACCTACGAATGTATTTCAAACACTTCAAAATAAATAAATAATTTTAACAAATCATTGATTTTTTACATAAATAATCTATATAGCTTATATAGGCGAAAATGACCACAATCTTTCAAGCGAGTGATAGCGTAATGGATAGGGTGCCTGCGCAGGAACCCAAAGTTCGTGAGTTCGATTCTCAGTTGGGTCGGAAATTTTATATATCGTTTTTTTCTACGATAATGTATTTGCTATCCATTGAGGAAACAAGTTTCATTAACGAATAAGCGGTATGTATTATTTTTGTATGTTTGTATTGTCACGAGATTTTTCACGTGATTAATCACGTGAGAAATCGCGCCAAATCGTCACGTGAGAAATCAAGTAATGAATCATATGATTAATCACGTGATTTTTTCGCCAGGGAAACGCAGGACCAGTAAGACGGGCACTGGTACATCGGGTTGGGCCAAGCCGAGGTAGGCGAGCGAAAGCTCAACTAATCTTGCTAAATTAAACGACCTACTTTGGCCCAAGTATGGGAATGGACTCGGTGTGGCAGTGGTACCCAGGCTTTGACGGATGGCATGATTATTCGAATGCCGTTCAAACCTCGAATGGAAGTCGGCGGATTACTAGAACCGCCGCCATGCTACCGACATGTATGACTCTGAGTCTTTACGCTCCATTGTAATCAGAGTTCGGTACCCAGCTCATGGGGTCGCCGATCGAGGTTAACCGATCTCCAATATACTGACTGAATATGGCTTTAGATACAATCGGATTGGTACCTAGGGGTCTAAGTGGGTATACAAAGCTAAAGACAGCCCGAAGGGACGCCAGCCCATCCTTAGCGGACCGTCTAGTACACACACCAAAGAATGTCGGCGACCAGGAAGGGAATCCACAAGCGTCGCGTCGTCCAGCACGCTGATGCCTGACTCATCGTTGACGTGGTTTGTGCTGATTGGCCCTTGAAAATTACCTCAGCCGTAGTACGGCAATCAAGGCCGTATTTGTTGTGTATGGCTCTTCCATTTCTCTCTTCTGCTGTACAAGTCGGCTTGAATTCGTTAGTTTCTGTCGAAAGTGGAAAATTCCATATAATTTCGACTGAAATAATTTTGATATAATGGAATTCAAATAATTTGACTAGGCAAAATTTAAGAGTGCAAAGATGGAAAGGCATCATCTATTTTTGCACGTTAACAAATATTTTGCTGATATTAAAAGAGAGAGAAAAAGCGAAGTTAAATTATTAATTTAATTAATTAATTCGCGAAGGCAGACAATAGAAAATTTACGTAGCTTCGGCAATTGATGCGGGCTTCCATCGAGGATGATGGCCTCAGCAATCTTCCACCGTTGAAGTCGTAGTTGTGACGGCGTTGAGGCAATCATGTTTCGGAGCGACGGACGCTCACGGCACAGAACAATGCAGCTTCTTCCTTACAGTTCACTGGAACTCGAAGTATGCTCGCATGATACAATAAACGCATGAAAAATAACAAAATAATAAGCAAAAATACAAAAATACGAGTGACCCGGAACGCTGAGGTGAAGAACTCTCCTCCTGTCTACCAATAGAGGGGATTTCATAGTAGAAAGCCGTTGTCCGAAACGCGAAAGTAACGTGGTAAAAGTCCACCATGTTACAAATTAATCACATTAAAATATCTTTTGATTTCGTTAAAAAAGTAATTTATTTTACTGATGGAGCTGGGCAACATTTAAAAAATAAACACAACTTTCAGAATCTTCATCATTATGAAGATTTTTCTGTTGAAGCTGAGTGGCATTTTCATGCAACTGCTCACGGAAAAGATGCATGTGATGGGATTGGTGCTTCCGTAAAAAGCAATGCTAGGCGGGCAAGTTTGCGTAAAATATCTGATAATTATATATTGACACCACAAGACCTTTACGAGTGGGCAACTAAATATTTTGAAAATATTGTTTGCTTTTTTTCACCAAAAGACAAATATTTAGAAACTGAACTAAAATTAAAACAAAGATTGGAATTAGCAAAAATAGTACCTCCCAAGCGGAAATGATTTTCTATAATAAAAGTTCAAAAAAGTTTATAACTGATATTAGCAGATTATAAAGTCAGGATTTGAGACTTTTATAAAAGTTTAAAACTGTTATAAATAGTTATAAATAGTTATTTACTTTTATAAGTTTTTTGGATCGTCGTAAAAATTTAAATCTTTGACCAGTAAAAAAAGTTAGTAACTGATAATAACTTTTACGAATGTTTACTAATTTGTACTAATTGAAATTTATAATTATTTGTATTTTGGAATATCCATATTAATAAAATTTCTTTCTTATAAAAAGTGAATAATTAATAAAGCTTTTGAAACTATTAATAACTATCATTATTAAATAAAAAAAGTTTATAACAGATAATAACTTTTTGTAGATTGATTTTATGGTTATGCGCCGCGGCCCAAAAAAGTAAGTAAAAGTTTATTACTGTTATAAACTTTTCTTAGAGGTTCATAACGGAAAAAAACTGTTGATTGCTTTTATAAATTGTTACTATAGTCTCAAATCCTACCTTTATAAACAGTTATTAACAGTTATAAAATTTATTTAAAAATTATAAAAAATTATATATTCTTATTAATCATTATTTACTAAGTTTTATTTTCGTCTGGGCTCGAACTCTGTCATTCCATTGCATTAAATTGCTTGCAGAGAGTAAAAGGCTAGAATTAAAACGATTTTCAGCATCAGAAACGTTCGAATTATACCCTCCTATCAAAAAGTGAAAGAATGTAAAAATCAGAAGGAAAAATAAACAAGTATCAAAAAAAGATCTATCCAAATTAATTCAAATAAAAATAAAGAAAAAGAAATAAACAAAAAATTTAAATGATCTGGGATTTAAGTGGACTTTTATAAAAGATAATGTTAAAAAAATTGATTATATGATATAATTTAAGTATAAAACAACGAAATAGTGCCGTAGATCAGTAACAGTGCATTTCAGCGCAGCGCGGAGAGCGGGCCCGGCCGCACGCCTAATATTTATTTATTTATTTAAACCAGAGTAGTACATGTTGTATTACATGTTATTGCTTACTTCAGGACATAGTTACATGTCTGAAGCAGCAAACATCCTATAGAGGTAGACATAGCTACCTGTACATAGGTCCGGTGCACTTAAAACTAAAAAAACTTAAGTAATTTACAAACTAGGCATGGAATCGAAGATTCCACTATAAATAATATATTCGGTCCACAGTTGATTATCTCACCCATACTGGAAAGTTAAATTTTCATTTATTTATTTATTTTATTTATTTTTTTTTTGTTTAAATTCTAGAATATATTAGTACCAATTCATATTTTTAGCTTTTTCTTATTATAATTTTTTGCGATATCCAGAACTTTAAGATTTGGATTAGATTTCGGAAGACAATTAAATACTTGTATCGCTCTGACATAGTTATCTTTATCACTAACAGTTTTCGAACACTTTGGTGGTATTATAAGTTTATTTCTAATTTTGCTAGTCGATGTTAAGTATAAATTCTTAAGTTCATTATAATGATACGTTACACATTCGTAAGCAAAAATTTGTTTTAGATTCAAAGGGTTGTCTCGATTGAAAATATTTTTGTTTACAATTTTTAAAATCCTATTTTGGATGTTTTGTAGTAGTTTTAAGTTGTTTTTATATGCACCACTCTGTGTTTTCAATTTTATTACTTATGAACCCTTCATTTCTCCAACTTGAAACTTTAGGGTTTTGTCCCCGTTGAAAATATCCACCTGGAATACCAGCTGGAATTCCAGGTGGATATCTAGCTGGAATCCCAGCTGTACCTCCTTTTTTTGGACAAACTCTAAGTGGATTACTAGCTGGAATGCCAGGTGGATATTCACCTGGAATTCCAGGTATGTATCCAAATGAAATTTCGGCTGGTATATTGTTACAGTTTTTTTTTACGAACTCCGAGTGGGTTGCTAGCTGGAATTCCAGGTGGATATCCAGCTGGACATTCCAGTGAGATTGGAAAAGTCATGCGTACGATGCCATTTGATTTCCTTATCTACCCTTCGCGTTACTTAGTTAGTAAAGGGAGTTTGCTCCAGCTCGCCGCCTAGCGGATAGCGGCAGAGATCGCCGCTCCGCTAAGCTGCGGCGCGCACCGAGCGGAACCGTCTTCTCGGCTGCTTCCCCCACTTTACTGAGTTAGGGCGCTGGCAATCTCTGCGGCTCCGCTAGACGGCGAGCTGGAGCAAACTCCCCTTACTAAGTAAGTAATGCCAAGGGTAGATAAGGAAGACAAATGGCATCGTCCGGACACTTTTCCAATGTCGTCGAACTACGAGGCGTGCCTTGTTTTTGGGATGTCTTTACATACCTGGAATTCCAGGTGGAATATTCAGCTGGATATCCACCTGGAATTCCAGCTAGCAAGCAACCTACTCGGACTTCGTAAAAAAAAAGCTGTAACAATATACCAGCCGAAATTTCAAGTGTAGCCAGAAATTTCGAAATTTCTGGCTACATACCTGGAATTCCAGGTGGATATCTACCTGGAATTCCAGCTAGTAATCCACTCGGAGTTTGTCCAAAAAAAGGAGGTACAGCTGGAATTCCAGCTGGGATTCCTGGTGGATATTTTCAACGGGGGTGGCTTAAGACTTGTACTTTCGAATGGTAAAATTTATTTTGAAAAAAATATGGTATCCTTTGAGAGAAATGACTCTGAACATTCATCTTGGACTTTCGACTAGAAGAAAGCGTTTCGGAGAAAAAACAATAGCACTGTTAGAAAGAACAGGAAAAATCTATCGATATGTCGTTTGTTTTTTTTTCGAGAGACTCAGGGTATGATTATGAGCGAGTTGAACAGAGCGCATTTTACGCGAAAAAGGAGCCGCGTGAGTTATGTGGCAAGCCCCGGTGGATCACCAAGGAAAGGTAACACACACACAGGTAACACTCGCCAAAGTAAGTAATCGAACAAAGGGTGTTGATTAGAATAATGATTTATTAAAACGTCGGATGCCCGACAGAGACTGGTGATCGTCGATGCGAAGTGCAGTAAGAGAGTATAAAGAGAGTATATATGTATAAAGTATATATGAAAAGTATATATTGCATCTTCATTGTCTTCTGGCTTCTCTTTGTCCATGCAGATTCCATTCGGAGCGATAAGGGGGCTGGCTGGCCGATGCGTCTAAGTACCTATGTGGTGACTCATATAAGTTCTCCATGGCCAAGTTCAATGACGTCCTCGTCTTTGATATCCGTATCTTTGGACTTTTTGGTAAGTTGCAGCCGTTATTTCTTGACTTTTATTTTGTATATTAAGTAAATCGATGTAATCGTTATGAACAGCAATACTAATATAATTGAACTTGTAGACAGGACGAATTCGGTTCTAATTTGATTAGAAACTGGCATATTTAGTGTAGGTGATGTCAAAGTTTTTAGGGGTTCGAAATTCAACTGGTGGTCTTTGATAACTAAAGGTGAAATTAGGCTGGATTGTTCCATTTCACCAAGATTTTCGTCAAGTCGGTATCCCTGTACTTGTACATCATTTCCTTGTATTTCATATGTTCCTCGGATCATCAATTGGTCATTATCATGTTTAACCTTGATCGGATAATTACTCGATACTAGCGTTAAATTTTCAGATAATTTGTATGTCAGTATTAAAGGTGGACTAATTGAAATGATAATCGGTTTGACTCTTTCCGTTATAATTTGTTGACATAAAAAATTCTTTTCGTACATCTGTCGGCACTTATTAGCAAATAGTTTTATAGATGTCCCGGTCAAACTCCATGGCGTGGTGATAACTTCTGTCTGATTGTTGTAATTGATTATAGCAAGTCTTTGATGGAGTGAAAATTCGATAGGATTAAGGATAGGGATTTTGATGGTGTATACAATAAGATTTTGTGTGAATGCAATTGATCCCTGAGCAAAGCGAAAATCTAGCAAATTATGGTAGTGTAATATTAACTCTTTCTGAGAGTAGATTGCCAATAAATGTACACGTATATCCGATATTTGGTCATATGTTAACAATTCTAAGTCGAATATTTGTTCATTGAAAATAAATGATCTTTTAATTTTATTAAGTAATCCGAGAAAATGTTGCTCCTGGGTTATGAGAGTCATGATCGCTTCAAATAGATTTGATTGCAAAGTTTGGTAATTTACAGTTTTCCACATGTCTTTTAAATTTTTATTAATTATATTCGTGTTGTTATTTATTTGTTTACTTATCGTATTTATTATGCTTATTGACTTATTTAAAGTAAATATATTTTCCTGTTTTTGATTTTGTAGAGAATTTAAGTAGTTGTTTATCTTTTCTAAATCGTTTGCATCTGGGTTCCCAAAAATGTATTTTATAGCTGTGCCTAATCCGTTTATTAACCCTCTCTTCGTTCTCATGTTTGATGGCATTATTATTTGTAGATTCTGGTGTATTTCATTACATAGAATTTCGGCTGGCTTTAATAAACTTGATTCTCTTAATTCGCCTTGGTTAGATAATATTGTATAGCTAGCTTTTATATGTTTGAAAGTTTTCAAAAGCGTAGTAACGTCGATGTTGAAATGTAGGTAATGATAACTTCCAACTATTCTTCCAGTTCCTTGTTGGTAATCGTAATGTGTCTGATTTTGGTTGATTTCGCTACTCTCCACGAACAGTGCTATGAGCATCAAGATTAGTGCCGTCTTGTCCTGTAAAGAAGAAGTTTTTCTTATTCTTTTGGCACTTCTTAAATTGTATCGGCGTTCTTGATCATGTATATAGCAACCTAACGAGGGGCCTTGTGTCTCTACAAGTAATTTTTGATATCGTGGTGCGGTTTTGTCGCGTTGTTGTTGATGGGTTTTCATATAAATTTCTTTATTTTCTAACGATTTGTCAGGACTATTAGGTAACTTTTGTTGCTCTTTTTGGTTTCTATATAGCGTGTCATAAAAAGGTAAAATTTCATTTTTTCTGATTTCATTATATCTTTCTATGGTATCGGCATCGGGTTCGATAATGTGTTTCTGTAGTTCGTCATAAGGTCCATATAACAGTGTAAAAGGCGTATAGTTAGTTGTAGAGTGTATACTCTGATTGTATATTAAGAGAGCGTTGATCATAAGATTTTTCACTGTTTCTGTTGGATTTTGATTGGATAAAATACTTAATTTTTCCTTTAGGGTTGAATGCAGTCTTTCTATGGGTCCATTCGATGTATGTCTGTTTATCGTTGTCTGATGATATTGAATTTTATGTATGCGGCAAAACTCCTTAAATACTGTTGAGCTGAATTCACTTCCGTTGTCTGTCGCAATTTTATCCGGAAAGTTATGGTGTGAGGCAAAGTGTCTCAATTTGTTTATCATGGTCGTGGCATTTCCATCTGGTAGATAATAAGCTTGAGCATATTTGGAAAAAATATCTATAATTGTTAAAAATTTATCCTTGTTGAAATGAAATACGTCCATGTGTATATGTTCGAGCTGTCTTCTAGCTATAATAGGGCCGTATGTTTCTGTTTCATATGGGTTTCTCTCATACTTATGCTCTAGGCATATCTCACATTGATTTATAAAATTTTGAACAAGTCGATCCATATTAAGTGTATAGAGTTTTCTCTTAAAGTGTAATAAGGTCTCTCGAATACCGTTATGATTTTAATTATGATATGTCTCGAGTTCTTTTATGAAATTATTTTTATCAATCGTAGGTGTATACGTGGTTGTTTTGATTAGTTTTAATTTTTCATTGAAATGATCCTTCAATATTCTATACGTAATTCTTTCCAATTCTTCGGTCGTAAAGTAGATACCATATTGCTTATCGGCTTTAATATTTTCCTTGAAAAACTTAAGTAAATGTGTTTCTGCATTTGATTTATTAATTTTCACCATGTATTGTACTTTAAGTTTATCTTTGTTTACTTTTAAGTTGTAATCATTTCCTCCTTTTATGATAATGCTGTAATTAAAAGCGTGAACATTTTTGTCTGTTATAGGTAGTGAAAAGGTCGGATTTTCTTCAGCTGTGTGGACTATTGCCATGTCGTCGTCAAATATTTCGTCCATTTCTTCAGGTGCATCGTCAGGTGTTTGAGGCACCATTGAGAGTGAGTCTTCTTCTATTGTTTTATTAGCATTAATTTCAATTCGACTCAGTGCGTCGGCGACATAATTTTCAGAACCCTTTTTGTATTTTATTGTGTAATCATATTCTTCTAATCTTAGTCTCCATCTAATCAGTCTAGCGTTAGGCGTTTTTAAAGAATACAGTCAGGTTAATGGCTTATGATCTGTTTCGATCGTAAATTTCTTACCATAGATATACGGTCTCAATTGTCTACATGTTTCCACTATTGCCAGTAATTCTTTCTCTATCGCCGGATAGCTTTGTTCTGCTGAGTTTAATGTTCGTGAATAACACGAGATAAGATGTTGTTCTTGGGATAAAACTGCACCTATTGCTAAGTTTGAGGCGTCGGTTGTGATAGTAAATGGTTTGGTCAAGTCTGGGTAGACGAGCACTGGTGCGTTAGTGATCAATTCTTTGAGTTTCTCGAACACTTCTTTATAGTCTTTATCGTCCGGATCTATTTTTTCTTTTTTCTTGAGTGTTTTTGTCATTGGTTTCGCTATTTTTGCGTAATTTTTTATGAACTTTCTGTAAAAGCCGGTTAGTCCTAAAAATATTCTAACTTCTTTTTGGGTTTTACGTATCGGATATTTTAGAATTGCTTTGATCTTATCGGGATTTGGTTTGATTCCGTCTGCTATTATTATATGGCCTAAAAATGGAACTTCTTTCCTTAGAAATTCACTCTTATCTAATTGAATTTTTAAACCATATTGCTCTAGTTCTTCGAATATTAGCTTCAGATGTTGTAAATATTCTTGGAGTGATTTCGAAAATATTACTATATCATCCATGTAAACGAACCAGAATTTATGTAGATATTTCATTAAAATTCTATCCATCAGACGTTGAAAAGTAGCCGGAGCGTTTTTTAAACCAAAAGGCACTCTGACATATTCATAGTGTCCGTTTTCTACGGTAAACGCTGTCTTTTCAATTGAATCTTTGTTGACGGGTATTTGGTGGAAACCTTGTGCTAAATCTAATGTACTAAAGTAAGAACATTTGCCCAGATTTTCTAGAATGTCGTCCATTCTAGGTAATGGATATTTGTCTTCAATGGTGTTGTCGTTTAATTTACGAAAACTATTACCATTCTCCATTTTTTTCTTCCACTTGCATCTTCTTTCTTCGGAACTATCCATACGGAGGATGAGTAGGGCGAGTTGCTTGGTTGAATAATTTCTTCGTCTAACAGTTTTCTGATTTGAGTTTGAATTTCTTCTTTTAGATGGTATGGGTATCTAAAACTCTTTACATAGATAGGGTTATCGTCTTTTGTTCTTATATTGTGTGAAACCGCAGAAGTCGCTGATAATTTTTTATTTTCATTGTAGAAACAGTCTTTGTACTTCTGGCATAGTGATGTAATTTTATATCTTTCTTCTTCGTTCATGTGATCAGTTCTTATCGGTAATTCTACTCCTTGATGATGATTCACTTTAACATTTTGATGATCGTCCGGTATATTTTTAAAGTAATTTATTTCAAATTCAGATGTGCTAAAAATTTGAGTTTTGTAATTAATATTCGCTTCCAAATTCTGCAAATCCTTATGTCCGATTAAACAATCGTACGTATAGTGCCATGTTGCTATTAAGAAAGTTATAGGTGTGTCGTCGCCGTATTCACGTAATATAGGAAAGGTAAGCGCATGTGTACCTTTCGTCGTTTTGTGCACCGATTTAATTTTCAATTCGTAAGGAAATATAAATTTTGGAAATAGTTTATATGCAATTTCTGGATTGATAATGGATGATGAGGCTCCAGAATCGATGAGAATTTTAAGAGGTGGATTTGTCGTTATTAAGTGTGGTACTTCGGGTGAATTGCTAATCGAATTTAAATTTATCACGTTATTTCTGTTGTATTGGGGAGCTTGTTGAAAATTTTGGCAATTATTACTCTCGTCGTTTTCTTGATTAAATTCTTCATGGTCTTGCATAGGTGAGTCATTTTGATAATCGACTATTTCTTCTTCTTCTTGTTCTTGTTGATGATGCAACTCTTCAGCGATAAAGTTTGCTGGTCCTGTGCTCTTAAAGAAGTTCGTTCTTGGTTTAAAGTTATTTTGTGCTGGTGAATTATTTGATCTATTTGTTGGATTAACGCCTTGTTTGTAAGTATTTCTTGTACTGACTGACATTGGTGTTGGTTGGTAATTTTGTTGTCTTGGCAGATTATTATTTTGACCAAAATTGTTATTACGATAATTTGTGGGGATAGATCCAGATTGTGTTTGTGCAAATGCGGGTGTCGGTTGCAAATAAAATGGATTTACATTTCTTGAAGTATTTGGTAAATTATTTGAAGGGTGAATAATTTTTGGATTACTATTAGTCGCAAATGGGTTTGTACTTTTAGCATTGATTGTACCGAATACGTTGGGCTTAGGTTTGTTATCACGTTGTCGTGCGAAATTGAGGAAAGCACTTTGTTGTTCATGGTTGTCGTATTTACGGCATTTTATTATACATGCCTCAACGTCGTCTAAATCAAAATGTAGCAAGTAAGAATGGTACGGCTCTTTAATACCATTTATAAAAGTACTTTTGGCTACGTTTTCATAAAATGTATTTTTAATACTTATAACATTAGCGTCTCGATTATTTAACTGTATGTGTTCCTTCAATTTATTTAGCCTGCTTTTGATTTCGTCCGTGTATTTTTCGTAAGACTGATTTATCAATTGATAACATACACTTAGTCTGTTAAATAGTAACTCCTCCGAACTTGGGACACTAAATTTATTAACTAAGAGCGTTTTACATGCGGCATATGTAGCCGCGTTATTTGCCACTATTAGGTCTAGTGCTTCACCGCGAATCTTTGATTTGATTAATGCGAATAATGCCTCGTTTATTGCATTATCTGCAGTCGCTACATTTTCTACGAATTTGTCGTACGTTTGTATAAAGTGCGAAAGGAGTCTTGTACCCCCTTCATATATGGGGATCGCGTCGCGCCATATCTTAAGTCGCAATTTAAATTGTTCTACCGTAAGATTTTGTTGATTATCTCCGTTATTTGCCATTTTGCTTTATCTTTGATTACGCTTCACGTAAAATCAATTGCACTTAAAAGGATAGGGTTGGGTAGGATATAGGAAATTTCAAAGACTTACTAGTTTTTCTTTAATGATTTCGGGTGAATCTCTGCTTGCAGGTGGACTCCAATCTCGACGTAGTATAGGTTCCGTGATGATGGATGTTGAAACGTCAACTGCTTCCTCGTTGAAGATTTCCGTCACCAGGTTGAGGGAGAATCTGAGTCTTTGCAGCTTCACGGTCCTGTCTCCGCAGTGCCAGTTATGTGGCAAGCCCCGGTGGATCACCAAGGAAAGGTAACACACACACAGGTAACACTCGCCAAAGTAAGTAATCGAACAAAGGGTGTTGATTAGAATAATGATTTATTAAAACGTCGTTACAGGTTGGATGCCCGACAGAGACTGGCGATCGTTGATGCGAAGTGCAGTAAGAGAGTATAAGGAGAGTATATGCATAAAGTATATATGAAAAGTATATATTGCATCTTCATTGTCTTCTGGCTTCTCTTTGTCCATGCAGATTCCATTCGGAGCGATAAGGAGGCTGGCTGGCTGATGCGTCTAAGTACCTATGTGGTGACTCATATAACTCGTGCACCTGCTGGCTGATTTCTGGTGGACACTCCAATATACGAATCTGTCTTTAAAAAAAATCGTAAAAAACACTTTTTTTGGCCTTAAAAGTGTATCTAACCTCTTAAGGCTCGAAGCATAAGAAATGAGCTGGTGTCTCTAAACTTTTGTAATTGGGTTTATTATGTCTTATATAACATCATGTTCATGATGTCAATACTATGATTGCTAGTTCTATGTTGAAAGAGAACATAAAGTATGCGAAAGATTTAAAATTAGAAGAAAGAATAAAAAAAGATCGTTTTAGAAAAATATATTATATGTTCGCACATAAATATATGAAATGCTAGTAATGCAGACACTTTCCGGAATTGAAATACACTTATGCAGACAGAGACCGACTTATGCAGACGTCAGCATAAATAGAGAGATTAGTTCTTTAGTCACGCAAGATTTGTGCAGACACTTGTATAAACGGTATTACACTTGTGCAGATGGGTCACGTGGTCTTATACATTGCTGTCAGTATAAGTCGAAGTTCATATGATTATATATATGCGAACAATTCCTAGACCGCTCTCATCGTAGTTTCATCGATGTAAATATTTAAAGTTTAAGTCCGGTTCCTAGAAGAACAGTAGTTTACATCTAGCGTACAATTTTTGCTTAGCGTCTATTTCGTTCCCTTTATTTTTTGTCATATTTCTTATATTTTATATGTTATATCTATTTTAGCGTTTTTATGTGATTTTTTATGTTGGCACCAACCGAAGTGCCAACCGGTAAAACCTGACCTCAGACTCGCTTTCAGCGTTTCGATGGTTCGATGTAAAGTATAGACCAATTTTTTTTTTGGGTGCCCATGCAATTATTTCGAAAGCAAAAAGTACGTTTTCTTGAGATAAATTGCAAATAGGATCAGATTCGATGTCCGGACGACGATTTTCTGAAAATTGTAGTAAAAAAGAAGGCATTCGTTCAAGCAGTTTTTGTCGGCAGTGAAAACAAACTTTTTTGTCTTTCCCGACCACCATGAAAGAAGTAGCAGCAGTAGTAAAGATAATACTGTTGTCTCTAGTATCATAAATGATAAATTCCAGTGTTTTCCATATAGCTACTAATTCAGCTGATAGTACAGAATTTTCATCTGCGATTCTTGATGAAAAAGTTGCGTGAGATAAAAGGTCATAGATACTATAACCTTTATGGTTATCTGAAGCTACAGCCCCATTCGTGAAGAAGACGGAAACTTCTATTTCAAGAGATTTGATTACCCCATTCTTTTTGCATGTCTTTATTTTTTACCTTTTTTTAATTTCTACCCCAAGTAAAGTCAATAAATTCACTTAGGACCGCCATACGGACAAAGAAATGTTGGGAGGAGATTTAATCTATCAATGCTCAACACAGAGGGCTGGGTTTCCTTCCAAGTCTGCACAAAATTCCATACTTACTAATCCTTTCCTTAGCACTTTTCTTAAAACTCACCAATATAAGTGAATTTAGGAATGATAATGTTATTAGAAGTAGAATAAAGGGAGGTAATCATACGTCCTGTCGTGTAAACTCTTCTGATTTTGACGGAGGGAATTTCCGAAAGATGATAAAGGACATTTATCGGTATCGTCCTTATGTACACCCCATATAAGCTTTCAGTGCTTTGTTCTGTAGTACATCTAGCTTTCTAAGGACTTTGGAGTTTGAGCCAGCAAATAAAAACGATGCCCAGTCCGCTTTGGGTCTCACCAATGTTTTATAGAATATGAGAGCTATTTGTGGGTGTATTCCCCAGCGATACATAACATAAATGCGTTAGCACATTAACACCTAATCTCATAGACTCTACGACATGATTGATATGTGTGTTCCAACTGAGGTCCGAGTCCTAATAAGTGCCTAAATACTTGAAACTTTTGGAGTTGGGGATAAATTTATCCTTACATTTAATGACATATTCACCATTTTGGAAACTAACGCCTTTAGACCCCAGAATTGTGAAAGCATACTTATTGAAAGCTATTCTAACAAGCCAACTACTCGATTGTCCTGCATTTTTAATATGTTGTAGAGGATCGAAAAATAAGAGACACATATTTTTTTTATCGGCCTAATTCCTTATTAAGGGGTGAAAACCGCCCTTAAAGCTAACCCCTGAAAATGGTTTTTTCTTAATATCTTAATTTCTAATTAATGTTTTGAAATAAAACAAAATGGAAAATTCTTCTCTTAGAATGACGAAATTAGCAAGTATAGTTTGGTCCCCGGAGTGGCAATCCTTAGTTTTATTTCAGAAAAACCTTACTTTTTAAACTATTTTTGTATATAGTATTTTGTTAAGTGTGCATAGTAAGCACAACGTGACGAGGCCGATCGGATTGCATATAGCAAGCAACATGAGGACGACTCGAGGAAAGACGTGCACCGGCATCGGTAGCTCAGTGGTCAGAGTACTCATCACGAAAACGAAAAGTCCGGGGTTCGATTCCCCGTCGACAGAGTGTTGCTATAATTCTTACATAAATACTGTGTCAGCATATTTGTAAAAAAATATAATATTAAATATATTAGAAAATTTTTACAAGCGCGCGCACATGCACACAGACACACGCACACGCACACGCACACGCACACGCACACACACATAAACCATAAGGATAAATGCAAGCGTTCATAGTCGCACATAGACACGCACCGATAGATAAAGGAGGGGCTTCGTACGAGGCGTCGCCGCTATTATCATGAAACAGAATGGCGTAAGCGCACCTCCGCTCTGACTGGACTCGACGTACTGAGCGAACTATGGGGAACTATACTATGCGCTGTAATATCGCCTGTGCATATATAGACACCGCTACCAAGCTAGTGATTATGATTTCTACTCTAAAGTAGAAGTCACAATGAATAACGTTTGGATGACACCATTACACTATTATTTTTCAAATCAATAAATGATTAATAATTGTTACTCCTTACCTTTAATCGAAATAAAATCGTCGGAGCTGGAGTTTTTTCTCCTTCCTTAGCGGGTTGGTGTAAAGTACACTTCAATGCGTATTCCACTGTAGCATTTTGCCATACGTAAAGCCGATAATGGTCTTTGAATACTGATAATAAACTAACACGAAATTAAACTGTGGGGGAAATACATATAGGAAAGTTTCTACGGGGCACAGTGGGAACTTTTTTTTTTTCAAAATCAAATATCTCAAGAACGATTTAAGATATCAGGACGGGGTTCGGCTTAATGTAATTTAGAGCATTTCTAGAATATGAGAAAAATGGTTTAAAATCCAAATTTTTTTGACATAACCTCAAAATAATGCCGCAAGCATGCAAACTTTTCGAAAAATTGCATAAAATTGGTCACAGAATCCCGGAAAATTTTATTTTTATAGTGCGAAACATCATTTCCGACGTATTTTTTACCGCTGAATACGAATATTTTGGTCACGATGGTCGAACTTGACACTGTTTCGAAATATACGCAATTTAAACGCATAAAACCCGATTTTTCAACGTTTTGGTTGAAAATACTTATTCTGCGTTAAAAAATACATCGTGAAAGTAGTATGCATCCATCCAGATTAAATATTTCGAAAAGATTTCACAGCAGATTTGTTGAAAATAGTATACATCTATATTTTACGCATGAATATATACAGTAGGTATGTGTGAGCGCGCGACTGTATCGAGAGCGCGCAATGTCGTATGAGTCCGAACGTAAACATGTACCTCTCCCCTTCCTTCTAGTGTGTGCGTGAGCAAGCATCTAAGTCGAGGAGCAGCGACCGATACGCTGCTCTCTCTCTCTCTCTCTCTCTACTTTTGTACGCCGAATGAGAAGCACCTCGCGCGTGGCGCAAGGTAGCGCCGTGAACTAAGTCTCAATAAATTCTTTATTATATCACTACATTTAATAAGTCTCTCCTTAATTAACCACACCTCAACATGGTAGCAGGAGCCGTGGTTGGTTTGTCACGACGTGAGTGGTAAGTACTTTTTCCATTATCTTCTATATCGTCTCTCGAGTCGTATAGAGATAATTAAAGTGCCGCGTATGTAAACACCGTGAGAAACGGATATGGACGAAGAATCGAAATTGAAAATCGAGCAAGAAGAAAAGGATTATGATGTACCTAAAGTTGAAAAAATGTGACGGTTTATTGTATCAAAACTAAAGACGAAGTTATTGATTGCCTAGTTGGATTTATTAATGAATGTGAAAATTTAACTGAAAAGAAAGTAAAAGTTTTGAGATGCGATAATGGGAAAGAATACTTAAATAATCGGTTTTATAAATTCGTAAGGGAAAAAGTATTATTTTGAATAATTGCCCAGTATATGTACACGAGTTACACGGAACCGCGGAACGATTCAATAGAACTGTAATGGATATGGCGCGTTGTTTACTAACAGAGGCACAAGTACATAAACGATATTGGCCTGAAATAGTATGTGCAGCGACGTATTTGAAAAATCGAACCTTGACTAATACGATAGAGAGAAAAACTCCGTACGAAATATTTTTTAAGAAACGGCCGGATGTCAAACATTTACGTCTGTACGGGAGTAGAATTTTTGTTAGAAAACCGGAACAAAAAAGAAATTCTAAATGGGATAAAAAGGCAGATATGGAAATTGTATTAGGATATAGTGATGTAGGATAGAGAGTCCTAGTAAATAATAAAATGGTAGTTGCTAGAAATGTAGATATAGTAGAGGAAAATGCAAAATGCATAGGACTTGATGATGTAGAGTCAAAATATACATCTCCTTCTACTTTCACTCTCGAGTCATTTAGAGGAGAACACAATGATCGTGATGATGATTTAAGTGATGATAATGTTTTTCAAAGCGCGGATGAGAAAAATGAACAGGAACCAAAAGTAGCAAATAAGAAAAATATAGAACTATTAAAAGTTCTACGTAGATCTACACGTGATAGAAAAAGTCCAATAAGATATCCAGAAAATATTTCGAAAAATATTTATGTAAATTACTGCAGGGTAGATACTCCATATACATTTGAGGAGGCGATGAGTAGTAATGATAGTGAGAGCTGGATAAAAGCTATGGATATAAAGAAATAGAAAGTTTAAAAGATAATAAAACATGGGAATTAGTTGAAAGGATACCAAATAAAAAGGTAATAGATGTAAAATGGGTTTATAGTAGGAAATATGATGATACATATAAAGCGAGATTAGTTGTAAGAGGATTTCAACAGACAAACGTGATTGATCACATATACGCCCCAGTTGCTGAAATGTAAACTTTAAAAATTTTGTTTTCCTTTTGTTGTCAGTTTGGTCTAATTATTGAACAAATGGATGTAGTTACTGCTTTTTTAAATGGTGAAGTAAGCTCGGAGGTATATGTCGGTCAACCGAAAGGTTATAGCGATGAAACAAACAGGGTTTGTAAATTACGTAAAGCATTGTACGGACTAAGAGAAAGTCCAAGGGCATGGTATGAATGTTTGGATGAATATTTGACAAAGATAAAATTTAAAAGGAGTAACGTAGATTATTGTTTATACACTCAAGGTGAGGGTGTAGATCAAATTTACTTATTAATATGTCGATGATTTGTTAATTTGTAGTAAGAGTATAAAGAAAATTAAAAATTTAAAAAGAGTTTTGTCAGAAAAATTTAAGATGAAAGACCTAGGAGAAGTTAAAGAATACCTTGGTATTAATATAGAGTATGATTATCGTAATTGTGATATGAAATTAAGTCAAACTAAGTATATAGAGTCATTAGTGAATAAATATCAATTGCAGGATAGTAGATTATATAGTAGTCCTATGGAAACAAATCTAAAAATTGAAAAGACTGAAATATGCGAGTCAGATATTAAATATAGAAATTTGATAGGTGCATTATTATATATAAGTTCAAGTACAAGGCCCGATATAAGTTATAGTGTAAATTATCTCAGTAGATATCAAAATAGTTATAATGAGACTCATTGGAAATATGCGTTACGAATCTTGAAATACTTGTATTTAACTAAAGATTTAAATATGAATTATAAAAGGAATGTAAATTGCGAAATTATAGATTGTTGTGTAGACGCAGATTGGGCTGGTGATAATGTTGACAGAAAATCCACATCTGGATATGTTATTAAAGTATTTGGGAATGTAATCGATTGGAAATCGCGAAAACAAAAAACTGTAACAAAGGCTTCAACTTATGCAGAATATGTAGCCTTATCTGAGGCAGTTAGTGAAGTAAAGTTTATAATAGAGGTAATGAAAAACTTTAATGTAGAATTGATTGATTCTGTAAAGATATTTAAGGATAACACAGGTACGATAAATATAGCGAATTATGGAAACCTTACTAAGAATTCGAAGCACATAGAAATACATTATCACTATGTTCATGGAAGCGTGAAAGAAAAAGAAATTGTAATAATTAAAATTGACTCGAATGATAATGTTGCGGATATCTTTACAAAAGCGTTGTGTAAAGATAAATTTGAAAAGTTCAGAGAATTATTGAATATCATGTAATAAATTAAAAGTGTACAATATATATGTAAGGAGGCGTGTTGAAAATAGTGTACATCTATATTGCATGCATGAATATATACAGTAGGTATGTGTGAGCGCGTGACTGTATTGAGAGCGCGCAATGTCGTATGAGTCCGAACGTAAACATGTACCTCTCGCCTTCCTTATAGTGTGTGCCTGAGCAAGCATCTAAGTTGAGGAGCAGCGAACGATACGCTGCTCTCTCTCTCTCTACTTTGTACGCCGAACGAGAAGCACCTCGCGCGTGGCGCAAGGTAGCGCCGTGAACTAAGTCTCAATAACTCTTTATTATATTACTACATTAAATAAGTCTCTCCTTAATTAACCACACCTCAACAAGATTAACTATTATTAATCAAATATCAGTAATTATAGAATAACACATACTTATATGCTATCCATGCGCGCTCAATGACACACACACACACACACACACACACACACACACACACACACACACACACACACACACACACACACACACACACACACACACACACACACACACACACACACACACACACACACACACACACACACACACACACACACACACACACACACACACACACACACACGCACGCACACATGCACATGCACGCACGCACCCCGGAAGGGGAGCGGACCCACAAAAAATGACTGTTTCTAGAGACATTTTTACATTATTTTGGAGAGCGGATGAGGAGCCGATGGGGAGCGGTGGGAGCGGGGACGGCGGATGGGGAGCGGCTAGGTCGTAAGAAAAGAGGCTTACAACTATATAGTATAGGAAGATATATGAAAATTGACAATAAAAAATTACTTTAACGTAATTTTCTTAAATGTTAAGATAGAAGCATGATTTTTACACTGTTACTATGAGTAGTAAGTGTACCACTATAGGGAGACAGATAGGTATCAGGTTACTCTTCCGGTGTCATCTTCAAGTGGGCACTTGGCTGAAGTGAGTAGTAGCAAAACAGTGGTTAATTAGTGTTTATTTATATAGACAATGATTAATAGCCTATTGTTAATGAGCTACTGTTAAAGTGCCCACTTGATGGCGCCGTAACCTGATACCTCTGGGCGCGCTATAGCGGTCAGTGATGTCTGCTGGTGCGCTATACCAGTCATGGCGCCCCCCACTCCTTCAGCTTGAGCAGCAGAGAGGGGGCGGACTACGCTATACATACCTCTGTGCGCTATAGCGGTCAGTGATGCCTGCTGGTGCGCTATACCAGTCATGGCGCCCCCCACTCCTTCAGCTTGAGCGCACGGCGGACTACGCTATACCCGTCACGAGCTATCCCCTCTCTCCACGGGCAGGTTGAGCGCCTACACTATATCGGTCATGCACATGTTCTCCGGGCGGCTTGAGTGTATTGGTGTGTGGATTTGTGAGAGAGGAGGTGGATGCGAGGAAGTGGATAAAATAAAAATAATTTTTAAATTAAAAAATATTAATTTTTATTTAACACACGCGAATGTACACATATCGTTTCACACTGAATATTTGTCATACATATAGGTGGCGTTGCACGCGTACACTCATACAGGCACACACAAGGGAATATTACGCGGGCGCGAATGTACATATATATCGTTGCACACACACAAAGGAATATTTTACATACATATAGGCGGCGTTGCATACACACACAGTCGGTAAATATAAGATCACGTGAATGTACATATATATATCGTTGCACGCACAAAGGAATATTTTAGATACATATAGGCGGGGTTGCACACGTACATACCCGCACACAGTCGTTTCACACAGTCGTTTCACACACACACTGCGCACACTACACTTTTTGCTGTTCTTGCTGGTGGTGGTGGTGATGGTGCTGCAGCGATCACGACGGCGGCGATGGCGATCGCGGTGCGTCCATTTGTTGGAGGCATCCGCATGAACTATTTCTGCACGTGGCGCACCTGAATTGGCTACAGCGCCAACACTGCTCCCACGTCAGGCCATCTGGATTGCGCCGTAGAGGACGGAATATTGTTCTGCATGAACTGCAGCATGTTCCCGCTGGCGGTCTGGTTTGCTGTTGTTGTTGTATTTGTTGTACTTGCTGCTGCTGCTGCTGTGCGATGGCCAGTATTTCTTCTTTAATATGCTCTACTTCTCGGGCGGTGCGATTCACACCCATCCTGTAGCGCTCCAGTCGGTTGCGGGCGATGGTGAGCCGGTGCTGCAGAGTGGCAATTTTTCGACTTGTTTGCTCCATGGTCCGAGCAATACTGGCGAGCGGCTATGCTGGCGGTACGGCGTGATGTCGCGGGTGACGGCGGCTGCAGTGGTGGGGAGCCTCGGCGGTGGGGGTCTCGCTGGTTGTGCAAATGGGTTTCGGGGCGTTCCTTCAATTTCCACGCTGCTGCTATGTTGGCGGTATGACGCAATGGCGCTGGTGCCGTCGGTGGTGGTGGTGGGGGCCCCTTTAGCCTCACTCTGTATCCTGCTTTTATCGACGGCGATGCATGCGTAATGAGTACGGCCTTTGCCGTATACGCCTCCTGGACCGCGTCCGTCTGCGCTGTCTCTCGATACGTGACGAGTACAGCCTTTGGTGCGTATCTGGAAGTTGTATACGGCTCATGCACCGAGTCCGTACACGCTGCCTCTCGTTCTCCGGCCAGGCTCCCAGGAGTACCGCTATATCCACTGTTAGGCGGTCGTATACTTCTTGAGCATCTTGATTGTATTTTCGCTCGCTCCACAAGCGCTGCGTGGCGCAATTTAAACAGCGGACACTCTTGTTTTCTATGTTTTCCGTGAGCTGTTCGAGGTCTGTGTCGGAAGCGGCTATCTTCTTATACACCCAGTATTGCTCATTGAAAACAGCTTGCAAAATGCTTTCAATGAATTTAAAATTTTCTAGGGATTCCATGGTGCTGCTGCTGCTGTTGACGACGACGGCGACGATGTGTCCAGCTAAGCTTGGTTGGCACTGTGGTAGTGCAGTGCGCACCCCGCTCTTTTAAGTGTACGGGCGTGGAGGGTAGAGTGGGGAGCAACTGGCCAGGGCGAGGGAGTAAGTACGAGCGTTTCCTACAGAAACTTTCAGTTTTATTAGTAGTGTTTATAAAATTCTCGGGGGTTTATTAGTAGTGTTATAAAATTCTCGGGGAATAGTGTGAGCGATGAAAAAGTACCCGATTAATCGCAGGGGTTTATGGTGGATAAAGAGATGAGAATCTGTCCAGGAGGACAGAGTAAGCACACACGTTTCCTACAGAAACTCTCGGTTTTACGATTTGTAGTATTAGGTCGAGAAAATTCTTAGGGAACAGCGTGGGTTGCGAAAAAAAAGTGCCAGAGCCTTGGGGCCACTTTTCAAGCGTTCTCAGGGCAAGACAATTTTCAGCCGTTGGTGTGCGCTCCGAAGAAAGTGACCTGCTCGGGGAAAGCCTGTACATTTTTGCCGTTGTGAGGTATTTACGACGTACTTACGAGCGATAAACGAACTAGCAGACTCATAATGCTAGTCTGTATTTAGAGTTTTCTCTTATTTCGTCCGCCCGGGTGAGTAATGTTTTGTAAAACAATACCCCCGACTGGGGCGACACAACGGGCTGTATAGTTTTTATCTCAAGTGCGCTTCTCGGCTTTCTCGCATCAATAGGGTCGTATTTTACGGTGCTGGTCCCACGCACGTACGTTTAAGGAAGTGTTTTTTCTCAGCTGGACTGGCTGTGTAGTGTTGCTATTTTTTTCGATGTCCACTCTTTTTTCATAAGATGTTTATTTTGACTCTCGGGAATGTTTCGAAGAAAATGTGCTCATGGGGTAGGGCGTTGTCGTCAACTTCTTCGAGATGACTAGATGACTAATTTTTTTATCATACGTTTGTTGGGGTGCGTTTCAAAGATGACGTGTGTGTGTATAAGAAGCCCAAGCTCGCATGCGACGCGCTCAGTCTATTCAGAAGTTTCGAGATGGATAATCAGGCAAATAGTTCGTTGCGGAAAGCTGTGTTACGGCTCGCGGCTAGAGCCCGTCACGGCAGAAATCCCGCGTGGCTGCGGCGTTTACGGCGTATGTCGTGTGAAAACTTATCAGTGCAATTACGGCTACTACTAAGAATGGCAGGGTATCGCGCAATAGTGCGTCTTTACAACGCATTCGCTTGTTCGCGCGAAGTACAGACCGTCATTGAAGATGATGTCTTCGAGCGTCGATTAAGTGGATTGCCCGTGTTTCGCGGTATTGCGAATGCACGCGTGGAGCGTTTAGGTAAGTCTAAAACTTTTTTTTCAAAATAATTTTCCTTTACTTTTTTTTTTTATTTACATATTTTTATTTACAGCTTAGGGAAGTCTCGTTCGCGATGATTCGGATGCGGAACTATCCGATAGCTCGAGTGCGGCCAGCGATGAGATGCATTTCGAGCCAAGCGTGGCAGCCATGCCGCCGCAGCACTCGGCGCGCACGGCAGGCGTATTTAATCCTGTAGTGCGGCAACTCAACTTTGACTACACTGATACGGAGAGCGAAGGTGCAGGCGAGCAGCTGGTTGTCGCGGCCGACGTGCACAGGTCCGAAGATGACCACCCCGAAGACGCCCAGCCCGAAAGCCCGTCGCTCATCGCGTGGGAGCATTTCGACAACGACAGCGGCGACGAGGTGGGGGAGTCGGAGACGGAAGAGGAGCGAGTGGCGCGAATCAAGGTTGATAGGCGCCTAGAAGAGATGCTGCACAGGGACCTCGAGATTGCCGACGCGCTTGAGATGTACAATCGTCCGCTAGTGACAGAAGCAGAATGACGTCTTATCACGAGCCATCCGCCCAACGTGAATGTCGAAGATAACAGCACAGCTGCAAACACTGTGCACGCCGATCGTGAACGGCTGTTGACGGGTTTGCAAGGCGTGGCAAACATGGTTACCGCCGACTACTATCACAATTACCCGGCGCATCGCCGTGTCAACGAATGTAAGTAAAAATATATTTATTTAAGAGCGTTTCTGATTTTGTTTTTAAAAAGTCAAATATTTTTATTATAGTTATCCGCACGCGCGATCTGATGCATCGGGAAATTCATTCGTCGCTCCCCGATGTCGACGGTTTGCCGGAGTTATATGAGCAAATAGCGCATAATCCGCAGGCAACGATTCAGCGCTGGTTCCGCGACCTAGCGCAAGACGAGACTTCGGCGTTATATACCGTCGCAAACATCAGAGATCTTATAGCGCGATTACTCGAAAGTTTTGCCGGTTATTCCGAGCCTTAAATGTAAAAAAAAAATCAGAAACGTTTAAAAATAAAAAAGTTAAGAAAATATAATTTGTTTTTGACTTTTTTTATTTAGCGAGTCCCGAGGCCCATTCCCTGTCGCCGCAGGTAGGTGACGGTGTTTATAGTAGCAGCAGCAGCAGCAGCGTCGTGGCGGCCAGCCCCGAGAACAATGAAGTTATACAGCGCGGCGGCGAGCGCTTCATCGTTGCAGCCGAGGGGCAACAGTACCTGCGGCGGTTTGGTGTCCAAGGGCGCACGATTAGTTTTAGAATAGGTGAACCGCGTGAGGGAGAAAATGTTGTATTATGGATGGAAGCGGCGGTTAGCGATATCCATAACTACATAACGGAGCATGTTCCGGGTAATAGTTTAATCAGTGTGAGCGTACGAAGCGAGCGGTTTGCGCAAAGTCCCGGTGGGCTCTCGTTCAGGCCTATCGAAAATTTCACCATCGCTGATTTATGGAATCTAATTAGTTCCATATGTCAGAGTAATGAGATTATAGGCATTGACGACACGTTTATTTTACGAGCTTATTACGTTGAAATGCCCGTTGGTGCAGGTAGAATGCGCGCGAAAGGAGCTCTGACGGCGACCAGCCTTCAGAAGCGCTCAATAGTGACTATACAAAATGACGCCGATAATCTCTGTTTACCGCGCGCGCTCGTAGTGGCGAAAGCCCACTTGGTGCTTAAGGGGCGGGATTGCGCGGAGGCCCGTAAAGAGTGGAAAAGCATACGCGATTCACGTCGCGCCCTGCAGAAACAACGCGCGGAAAAACTCGTGGGTGACGCTGGTGTGTTTTTACCGCGCGAGGGGTGCGAGTTTCGCGAGCTGTTAGCGTTTCAAAATTTTTTTGTCGTGTCGGGAATCGCGATCGTTGTTTTCGAAATTGAAAATTTTGGTAATGGCGATGCTCCGCTTTTCGACGGTCGAAACACGTTCGAAGAATTAAATATTCCTCTTCACGGTGTAATTTATTTAATTTTTGAAGAGCGTCGGCGTCATTTCAACGTAATTACGAATTTATTTGCTGCGGCTGGGGCGCGGTTTTTTTGTTCTTATTGCAACAAAGGGTATCGCTGTGTCGACCAACACACTTGTCCGCGTACTTGTCAATGTTGTTTCGTAAGACCGCCCTGTAGGAGCGACGGCGTGGAAATGATTGAGTGTGCAGACTGCGGGCGCAAATTCTTTGGACACGAATGTTTTGCGAAACATAAGCAGCCGGGGTCGTATAAAAAAAGTAATAAGAGAGTCTGCGACGTCGTGCGCCTGTGTGCACACTGCTTAAAGATCGTGAATATTTTCAGACGGCAACACGAGTGCGGTGTCGGTTACTGTAAGCAATGCATGAAACACCATCCGTTTAACGATCAGTGCTTCATGCAGTCTATTATTGAAAATGACGCGAACGCGACTAAAAAATATTTGTATATTTTTTATGATTTTGAAACACGTCAGGACACACCGTACGCTCAAAACATACAGCTTCACGTGCCGAATCTGTGCGTCGCGTATCAGGTCTGTACCGACTGCATGGCTATCGACGATATAAAAATTATCTGCAACACATGCGGGGCGCGCGAGTTTGTTTTTACGCGGGATCCGGTGAGAGAGCTGTTAGGTTTGTGCATTCGGGTAAACACTGCTTTCGCGGAAATTATATGCATCGCCCACAATGCCAAAGCTTTTGACGCGCAATTTATTCTAAAAGAACTGGCCGAGAATCCCGAGTATAGCTCGCCCAGCGTCATTTTGAGCGGTCAAAATGTAACACTGCTTAAATATGGCCGCACCAAATTCATCGATAGCATAAATTACTTTCAGATGAAATTAAGCGCGTTGCCAGTGACCTTTGGTTTACCGGAGAGCGTTAAAAAGGGCTATTTTCCCCATCTGTTTAACACTCTCGCCGCTCGGGACTACATCGGTTCTCTACCGCCCGTTGAGTTTTGTGGCCCTGACTCGATGAGCGTAGCCGCTCGTGAGGATTTTCTTGCCTGGCACCGTGAAACGAGTTCGGACTATATATTCGACATGAAAAAGGAGATTGTCGAGTACTGTCAAATGGATGTAGAAATTCTCAGGCTGGCATGCATACAATTTCGGAAAATTTTCCTAGATGTGTCTGATATGGACCCGTTCGTATCAGCGTGCACTATAGCGTCGGCGTGTTGGCACGTTTATAGAAAAAACTTTTTGACCGCGAATACCATCGGTATAATACCGCGCAACGGTTATAGATGCGCCGAAAGGCATTCTCAAAAATCTATAGAGTGGCTACTCTGTTGCGAGCGAGAAATCGGCCGAGAGATTGTACACGCGGGGCGCGCGTGCGAGTTTCGTTTACCGGAGGGCTATTTAGTGGATGGTTACCTGCCGGCCGCCGCAAAGGAATTGTTTTCGAATTTCAAGGCTGCTATCGGCACGGTTGCCCGCGGTGTTTTCCAAATATGCGCGATTCGACAAAAACCCGTTTCAATCAAACTTTTGCGCAAGCTTACGAGAGCACATGTGAAAAAATTATACACATGAGGAGAGCCGGTTACGAAGTGCGCGAGATGTGGGAATGCGATTTTGAGCGGTTAAAAGCTCAGCAACCAGATATCGAGCGTTACATCAGCAATCATCCTATAATGTGTAAAATCACGCTTGATCCGCGCGACGGGTTTTTCGGTGGGCGCACAGAGAATATCGTCACCTCGTACAGAGTCGCCGCGGATGAAGAGATCAAATATACGGATATTTGCTCTCTTTACCCGTATATTTGTAAAAGAGGTCGTTTTCCAATTGGTCACCCACGTATTTACAGCGGGGGAGAATGTGCCGCGCTAACGGGCGGTCAAAACAACAATCTCGCGAGCGTCGAGGGCCTGCTTAAATGTCGCGTGTTACCGCCGCGTGATTTATTACTGCCTGTGCTGCCTGTAAAAATGCACAATCGCCTTATTTTCGGGCTATGTCGTTCTTGTTGCGCCGAATTACGCGAGGAGGATTGCAATCACGAACAAGCGGAAGATCGTGAATTTACAGGCACATGGGTTGTGCGCGAGCTGCGCACAAGGCGGTAGAACTGGGCTACAATATCATCGAGATTTACGTGATATGGCAATTTGAGAGCACGCAGTACGACCAGCACACGGGCGAGGGCGGTTTGTTCGCCAACTATGTAAATACTTTCCTTCGACTTAAACAGCAGGCCAGCGGGTGGCCGAGCTGGTGCGTCGACGACGTGTCGAAGCAGCGGTACATTGACGAGTACGAGCGCGACGAAGGGATTAGATTAGATGCTGATAAAATTGAAAAAAATTCCGGTTTGCGCTCGCTCGCCAGTACTGCTTAAATTCACTCTGGGGCAAGTTTGGGCAGCGCTCTAATTTAAAGCAAACGGAAATTGTAAAAACGCGCGAAGACCTGTTGAAACTGTTAGCGGCGCCGGAAAAAGAGGTTTTCGATGTACTGCCAGTGAGCGAAAACCTCTTGTACGCGAATTGGTGCTACGTAGATGATGCTGTAGAATCTGCCCGCAGCACATGTGTTGTATTAGCCGCGTACACGACAGAGCAGGCACGACTAGAACTTTACAATTACATTGAAAAGCTCACGGCCGCGCGAGTTCTCTACATGGACATCGATTCGTGTATATTTAAACGCAACCGAAATAATCCAGACGAATACAGGCCTGCTCTGGGAAGTTTACTCGGCAATATGACAGACGAGCTGAAGGTTTATGGCGAGGGCTCATTCATCACCGACTTTATCTCCGGGGGGCCAAAATTTTATGCCTTTCGGGCCTTTGTCCCTTCGAGCGGCGAGACTGTCGAGTGTTGTAAGATGAAAGGCGTCTCGTTAAATAGTTCAAATTCGCGTAAAATTAATTTTGACAGCGTGGAGCGCTTGATCGCGACGTACTTTGAGGGCGACGCCACACCTATCGTTCTCAATTACAATGCCATCAGACGCACGCGCACACACGAAGTCATCACGTGCGCCGAAAAAAAGTCCTGCTCTGTAATGCTGAGGAAGCGAAGGTACTTCGCAAATGGTACTTCGCGCCCTTTCGGCTACAAAGCGGAATAATTTATATATTTGTATGCGACGTTCTTGCTGTAAAAGAAATGTAAAAATATATTTATTCTTTTGGAAAAAAAATTCATTCATTTCCCCCATCTGCTACAGATAAAGTTCTAATTGTTGTTGTTAACCGCTTGAAAACGCGCTTGTAGTGCTTATCGGCGGTTATGTGCTCGTCCCCGCGGTAATGTGCTCGTCCCCGCGGCCATGAGCTGGCCACCACGTCCACCGCGTCCCCCGCGACGATTCGCTCACCCCCGCGGTTGACTAGCGGTCCACCGCCCGCGCCGCCGCCGCCGCCGCTAATGTTCTTTGGCTCTGCACGCAGGCGAGTATTATAAAAACTTCGGGCTGTCGAGTAGCCGTGGTACTCTTTGTCTTTCTCGTCGCGCGCGAGGTCCTCGTGAAAAAAACATGGACATTCGTTGGAAGCATCCGTTTACCTGCTGCGTATGCGGGCCCACAGGCTGCGGGAAAACCCTGTTCGTGCAGCGCTTTCTCGCGCAGCTCCCGGCAATGTGCGATGCTAGCTTTCACCGTATATTATTTTATTACGCCGAATGGCAGGAGGCATATCGAACAGCCTTTAAGCCCCAAGCACCCACAACCATCGAGTTTCGAGAGGGACTGCCGCAGGTAGTCGACTATTCACGGGACAATGACAAAAAAAAATTACTAATCCTCGACGATCTCATGCGCGAGTCTTCGAGTGATGTTATTTTGGATTTATTCACGAAAGGCAGTCACCACAAAAATATAAGCGTCATATTCATCACGCAAAATGTTTTTCACAAAAGAAAGGCACAGCGCGACATAAGTTTAAATACCAAATATCTCGTGCTGTTCAAAAATCCGCGCGACAAAGCACAGATACAACATCTGGCGCGACAAATTCATCCGGAGGACTCGCTTTTTTTACGCGACGCGTACGTCGATGCGACGCGCTTGCCACATTCTTATCTCTTTATCGATCTCTCGCAGGACTGCTTGGACGCGTTTAGATTTCGTAGCAATATCTTTCCCGACGACCATGAGCCACATTACGCGTACGTACCAAAGCACCTTAAAGTACGCTGATTACGCTAGCCACGCATCAGTTGGACAAAAACTATGGCAGCGGGCAGTTGCATCGGAGCCCGACGCCGCCGCCGCGGAATACACCCGCGCGGTAAACATTTTTCCAAGAAAAATCTCGCGCTCCTCAGTGCACTCTGTCACGGCGATAAGAAACATCGAGCGGCTATCGCGCGCACGGCCAACAAACAGCTCGTCAAGTGCATATGCGAGTGCGCGTTGAACGTTTTACAAGGGGTCGTAAAATTGAGCGATACCGACAAGAGGCGATTGCGCAGACATAAACACACACTTAGAAAGCTGAGTGACGTACACCGGGGAAACACCGATTAGCGCACAAAGAAACGATCGATTATTCAGAGTGGCGGATCATTTTTACCGCTCTTGCTCGCCCCAATACTCGGAACGCTAATCTCAAAAATATTTGGATCGGGTGGCGGCGCCACGCGATAAGATGGAACGGGCACGCAAGATGATACTCGTACCAGAAGACACGTTTCAACCTACACAGCATGCGATGACGTCATCCACTCCAGCCGATACAACGCAGCCAAAAGAGTCGGGAGAAAAAAGTTTACAAACACAGGGTGATAATTTTTCACGATTAGACGCTGAAAAGCGAGGTTCTACGCTCAAAAACGGCACGTGATGATTACGAAAAATGTCTAAATTATCTACAGATTTTACGCCGCTATCTTTCTTTCCGAGACAACGAACGAACGACGGAGCACGAGACGAAGCGCGAAATCGACGAAATAGAGGAGGCGCTCGGACCGCTCAGCGAGGAAGCTATACTCGAGAGCCTGCCAAAAATATACGCACCTAAAGCACGACACATGCTACACATCTGGAAAACAAGAGTGCCCAGTCGTCTGAAATGGGACAATACAGGCACTGTGAGTATCGATGGCCGTGTCATACCTCGCACAAACATAACGGAGTTACTGCTCGACGCTCTGCAGAAAAGAAAAAGACAGCAGCAGCAGCAGAGGACGAGGCGCCCGTTGGCCGTTACGAATTTGCGGAATTTCTCAAAGCGAGCGACACGCCCGCCGATTTGATCGGAAATCCAAAAGTTCTGAAAATAGGACAAATACTAACAGCCAAGCGGCGCTTGCCAGCGCAGCAGTCGTCTACAGCAGACGACTCGACGCGCTCGCCGATTCTCACCCGCAATAAAAAGCTCGTCAGACAAGTGAAGAAAAACTGGCTCAAATTTGACCTGGCGTGAGAGCAATGGCTTACGAAAAGCAGTACTACGACCTCGAGCACGGGGCGGGCTATGCGGGCGCATGGAATCTCCTACGTTTGAACGCTGCCAGCACAAAGGCGAAGAAAAAAAAAATTTACGACTGGCTGAGCATTCAAGACGCGTACACGCTTCATCACCCGATAAAAAGACGCTTTCCACGGCTCACCTACAACGTGAGCAACGTCGACGACGTGTGGGAGTGTGATTTACTGCAACTCACATCGATAAAGGATTATAACGACGGTCACTGCTACATCCTCGTAGTCATCGATGTACTCGGTAAGTTTGCGTGGGTTGAACCATTGATGGATAAAACGGCGAGCAATGTTGCCGACGCATTTGAACGCATTATCGACAGAGCACAACCTCTTTTACCCTTGTGCGTGCAGACCGATCGAGGCAAAGAATTTACCGGTGCAACGTTTCAAAAACTTCTTGACCGGCGGGGAATTGACTTTCGCGTGGCCAGGAATCCCGATATCAAGGCAGCAGTCGTTGAGCGCCTCAACAGGACACTGCGCGAGCGAATGTGGCGATATTTTTCCCACCAAAACACCAAACGATACATCGACGTTTTACAAAAAATTGTCCACGCGTACAATCATTCTCTACACAGCGGCTCGCGGATGCGCCCCGCCAATGTTGACATCTACAACGCTGCGCAGGCGCGAGAAAACTTGGCCAAGCGCGCGGGCTCCAATTATCGGCGGCGACGGTGGCGCCACGTCATCGCGACGCATGGTAAATTCAATGTGGGAGATCTCGTGCGCATCAGTCGAACAAAAAACACCTTCGAGCGCGGATACGAGAAAAATTTCAGCGAGGAAATTTTTAAGATAACGCGAGTATCGCGACGGCAAGGGCTACACACGTACATTCTTCAGGACTTAAACGACGAGCTCATAGACGGCTTCTTTTACAAAGAGGAACTCGTACGCGTCGGGCGCGAGCGTCTGGCGGCCGATAAGAATTTCAAGATCGAACGCGTCGTGCGCGAGAAAGGGCGCGGCGCCAACAAGCAGCTGCTTGTCAAGTGGCTCGGCTATCCGGATAAATTTAATTCTTGGGTAAAAGCGAGTCAGGTCGAAAAAATCATAAAACGCAAGCATGGACACGTACGAAGATTTTTACATGGTGCTGCCTAGCAACAGCAGTATGAATTACTTTCCCGATAATTAGACTAGCTGCTTCACGACACACTTACCGCGCGAGATCAAATTACACGGCGAATGGTTTATCGGGTTGGTGGAAATACACGTACCATGCAGCATCGTACATTTTCAAGAGGAGGACGCCTTCTACAAGTTATCCACGTACGACGACGACGACGACACGCAAATCGTGGAGGAAAAATATTGTAATATACCCGTTGGAATTTATGGCTCACTCTTTGAGCTGGCGGACGCGATAAATAGCTCAAATGAAACCTATCGGCATCAAATGCTCGAACCCGTTAAAACACGTCGCGGCTATTACGCGATAAGACGCAAGTGCGACTGCTCGCAGCTACACGAGACTCATTTCAACGAAAAAATGCGACGTATATTTGGCTTCGATGACACGCCGGAAAAACAGAAAATACCTTTTACCACTCTAAACGACGAGGGTAAAAGGGACATAGTCGCCGCGAGACCTGCATCGCTCTCTCGAGCAATTCCCGACCAGTTGTACGTTTACACAGACATATGCAAACCCTACACAGTGGGGGATACCCAAGCGGCACTCTTGCGCATAGTTTCCATGGATACCTTTAAATTCAGATATGGATGCAGCACTGTCCAGCGCTTTGCACCCGCTCACTACATACCGCTTCTCTATCACAATTTTAATAATGTTATTATAGATATAAGAGATCAGCACGGGCGGCGCATACCATTCGAGTATGGTACGTTGACGGTAACGCTACACTTTAGGCGCAATTGCTAACATGGCGCATTATACTCGCTATTACAACGAACAGATCGGGGGTGGCGGCGTGAGAAACGTTTTTGCCGGCTCACCATTTCAGAGGGGCCGAGGTGTAGGCGCGTGGCTAGGTGGCCTCTTTCGACGCATTCTGCCATGCAGTGACCGGTAGAGGGCGCAAAGTGTGCAGACCTACCTCTGTACGGCTCTGGTTTTTTAGGCCGTATCTTCGGCCCCTCAGCGCGCAAAAATACAAAGATAGAATTTCTGCGAATCTGAGATATAAATTCGTCCATCTGTTAATCCGCCGTGTTGAGGTAATCAAGAAAAACTGCAGAACAATGATACTGGCACGGACCACGACGGCTCGCATTCGACAGGCTGTGGAGCTGGCATTCGTGCGAACTGTGGCTACTGCCGTGTAGAGAGGGAACATGCATTGAAGAGCACAACACTACACTTGCACGCACGTCACACTTCATCACTTCAGCTGGTGCTTGCATTAAAAACTCAACAAATGCGATTTTTCCAGTAACAGTCAGAGCCAAATTGAATTTAAACGCAGGTACAAGTGATCAAAATAAAACAAACTGGCGATACCTGCTTCGAGTCGGGACAGCTGTAAATACCTGTGCTGTCACGATGTCAACAAGCATCGATAAAGGCTATAGTAGTAAATGTGTCGTGTGCGATAATATTTGTATACGGCCACTAAATATATGCCCAAAATGCAATAAACCCTGTCACTCTAGATGTGCAGGGAAAAAGTTAAATAGCCCGTGCGATTTATGTCGTAATGTGCGGCAGCAGACTCAGCAGAACCAACTGCTGAATGCTTCCAAGTAATCAAAAATAAGCGATACTAAAAGTACAGAGAGGAAAAGACAACCTCTGCTCCCCTATGTACAACGCGTTACACCCACCAAAACAAATGCGTCGAAACATCCAAATGGGACGTCCACTCCTACAGAAAAAAAACTAGAGAATTCCTCCTCGCATAGGAGTGACACTGAATTTTCTCCCTCTTCTGCCTCCGTTTCTGCCTCTGTCTCTATTTCAGGATCTGCCTCGCTAATCGATGTCGCATCTAATTCGCCAAATCAACTGCATGAAAATCTGAAGTCAACAGCCAATGCAGACGTAGAAACAACGATCGAGACAGAGTTTTCGGAGGTGGGAGTAAATGAAAAAGACGAGCTTTCTACTATCCAAGCTGTGGCGCTGCAGACATCTTCACCGCAGCTAGATATCACGGAGAATTTCTCCGTGTCTCCTGCAGCGTTGAAGACTTCTGAAGAAATTATAGCCGATCTGATAGGGGTAACCAATGTGAGTTTTCTATTTCAGCGTTTTGATATGCTCGAGAAGCAGCTTGACGACTTAAAATCACATGACACTAGGGATTTCGCGCCGCCAACCGTCTCGGCTGCGCCGGCAAAAACTATCTCTACAAACAATGGAGAACTGGTTGCGAGGATTTTAGCCCTTGAAGAAGTTATCGCGCATCAAAATAAAATGTTTATTGAAATGAGTAATACGTGCAAGCTGCTTGTCGAGGATAATACTGTACTGAAAGAAACGTTGATCGGATTTCAGCACACTGAACGATAAGCCTCGTATTGAATTTAGTAGGTCGTTTGATCTATCTGACGGAAGCGAGCAGTGTACACCTAGAAATGAAGTAGATAGTGCGGATTACTGGCATGAAATCATCGTCACTAACATTTTTGAAGGTTCTAATAAGCACAATTTAGATGTAGTCCATGTCGTCCTTTCTACCATCCTTCCGACTATTCGGAGGGATGATATCATTTCTACACGCTCTCTTCGGTCAAATAGAAAAAATCCAGTAGGCTCGTCAGAGATTAAACCCGTTAAACGTCGGTGTCCGTGGATAGTCAAACACCGCGACCATAAGCTCGTTAAAAAATTAATGTATGCCAAGCATAGATTTACACGCTTTAACACAAAGGATGTGAACTTCTCGGAACTTGATCAGGAAACGGTTGACAACATAAGTAACGGGAAAATTTTCATCAACGAAATGCTGAGCAGAGAGAAGTTCGTTCAGTACAGAAGCTTAAAGGCTGTTGCTCGCGGATTACAGTTTAAATATTTCTGGCATAGAGGAGGCCGTTTCCTTGCCAAGATGCGAGATGGTGAAACGTCGCAGCTGATAATGACTGCGGCGGATCTGCAGGCGATCGCAATTTCAACCGGTACGGCAAAATTTAGTGGCTCGGGTAATAAAAATAGTATGGAGAAAGACACATTTGATAATAAATCGAATTTGGGTATAAACGATACGATTACTAACGTTAGCCCATGACTAGATAATGATAGTGCAAAAGAGGTTCGGTATGTTGGATTGAAAGCAGGATTTTTAAATGCGACATCTTTGAAAGCGCACATAACAACATTTCGTCAATTCCTGCTCTCTTATCCCTCTTACTCAGACCTCAGACGCCGAGCTTATCAACTCTGATTTGGTTGAAGCTCTCGAACAACACTCCGCGGGTTTTGCGCATCGAATAGTGATGGGAGATCTCAACGTGAATATGTTAGTAACGGAGCAGGAGTCGACTTTCGTAAAACACCTAGCATGTCAACTTAACCTAAAACTTATTGAGCATGGCGCGACTAATCACCAAAACGGCAAATCTCACACATGGATCGATGTAATCTTCACGGACGATGATGACGTAGTGCTAGATTCTAACAATATGACGGCGACTTATCGCAATAGTCATAATATAATTGATATCGTTATTGACGTTCCCGTATCTCAAAAACCTTCACTTGGAAGGTTTACATACCGTAATTTTAAGGCTATTCGTCAAGAACAGCTGCTTTCTTATTTGAATGATTGCGACTGGTCGACTGTCAATTGTGCAGATGTAGACGTTGACACCCGCTTAGAACATCTTAATGCAAATATCACGAAGGCTTTGGATGAATTAGCCCCGATTAAGGAATTTCGTCCGAATAGAAACGAACAAACGCCGTGGGTTGACGGAGAGCTCAGAGAGTTGTACGCTAACCGTGACGCTTTACGTCGGAGATATCAACGAACGCGAAATCATGATCACTGGGAAGAATGCCAATGGCTAGCGCTATTAGCAGAACAACGCTCAAGAGAAGCGCGAGATACATTTCTTCAGAATAAAATTTTCGAGGCACTTGATAGCGGGAAAGATATATGGAAAGAGTTGAAAAGTTTAGGTCTTCTTCCACAAAATTGAGCTAGGGAGGAACTTCACGGGTTTTCCCCAAAAGAATTAAACACGCACTTTGCGGGGGTCTCAGTCTCGGCTGAAGAATGCGAGGAAAATATGAATGAAGTTATGGCAACGGCTAGTGAAGAAGGCTTCGCCTTCAGTAAAGTTACTTTTTCAGATGTGGTTCTAGCTGTTGCACATTTCTCCTCGCAGGCTAAGGGTGAGGATGGAATACCACAAGGTGTGATAGCAAAAGCTCTTCCAGTTATTGGCTATCACCTAGCTGATATTTTCAGTGCTTCCCTCTTGAAGGCAATTTTTCCCGAATCATGGAAGAAAGCTCATTTTTTTCGTTGTCTATTCCCGCTCTTATATCCTCCGTCAATTTTAGTAGAGTTGTCTGCGTACTGTGACCTGGTCTAAATCCAGATTGAAAAGGATCGAGAATTTTCTTTGAAGCTAAAAATGCTGAAATCTGATCATGTACAAGCTTCTCAAGAACTGTGGATAGAAAGCTCAATAGTTCCACTGGACGAAAGTCCGTAACAGTCGATGGGACAGCTGTCTTTTTAAGTGGCACTTAAAATTTTAGTAGAGTTGTCTGCGTACTGTGACCTGGTCTAAATCCAGATTGAAAAGGATCGAGAATTTTCTTTGAAGCTAAAAATGCTGAAATCTGATCATGTACAAGCTTCTCAAGAACTGTGGATAGAAAGCTCAATAGTTCCACTGGACGAAAGTCCGTAACAGTCGATGGGACAGCTGTCTTTTTAAGTGGCACTTAAAAAGACAGCTGTCCCATCGACTATTACGGACTTTCGTCCAGTGGAACTATTGAGCTTTCTATCCACAGTTCTTGAGAAGCTTGTACATGATCAGATTTCAGCATTTTTAGCTTCAAAGAAAATTCTCGATCCTTTTCAATCTGGATTTAGACCAGGTCACAGTACGCAGACAACTCTACTAAAATTGACGGAGGATATAAGAGCGGGAATGGACAACGAAAAACAACTACTTACCATTCTCCTATTGTTCGATTTCAGCAAGGCGTTCGACACCATATCACCAACTAAATTATTGCATAAACTGATCAGAATGGGATTTTCCAGGGGGGTAGTCCTGTGGATAAAGTCGTATATTACAGGTCGTAATCAAAAAGTGATTACGAAGCAAAATGGAGACTCGGATTGGCTCACAACCAATCTCAGCGTACCACAGAGCTCGGTTCTGGGGCCCCTTCTGTTCAGTCTCTATATAAATGACCTACAGCACATTTTTTTGGATTTTAATAATAATTCTCAATCGAGTGGTGTCGGGCAACTGCTATATGCAGATGATTTACAAGTTTACACGCAGACAACCATAGACGAGCTGAATGAAGGGATACGACACTTGTCGATTATAGGTAGAGCAGTGGCGGCATGGGCCGTCGACAACGCCCTCAGTCTCAATTTAATAAAAACTAAGGCTATTATTTTTGGATCTAACCACAATATTAACATACTACGGGATATGCATTTGTCTGGCTTCGAGATTCAGGACAACGTTTTCGTCCCCTTTGTCGACACTGTAACTAATCTCGGTGTTGTAATGGACTCGAAACTGACATGGAAAGCGCAAGTGGATGCAGTTAGCCGAAAAGTTAGCAGAGCCCTATACGGACTCAGACGGTTTCGATCCTGCACCACCGAGATCTTACGTAAGCAGCTCGCAAGCTCTCTCGTGTTGTCTCATTTAGATTACTGCTCGCTAGTGTATCTTGACGTGACGCGTGAACTTCAAAAGAAACTGCAAATATTGCAAAATTCATGTGTGAGATATGTAAGTGGTGCTAAGAAAGATGAACACATCAGCCCATATAGAAATAAGCTAGAGTGGCTTGACTTAAGGGAGAGAAGGGCATATTTTGCAGCGGTCTTAATGTACAAAGTTATAAATTTGAGTCAGCCAGTGTACCTAGCTCCCTTATTTCAAAAGTGCCAAGATAGAACGTCGAGTAGAACTAACTGCAGAGAACTTACAGTTCCGTCATCACGAACTGACGTAGGGCTGGATTCTTTCTGGTCCCAGGGTACGCGACTGTGGAATTCGATTCCTCGCGATATTAAGAATGTTTCCTCGGTGAGTAAATTCAAAGCGGCGTTTAGGAAGTACTTGATGCAAAGGTCATGCGATGTCGACTGTATATATGTGTAAATAGAATATAGACTTGTACTGCTATTTTTATAACAGTACTAAAATCGTTTTGTGATTAATCTTCTGATGTACATCGTATGAATAAAGCAATGTGATGAATTCAATCTATAATCGCTAGATTGAAGAATAACTAAGTTCAATTATGTGATACTTCGTGACTTGGCGATTGCCATTGACTATGCTTGTGATGATTATACGATTGCGATATAATGTACACAAATGTTAATTATGTTCAATACTTTGAACCATCCTGAGGCGGGTTTTCCTAATAGGATTTATCCCACGTGGTTTGCCTATTGGATTTTCCCCGTCTCACAGACATGAGCCTGGGCGAATGCGGGTTGGTAGACTGTAACTTAATTATTTTGTAATTTACAAATAAAAACTATTCTATTCTATTCTATTCTATATGTCACGAGCGGCGCTAGGGCAGTAGGTAAGGAGACGCTGCGCGCAGGTATAAAAGTTCTCGACGACGTTGCCAACACAGGTAGCAGTTTCAAGGAGGCTGTAAAAACGAGGGCCCGAGAATCCGGTCGAAATCTCAAGCGTAAAGCGGCTGAGAAAATAGCAGAAGTTATGGAAGGTTCAGGCTATAAAACAACCAAACACGTCAAACGGCGACGTCTGTCGCGAAAGTCACGCAGCGCTGTTCGCATCGCACACACCAAACACAAGAGGGCCATAAAAGCACCGGCAGCAGCAGCAGACGGACGAAAATCACGCAAAGGAGGTAGAAAAAAACGCAAAACACGGACTTTTCGAAGCGTTGGCGATATTTTCGGGCCAAAGTAAATAGAAAAAAAAATGTCTTTCTTACACTCGCACTCGTCAGAGTGCATGTCGAGCGAGCTGGACCTTTTTACACTCCCCGCGACACAAACTTCGATCGAAGACAGCAGTTTTCTGGACTATAAGCCCGTGTCATCGATCAGCGATGAAGGCGATGCCCCGATCGAATTTGTCGTACCCAGCGCCAGCGAGCATTACATCGATCTCGCGCATACCATGCTGTACGTAAAGGCGCAGATATTACCGGTCGCCGATCCCGACGTGAATTTAAAAGTCGCGCCCGTAAACAGCCTTCTTCACTCAATGTTCAATCAAATCGATATTTTTCTCAATCAAAAACTTGTCTCGCCGTCGAACAACGCGTATCCCTACAGAGCTTACATCGAGTCGCTGTTGAGTTATTCGCCGGCAGCCAAAGAGTCTCATCTGACGGCTAGTCTCTGGTACGATGACATATCGGCTTGCTTCGAGGCCACCCCGCAAAATCAAGGAGTGGGCTCTAACAAGGGACTCGTCAATCGTCAAAACTATACGCTCGGCGGAAAGACATTCGATATGATTGGCCATCTGCACTGCGACTTGTTTAATCAAGATAAAATGCTTATCAATGGTGTCGAAATGCGCGTGCGCCTAGTGCGGAGCAAAGACGCCTTTTGTCTGATGGACAGCACAGACGAGGGGCAATTTGGCATAAGGATAAAAGAAGCTACGCTCATTATTCGCCGAGTGAAAATAAACCCCGGTATTTTAATCGCGCACGCCAATACATTGGCCAAGGCAACTTCCAAGTATCCCATAACGCGCGTCGAAATTAAAACATTCACGCTTCACGCCGGTATACACGGCGACAGCGATAATCCAATTCTAGGCCAACTGCCGAAACGCGTAATCATCAGTTTCGTAGATAACAGAGCGTTCAACGGAAATCGGCGCCTTAATCCTTTCAACTTTCAACACTTCGACATAAATTACCTCTCCCTCTACGTCGTTGGGGTTCAAATTCCGAGCAAACCATTACAGCCGCACTTTACCGGGAATAATGCATCGTTTATCGAAGCCTTTCAAACACTCTACTCGGGCACCGGTATACATTTCCTCAACGAGGGTCTCGGCATAAACAGAACCAATTATTCACAGGGCTATTTTCTCACAGCTTTCGATCTCACGCCTGACTTATCGGCTCATTGTCACACACACTGGAATCTCATGCGGTCTGGTAGCGTGCGTATAGAAGTAGGCTTCGAAGTCGCACCGGCAACTACGATAAACTGCATTGTTTATGCCGAATACGATAACATTCTCGAAATCGACTCCACTCGACAAATTTTATCGGATTTCAGTGCCTAAATGCTGACGTCAGCACTACAGGTGGCGCCAGTCTCGGCGGGGGCGTAAAAGTGGGGGGCGTATAAGTGGAGCGAGCGATAACGTCGTACGCTCTGTGCCATCTCGCGTCACTTCGTTTTTTCTCTCGCACCCGTCAGCATACCCGCACTTTTGCGCGCGCGCGTTCCAAACAGCATGGACTACGTAATAGATATTCAAGGCTTCCGTGATGCCGAAAAAAAAATTTTTGCCAAAGGAAGTGGCAATCATTTGCCTGCAGAAAAAAATTATGGATCACTGGATAGTACAACCGCCCTGCAGATTCGATGACTTGCCGGATGAGGTTAAACAGACCAATACTTACTGCGCGGTTGACATTCACGGACTTCATTGGTTCGAGGGGGAAGTGAGCCTTCGCCAGTTGCATCGACATCTCTACAATATCGCCCGAGGGGCGAGAAGAATTTACGTACGCGGTAAGGAGAAGGCCCGCTACATCGAAACACTACTTGGACGCTGCATATGTAACTTGGAGAAATACGCTTCTCCAATATTTGGAAAGTTCAACAGTATTTTTCCAAAAAACACCGTGTGCGCCACACATTCGCAGAAAAAGAAAAAAGAATTTTGTGCCTTATACAAGGCTAATCAAATAAAGAAATGGCTACGCTCGCTACTACCCGAAGAATGGCAGAATGCTTCGAAGGAAAAGGTGAATAGTGAAATGTATTTTTCAGCGCTTCACGAGTACCACAGCAAGGAGAAGAAAAAACTCTGCGGATTGCAGAGAAATCGGACGATGATGACTACGAGGCAAAAGATACAAATAGCAACGATTCGAATAGTTACAACATATACTTCACAGCTGGCGGAGACTCTGCATCATTGTCTCAAGAATGAACACCCGAGAAATAACACGAGCCATCAGTGGACTCGCTGCTAATTCGATCGGAGTCTACGCCGCCGATCATATACCATGGCGCTTGAGCCTTTCCGCAGCCATCGTGACTAATATCGACACGTCGGATAAACCTGGGTCTTATTGGGTGGCATTCTACATAGATCACCATGCAAGAGGCATCTACTTTGACAGCTACGGTCTGGGACCAAGTCGCGCTGGCATCTCGACCGACTCGGAAGAAATTGCAAGCGACTCGTGTGGAACAAGAAAAAGTTGCAGAGCATCGATTCGAAAGTCTGCGATGAATATTGTATTATGTTTTTGTATTTATGTGTAGCGGGCGTAGTTTACGCACTTTTTGTCAAGTCTTTACGCGCGATTCTCACGCGAACGACAAATTAGTTGCCAAGTTTTGTAAAAATGTCAGGAGAAAAGGCCACGGCCAAAAACTAAGAAAACAAAAAAAAAAATTCGTCGCGTGAACAATTTTCGGCGGACAACTTCCACAGGGGCAGGATTTTGTATGCAATCGTGTAAACCAATGTCACAATGATGATGTCGCCGTTCTTTGTACTAATGTATGATGTTAATTTTAATGATTTTTCTTCTATGTGTGTATGAATAGTTTGTAGGCTTTGCTATGCGCTTTGTACTTTTAACCTTTAATTTAATATCCCTGGAGAAAAAACATTCAATTTTAGTTTGTAAGTAATCAGTTTTGGTTGTACGCGCTGCTTCAAAAATTTATGTAATCATAGTTTGTAAGTTCTTGTGTATTTTTACTATGTAAGTTTTTTCTTAATAATAATCTGATCGATCGATTAAAATTTTTTACCAAAACGACTTCTTTCATTTATCGAACCCACACTCTTCCAGTAAATTATCCAATCCACTCCTTGAAAAAAATAATAGTCGAGTTTCATTTTTGTTCACACACACACACACACACACACACACACACATGACTAAAAACACGATGAAACGCGTTGCTTGCAAGTCTAGCCCTGACTTTTCTTGGAATAGTTATCGATATTTACGCACTGATCGCGTTTCTCTCTATTGAACAAAACTTATCTACACGTACGTGACTAAAATTGATGAATTCATTTCCGCTGTTACCGAATACTTAAGCGTAATAAAATACCTCTTGAACTACGATATGCATCGATTTATCAAAGCCAACGTTAAAATCTCGCTTATCGATAAATATTTTCAAAACAAAGATATCTTTCTCTTTGAGAATAGATCGCGTTTCTCTCTTGTACAAAACTTATCTACACGTACGTGCCTAAAACCGATAAACTCACGCGTAATAAAATACCTTTTGAACTACGATATGCATCGATTTATCAAAGGCACCGTTAAAATCGCGCTTATCGATAAATATTTTCAAAACAAAGATATCTTTCTCTTTGAGAATAATTTTTCCCACAATGACTTCCCCCCACCACCACCACGCTCCAACAGCATGTATACGTAGCGCTCTGTCATTGGCTAAAGGTTTACCACCACCCACTGCACAAAGGAGCAGAGGGAGGTACACGCTCGTACGCGTATAAAGAACCATAGGGTATCGCGGGCGGAATAATATAGTAGAAGCGCGACAACTGAAAGCACCACATCTCTACCGTCAAGCAGTATTTTCTTAAAAAGAAAGTACGAACCGCGCTCTCTAAAAAACACATCATCATCTCGGGCGTTGCCGACAGTATTTTTTATTAAAAGTACGCGTAAAGAGTGTTAAAATGAATCAAGAGAATATTCCGCACACACTGATATTCAACACGAGCTACGCTCTCAATAAATCGCACTCAAATCTTGTCTATCTTGGCTTACAATACTTCGGCAAGCAGTTTCGCCCTGTTATTCAATTTGGCGGCGGTGTTTCACCTCACAAATACGTCACTATGGACAAACCCAGCTGGGAAAAATTCACGGAACATTTTGTCACCATTCAAGAATATCTGATCAACGAGAATCGAACACCTAGAAAAATCATCCACCCGCTAACGACATTTCATTGATGGCCTGCTACAGCTCAAAAGCCGTATCCGTCAATCATAGTCGGGAAATTACACCACCTGATTTCTCGAGCTGCTATGAACACGAGGCGCAGGACTGGGATATCGTCGATGGACGCAGTCCCTGTGTCACTCACGATGTAATCCACGACGACGATGATACCGCCAGCACCACCACCACCGCCATCACCGCACCGATGACGACGAACCACCCAAAAAGAAGAGAAAAATCGACATTTTACCAAGTATTGTGATGCAGTTAAAGACATTTGCGCACTTGAAAAAATTACGCGAGTGTATAAATTTTAGATTCAAACAACTAGAAAATATCGCGGTATTTGTTAATTCGGTGGTAGAGATAATTATTAATAATATTAAAATACACATTCGTGAAAAAAACGACGAGAATATAATACACTCATTTTTTGACGGTATAACTTTTCTAAAAATATTCGACGAACTAAAAGAAAATTTAAAATCTAATGTGAACAAACGCTTAAGTTATTCAAACTTTAGAGAAACCGACGTAGATAGGTTGTTTTTAGAACTACGCACTCTGTATTTACACATTCTGGAAAAAGAAGTACACGAAAGCATCCAATAAATACACATTATTGTCACATTTGCTTTTTCACTTGTACGAACCTTTCCTCACTTGCGTCATCATCATCATGCCCATCACCCACCGCATAAATATAAGTAAATCGCAGCACTGCGACAAAACAGTAGGACTGCGATCCTCATCGAGACAACATCATGGGCCCTCCGTTCAGCAAACCAACCGGCAAGCCGGAAGACAAACAACCTCTCGTCGATAAAAAAGACCATTCCTCCACGGATAAAGATTGTGCCCGTTTTAAATCTTTTTCCACCAACACCCACTCTTTCCCCAAAAAAGAAGGCTACTCCAGATACAGCTAGTCACCACCACCATTAAAAACTAATAACAACCAAAGAAAGGAAGGCTCAAAGATACTACACTATGCCAGACAGCCCACTACGTGCGACATTTACCACCGACAACAAAACTGTAAAATTTCTTAGTGTCTGCGTACATTATTATGTGTTACTTATGTAAATGTGTGTGTATGCATGTATGGTGTGTTAATAAAATGGGGTGTATGATTTTTACCAAAACAATTGCTTTCATTTATCGACCTCACATTCGTCCAGTAAATTATCCAATCCACTCCTTGAAAAAAATAATAATCGAGTTTCCCCTTTTTTCACACACATGACTAGAAAAATACGATTAAACGCGCTGCTACCTGCAAGCATATCCCTTGCTTTGTATAGCTATAGAATACTTTTCCCCCATCGCGAGCGCTTACTCATCTCTCTCTCACACACCAAAACTCCCCACTCTTGCCAAGAGGCACGCATTCACAAACGCGCACAGCAGTACGCTCACGCCGCCCGGAGAGAGCACACGCGTGCCCGATATAGCGCTCAACCTGCCCGTGGAGAGAGGGGATAGCTCGTGTCGGGTATAGCGTAGTCCGCCAGCGCTGCGCTCAAGCTGAAGAAGTGGGCGGCGCCATGACTGGTATAGCGCACCAGCAGGCATCACTGACCGCTATAGCGCGCACAGAGGTATGTATAGCGTAGTCCGCCCCCTCTCTGCTGCTCAAGCTGAAGGAGTGGCGGCGCCATGACTGGTATAGCGCACCAGCAGACATCACTGACCGCTATAGTGCGCCCAGAGGTATCAGGTTACGGCGCCATCAAGTGGACACTTTAAAAGTAGCTCATTAACAATAGGCTATTAATCATTGTTTATATAAATAAACACTAATTAACTACTGTTTTGCTACTGTTTTGCTACTGTTTATATAAACAAACACTTAAGATAAGAGATGTTTATATAAACACTTCAGTCAAGTGCCCACTTGAAGATGACACCGGAAGTGTAACCTGATACCTATCTGTCTCGCTATAGTGGTACACTTACTACTACTATGTTTGGACACGACGAATATAATGAGGAAAACCGATTATCGAAAAAATCAAAACTAAAATAGTTTTTTTCGTAGTTTTATCAGCTCGGCGGAGTAGATAAGATTGAGTCGTACAGTACTAGACTCTACTGCTCACCACTTGAGCCTTTTAATTGTTGTTTCCTCCTAGTTCTACATTAACGTTCTTATCTCCGTCCTTATAACCTCATTTAAAAAGTGAATTTCGGGTTATATAAAATTAATGGGGTGAAAACAGGAAATTAAGAATTTCAGTCGTTTCTCAAGATACTGACTTGAAATTTGAAAGGTAGGTACATCTTTGGAAATAGATTTGATCAACGTTGAGAAAAATACACATTTTTCAAAATTAAAAATTTTCAAATTTTGCAAATGACTCATGATACGCAGACACGGTAGGATTACCACTACTTGAACGATAAATAAACTGACTTTTTTCCTCCTTTGTAAGAGGTTATTGATGTGAATAATCTTCAAATAAATGACACGTGTGTTACTGACTTAGGAAGAAATATTACGCGCGGAAGAATGCAACGATTCACAACTGCGTATTATTTTAAATATTATATTAAATAGGATAAATTTTTGTCGAAGAGACTTGATGAAATTGGATAGTACTGCCAAGCGTTTTTAAACGGTAAACAATACGAAATGTTTGCTGATTTAGGAAAAAAGAAAGAACACAGTGCGCTGTTATGTATAATTTAGAATATTGCGTTATTCGAGGAAAAATTTTTCTTGGAAATTGGATAGCATAGTCAAAAATTCTTCGACGATGATCTTTAGCATGACAGCTACGCCAATGTAATGCCTCGAGGCCCTGTTGAAAATATCCACGCGGATTTCCACGTAGATAATCCATGTGGATTTCCACGTAGATAATCCATGTGGATATCCTCGCGGATATCCACGTGGATTGACATGTATTCCACATGGATTCAAATGGATATCCGCGTGGATCATCCACGCGGATATCCATGTGGATTATTTGAAATCCATGTGGATTCTGAGAAACCAACCCGATTTGAAAAATCCACGTGGATTTGTTCGAATCCACGTAGATTCCAACTAATCCACATGGATGTAGACAATCCTGCTGAAAAAATTCATATTTGACTCACTTGAATCTCACGTAAGTCTCATGTGAGTCTCATGTTTCCACTAACAATTTTAAATAAATTAATACTAATTTTTATTGTAATTAATTGTTTAAATTAATTTAATCGTTTTAATTTATTTTCTAATATGAAATTAGAGATGTAAATAAAACTCAATGAAAAAATAAAACAGATGTATGTATTTTTAAATGTTTTATTTTATAAAAGTATAAAAATATATATTTTGGTACAAATAGTATTTTCGCTACCCTGAATATGGCCAAATAGAGCGTATGCCCTATTGAAAAAATCTTGTGATCAATTACATGATTTTTTCCAAAATCTGGGAATATGCTCTGCTTGATATATAACTCAATTTATTTATTATTTAGCAGTTTAATACTGCTTATAAATGAAGAATAACAGTTTAATGAAACTTTGAACGATAATATATTATCGTGCAAATGTTTCATTAGAATGTTAGTATAATTATTTGCAAGTATTACATTTTAAAAAATAATCAATTTAATTAAAAAAATAGAATTAACTTTATTATTATAATAATAATTGTAATGTACCGACACAACTGTAAGTAAATAATAGAGACATGTAACATACCTGCAACATTAGAATAATGTAATTGATGATATTTTGCTTAATGTGGAAAAAGAAGAAACGATATTCAACGAGCCTCGTGCTCGCGCTCTCGACGCCGACCCGTGATAGCAAATTCACACGAAGCCGGCGCCGAGCGCGCCCACGTGTACTCGATATTAGTTGATACCGCAAGAACAGTCACAATGGCGACGGCGACATGGCATGCGAGGAGGCGACGTCTTGGCGATATTGTCCCTGTTGACAGAACTCAGCTGCAATTTCGCGTCGAGCCTCATATAACAGAACAAAGTCCAAAGTATCTTACAAATTTGTGTCCTGACTGGTCTTGGTGAATTCACATATAGTTATAAAAGCACTTCACATATGAAAGAGTATTGAGATATGGATGGCTTTACTATAGTTTATAAATTTTAATCGATTTTTAAGTAAATTGTTTGTACATTCATTATTTTATTTCATATAATTGAGGTTTTTTGTCCACCACTCACTGTTATAGTCTAATATACATTTTAAAATATTTTAAATTATATATTTATTCATTTTGTTATTTTGTTATAGGCACATCTTCTTTGAGATCCACAATTCAGTTGACCCAATGAACTAAATAATACTGTAGATCTCTTATACAAGAGGACCAAAATCAACTTTAATCATGCGGAAACTGTAGCTAAAGAGACCAAGTACCTATAAGCATACAAAATTTTCTAATTACATAGAATATTTTATATACTCATAGGTAATGCCTTTAGTTACAACTATTATTAGTCGATAAGTCACTTATGGGCTGGGTGACTTTGTCGCAGGAAATATTGGGATCATATGGACAAAATACCTTGATCATATTTGACTATAACAGTTATGACATGTACGTATTACCAGGGTTGGTTTTACGACACGGTGGAAAGGTTTTATACCGTATAATACTAAAATCAGTATAATACTCTAAATTTGTCGTAAACTGCAGTATAATACCACAATTGGAATTATACTCAAAAGTTCTCATAAACAGTAGTATTATACCAAAACAGGTACCTCACTGAAAAAAGCAAGACAGTAACAAATTAATAATAAAAAAAAAAGATATTATTATACACAATGCTACAGTAATAATTAATAAAGTACTAATCTAATAAAAATTTGTACAATTATAATAAAAGTAGAAGTAATTTTCAGTTTATATTGTATTAAGAAACTTTTCTAAATAAAATCATGAGTTCTGCAAGAAATAGTATATTACGACACAAGGCCAGAAAGTTGAATTTCCTGGCCGGCGCCATTTTGACATCCGAGGCGAAGCCTGAATGGCGCCGGCCAGGGTATCCAACATTCTGGCCAAGTGTCGTATACTATTTTTCTTCATCCCCGGCCGAAAGTACGCCCATATAGTTGATATTAATTAATAAAATGGCATTGTTGGCTGCTAACTACGGCTCGGCCATATGTATAAAAAAGGCTGCTTCAACGCTACTTTACATATCGCGGAGCGTAAGGCTCGACTTCTGCTTTTTTTGATGCCCGCCTGACTTTTGCAAAACCGAGGTTAAGCCTCGGTTTTGCTGGTCGGGGCGGCATTAAAAACACTAACAAAAGATGCTTAAAAAGATGATGGACCAAAAATATCTACATACTTAATTGATGCTCATTTCAACTACAGAACAACCTCTCAATGGTTCCTCTGTTTGTCTTTTTCTATCCCATAAGCGATACATTATAGAATGAGAGTCAAAAACTTTCACATATAAGTATATGAAGCATTTCACGTCAACTGCCCCAGAGCCGCGCGCGAGCGCCAAATCGTGCTATTTCTAGCTCATGTTTATGATACTAAAATGTAACTAAAAAAATTGTTTTATAAGCGTTTCCGACGTATTTTTTCCTCAGCTTTCCAATGGTGTAGGCAGTTTTTCAGAAATTTTCCATTTTTACCTTCAAAAAGTACAAAACGTCTTATATTAATTTTTGACCATTTAGATCGAAACCTGAGCATTTTTTACATAGGAAAAAATTGTCACGTCGAAAGTTTATAATTGCAATGACTTTTCATCTTATTCCTCTTCGAAATTTTTTCGAATTTCTGTCAATACAATCAAACTTGGATTTCATAGTGTCTTTCGTGTATTTGATCAGTAAATCATCGGTAACTCTTTGTTTCGTTATTTCTTTCGTTTATTGTAGCAGCAAAAATGGATTCAATTTGGAAATTAAAGTGCATAAATCCTTTAAATAAAAATGATCACCCTTCATATAAAATAAAAGATTTGATCGACTTTCCAACATTTTTAAGAAGTGAATGTCCCTTAGTAGAAAAAGCAAAAATTTATTCTAACTGTTAACGCCAAATTTACAAACATAAATTAAGTTTACCTCCAGCTGATGCTGAAAAAGCTAAAATAGTGTGTAACGATGAGTATCACAAAGTTGGTGTTGCAGTTCTTGAACAAATAAAGAAAAAATTTTAGAATCAACAAATAAGCAAGGGAGAATTCAGTTACTAACTCTTGCGCCTGAGTTCTGGTCTCGTAGGGACTTAATGCGAGAATTCGCTTGCACTGAACGGGAAGCTCGCGAAGCAAAAAATTTAGTAGCTAAAAATGGAATTTTTTTAATACCTGCCAATAAAAGTGGCAAACTACTTTCAGCTGAAACTGTAAATTCAGTGAAAACATTTTATGAAAAAGATGATGTAAGCCGAATCATGCCAGGTTTAAAAGATTACATATCTGTTAAGCAGAGCAATGGTAAAAGAGAACATGTTCAAAAAAGATTACTGCTTGGTAATTTAAATGAACTGTATAGTTTATATAAAAAAGAAAAGGAATACGTTAATATTGGTTTTACTAAATTTACACAATTGAAGCCCCTACATTGTGTTTTAGCTGGAAGTAGTGGTACGCATAATGTATGCGTGTGTGCACATCACGAAAACGTAAAGCTCATGCTAAGTGCTATGGATCTAGAAAATTTAACAAAAGATACTAGATTGCCTCTTAAAAACTACCACGATTGCGTCCAAGCAATTATGTGTAATGATGCACACGATAGATGCTATTTACGTGATTGTTTAGATTGCCCCAATATGTCCATATTACGTAAACATTTGCTTGAATGTTTTGATGAAAGTGATATTTTTCAAATAGAGTATGAAGCATGGTTTCAAACAGATCGGTGTACAATAGCTTCTAAAACTGTAAATGTTCATGACTTTATGGACATACTGGGAGAAAAATTGATAAAATTAAAATATCACGATTTTTTTGCTAAGAATCAATCACTTTTTGTAAGTGTCTTAAAAAACAACCTACAACAAGGAGAATTTCTTGTGTGTTGTGATTTTGCCAAAATTATGCGTTTGTTATACAAAATTCTACACAATCGTTCCACTGGAACAACAACCAAGAAACTGTTTTTACAGTTGTTGTGTATTATAAAGAAAATGAAGAGCTTGAACATGTAAGCATTGCTGTGATTTCCGACAATCTGAACCATGATACTATTGCCGTTTATGAATATCAAAAAGTTATAATATCTTACCTCAGAACTACAGTAAATTCATAGTAAAAAAAGTCTATTATTTGACTGATTGAGCAGGTCAGCATTTTAAAAATAAATCTAATTTTCTAAATCTTCTTTTTCATGAGAAAGATTTTGGTGTTCCAGCTGAGTGGCATTTTTATGCCACGGGGCATGGCAAAGGTGCATGCGATGGTATAGGCGCCAACCTAAAAAAAGGTGCAAAACGAGCGAGTCTACAAGTTTCTTATAATAATCATATTTTAACGCCAGAAAAGCTTTATAACTGGGCTAAATTGCAAAGAAATCGAAGTTTTTTATAGCAGTAAAGAATCATATGAAGAAACTGTCTTCAAACTAAAACGAAGACTGGATAAGGCTAAATTCATACCAGGCACATTACAATATCATGCTATTATTCCAATTGATGAAAGTACGAGGGGTGTTCAAAAAGTAAGTTTCCCTAGTCTGCCGTTTTGCCCCAGCGCCATCTAGCGAGCTGGGACCGAACATAGTTTTAGTTTAGGATATACCGATAAGAGCGGAACCGGTCTTAGCTGCCGAAAAAATTTTTTTGGAGCTACCTGTGAAAAACGTGTCCACCTGTGAGTTGCGTGCAGTTATTCGCTTTTTAACTGCAAAAGGGCTTAATGGCAACGAAATGTTGATTGATTTTCTTGAATCCGGTATCACGATAAATGCAGATCGTTACTGTGAAGTGCTAAATAAACTTAAAAGTGCCGTTAAACGAAAGCGTCCTGGAAAATTATCGAGAAAAGTGTTGCTTTTTCACGACAATGCACGGCCTCATTCAGCAAAAAAAACACAAATCTTACTGGAAAAATTCAAATGGGAAATTTTTGATCACCCACCCTACTCTCCAGATCTCGCACCAAGTGACTTTTTTCTTTTTCCTAAATTAAAGGAAAGTTTGGGTGGCCATCACTTCAATTCAAATGATGAAGTGAAAGACATCGTTAAATTATTCTTTAAAAAACAGGACACGGATTTTTATAAACAAGGTTTGTCAAAGCTTGAGAACAGACATAAAAAATGTATTCAAGTCCAAGGGGACTATGTAGAAAAATAGTTTATAAGTCAAACAATAAATACATATGTTACTTTAACCTAAAAATTGTATTTTGCTTTTTTCCCGGAGCAGGGAAACTTATTTTTTGAACACCCCTCGTACATTGAAGCTCAAAAAAACCTCTTTAAGTTCTGAATATCAAATCTTCCCGAGAAAAACTGTTAGGAAAAACAAAGAAAAATTATCTGCACTGAGAAAAAAGCGTTAGTATAGTTACTATATTGCTGTTAGCTATGAAACTCTGTTTTTTTTTATAAAATAACCAATAAAATATTATTCTTACATTACAAAGAATTCGAAAGAGCAGGTAAAGATTATGAAAGGTAGCGAGGCAGGCCTAGCTTACGCGACGTCCCGCGCGACGTCCCGCGCGCAGGAGAGCCGTTGCGCTACTATTTCACGTTTTATTTCTCGAAGAAAACATCCTGAGCAAATTATGAAAAAAATCATTTCCTATGTAAAAAATGCTCAGGTTTCGATGTAAATGGTAAAAAAAATATTAAAAATACACTTTTTGATATATAAGACGTTGGAAGACCATTGGAAAGCTGAGGAAAAAATACGTCGGAAACGCTTATAAAACAATTTTTTTAGTTACATTTTAGTATCATAAACATGAGTTAGAAATAGCACGATTTGACGCTCGCGCGCGACGCTGGGGCAGTTGACGTGAAACACCTCATATAGCTACCCCATTTTTTGAAACTCAAAATGTAAACATCATGTCTATATATGTATAGAAGCTTTCTGACAGCGTGTGTGCAATAAGAACATAATTATTATCAAAGTTATAAATATATTGTTCAATATATTAATAATAACATAAAGTTAATTTAATACCTCTATATCTTTTCATTTTTCCGATTTTAAAAATGATTTTCTTGTCATCACATTTGTAAAGATTAGCATAGTTTAGGTTACAACACGTGCGCTGTCGCGGACGTTACCATGCACCGATCAACAAAGAGCAGCCACAAAAGTCGCTCTGCCCGGAGCGAAAACAAGCCGGGAAGACGTATTTTCGGTTAGGGGATGAAGAAAATAAAATAAAACAAATGATATTGTGGGTTTTGAACATAAATGATCGCCACGAGCCAGACACTTTCTTTATCCAAACACTTTATTTGTCGACGTTTCTGCTCTCGCAGAGAAGCCCTTTTCAAGAGTTATAAAAATCTTCGGTTAGATACACATTCGCAGTCACAAAAGTTAAAAAAGAAATATTCCGCATTGACAAACTAAAAAAATACAATTCGTCAAATTGTGCCAAATTGTTATAACAGACATTAAATAGTCAAAAAAATTGACTCGTCAGTAACGAATGTGTATCTAACCGAAGATTTTTATAACTCTTGAAAAGGGCTTCTCTGTGAGAGCCGAAACGTCGACAAATAAATTGTTTGGATAAAGAAAGTGTCTGGCTCGTGGCGATCATTTATGTTCAAAACCCTATCAACTCTAACGAGCATCCTATCAAATCGATTTCTAAATGATATTGTGAGTGTAATAACATTTAATTATTATAAACTAAGTATTTAGATAGATTTAGAGATTGTTAAGTAAGTTCCTGCATATATATACATTCTTCTTAGTAGTATGTCTGTACATTAGCAAATATGCGCGTATGCACGCATGTGTATATGTACGAGTGTACTAGTGTGAGTAAGAGAGAGAAAGAGAGAGAAGAGAGAGAAGAAAGTATGTGGGAGCGTCCGCCAGAAACCAGCCAGCGGGCGCGCGGGACGCATTTTTCATGCAAAACACGCTCTGTTTAACTCGCTCGTAATCGTATTCTGAGTCTCTCAGAAAAAAAAAAGATATATATCGATAGATTTTTTCCTGCTCTTTCCAATGGTGCTATTGTTTTTCTCCGAAACTTTTTCTTCTGGTCGAAAATTCAAGTTGAAAGTTCAGAGACATTTTTCTCAAAGTATATCATGTTTTTTTTTTCAAAATGCATATGACCATTCGAAAGTACAAGTCTTAAGCTACAAAACCCTAAATTTTCAAATCCTAAATTTTCAAATTGGAGAAATGAAGGGCTCAAAAGTAACAAGATTAAAAAGACAGCGGTAAGTGGCCGCGCGTGCTCTTCGCGCTGCGCTCGGACGCGCCGCACGCTCGGGCTTGGTATAATGAGCTCGTAATCGTATTTTGAGTCTCTCAGAAAAAAACAAAAGACATATATCGATAGATTTTTTCCTGCTCTTTCCAATGGTGCTATTCTTTTTACTCCCAAACACTTTCTTCTGGTCGGAAATTCGAGTGGAAAGTTCAGAACCATTTTTCTTAAAGTATAACATGTTGTTCTTCAAAATGCATAGCACCATTCAAAAGTAAAAGTTATAAGCTACAAAACCTTACATTTTCAAATTGGAGAAACGTAGAGCTCAAAAGTAATAAGATTGAAAAGACAGCGGCGAGCAACTGCGCAAACTTTTTGCGCTGGGCCCGAGTGTGCTTTTATAAATGTAGTGCATATTTTCGTTGTTTCCTATTAAAAACATTACACAATGTTTTATCAGTGCATCATATATTACGTTTTAAATATATTAATTTTTTATTTAAACCTTAATTCTTTTATTTTTATTTGTGATTATTTTTATTCGTCTTTTCACGATACTCATGTTTTTCTTAATTCGAGTTTTAGAGGGTTCGGCTTTTTTAACTGGTGGATATAATTGAGAATCTTTGGATGCTGAAAATCGTTTTAGTTCTAACTTTTTAGTGTTAGCTAATAATCTAACACAGTGAAAAGATTGAGTTCCAGGCACTGTTTTCGCTGAATCTAGCCTTTGTCTTAATTTATCTGTAGCCTTAGCATATTCATCTTTTGATGAAAAAAAGCACAAAATATTTTCAAAGTATTTAGTCGCCCACTGGTAAAGATCTTGCGGCGTCAATATATAATTATCGGATACTTTCCGCAAACTGGCTCGCCTAGCATTACTTTTTATAGAAGCACCGATTACATCGCATGCATTTTTTCCGTGAGCAGTCGCATGAAAGTGCCATTCAGCTTCAACGGAAAAATCTTCATAATGATGAAAAAGATTCTGAAAATTATGTTTATTTTTAAAATGTTGTGCAGCTCCATCTGTAAAGTAAAAGATTTTTTAAGGTACTCGATTATAATTTCTTGAATTAGGAAAACTGCCACAGTATCATGAATTAAGTTGTCTGAAAAAACCGCCATACTTTTGTGTTCAATTTGTAACGTTGTACCTTAATTTTCCCTGTGCATACGCAACAACTTATTTCTTTGAGCCGGATCTGGAGGCTGACGCTCCAATCGTCGCGAAGTCGGTGGGATGCCGACTCCTATATTGAGAGAGGAAAGTTATTTGGAGAAGGCACTCGTAAATAACACCAGCATATAAGAACACTTTTCATTTATTCATAATTCCTCACAATATTAATCCGACAATAATCACGTGATTCTAGATTACTTGCTTTAACCGTGCCGACGACAACGGAGATCCTACATGAACTCTAATGCACGCGCATCGGACGCGGCCTCACAACGAGGGTTTCCGGCCCCGCACTCTATACCCGAGAGCGATCGCCGTGCGCAGCCGATTACCGGCGCTCAGCGGCGATACAAGCTCTCGCACTCACTACCACACGCGCGCTGGCCAACACGAGGCCCGGAGTAACTGTACTCGCCTTTCTGGGAGAGAGTGATGCTCATCCTGCCGTCAGCTACGGCTCGCCGCTGACGGAGAGGATGTGCTCTTCGCTGAGGGAGGAGACGGCCTCTGCGCTGCTGGAGCTGTTGGACGAGAAGGGGCCAGCAGAGCTGTCAGGGCGACGTCAATCCTGTCTCGCTCTCTCTCTCTCTCTCTCTCTTGCTCTCTCTCTTCTATCGAGCTGCGTGGCTTCTTATCCAACTCAATTGCGCGCGCGTTGGCTATTCAGCCGTGACTCTCGCCGGCCTGCGCCGGCAGGCGCCGAGATTAGACTCCCCGCGGCAATTAGACGCGCTCTCTCGCGCTCTCCAGCGTCGCTCCCCTCTCCGCTGGTACCTCTGCCTGCGTGTGTGTCCATGTGTGTGCTTACTTCACACCTTGCGTCGTTGCCGAATCCTCGTAAACAAAGAAAAGCCCGTGTAAGTGTACACACAAATACTTCGTATGTACACGGGCTTTGGCCAGCGCAGGCAACGAGGAATGCGAGGCGACGAGGGCACCGTTGTTAAGCGTGCTCCTCATCACAAATTTTAGAATCTGAACCTTTGTAGTAAATAACTATTGTTGCCAAACTACATTGATTATTATTATAGTGGAATGATTGTGCCGCATCTTGTGCAATGAACGCATAGTTTTCCGAAAAATCTAGGGAAATTAAAAATTCTCCTTTGCTTAAGGATTCTCTTAAGATTTGAAAATAAGATGACTGCTGTTTGTAAATGAAAGAATGAGTTTTGAGTTTATGTAAAAGAGGAAAAAAGATATCAGTAAATAAAGAACTAGAAACAATTTCAGTTTGCAATGTTGATCTATCAGTAGTTTTCTACATTTGAAATTTTATTTCATTAACCCAGACCTTTCAAGAAATAGTTCAAGTTCCGTTTTTAGAGGTTCAATACCAGGACAATTTTGACACATATTTAACTAACATTTCGCTGTTGGTATTTTACAAACTATTTCAGCTATACAATCTTTGTAAGTATCCATTTTATCAAAAGAAATTCCTGAATTTCTTAAACCAGCTAAGAGGAGTTTGACGTTTTGATGATAAATGCACACACACTGAATGCGTACCACGAGCACCAGCTAAAACACAACATTTAGGGCGACATTCGGCAAATTTAGTGAATCCTATTTTTGATTCGGGATACTGTTGTTTATACTTTAAATATAACTCTCTAAGATCGTACAAAACAAGTCGTTTCTGAACATAGGTCTTTGTGCCATCATCATTTCGTTTACACTTATTATCTTTATAACCTGGCATGATTCTACTATTATTGTCATTTTGATAGATTCCTTAAACCTAGTACTACATACTAAATCTTAAAACTATTTGATAAATCATCTTCATTTTTTAACAATATTATAAAAATTTATACACAGTAATAAACAGTAATATATGTTCTATGCTTGATTTGATAAAGTATCAAATCTTTTCAAGGAAATATAAGGATCATTCTCACGGAATGTTATTCGTAATCCATTTTTTTAACTTGTAATTAGTGGCTCTTTTGTCTATTTCTAACGTTTTGAACTCGTTTGGCAGTAGATTGAAGGTCTTTATTGCAGTTATATAATTGTTTTTATCACTCACTCTTTTATCCATTTTTGGCAATATGATAGCTTTATATCTAGTCTTACTATTTGAGTTTGAAAATAAATTTTTCATTTCGTTGTAATGATATTGTAAACAGCCCCATGTGTATAGTTGCTTAATATTCATTGGTTTATTTTGCACGAAAGTGTTTTTGAATACTAGTTTGAGTAATCTGTTTTGTATATTTTGGAGCAAATGTTGGTTGTTTTTATAGACACCACCCCAAGCTATTATCCCATAATTGATAACACTGTGAAAAAAGGCATAGTAAATAACTTTGAACGTATTTATTTGTATAAATTTATTGATTTTGTAGAATATGAAACTTAAGTAGCTTGTTTTTTTAATTAGGTAGTTAATATGTTCATCCCATTTTAGATTGTAATCAAAATTCACTCCTAAATATTTACACGAGTCCACTCTCTTTAGTTTTTCTTTGTTAATAAAGATATCAAAATTTTGTGGAACACTGTCGCAGTAATTCCCGAAAGTTATATAAATAGTTTTACTTATATTTAAAGTTAATTTATTCAATGCGAGCCCTATTGCTACTTTTTTTAGATTTTGATTCATTTCCTTTTCTACTTCTTTCCATGTTTTACCCGCCGATATAACTGCTGTATCATCAGCATACGATAAAATTGAGTTTTCTGGCATCGTTGTCAGTAGATCATTTATATATATTATAAAAAGCAGTGGGCCTAGGATTGTTCCTTGTGGCACTCCCATAGTTACTGTTATCGGTTCACTTCCGCTTTGGTAAATTCTTACTATCTGCTTTCTATTTGATAAGTAGCTTTTCATCCATTCGTAAGCATTGCCTCTTATCCCGTACGCTTGCAGCTTGAGTAGTAGTATATTATGATCAACCGTATCAAAAGCTTTGGCAAGATCTAGAAATGCGACTATTATTGGCTGACTTTTATCTAAGTTATTATAAATTATTTTCGTAATATAGCTTAAAGCATCTTTGGTTCCTTCGCCTTTTATGAATCCAAACTGTTTTTCGCTTAATATTTTGTGTTTGTTAATAAAACTAAAGATTCTTTTGTATATGACCTTTTCAAAAATTTTGGCGATATTCGAAATTAAGGATATAGGTCTGTAGTTTTTAACTAATAATTTTTTCCCTGATTTGTAAATTGGTATCACTTCAGCAGCTTTAAGGGCATCTGGCCATATTGACTTTTCAATGCATTTATTGAAGATGTGTGCCAAGGGATCAGCTATATGATCAGATATTGTTTTAAGTGTCTTAGAATTTATCTTATCAACTCCCCCATTCTTGAATTTCAAATTTTGGATAATTCTTTTAATTTCGAGTTCATTTGTAAAATTTGAAATATTGAATTTATGTTGCGTGGTGGTAATGAAAAGAATCGTGATCATTCACGATATTTGCAATTTTGGATGGTTCTTTTACTCTCTCCATGTTTTCATTATAGATTTTACGTATAATATTGTCTTTTTTACCTTTGTTGCCAAGTTTGGAATTTATAATTTTCCATAGCTGCCTTGGATTACCTGAGTTTTTTTCTTAAGTTCCTTATCATAGATTGTTAGTTGCATCTAATGGTAGTTTTCTTAGTATTACTATATAGTGATCCTAATGGCTTATCTACGAGGTAATGTTTTTATAAATAAAAAACAACATTTGTCGTGTTTCGACGTTTCGGACACTTTTCTTTGTGTCCCTCATCAGGATTCTATTAAAAAAATGTTATTACATAATTATTACAGGTATGTTAAACGTAAATAACTAAATCACATTAAATATATAAACAAAAAACTTACAATGAGACAGTGTCAATCTAGTAACGCAGAGAACAATCTGCTCGTCAATAACTAGATTTTACAAAATTCCCGCTTATATACTACCTAATCTATGTGTATTCGAAAATATACATTATCACAGATATAACTACTACATCTAAATGGTGACGTGAAGTAGAAATGGTGGGAGAGGCGTCGCTGACAGAGCTAGTAAACGGAGAGAGGTAACAAGGCAACACACACAAGAGGAGGTGGCGCTATCGATGTTTTGATAAGCGGGCTATGCCAACTTCCACGCTGTGTAATCATACCTCCTACATGTGTGTGTTCCTGGTACCTTTACAAGGTCATCGAACGGCAATTAGATTATTTCGGTGATGAGAAATCGAAATTTTTTATAAACGTATTGTATTCGTTGGGTAGCCTTGTAATTTCGAACTGTTTATTAATAAAATTTGGTTGTGTGTGTATAAAAAACGCCTCAGAGAAAAGTCTTTTTCCATTATTTATTTCATTATCTAATATTTTTATGTTTTCAAAATCTATTGTGTGATTTGTTTCATTAGTGTGCATAAATAATCCAGAATTTTGATCTTCATCTTTATATTTCTTTGCGTGTTCTTTTGCTCTGACTTGTAGGCGTCTACTCGTTTGTGCGACATAAGAAGCGTTGCAATCCCGGCAATTGATTTTATATACAATATTGGCTTGATTCGCTTTTTCTGTTTTATCTTTACCTAACTTTATAATATTATTTAACTTATTTGTAGTGCTATAGACAACCTTTGTACTAACTTGTTTAAAGAAGTTATAATTGAAAAATTCCAGTTCCATAGCATACGGCAAGCTAATGACGCCTTTATTATTAACAGGTTCTGTTTGTTTAAAATTTGTTGTAAATTTTATCTTCCTTAAACGTTTTTTTATGTGAAAATCTATAACTTGTAAAGGATAATCATTCAGTTTTAACACCTTTTTTATAAATGATATATTTTCGTTGTGGAAACTGTTATGCGATAATTTGATGGCTCTATCAACTAAGCAATATATAATAGCTATTTTATTACTGAGGGGGTGGTGTGAATTATAATTTAAATAGCGTCCTGAGAAAGTTGGTTTTCGGTACCTGTTCGCGATTGAGCATTCAAATGTCCCGCGCGCCGCCGAGTACCGACTCACTCGCCGTGCGGCAGCACCTCGCGGCCGCTCGGCTCTCGCGCGCGCGTACTCGCGCAGCGTGGAGTCCCTCGACGCCATCTTCTCGCTCTCTGCTCCGGACGCTTGCCGACGCACCATCGCCGAAGCACTGCTCCTCGCCAGAAAGTATCTCCACCGACGGCTCACCACTGACGGCTCGTTGTGGCGACTCATCATCACCATCAATAAGCAGCAGATCACTCCGCCAAGGTCCAGCATCTCCATCGGCAAGCCTCATCATCGGCCCAGCGTGTGCTGGCTTGCCTCGCCACGTGGCAGTTTTTGAGGTTATCTCTCGAACCTTCAACGCAGGTACTCAACTAAGCGCGCAAGTGTACTTATGTGGAAGCACTTCAATAATATAAATAAAGTGCTAAATATAGTTGAATTGTGTCTCTTCCATTCTTATACCCGCCCAGTGAAATTGCCTTTCCCAGTTTCCGCTCATCACAAATTGCGATTTCTCAAACATTGGTCCTTCGAGCCGGATCGGCAATTTGCACTGGGTATGTGAGTAAATCTTCGCGAGTGCTCATAGCCACAACTCATTATGCCTTGCTACGCAGGTTGATTTTGGAATCGCGAGAGGCCAACGGCATCGCTCTTGTTCGCTGCATCGGCGACGCTCTTGCTCGCTGCACCTGGCGCGCACTCAAGCGCCAGCTCACCACGCCTGCTCCCATCACCGCTCTTGTTCGCTGCATCGGCGACATTCTTGCTCGCTGCACCGGCGGCGCGCTCTTGACCCCTGCTCAGCGTTCTTGTTCGCTGCACCCAGCGGGTGTGCGCTAGCGCGGACAGCTCACCATCTCGCGGCCTATCGTCATGGCCGACGGCGGTCTTGAGAAGTACGACCTGCCAAAGGAGAATGACAAGCCGTCTGACTCTGGCGCAACTCCCAAGACCACGCTCAACGTCAACGACGCACCGATCGATGGAGCATCAAACCTGACGAAGGTTCCTTCCAAGTCGAACTCTCGCTCAACGTCTCCGCACACTCGCTCACAGGGAGCGCCCAAGGCGCCTGGCCCTGCGGACATCGCAGTCATGTGCGATGCACAGGCCTCCAGGTTGGTCCTGTTGGAGGACATTGAGCCGCTCATCGAGACCATGACATCCTGGTCAGTGTCCTTGGTCGATGCCTTTCAGGCTCAAATAGAGAATTTATTGAGAGAGCTCACAACAGAGGGAGCCACCCTGGATCTCCTGTGGACTTCTCAAGTGACGAATCTACCTTACTTCAAGGAGAAGCTGCTGTTGAAGGCTCAGCGACTAGGCTTTAAGTTAAAGCTCACTCTCGCTCAGAAAAGGGATTTGGTGTCGACAGCACCCACGCAAGCTCCTGCTCAATCAGCCACTGCTCAAGACTCTAAGCTCCCGGACATCAGTCTGCCGCGCTTTGACGGGAAGTATGCGGAATGGCCTTACTTCAGGGACATGTACGAGAGCCTCATCTACACCAATCCTGGATTGAGGCCTGTGCAGAAGCTGCATTATCTGCGCATGTGTTTGTCCGGCGAGCCTATGAGGATCGTCACAGTTTATGATTTGTCAGACCGCTCACTGGAGCCTGCATTGAAGGATTTGAAGACCAGGTACGACAAACCTCGGCTCATTGTCCAGTCTTATCTCGACAAGCTCATCGATTTGGTTCCGCTCACCTCAAAGACCGCTCAAGGGCTCAACAATGTTGCTGGTACGCTCAACGAAGTCAAGGGACGTTTGGAGTCGCTCAACGCCACCAATAATCTTGGTGACATGCTCTTGGTGCATCTCGCAACGAGGGTCCTGGACCGCTCTACTAAGGAGTCCTGGGAGACGTCACTTGGGTCCTCACAAGACTTCCCTACGTCTGCTCAACTGGGGCAATTTCTCAACGCCAAGGCTCGAGCGCTCGAGCGCGTGGATCGGCCTGTCACTACACCCAAGCCGACTGCCTCCACTCAACCCACCAGCAACAAGGGAGTTATTCCCAAGAGGTCAGCTCACTAAGCCTCACAGTCCGCTCAGACTCAAGCTCCAGCGTCAACTACTCCTTCCACTCAATCCAACAGGACAACTGCCTTCACACAGGGACCAACAGCTCACTCCTGTGATTATTGTAATGAAGGCCACTTCATAGTAGCTTGTCCTCATTTTAGAGGACTTCCCATCCAGATGCGAATGGACATTGTGGAGGTCAAGAAGTTGTGTTACAACTGCCTTGGCCGTCACAGCTCACGCTCCTGCAAGAGTGCTCACAGGTGCAAGGTCTGTGACCAGCACCATCACACGATGCTTCATCGTCAGCAGGAGCGATCACAGCAACGCTCAACTCAACAACGCTCAACTACCACTCCGTCAACAAGCACGGGCAGTACCCAGACGAGTACCGCTCAATCAAGTTCAACTCACGACTCTCATTAAGGAGTCGGTGCAGTCGTCTGCTCATCGTCCAGCTCACCGCATGCCGACTCTCACAATGATGCAACGCTCTTAGGAACAGCTCTTGCTCATATCAAGACTCATTTGACCACTCAAGTAGTACGCCTGCTCATCGATTCTGGATCGGAGCTCTGCTTCGTCACAGAACAATTAGTGCATCAGCTCAACCTCCCACGTCAATCATCCTCATTGGTAATTAATGGCATTGGAGGCAAGTCAACTCAAACGTTGGGATTGGTCCAGCTCACGCTCCGCTCACGACACACACAGGACATCGTGACAATTGAGGCTCATATTCTCCGAGCGGTCACCTCAATTGTGCCGTCCAGCAAGGTAACAATTCTAAATTGGCCGCACTTACGAAAGCTCACGCTTGCGGATGACGAGTATCATCAGCCGCGTCCTGTGGACATCATAGTTGGCGCCGATTACTACGGCCCCATCATCACACCTGGACTCATCAAGGCTCACCCAGGATCACCGGTCGCTCAGTCATCCATATTCGGCTGGCTGATCTTGGGACAAACGAATGCAACTCTCATTAAGTCAGCATCTGCTCACCATGGAGTCATTCAAAGAGATGAGGACATCTATGACCTGCTCAGCAAATTCTGGGTGCAAGAAGAGCTTCCCTCTGACTCAAGCTCAACTTTGAGCCCTAAGGAAGAAGAGTGTGAGGCTCACTTTCGCACAACTCACTCCAGAGATGCAGATGGACGATACATTGTAAGGATTCCCCTCAAGGAATCCTCATCAGTGCTCGGTAGCTCACAAGCAACAGCTTCACGATGCTTGCAACGAATCTCTCGTCGAATAGCTCGAGATTCGGAGTTTGGCCAGCTCTACCGACAATTCATGGCAGAGTATACGGCCTTGGGGCACATGTCGCAAGTAGATCCAGCCAATGAGCGCTCACTAGACTACTCATCATTCTACTTGCCTCATCATGGAGTTCTCAAGCCTGACAGCTCATCGACCAAACTCAGAGTCGTGTTCAATGGCTCATGTCCAACATCATCGGGCAAATCAGTTAACAGCATCATGCACACTGGAGCCAATCTACTGCTCAATATCGTCCACGTGCTCTTATGGATTCGCCTCTTCCGACAGCTCTTTGCTACGGACATCGTAAAGATGTACAGGCAAGTGCTCGTTCACCCAGATGATTGGAATCTTCAACGCATCTTGTGGCTGGACGATCACCAAGAGGAGGTAAAGATGCAGCTCACCACCGTCACCTATGGGACGACGGCTGCTCCCTTCCTTGCCACCAGAGCTCTTCTACAGCTCGTGGAGGACGAAGGTCACAAGTTTCCGCTCGCTGTGCCCTCACTCCACCAGGGAAGATACGTTGACGACATCTTTGGTGGAGCGGACACTGTAAATCAGCTCATCGAAGTGGCTCACCAAGTGGAAGGGCTCTGCAACGCGGGCGGTTTCCCGCTATCAAAATGGCATGCAACTCACAAGGATCTACTGACAGCTGTGTCAACTGATACCAGCTCACTATCACTCTCACTAGACGACTGCGAAACCAAGTTACTCGGATTACTCTGGCATCCTCAAGAAGATGTCTTCACTTTCAAATCAAGCTTCAAGGCTCAATCTGGACATATCACAAAACGCTCAATCCTCTCAGAAGTGGCGCAGATTTTTGATCCGCTCGGATTTGTGTTACCGGTTGTAATCAACGCCAAGATCTTGTTGCAAGACCTTTGGCTGCTCAAGCTGGGCTGGGATGATCCACTTCCAGACTCAGTCTGCTCAAAGTGGCTCAGAATCAGAGAAGATCTCACCTCGCTGGCCAGCATCTCAATTCCACGATGGTTCGGCACTTGGAGCTTCTCCACTGTCGAATTGCACGGCTTCTCTGATGCCTCTCAAGACGCTATGGCAGCTGTTATTTATCTAGTTGTCAACTCACCATCCACAGGCTCAACGACGTCATTCATCTGCTCAAAAACGAAGGTAGCTCCACTCAAAAACTAACTATCCCCAGGTTAGAACTCACAGCAGCATTACTGCTTGCTAAACTCACTTCTCAAGTGAAAGAATCGCTCCAATTCAAAATTGGGGCAACTCATCTGTGGACGGATTCTCAAGTAACACTCATGTGGATCAACTCACCTGCGAACCGTTGGAAGGACTACGTCAGAAACAGAGTCACTCAGATACAAGAAATGTGCACAAACAACACCATTTGGCGACATGTTCCAGGTATAGAAAATCCTGCGGATTGCGGCTCAAGGGGGATCACCACGGATCAACTGAAAACCCACACACTCTGGTGGACGGGACCTCAGTGGATTCGGCACTCATCAGCTCAGTGGCCTCCTCAACCTTCTGCACCACCTCCACACGATGATGTAGAAGCGCGACCTGGCGTCACGCTAATTGCATTGGCTCAACAGCCCACGTATCACTGGGACCTAATACACAGGTACTCGTCGCTCAGCAAATTGTTAATTATCACTGCATTGCTTTTTAGAGTGCGCGACGTGCTCAAACGTAAAGTCAACTCAACTCCAGCATCTCAGTACACTGCACGAGATCTCGCTCACGCTCAATCATTCTGGATAAAGGCCACTCAGACAGCATACTTCTCACACGAAATTCAAACGCTCACACGAGGCTCAAGTCTTCCATCTGGACATGCCTTCACTCGACTCACTGCCTTCATCGATGCTGACGGCATCGTCAGAGTTGGAGGACGACTCAACGAATCGACGCTCAACTTCCAAGAGAAGCACCCAGCTATTTTACCACGCTATTCTCAACTCACCACGCTGCTTATCGACACTGCTCATCGCGCCACTCTCCATGGAGGTACGCAGCTGACTCTTGCCAAACTTCGACAGACGTGTTGGATCATTGGTGGGAGAGCATCAGTTAAGGCTCACATACTTAGATGTGTTCCTTGCGCTCGACAGCGTGGTGTCAGAGCTCAGCAACTCATGGGACAACTTCCAGTTTACCGACTCACTCCATCACGAGCGTTCCTGCGTACAGGTGTGGACTACGCCGGACCTGTGACGCTCAAAACCTGGAAGGGACGAGGTTGTAAGACCGACAAGGGATGGATCTGTGTGTTCATCTGCCTAGTCACCTCAGCTGCTCACCTTGAAGTCGTTTCTGATTATTCAGCAGACGGCTTCCTCGCCGCATACCGACGTCTCGTCTCACTACGAGGCATTGTCCAAGAAATGCATTCCGACTGTGGTACAACATTTCAAGGAGGTGCTTCGGAGCTCAAGCGGCTTTTCACTCAAGCATCACAGGAACATCAAAACCTCACTTCCACGTTGGCAACTTGTGGCACAACATGGACCTTCATTCCTCCAGCCACTCCTCACATGGGTGGAAAATGGGAAGCTCTGGTGAAATCTATCAAGTTTCACTTGCGCCGCACCATTGGAGAGACACTGCTCACGTTTGAGGAACTTACAACTCTTCTTACGCAAATTGAAGCTGTGCTCAATTCTCGGCCGCTCGAACAGCTCAGTGATGATCCTGAAGATGTTTCAGCGCTCACTCCTGGACACTTTCTCATTGGTTCTGCTCTCAATAGTGTTCCAGAACCTTCATTGCTTGATATCTCAATTCCTCGACTTTCCAGATGGCAGCTCATACAGCATAGGCTCCAGACCTTCTGGAGTCAATGGTCGGCGCATTATCTTCAACGTCAACAGGCTATCTCCAAATGGCATCACCCATCTCACGTGCTGCAAGTCGGTAGTCTCGTCTTGCTCACTGATGAACGGACTCCACCAACAAGATGGCCGCTCGCACGAGTTCTGCAGCTCCATCCAGGCAGAGACGGACTCACCCGAGTGGTCACGCTCAGGACAGCCACTACCACTCTGACCAGACCGCTCACGAAGTTGGCTCCACTGCCAGTCTCCATTGACTCGGCAGTAAATCAGCAGCCTGGATTTACGCCCCAGACTGCAGCTCACTAGCTCTCCGTAGTCTGGATTTACGCCCCAGACTACATCTCACTAACTCACAACACAGCTGGCTTTACGACCCAGCTGACACGACTCTCAAGGGCCAGGTAGGACTTACGCCCCATCTTGGCTCAACCGCTCGCCAAATCAATCACCAAGGGCGTTGGTGATGCGGGCGGAATGTTCGCGATTGAGCATTCAAATGTCCCGCGCGCCGCCGAGTACCGACTCACTCGCCGCGCGGCAGCACCTCGCGGCCGCTCGGCTCTCGCGCGCGCGTACTCGCGCAGCGTGGAGTCCCTCGACGCCATGTTCTCGCTCTCTGCTCCGGACGCTTGCCGACGCACCATCGCCGAAGCACTGCTCCTCGCCAGAAAGTGTCTCCACCGACGGCTCACCACTGACGGCTCGTTGCGGCGACTCATCATCACCATCAATAAGCAGCAGATCACTCCGCCAAGGTCCAGCATCTCCATCGGCAAGCCTCATCATCGGCCCAGCGTGTGCCGGCTTGCCTCGCCACGTGGCAGTTTTTGAGGTTATCTCTCGAACCTTCAACGCAGGTACTCAACTAAGCGCGCAAGTGTACTTATGTGGAAGCACTTCAATAATATAAATAAAGTGCTAAATATAGTTGAATTGTGTCTCTTCCATTCTTATACCCGCCCAGTGAAATTGCCTTTCCCAGTTTCCGCTCATCACAAATTGCGATTTCTCAAACAGGTACCAGTTTGTAATTATATGTCTATTTTTGTCTATTATAATTATAAGATCTAAGCAGCTAATGCTTTTATTCTGTGCTATTTCAACCGTAAATTGTAAGTTTTTGTTGTATGTATTAAAAGTATTAAGAGTGTGGTCTATTGAATTGCTAGGTACACATAACAAGATATCGTCAACATAACGGAAATAAAACATAGGTTTAACATTCAATTTTTGTATACACTCAGTTTCAAGATCTTGCATAACTATATCAGATAAAATTGGGCTTAATGGATTACCCATTGCCGAACCAAATGTTTGTTTATAGATTTTTTTATTGAATTGAAAAAAATTATTATTCAAAATAAACTTTGTTGGAATATGCGAATGCTGCATAGCCGCTCTATGGTGTGGAGCGCCCTCCCCTTCCATGGTGTTCCGGCGGGCGTGGGCGCGGAGCGCAGTCAGTATGAGAGTGCCTCTCTTAGGATACGCGTCCGGCGAGCTTGCTCTGTCTTATAGAATAATAAACTCTTATCATAAAGTTATTGTATTTGTATTTATTTCTGCGAGCACCTCACAAAAACCTAACAGGTTATGGGCCCTGAATCGCTTTCCACTGCGCAGAAATAAGAGCTTGGTATCTTTGTGATTTCGGAAATTTCCAATCGGGTGTGTTTCAAGAAGGTGGGTTTTATTGTGTTCGGCGAGACTAAAGGAGAGCTATTGGTGAGTCAAGATGTGATCATCCTCAAGGCCGATATCCCAGGGTTTTCGACATGGATGACACAGGAGAGGATGTACATGAGAATCTCATGGAGTTTGATTGTAAGTACATGTTCTAGTGATTAATGAGGGCGCAAACGTGTAGATGAAAATGGCGCGTTTTACTGCATGCATAGAAAATTCGAATTTAATAAAGAGGAGAAAAACTCTATAGAATACCGGTGAGATAATGGCGTGTGGGGGACTTATAAAATACGTGATCAATGTGTGCTGTGTGTGTAGTCGGAGATCTGTGTAGACATTGGTAGAGTTAGTGCGTGAAAATTTGGGACTGAGCACCGTTTGGCGACTGAGAGGGTTTTTGTTCTTCCCGGAATCGGCAGGCGCGAGCCGGTCGGCGCGCGCGCAAGCGTGCTTGCCGCGGGAGGGACGGAAAGGTGAGGTAGGAGAGAAACATCGCGGGCGCTGAGCGGGGAGGGGATGCCGCGCTCGCTGCGTGCTGCCGCGCGGGGTCTGTGTTATCCCGCAGCTGGCGCATGGTTATGTGCGCGCGCGCCTGTGTATATGTATACCGCGCGAGAGGCGATGTAGCGGCGGGCGCGTGTATTCTTAGCTGGCGCGACTAAGCTGTACAGCTCCCTATGTAGTGGCGCGCGGGATTTTAAAGCGTGTTGAGTGCGTAAAATCTCTCCGCGCGTCTGTTAAAAGAGTATTGATAATGCTAGTTGTTCGATTAAATAAAGGCGAGCATATACACATGCGTAGGTGAGTTAATCAAGCTGGTTGCTGGTTTCGCTTGTGTAGTCGCGCGCGTTTATGTATACTTGGGCCCATGACGCGCGTGAGCGGACAACTGCACTCTGCCTATTTAGAGTCGGTATACGGATTTAAATTTATTTCGCTGCATGCACACACACACGAGTCGGTCACAAATCAAAAATCAATTGATAAATATGATGAGAAAATATGAAAAAGGTGTGTACGGTGTGAAAAATTATATGAGATCGATCTTGGTGAGGGGCTAATGCGAAAAGAAAAAAATTAACCGACTAAATTAAACTAAATTAAAATGTAAACATTTCAGTGAACGAGATACTACTGGATGTATGGGAGTATCTGACTCGCACGTTCAAATTAAGTGAAATACATGCGGACGACGATGTAACACTTAAAATCGATGGAGAATCGCTGACGCTTACCCTGTCGTCCGGAAATGTTTATGAGAGTGGTGAGTCTTTTGGGCTGTATTAAGGAGAGAATGGAATATTCCTAGGTGAAGAGAAAATATAAAACATGCATGTTGTGAAAAGTGGAAGTGTGTTGTAAGCCGGCATATACACACACAAACACTAATTTTCACTTAAAGTGAGTTAATCAAGCTGGTTGCTGGTTTCGCTTGTGTAGTCGCGCGCGTTTATGTATACTTGGGCCCATGACGCGCGTGAGCGGACAACTGCACTCTGCCTATTTAGAGTCGGTATACGGATTTAAATTTATTTCGCTGCATGCACACACACACGAGTCGGTCACAAATCAAAAATCAATTGATAAATATGATGAGAAAATATGAAAAAGGTGTGTACGGTGTGAAAAATTATATGAGATCGATCTTGGTGAGGGGTTAATGCGAAAAGAAAAAAAATTAACCGACTAAATTAAACTAAATTAAAATGTAAACATTTCAGTGAACGAGATACTACTGGATGTATGGGAGTATCTGACTCGCACGTTCAAATTAAGTGAAATACATGCGGACGACGATGTAACACTTAAAATCGATGGAGAATCGCTGACGCTTACCCTGTCGTCCGGAAATGTTTATGAGAGTGGTGAGTCTTTTGGGCTGTATTAAGGAGAGAATGGAATATTCCTAGGTGAAGAGAAAATATAAAACATGCATGTTGTGAAAAGTGGAAGTGTGTTGTAAGCCGGCATATACACACACAAACACTAATTTTCACTTAAAGTAAAACAATACATCCTATAGATTCCGGGTTGAGCTGGGAGTGAGTGCTTGTTGTTCGGTATCTCATAGCCAACTCTCCTAGGGCGGATACAGAAGAGGTCTTGTTGTTCGGATCCTTGTGTATCTGCTCGTCTTGAAATCAGCCATACTTGTTGTTCGGTCAACTGATTTCTTGACACCTCATTCTTGGTATATGGTTACAAAATTTCATAAAGGTAAGCCTGGACTACATAATTTATGTATTATACAGGAAAAAGGATGTTCACCCCAAGCCAGTGGGAAGGGCTGTTGAAATGGTACGAAGAAAAGATGCTAGCTGATGAACCACTCAATATGCCAAGGTTGAGTTCGGAATCCCTTACCATAGCTCCCAGTGGTGAGATGAAAGGCGAGAACACTCAAGCAGAAGTAAGCAGTCAAGGTGAGAAGGTAGATGCGACATTGGGCGAGTGTAAAGGTGAGACAACAGCCGGCGAGACAGCCCAAGGTGAGATGAATGAGTCTAGAGTGAAAGATTCTGGCGATTCACTCAGGGAGTTCACGACTGCTCTTGAGAATACCAATACAGGTAACTCCTTGCCTAAAGTGTTGAAAAATGAAAAAGTTTCTGTGAATATTGAATCTTTTAAAAATTCGTTGACCACACTTAATGCCAAATCCTCTAATATAAAAACTAATAGCAATTCGACGTCTAATGTTACAGCTCTGGCGAGATTAGAAAAACAGGAGACTAATCTAGGCGAGTTGATTAGTACTGTAAATATATTCTGCATGGCTTCTACTAGCACTGTGAAGCAAATGAACACCGAACTAGTTGAAAACCGAAAGGAAAGGGCTGAATTGAAAGAAGAGTTGGAGAGAAATAGAAAGGAGAGAAAAACTTAGCACACAGAATTTATGAATCTCATGAAAACTATTCGGGAAAATTATGCTGCCCAAATCACTCGTGTAAACGACATTGTAAAAGAGTTGGCTGACATGTATAACAGCATGTTAAATGAAGGTGAGGATGATGAACAAGAGTTTGGTGAGAGGAAGGATAAGGAAGATGAGCATGAAGAAGATGAGCAGCATGGGGAAGACAAAGACGAGAGAGGCGAGATAATCAATAAGGTGAGCAAAATAAATAAACGCTCAGTTGATCCAAGGTTTGAAATTTTTGAAAATAAAGTCAGCCAGCTTGTTGAAAATAAAATTAAAGAATTGCAGAGTAATAACTCGGCTCTGAATCAAGATAATGAACGGAACCGCATTTCTAAAATATTAAATGATTCAATAAAACTGGAGATAGTAAATAAGGGTATGAACATTAAATGGGATTATAAATTAAACAATAGTACAAAATATGAGCATTTTTATAATTATCTTTCTTCAGAGCTGAGATACAATGGCCTGCTGCATGTTGTCGACAATAAATTAACATCTAATGTGACTGATGACAAAACATTGGAAGAGCAGAGTTTTAAAGCACGAGCAATTTTGATAAATCACTTAGATTCGCATTATTACTCGAAAGTAATGCATTTACAAAAACCGGGTGAGATTTTAGAAAAATTAAAAGAAATTAAAAGGTGCGAGACCAATGTAACGTCACATTATGTTAGAAAGAAATTGTATAGCATGCAGTATGAGATCGGAAAAACTAGTGCTGTAGAGTTTTGTGGGAAATTCGAAGATACTATCAGAGATTATGAGAATTCCTCTGGTGCGTTACCTCTGTCCGAGGGTGAGGAAAGAGATGCGTTTTATAATGCAGTATTGGTATCGGTGCCAAGTGTTCAAACGATCGACTTTGTGTCCAATAGAACCAAAGGCAGTAGAATTTCTTACGATGAGTTAAAAACTATTGTTATGCAAGAAGAAGCTGAAATCAGGCGAGTGGAGGCCAGAGTACGTCGAGTGGAAATAAGTAGGTGAAATCTGCAAATCTGTCAACAGTCGAACGACTGAGATGTTATGAATGTCAGGACTACGGACACATTGGCCGTGACTGCCCGAACAAGGGCAAAGGCATAACATGCTACAGCTGTGGTGAGATTGGCACACAAGGCCAAAGAGTGTCCAAAAAGGCGAGACCACTACAGGAGAGGAGGTGGATCAAGGGGAAATAACAGGTATAATAATTCAAATATTAATAGAGGATTTGGTAAAAGAGGTCGCGGGCGAGGTATAAAGAGAAAAACTGAGAACAGTAACTCAGGAAACGGAAAAAGAGGTCGGTTTAGAGGTGGCGGACGAAGAGGCTCTAGCAGTAGAAAACAGAATAATAACAACGATAGCGGAGAACAGGTTCAAAAGAAGTCTGGTCAAATTAATCAGAAAAACGTAAATGAAGGTAAGACATATTCTTACATGTTAAAAATTGCGAGCTATAGAATAGAACACCCCGCGCCATCAGATGAGATTTCAGTTCAGATTCCAGAAATTTTAAATGCAAACCAGGTCGGCATCGGTGAGAATAATTTCTTGAATAAATTCTTAGCTGATTCAGGCGCGACAGAACACACTACACACTCAAAAATTATTTTTGAAACATTTGATGAATCAAATTACGGTGTGATCAAATGTGCAAATAAAGACAGTTCAGCTGACTTGAAAACGGAGGGAGCTGGAACTGTGAGAGTTAAATTACAAAACGGTGAGTTATACAAGTTAGATGGGGTGATTTTGGCTAAAGCACTCAAAGAAAATTTACTCTCATTAAGGAAATTTGCTGATTTGGGTTTGAGCATTTATCTGGACAATAAAAGAATAGATATTTTTGATCCCCGGTCTAATGAAATATTTTTATCAGTTGTGTATAGTCGCCCATATTGGCTAATTGAATTGAATACTTATAAAACAGATAAGTTGAACTATAATATACCGAATCTCATGAATTTATGCATGCTCGCGAATATAATTTCTGACAAAACGGGTGAGGTAAATTATGTAACACGCAGCGTCACAGCTAACAGGAAATTGCTAGATGGCGAGAAAACAGATGAGAATGCGACAAAGGCAGAATCTGTAAATGATACTCAAGCGATTCCAGATAAAATAGGTGAGAATAAATCGAATGAGAACAAAGACGAGAATATTGAGACTGTACATGGCGAGGCTGGAATAGATAATTCCGATGAGAAAATTATAAAAGAAAAGGTAAAAAATGTACCTTATGAACAATCTAACTTTGATGTTACTATCTGGGATCGTGAGATTCATGAAGCAGATGAATTGCCTTTAACTGACTTAACTGATGAGGAAACGCCAATTTTAAAGGCTTATAGTAGGTTCTCTAAAAACAATCAAGCAATGCTATGGCATGCAAGATTTGGTCACGCATCTGTCGTATATCTAAAAGAACTACAAAAGAAATTTCCTGAAAATAAAGATTTAAATAAAGCCGTATTTGATGACGTAATTAAAGATTGTGAAGTTTGCGCTATATCAAAGTTTAAAACGTTGCCTTTTTCCGGCACACGCAGAAGAGCCACGGCTCCTTTGCAAATAATACACTCCGATGTAATGGGTCCTATTTCTCCAGCGTCTCATCCCAAAGGCTACAGATTTATATCTGTTTTCATAGACGACTTGTCAAGACTAGCGATGGCATATCCTATGAAGTCCAAAGGTGAGACAGGACATTGCCTTGAGATGTTTGTGAGAAGTACTAGAAACATGCTGGGTTACGATGCGAAAGTATGTTATTTACGCACAGATCAGGGTTGTGAATTTACAGGTGGGTACACTGTTGAGGTTTTGAAGAATCTAGGTGCGGAATTACAGCTCTCAAGCCCTGATACACCCGAGCATAACGGTGTGTCAGAACGATTCAATCAGACTATACAGAAAAAGGTGAGATCATATATTTATGATGCGAAACTACCCGAAAACATGTGGGATTTAGCTCTGTCAGCAGCTGTATATGCATATAATCGGACTCCCCATAAATCCAATAACATGATCACTCCTCTCGAAAGATTTGTACCTCTACACAGTTTTAAAATTGAACAAATTAAAAGGTTTGAATGTGTTGCTTATATTAAAGTTCAAAGGAAAACGGGTCCAAAATTCAGATTTGAAGGAAGGCGAGTTATTTTTGTAGGGTACACACCTACTGGCTACCTGTTTCTCAAACCCGAAGAGGGTAAGTTCTACGAAAGTAGAAATGTAAGATTCAATGAAAGACTGGTGTATCGTGACTTGTATCGAAAAAATGATGTGTTAAATGTTCCTGTCACGGAAGAGAAAATAAATCGAGATGAGTGGTTTATGGTATTCAAGGAAGGTGAGAAAAATACAGATGAGATATCAGAAACGAAGGGAGAGAACAAAAGGAAAAGAGGGAGACCGAGGAAAAGTGATCTACCAGCTAAAGTCATAAAATTGAATAAAGATGAGCATATAAATGACACAAGTTTTTCAACTATTAAAATAAGTGAGGAGAGTAAAACTAAAGCTCTATTGTCCGTGATTACAAACAAACAGGAGTCTGATGTAGATGGTGAGGAATTTGATGAATTATTATTTGCTTTAATGGCAAATATTAACAATGACCCTGTTGGCTACAAAGAAGCCATGCAGTCTAAGGAAAAAGAGTTTTGGAAGAAAGCTGTCAATGAGGAGCTAAAATCCATGGATAAAAATCAAGTCTGGAAAATAGTAAATTGTCCAGAACGAATGTCTGACGGAAGAAAATTCAACATCATAGACTCAAAATGGGTGTTTAAACGCAAAACAAATGAGAATAATAAGGAGAGTTTTAAGGCGCGTTTGGTCATTCGAGGTTTTAAGGATAAAAACTGCTATGAATTGAGAGAGACTTATGCTCCAGTATCAAGGTTGCCACTGGTGAGAACTGTGATTGCAATTATTAATAAGTACAATCTTGAATTGGACTTGTCAATTGGACGTGAAAACTGCATTCCTGAATGGGATTATAGATGAGGAAATTTATATGGAGTTGCCTGAAGGTGTGTTATATGACCAGAAGTACAGAAAGGAGAAAGTCTGTAAGATTGAAAAGGCACTGTATGGCTTGAGAATAAGCTCCAAAAAGTGGAATGATAGATTTACACAAGTAGCTCTCAAAATGGACTTGAAAAATTCAGACATGTTTATTCACCTGGCGAGAAAACAACAAATTCTTAATCCTACTTTTGTATGTAGACGTATCTTAATGGCGAGTAACGATCCTGTTAAATTGAACGAGGTTAAAGGTAAACTAAGTGTCGAGTTTGAGATGAGCACTATAGGTAGTCTGAAGGAATTCTTGGGCATAACAATAAGGCGAGATAAGGAGAGAAATATCATAGAAATATGCCAAGAAAAATATATTGATAAAATTCTGGAGAGATTTGGTTTTAACGAATCACACCCTCAAAGAACTCCAATGGTAACAGCTCAAGCGTCTAATCAGGAGAGAAAGCTGAGAGAATGCGACTACAACTTTGAAGTGTTAGACAAGACTCACACGACTGAAAATGTTCCCTACAGAGAAGCAGTAGGCAGTCTCCTGTACTTAGCAAGTGCAACTAGGCCCGATATTTCTTATGCTGTAAATGTCCTCAGTAGACATCAGGTGAGCCCTACTGAGAATGATTGGGGCATGGTTAAAAGAGTCTTCCGATATTTAAAAGGCACTAAAAGTATGTGTTTGAGATATACAGGAGAGACTGGAGAATTGGAAGTATATTCAGATGCAAGCTTTGCAGATTGCAACAACTCTTTGACTACATGTGGTTTTGTAGTAAAATTATTCGGAGACTCAATCTGTTGGCGCGCACATAAACAATCATATGTTGCACTGTCCACCTGTGAAGCCGAGTATGTCGCGATGAGCGAGGCGAGTAAAGAAGTAGTTTCCATTCTAAATTCCATAAAATTAATATTAGACAGTACTTTCCTTCCCATTACTTTATGGTGTGACAATAAAGCTGCAGGAGCATGTGTACAGGTTAATGGGGGCAACAAACTGCGACACATGGTTGAGATAAAAAGACATCATATAAAGGAGTGTGTAAATAAAAACATAATAAAAATTGAATGGGTGTGTTCTAAGGAACAGATAGCCGACATATTTACCAATCCTCTTCTGTTTGAAGCTCATAAACGACTAACTAATAAGATAATGAACAATATTTAAAGTATACATAATTATTTATGTCTGTTCACAGGAAGTAATTAGTCTATGGTGAGAAAAGGCAACACTACAAAAAAAAAACAGCATTCGGGAGGGAGTGTTGGAATATGCGAATGCTGCATAGCCGCTCTATAGTGTGGAGCGCCCTCCCCTTCCATGGTGTTCCGGCGGGCGAGAGCGCGGAGCGCAGTCAGTATGAGAGTGCCTCTCTTAGGATACGCGTCCGGCGAGCTTGCTCTGTCTTATAGAATAATAAACTCTTATCATAAAGTTATTGTATTTGTATTTATTTCTGCGAGCACCTCACAAAAACCTAACAAACTTTTTAACTTCTATAAATTCCGTGCAAGACATATTGATTTTGTTATACAACTGCGTCCATCTTTTTTCAATAGATTGAACAACCAAATTTTCGGGTACATTCGTAAAGAGACTGACTACATCCAGACTAATAATATCATAATCAGACGGGATAACAATGTCATTAATTTGTTCTCTTAATGTTAAACTATTTTCTACATGTGATACAGCCGGGTTTAAATTATTTTGTAGGAATTTTGCGAAAAACTTTGAAAGGTTATATGTAGGTGAATTTACTGTGGATATGATTGGCCTGACAGGAAAACCGGTTTTGTGAATTTTAATTAGACAATATGCTTTTGAAATACTAAATTTCTGTAATATTGGGGGTAACTTTTTTCCATTTCCAGTAAAATCTATCTTATTGAGTCGTTTGATTAATTCATTAGTTTTCCTTTCTAAGCTTGGTAATGGATTTTTATTAATTTCTGTATAATATTTTTTATCTTTAAATACATTTTCAGTTTTTTTTAAGTACACTGATTTTTGTATAATTACAGTAGCATTGCCCTTGTCAGCTCTTGTAATCAAAATACCAGGGTTCTTTTTTATAAAAGTTTTAATTTTTTCAAGGTCTATTTTAAATTTTTTATCAATATGTGATGTACTAGATATTTTTATATTATGAACTTTTTGAATTGTGTTTACGAACGTACCTCGTATTTTTGATTTCTTGTTGTCCTCAATATAGCTATTTATATGAGCTTCAAAATTCTTTAAATATTGTAAAGTTAATTTTTTGTTGAATGTGTCATTAAAATTGAATTTTTCTCCTAATTTTAACATGTCAATAACATATGTCGGGAGTTGAATTCCCGACACGTTCACGCACCATTTCTCATATTTATTATCTGTGATATTCGGTTCAACACCCTGTGTGTTTTGATTAGGGTGGTTGACCCTACCTGTGTTTTCACGTTCTAAGTCTATGTATCTGTCTTTATTTATTCTTTATTTATTCTTTCATTTATTGAAGAATAAGGTGTCCAATTTTTTCTCTAATGTTTATAAAAAATTTCGATTTCTCATCGTCGAAATAATGTAATTGCGGTTCGATGACTTTGTAAAGGTACTAGGAACACACACATGTAGGAGGTATGATTACACAGCGTGGAAGTTGGCATAGCCCGCTTATCAAAACATCGATAGCGCCACCTCCTCTTGTGTGTGTTGCCTTGTTACCTCTCTCCGTTTACTAGCTCTGTCAGCGACGCCCCTCCCACCATTTCTACTTTACGTCACCATTTAGATGTAGTAGTTATATCTGTGATAATGTATATTTTCGAATACACATACATTAGGTAGTATATAAGCGGGAATTTTGTAAAATCTAGTTATTGACGAGCAGATTGTTCTCTGCGTTACTAGATTGACACTGTCTCATTGTAAGTTTTTTGTTTATATATTTAATGTGATTTAGTTATTTACGTTTAACATACCTGTAATAATTATGTAATAACATTTTTTTAATAGAATCCTGATGAGGGACACAAAGAAAAGTGTCCGAAACGTCGAAACACGACAAATGTTGTTTTTTATTTATAAAAACATTACCTGGTAGATAAGCCATTAGGATCACTATATAGTAATTCCTTATCATATTTTATTTTGGCATCTTTTATAACTTTGTTTAGGCATTTTACATAGTTTTTATATTCATTTTGTAATCTATCGTTTATTGGATTCTTTTTGAGTTTTTTATACAATTCGTCCTTTTTTTTACAAGATTTTAGTAATGCACTAGTAATCCATTCTTTTCTAGGTGCATACTTGACTTTAGCCTAGTTCCTTATTGATAGTTCTTGACAATGTTTTATTTCATCTATAAAAAGGTCTATTGCTTCGTTTGGATCCTCGATATGCTTGTAATCCCCCAGTATTTTTGATTTGCTATAATAGCTATTTTTTTATAGTTTAATGAATAACTAGTTTTCTTATTCTCCATGCCTGCGTCCATTAGTGGTTTTTTATGTCTATGAAAAGCGGGTAGTGATCAGTAATAAGTGTCTTTAATTTGAAAGTTTTTGTGTTGATTGAGCTAGTTTTTATATAAATATTATCTATACATGTTCCACTATCAGTAGTTATATCATATGGTCTAGTCGTATCAATAAAGCCAGGGCAAAAACTATTTTGAAGAAAATTATATAAAAAATTCTGACTAATGTTGTCCTGTAGCATTATGTTAATATTAAAGTCACCTATTATCAGGTGGTTTTTAACGTTTCTCTTTGGATGCAGATATTGATTTACTTTTAGGGTGAACTCTGTATTATGCAGATCATGTGATCTGTACATAGCTGAGATTTCCAACTGACTATTGTTATTAAGGTTTATAATTGTATTTAGTATTTTTAGCCTACCCAGCTCTTTTACATTCGTGGTCTGATTTACATCTTTTTTACGTATACGACTACACCATCTGATTTGTTAACATGGCTATGGTTGTAATATATATTGTATCCATTTAGTCTGTAATATTGATAGTGCTCTAGATTACCGGTTTCAGTACATACAATTACATATGGTTTGATTTTGAGCCTTTTAATCAAGATTTGCAATTTATCAAAATTAGTTTTTAAACCTCTTATATTCATATATAAGATCAGATTATCTGTTGCTTTTCTATCTTGATTAAGAGACTTCAAATCATTATATGTAACTTCACGTTTGTATAATTGTTCGTGTATATCTTCTAATACTTCACGATTCTGCGCCATTTGTTGCACTTGGTGTTGTTGGCGTTGCATTTGGGCTGGTTCCTGTGCTGGAAATACTTCCTGTAGTTCGGCTCGCTGCCCTCTGTCTTTGATTTAGCGTGAGCCATGATGGTCTTGTTAATGTTTCCGCCGGTACGGCAGGTCTGCTAAGTTGATTATCTTCAGTTGCACTCTGTTGTAGTCGAGACGGCCTTGCCGGTTTCCAGGTCGGTATTTCAGGCTTGATACGGTAATCAGTTGCATCTATATATTTTTTTATTTTGTTTTTTAGTATTTCACATTTGCTCATATCGTATGGAGAATGATTAGTGTATAATTTTGTTTTGTATGTATTATTACTAAAGATACAGTTAGTGCATTCTGTTTTGGCGCTGACACATTTATTTGTTTCATGGTTACCTGTACATTTTGTGCATATTTGTCTGTTTCTACATTTGCTTTCATTATGCCCTAACCTCCCACAGTTGTAACATGGTGAGATGTTTATTAGATCATAGACCATACACCTTTGATGTCCTACAAAAAGTCTCTTACCGGTCTCTCTGATCTTCTTGTATATCTCAGGTGGTATTTCCATTATAATAGAACTGAGTTCCGTTTTTTCGTTTGTGTACATATGTAGGACAGTACCATAGCAGCTTGGGTCAGCAAAGTTTCTAGAGTTTATATTATGTGCGATGGTGTACTTAAGCGACGAATTGCCGAGCCCGAACACCCGCAAATAATAATAATCGTTAACCTCCTCCCTCTTCCTCTCGCTTTCTTGTGACACTTACCGTCCAAAAGGAGATTCTGCTGTGATGTCGTACGCCTGGGCGAGCTACGATGCTGAAAAAGGTTGGGAAGGGTACTGCGCTAAATAAATATTCCAAACACCAACTTCAAGTAAACTCTTATTTTATTCAAATCGAAAATCCCTACTACAAGTAGCTAATTCCACTCTCACGCACACACTCACTCTTCTCACTCTCGTGAAACTCGTCGACACCGCTCGGAAACTCTCATTCTCTCTCCTTTCATGCTCTCTCCTCTCGCTCTCCACTCTCGTTCTCTCTCTCTCCGCTAATTCCCTCTCCACTTTCTCTCTCTCCACTTCCTCAGCCCAGTTCAAACGGGGCAAAAGCCGAGGCCGTACAAAAGACTGCACCCGATCCGTCCCCATGTCCACGATCTCCCCGGTAGGCGTCGCTCGTGACGTCTCCGGGAGCTCGTGGAATTCCGGGTACGGGGAGCGCAGCGCTCCCAACCCACCCCTCTTCGCCCCCCCCCCTCCTGGCTCTCATCTGAAACAACACCAACGGATTAGTCTTTCAGTCGCGCCGGGACCCCAGCAGTTCGTCTCGGAACATAACGCTTTAGTTCGGAAACATGCACTTTCGCGATCCGGCGGTTCGCTGCTTCCCCTTGTCCTAACACATAAACGGTAGGAGAAAGTATCTCGACCACTTCAAACGGGCCTTCATATTTCGGCGCTAGCTTCGCGTTGAATTTCTTCGCCGCGTCAGATAAATGATGCGCCTTCCTCAACACCCTATCTCCCACTACGAACTGCACCTCTTTCCTTCCCTTATTATAATGTTTCTCCTGTACTTCTCTAGCGCTATCGATGTGGCGGCCTACTAAATCTCTCAACGCATCCAAACGCTTCATTCTATCCTCCCATACTCCCGGGTCGATTCTCTCCACTAGTCTCTCACTCTCCACCTCTCGTCGCAGACTTTTAACCGGGCGCGGGTGTCGTCCGAAGTTCAGGAACGCGGGCGACACCTTGGTGCTCGACTGCACCGCCGTATTTACCGCGTGCCTGAACTCATGGACGTACTGGTCCCAGTTCCGGTGGTCCGCTCCCACGAATGCTGAGATCATGGCTTTAAGGGTTCGGTTGCTACGCTCCACAGGATTTGCCTGAGGGTGGTACGGGGGCGTGGTCACATGCTTTACCCCATACTCCTCCAGCATCCCCTTAAAGAACTTATTGTCGAACTCTTTGCCATTGTCACTCAGCAAGTAATCGGGAGTTTCCCAGCGGAACAGGATCAGCTCCTCGGTGGCTCTTGCTACAGACTTTCCGTCCGCCTTGCGGAGAGGTTTCACCTCTATCCAGCGAGTGAACAAGTCCTGGAAAACCAAAAGATAACGATGCTGGCTCTTGCTCGGCGGAAACTTCATTGTGTCCACCGCAACCACCGCCCACGGTTTCTCCACGATTCGCGTGCCCATTAGACCCTGAGGTCCCGTTTGAGACCCTTAAACTTCTGACAGGACTCACATTCCCTGACGAAGGTCCGCACGTCATGATAGACTCCTTTCCAGTAATATTCCCGGGCCACCCGATCATACGTCTTTTCAATGCCAAGATGGCCCGAGGATGGGGCGCAATGAGCATCTTCCATCACTCTTGCTCAGTGCTCCACCGGCACAACCAATCTCCATCTCTCTTCTCGGAACTCCACGGGATCCAGTAATGGATCCGTCCTAAATCTAAACAAACACCCGTCCTCCACTCTCCACTGCTGATATTTGGCCGGAAATTTCTTCACTTCTTCCATCATCTTGAGATACAAGGGGTCTTTAATCTCATCGAACCCTGCTATCTCCGCCTCATCTGGCTCTTGCGCTGGTGATAGAGCATCTGGCACCTGGTGAAGCGTACCCTTGCGGTGAACTATGTCAAAATCCCATTGTTGCAGCTGCAATGCCCAGCGTGCCAACCTTCCTGTCGGCTCTTTGAGGTTACACAACCACTTCAATGCCCTATGATCCGTCACCACGGTAAACTTGTAGCCCTCCAGATACGGTCTCAGCTTCTTAATCGCCCACACCATGGCCAGGCACTCCTTCTTGGTTGTGGTATAATTCTTCTCGGCCGGGGTCAGTACGCGACTAACGTAGACGATGGGATGCTCTCCGTCTTCACTTTCCTGGGTTAGAACAGCCCCCAATGCGTAACCACTGGCATCACACTGCACCTTGAAACGTTTACTGAAATCTGTTCGCGCCAAGACCGGAGCCACGCAATCGCTCTCTTCAGTCGCTCAAACGCCTCTTCTTGCTCATCTCCCCAACTCCACTCTCTCCCCTTTCTCAACAACTTCACCAGCGGTATTTTTAACCCCGATTCATCCTTGATAAAGCGAGAATACCACCCCAGCATCCCCAAAAACCGGCGCAATTGCCTCACGTTCTTGGGGGTGGGGTAGTCAGCCACCGGTGCCACCTTTTCGGGATCCGGTCTCAAACCCTCTCGGTCGAGCAGAAACCCCAAGTAGGTGACTTGCGAGCAACAAAACTCACACTTCTCTCGGTTAACTTCTAACCCTGCTCCCACTAACTCCTTCAGCACCACTTCAACCCAGTAGAGATGATCCTCAAACGATTCAGTGGCTATGATTATGTCGTCGAGATAGCCGAAGACATTCGGTTGCATCTCGGGACCGAACAGCGAATCAATAAGCCGCTGAAACGTACTCGGCGCGTTCATCAACCCGAAAGGCATCCGGGTGAACTGCCACAGTCCTGATCCCGGCACCGAGAAGGCGGTATATTTCCTACTCGCCTTCTCCAAGGGGATCTGGTAGTACGCTTGTCTGAGGTCGATCTTCGTTAGGTACTTCGCCTGTCTCAACTTGTCCAGGATTGTATCCATATTGGGAATAGGATACGCATCTCGACGCGTCACCTTATTCAAGTCCCTGTAATCGATACAAAACCGATAAGTACCATTGGATTTCTTGATCATCACCGGGGCGCTGCTGTAATCACTGGCTGACCTCTCGATGATCCCCTCATTAAACATCCGCTCCACTTCCTCTATCGCCACTTGTTGCATCTTTGGCGACGTCCGGCGGGGATGGTGCTTAAAGTGTTTCGTCCCTTGCACATCTATCGTATGTTCCGTCAACGTCGTCACCCCCTTTCGCTTCCCTCCTTCGGGGTACATCAGCAAGCGATCTACCAATCTCTCCACCCTTTCTCGTTCCTCCTCCTCTAACTCGGAGATCCCCGCGCACTCTCCGTGAATGACGGCGTTTTTCTCCTCGCCCGTCTTGGCAAAAGGTCTCCAACACCCCTCTCTCACTCTCCACACTCCTTTACCTAGTTGCGCATCCACATTAAATAACTTGCAGAAATCCATGCCCAGTATAATCTCCTGGTCAACACTCACGTTCAACACTCCCATGACTTTGGTAATTCCTCCGGTGACGTTCCGCACTGCCGTGGCGCTTTCCTGCAACCTCTCTTGGAATCGTTCGGCCACGCCGGGGCCTACCAGTGATAGCATCGACCCCTGGTCGAATAAGGCTTTGTAGGAGTGCCCCCCAAGCTCCACCATGACGAAATGACGATTCTCCCCGCACAATCCTGCGACTGCATCGGGGTCTTCCTCGGACTCCTTCTCTCCACTAATATCTGGTCTCTCTTCTTCCTTTCCTTTCTCCACTTTCTTTTCCTCTTCCCTCTCCACATCAATCTTCCTGGGCTCCTTCGATGGTATCACCTCCACGGGTGTTTCATCCCCTTCGACCTTTTTACCGACCAAATCGTCCATTATCTCCTCTAGCCATTCATCGTCACTAGACTCCTCACCCCACCCCTCTGCTGGCAGATGGACTGGGGGTTCTGAGTCTCGTTGGTTCCCTTCACTCTTCTTCTCTTCACCCTTCTTCACTTCACTCTTCTTCTCTTCTCCATTCTTCACTTACTCTTCTTCTCCACTGGTCTCACCTCGCCTCTTACTTCTACTTCTATATCTCCCTCTGTCTTCTTCTCTCTCCCTTTGCCTTCTCCACTTCCTCGGTCTCCACTAGACTTCTTGGTCTTCCGCCAGGGTCCCTGGGGAACAAGCACATTTAAGATACCTGTCCCCCAGCCTGCCCGTTTCCCAACTTCGCTCGTAACGAGGCACAGTTGTGACACGTCTTGAAGGTGACATTCGGCGCGTCACAGTTTTGGCAGCTCACTCGTGGAGGCTGAGCAGGCTGATTACGGATGGTGCAGTTTCGCGCCGTATGTCCCTTCTGCTTGCACCAGAAACAGACTACCTCCGGGGACACGGAGGCTTTGTGGCCCACGGCCTGACAGAGATTGCATACTCCCAGGAAAGGTCTCTCCTGGCCTCCGGGAATCGGGAGTTGACCTGGCCCCACAGTGCATCCAAATCCGCCACTCGGAGGATCGGCTCGCGACTCTCCTGAACCCGAATTCTGAGCCGTAGCTCCTCTCCACGGGTCACCTCCATAGCCGCGTCCTGCTCCGTAGGAGGGCCTGGGGTTTCCCTGACCCCCTTGAACATCAGGTCCCCCCTGCACCATTGCCGCGTACGTCTTTGCCTCCTCCTTCTCCATTATCTGCGCATTCGACATCTTCGGCGGCGCAGTCTCCGGCTTCGGCTCTCCGTCACTCGCCTTGGCGGAGGGCTGAACGTTGGTTTTGGCCGCCTTCTTCGCCGCTTTCGTTTCGCTCAGTTTAGTGGGCTTTGGCGACACGTTCTCACTCTCCACTCCCTTCTCCACAGCAGCCACGGCTTTCTGGCGACCAGTAGTACCCGTAAACGCTGCTTCGGGCACCCTCATCTTGTCAGCAGGAGGCGGCGGAAGATAGCGACTATCTAATTCCTTCTGCCTCTCCCAACGACGTCCGTACTTCTCCAAATCTTCCATTATCTCCACAATTTTGTCAGACATCGCCTTCCTGTACTCGGGGAGGATATTCCGGTAGGCTGTTTCGACCAGCTGCCTCTCCGACGGCGGCCGTTTAATCCGAGAGACGATGTAATTGAAATTGGAGAGGTACGTGGCAATCTTCTCGCCCCTAGCCTGCGTCCTTCGTCTCAAATCATCCAACAGATCTTCACGGTCGTATTCTGTGACGAACTGATGTTTGAAAGCCTTGCGAAATCCCAACCAAGAGGGCGTATCCAGCTTGATAGTTCTGAACCACCTGCCAGCTCTCTTAGTTAAGATACAGGGCAAGGCACCGAGCAGCTCTCGATCACGTAACCCTGCTCCCTCGCGGCAGTCTTCTAACTGCTCTAAAAACTCCTCGGGGTCCTCCTTCTCATCTCCACTGAATTTGATGCCCCAACTCTTCAATAGCTTGACTGCGCGAGCCTTTTGCTCCGCTGCAGGTGTCGCTCTCCACCGTCTTCTCGGCTCCACTTCACCGTCATCCTCCGTCTCGCTGAGGTCTCGACGTCTGCGGTGGGCCAGGCTGCTTCTCTCTGAGTTTCCTCCACTCTCACTACTGCTTGATATCGTGATTCCTTTCTCTTGCGAATCTCCCAGTCCGCTTCGGTTCTTGCACTCCCTTATCGAGTGTATCAGGCCTCTTCGATATGTTTTCCTGCGATTTTCTATTTCTTCCTCATCGCTTAATCGCTCCATGTGGGAAGAATCGATAGGTCTCTGACGAGGACGCCCTGATGTCTTCCTTCTCAGTAGTGGCTTGCTTCCCTCGTGGTTCGAAGTACAGGTCGGCTGAGGATTCTTCACAGGTCGGTAAGTTGTGCCGCTGCCTCCTCTCTCCGAGTATGATGAGCGAAGGCTTCGCTCCTTCTCCTTCTTTAACTCTATTTCTACCTCCACGTCACTCGCCTCTCCACTACTAGACTCCACGTCATACATCCGTTGTATCTCGTCCCAATTCTGGCCTGGAGTGTACCACTCCCTTTGGGGCAACCCCTTCTTCCTCGCTGGAGTCTCCCTCTGAACGAGAGCTGACGGTGCTCTAAGCGGTGTCCGAGCCGGCAGGGCTGAAGGCGGCGGCAACTGTTCAGTAGGCGGTAGTCCCCGATATAATCGAGCTGTATAGTATTCCCATGTCGATGCCACGGGAGGTACGAATCGGCTACTATCAAACGTGGCTGTCACCCTGGGCGCACTCAGAACTGAGACCGAAGTAGTCACGGCCGGTTGTGCCCCTGTCGTCCGCAGGACCGAACCCGCGTTACTCCTAGTGGCTCTCGGCGAGCTAGTGACAGTCACCGTCACTGGCGTAGGCCCCTCCTGCTGGTGCACCATCACCTCCACCAGCTGCTCTCTTCCTCTCTCCACATCCTCGTCGCTCGCCCGCAGCCAGCCTTCACTACTCGTTCTAGCCCGTGACCGGGCCGCTTCTTTCTTCTTCAAAGTCTTCATCCGTTGAATTTTCTCACCTTTCTCCTCACCTCTCTCCACATCCACCCCTATAATCTCTTCAATGGCTTCAGACTCTGCCTCGTCGCAGGTGTACCAGGGGACCTCAACCCCCGGCACTTCCTCGCGCAAGATCGCACGCAATAAGCAATCTCGCAAACTCTTCAAGTTACCGCGGCTATTCGCCCTCCGTTCCTTGAGTTCCGCAACCAATTCTGCCGGCTGCAACTGGGCCACAGTTCGGGTCCAGCGCCTGGCCGCACGAGATTGCGCCAGCTCCTTCATTCTCGCAGCTGCTCGCCCATGGCTCGCGTCCGCTTCTCCACGACTATTACTCGCTTACGAAAGCCGAGTAGTCCAACTCTCTCTCACTCTTTACTCCGTCTACACATTCTCTGACTCCAGAAATTACCTCTGAACGAACGGCTTCCGCCTGTGCGACTAGCAATTACGCCGCCAACTCTCTACAATAAATATTCAAAATCAAGTATTATATATAATATCAGGGAGAACAAATAATTTAAATATTCAATATATATATTTATTATTCGCACGCTTTACTATCGCTACGCCGCAATTACCGCTAACTCGCCACGACTCTGCCGCAACACTCACACTTACTCTCACTCTATTTCTCTACACTACACGCACTTCCCAACCTTTATCACAGCAGAACTCCCCACAAGGGATGCCAATTTGCGATGGTGTACTTAAGCGACAAATCGCCGAGCCCGAACATCCGCAAATAATAATAATCGTTAACCTCCTCCCTCTTCCTCTCGCTTTCTCGCGACACTTACCGTCCAAACTCCAAGACCGCCCGTCTCTCGGGCCCGCTGTCCACGTACCTTCCATCGCAGGAAGCCTTGCCCCGGTTACGAGGTTGGACCGCCGATCTCCCAGCTGCTTCTCCTCGCTCCCCAGCTACTCTCTCTCTCCAACTCTCTTCTCGCCACCGCTGCTCGTAGTCGTCCGGCTCTCGTTCTCCCTCACCGCTCTTTTTCCTCTTCCTTTGGCACACACTCACAATTACCGCTCGTTCCACTCTTCGCATACGCTGCCGTCTAGACACTGCCGATTTTGCGCTCGCGCCGTGCAGCCTCCCTCCGCGCACGCGCAGCAGAACGGCAGGTTGCATCAGCCCGGCACAAGGGGCCTGATTGCGACTACGCCACTGCCGCCCGTGAGGTGCTGCCATCTCGCACCTCGCCGCTGCACCGCTCACGCGCGCGCGAGATTCAAACTCGCCTCATGCTCCACTCTACCTCTCTACACTTTCTCTCTCTCTCGCTCTCTCTCGCTCTCTCTCTCTCTCTCTCTCTCTCTCTCTCTCTGTCTCTCTCCACTTACCTTCTTCTGCGCCACGGAGCATTCCGCTATCGTTGTCATCTCTCATGGTCTCGCAAGTTGTCAAAACCCGGGAACAAATAAAGAATATTCCCCCCGTTAGCTTTCGAATTATTCAATTAACATTCGGCCGCCTGAATCGGTGCGCCGCGAGTCCAGCGAGAAGAAGAGGCAGTGGAGCGAAAATACATCGTCACACATGTTCAATTTCTTTCATGTCCATCTTTGTGAAGTTGTCTATTCCAACTATTTTTATTTTTGGGTTATTTAATTTTTCAGCATCAATCTCACACTTTGGTAATTTTCTTTTAAGTACTTTTTCAGCAGTTTCTACACTCTCAATGTTCATACAGTTAATTATTATATCACTTTTATTTTTGGTATATACAGTTTTGATTTGTATGTCTTTTTCTTTCACTAGATATTTCGTAACTGTATCTAAAACATCACCATATTTATATTTACCAATTTTAACGACGATTTTTGGTATCTTTTTCGGTTGTATCTGTATCTCCTTTGTCTCCTTCGTCGTTTCCGCGAAAGATTTTTTTGTAAAATGGTTATCTGTTTCATTTCTTTATAAACTTCAAGCAACTCGTGCAATAGTTTATTTTTATCTTGCAGTTCTTTATTCAGTTGTTTAATAACATATTTTCAGCAACCATAACCTCATTTTCACTTATATTATTTTTTGTTATACCTTGTACTTCTATTGTCTTTTCTTCTAGCTCCTCTAGGATTTCTCTTCTTATTTCATCGGTTTGCTTCATTTTAATATGAGCTATTATCATTTTCGCTGTCTCACTCAAATTTTCCTCTTTCTCATTCTCCTCGTTGTTGGTTTGTTATCCACGTGCACATGCTCCGGGCAGATCACTAAGTTATCTCCTATGTCTTTTGTGTTGCTCAATCTATAGAAATCACTATTATGATATGCATTTCCACATATAATACAAATTACCGTTGCCAACGGTGTTTTTGAATGACATTTGTAATATTTTGTACTACTCTTATCGGGAGGTCGTTTCCTCGCCGACGCCATCTTCACTGTCGAATTCTATATTTTTAATTAAATTGATTATTTTTTAAAATGTAATACTTGCAAATAATTATACTAACATTCTAATGAAACATTTGCACGATAATATATTATCGTTCAAAGTTACATTAAACTGTTATTCTTCATTTATAAGCAGTGTTAAACTGCTAAATAATAAATAAATTGAGTTATATATCAAGCAGAGCATACTCCCGGATTTTGGAAAAAATCATGTAATTGATCACAAGATTTTTTTCAATAGGGCATACGCTCTATTTGGCGATATTCAGGGTGGCGAAAATACTATTTGTACCGAAATACATATTTTTATATTTTTATAAAATAAAACATTTAAAAATATATACATCTGTTTTATTTTTTCATTGAGTTTTATTTACATCTCTAATTTCATATTAGAAAATAAATTAAAACGATTAAATTAATTTAAACAATTAATTACAATAAAAAATAGTATTAATTCATTTAAAATTGTTAGTGGAAACATGAGACTCACATGAGACTTACATGAGAATTTGGCATGAGACTCATCTGAGAATCACGTGAGATTCAAGTGAGTCTCATATGATTTTTTTCAGCCGGATTTTCTACATCCATGTGGATTAGTTGGAATCCACGTGGATTCGAAAAAATCCACGTGGATTTTTCAAATTGGGTTGGTTTCTCAGAATCCACATGGATTTCAAATAATCCACATGGATTTTCATCATGGATATCCGCGGGGATCATCCACGCGGATATCCATTTGAATCCATGTGGAATCCATGTCAATCCACGTGGATATCCACGAGGATATCCACATGGATTATCCACGTGGAAATCCGTGTGGATATTTTCAATAGGGCGGGTTGTATATTTAAGAGGGACTAGAACCAGTGACTAACTAGTGCAGTTTGACTGAGCGAAAGATTCACACATCAAAGCGTTTAGAGCCAGCACATCTCATTTAGTTAATATTTTGAGACAAGTTCTGCACATAGAAAGCGTTCGAGAGCCACATTTACGTACGATGAGTGGGAGGGTATGGGCTAACGATCTTGACCAATTACCTTTGAAGATTTTATGCAGAAAACTGCATTTCCTCCTTCTGCATTGTGGTATATAAACTATGGATTACATGTATGGTATTGATCTTTTTCATAATCGTGATGTATCCTCGATTGTTGTACGTGCTGTAAAACAACGCAGCAGACACACAAATCCTGTAGCCAGACGTATTTTCCGACGTCATCGTAAGTATCACATGGCTATAGTGTAAAAATATATTTTTTTGCATAGTATGCGTAAAGTACGTCGATTCGCATTGTTTTTAGTGCGTAAAGTTGAATTTCACACATAGTGTGCGTGAAATTCAACTTTACACACTCAAACGTTGCGACGACGTGCTTTACTCATACTATAAAAAAAATATTGTTCGCCACGCGGGCGAAATCTTTACGACCTCGTGATCATCCAACACTCGGGCCGGTTGCGCCGACCCTCGTGTGTATTGATCATTCGGTGCGTGAAGTTCAACTTTACGCCCTAGTGACGAAAACTACTATTTTCATTTTTACGCTAATCAATAATGTTACTATTATTATTATTTTTTTTCATTAATTAATCAAATGATGGACGATACGGAAGGTGATGAAATCTTGATGCAGTGTAATTATCAAGACGATGATCAACCAGAACCCTCAACATCTAGCATGGATCAAAGTAAGTATTGGGTATTGTTAAAATTAGATAACTATTTTTTAGCATAATTATAGCATACTCCAATACTAAAGTTTCAGAAGCAGATACCTTGCCAACACCGGTACGAGAAGCCAGTGAAGAATCACTTCGTAAGTATTGATTGTGCATTCATTTAATATTTCTTTATTAATAAATGCTCATCGCAATACTTTAGTTTTAGCATCAACAGCAGTAGCAGCAACACCAGCAGTAGCAACGGTAGCAGCAGTAGCAGTGGTACCGCTGAAGAAGAGTAGATGAATAATAAAGGTAATATTATATTGGTTCTACAAGAGATTATTTACAGAGCGGTGAAGGGGTCAGCCCTCGTTTCATCATTGATAAAGAGTCTACATACACCTTATTATCGCCGCTTCGGCTATGAAGGAAGGGAAATTCAAGGAATTACAGCTCGATCTCTGCCGAACATATTTACAGTTTTTTTTTTTGGAAAGGTTCGATGTTAATGAGTACATTGAGTTACTGTTTGTGCAACGTTTCGATAACTATTTTGTTATCCTTATCAAGCACTAGAATTTATTAACATATGGAGATAAATACAAGTCAATAATTAAAATACATACAAATAAACAATATGTTCGTCATTCTTACCTAAAATTACATTCATAATAATGTTAAAACATCGTCAATTTTATAAAATTGTGTTTTTGATTATCTAAAAAATATAGAAACAATAGTGAAAAATCAGATGGAAAAATTTTTTTTTGCACAAAAGTTGAGAAGTCAAATTGATTACAACTGTTACCTTGCTTTCTTGGTAAAAACAATATAAACATCGTCAATTATATTAAGACCTTTGCACACTTTTTAACTCGCATTAAGGAAAGTAACTGAATAAATTAACATATAATAAACAAACAATAATAAATTAACACAAGGGAAAGCAAAGTCAGTCAGACTACGTTGAGAAGATGTAAACAGACCACTGATTAATTTGAATATAGTCAAGTGATCAATACCTACGTCAATTAACTACGTATATGACATAGTAATTGACACAGTATATCAATGACGATATTAAAATCTAATTAATTTATAATCATTACCTAAACAGGTAGATAAGGTCAATTTAGTTAAAACTTTATTGTTAATGTCCTAAAAATCAATTTGTCACAACCACAAAGTAAAAATTAACCTTTATCATTAAAGAAAACCCATCAAAATTCAAATCTCTCCCTAGATCTTAGGTGCCTCGTCCTTGCGCATTGAACACAACGGAGTGTGGTGCTTACGCAGATACGAAGCCCCACGAGTGGCAGTAATACACTACTGCATTCATACACCAATGAGGTAACCACGCGGGCAATTCGAATATTTTGAAGTTATGTGAACTTAAATTGTACCAATAAAAATAACAGTTGTATTCAATTTATTTGATTCTTTTCAATTTGTTCAATAATTGGGAATAATGGTTACTTAATTTCTGAGTGTCTTTTATATTTATAGGATTATCTTGTAATTTGATGTTAATCATTTCGGAAATTAATCTTTTTTTCCAACAACTTTCAGTATCCAGTATCTTAGCATTATCAAAGTTAAACTTATGTTTATAATTGTTGATGTGACTATTAATTACAAATTTTTTGTCATCATCTTTTTTAGTATTCGCAATGTATTCTTTTAATCTAGTATTTAACATGCGTTTACTCTCTCCTACGTAACTAGCATTACAATCCTTACATTCGATTTTGTAAACAATGTTCGTTTTCTCGTCTTTCTCCTGTGTATCTTTCCTTCTTTTTATGACTTTGCTGAGATTATTATTTATTGTTGGAACAGTTTTTATACCAAATTTCCTTAAATTATTGGAGTCTTCTTCAAAGGTGTCTGGTATGTACGGTAAACTTAGAATAACTTTTGTGTGATCACTATTATTGTTATTGTTATTAGAATTGTCATATCTAATTTTATTGACTCTATTTTTCACATGATATTCAATAAAGTTAGCAGGCTAGTTATTATTATTTAGATATTCTTTTACCAGACAGATGTTTTTTTTCCAAAATTTTTTATGTGATAATAATAATGCTCTGTCAACTAAATTGTAGACCATTGCCCTCTTTTGAGACATAGGATGGTGTGATTTGAAGTTTAAGAATCTACCTGAGAAGGTAGGTTTTTTATACCAATCTGTAATAATTTTGTTGTTTTCTTTTATGAGATTTACCTCTAAGAAGCTGATTGTATTGTTCTGTTCAATTTCGTGCGTAAATTTCAATTTTTCATGGTAACTATTGAAGGTTACCAATATATGTGAGATCTTATCTTTGGGTAGACAAACAATAATGTCATCTACATATCTATAATAAAAAATTGGAACAAAATCAAGTTTTTTTAAACATTCTTCTTCTAAATCAACCATCACTATGTCTGCAAAAGTAGGACTAATGGGACTACCCATTGGAGACCCGAATATTTGTCTATAATAATTTCCATTAAATTGAAAAAAGTATTGTTCATTAGGAATCTAGAAGTCTCAATTATTTCGTTCAATGGTATGTTAAGATGTACGAAAAAAACGAAAAATGGAGGTGTTATTATTAGATAAAAGTACTTATACGCAAGTTAAATATAATCCTTTAAGCCAACTACAAAAAATTGTTCAAAAAGTAATGAATCGTTGGAATGATAATAATTACTTTAACAAGAAATACCATAAGAATGAATTAACACAAACTAATACAACTCTATCTAAGATTTACGGACTCCCAAAAATACATAAAAAGGAGACTCCCTTAAAGCCTATTGTGTCATTTATTGGAAGTCCCATCTATAAAATGTCAAAAACATTAGACTCTTTAATACGCAATAGTATACCTAAACCGAATTCATACTTGAAAAATAGTTTTGATTTAATTAAAAACGAAAGATATTATCATTCCTAATGGTCATACTATTATTTCTTTAGATGTGACATCACTTTTTACTAATGTACCCCAGGAATTGATTATTTAAGGCCTAGAAAAACGATACAAATACATGACACATCTTAACATACCATTGAACGAAATAATTGAGACTTCTAGATTCCTAATGAATAATACTTTTTTTTCAATTTAATGGAAATTATTATAGACAAATATTCGGGTCTCCAATGGGTAGTCCCATTAGTCCTACCTTTGCAGACATAGTGATGGTTGATTTAGAAGAAGAATGTTTAAAAAAACATGATTTTGTTCCAATTTTTTATTATAGATATGTAGATGACATATTGTTTGTCTACCCAAAGATAAGATCTCACATATATTGGAAACCTTCAATAGTTACCATGAAAAATTGAAATTTACACACGAAATTGAACAGAACAACACAATCAGCTTCTTAAAGGTAAATCGCATAAACGAAAACAACAAAATTATTACAGATTGGTATAAAAAACCTACCTTCTCAGGTAGATTCTTAAACTTCAAATCACACCATCCTATGTCTCAAAGGAGGGCAATGGTCTACAATTTAGTTGACAGAGCATTATTATTATCACATAAAAAATTTTGGGAAAAAAACATCTGTCTGGTAAAAGAATATCTAAATAATAATAACTACCCTGCTAATTTTATTGAATATCATGTGAAAAATAGATTCAATAAAATTAAATATGACAATTCTAATAACAATAACAATAATAGTGATCACACAAAAGTTATTCTAAGTTTACCGTACATACCAGACACCTTTGAAGAAGTCTCCAATAATTTAAGGAAATTTGGTATAAAAACTGTTCCAACAATAAATAATAATCTCAGCAAAGTCATAAAAAGAAGGAAAGATACACAGGAGAAAGATGAGAAAACGAACATTGTTTACAAAATCGAATGTAAGGATTGTAATGCTAGTTACGTAGGAGAGAGTAAGCGCATGTTAAATACTAGATTAAAAGAACACATTGCGAATACTAAAAAAGATGATGAAAAAAAATTTGTAATTACTAGTCACATCAACAATTATAAACATAAGTTTAACTTTGATAATGCTAAGATACTGGATACTGAAAGTTGTTGGAAAAAAAAATTAATTTCCGAAATGATTAACATCAAATTACAAGATAATCCTATAAATATAAAAGAAGACACTCAGAAATTAAGTAACCATTATTCCCAATTATTGAACAAATTGAAAAGAATCAAATAAATTGAATACAACTGTTATTTTTATTGGTACAATTTAAGTTCACATAACTTCAAAATATTCGAATTGCCCGCGTGGTTACCTCATTGGTGTATGAATGCAGTAGTGTATTACTGCCACTCGTGGGGCTTCGTATCTGCGTAAGCACCACACTCCGTTGTGTTCAATGCGCAAGGACGAGGCACCTAAGATCTAGGGAGAGATTTGAATTTTGATGGGTTTTCTTTAATGATAAAGGTTAATTTTTACTTTGTGGTTGTGACAAATTGATTTTTAGGACATTAACAATAAAGTTTTAACTAAATTGACCTTATCTACCTGTTTAGGTAATGATTATAAATTAATTAGATTTTAATATCGTCATTGATATACTGTGTCAATTACTATGTCATATACGTAGTTAATTGACGTAGGTATTGATCACTTGACTATATTCAAATTAATCAGTGGTCTGTTTACATCTTCTCAACGTAGTCTGACTGACTTTGCTTTCCCTTGTGTTAATTTATTATTGTTTGTTTATTATATGTTAATTTATTCAGTTACTTTCCTTAATGCGAGTTAAAAAGTGTGCAAAGGTCTTAATATAATTGACGATGTTTATATTGTTTTTACCAAGAAAGCAAGGTAACAGTTGTAATCAATTTGACTTCTCAACTTTTGTGCAAAAAAAAATTTTTCCATCTGATTTTTCACTATTGTTTCTATATTTTTTAGATAAACAAAAACACAATTTTATAAAATTGACGATGTTTTAACATTATTATGAATGTAATTTTAGGTAAGAATGACGAACAAATTGTTTATTTGTATGTATTTTAATGATTGACTTGTATTTATCTCCATATGTTAATAAATTCTAGTGCTTGATAAGGATAACAAAATAGTTATCGAAATGTTGCACAAGCAGTAACTCAATGTACTCATTAACATCGAACCTTTCAAAAAAAAAACTATTTAATAATGAGTGACAATGAAATTCTATGAAGTAATATTTACAACTGGTTAGAGATGTGCATGCACAATCTTCATGGACAACAGTGCTGCAGACATACCGTAAAAGGCACAGCCGTATGTGGACGGGTGCGATTGACCGAAGATGTGGTAAATAAAAAATTTATTCTGGGTATCAAGAATGACGATAACCTTTGTTTGCCACGGGCTTTGGTCGTGGCGTATGCTAATTATACTGTAAGAGGCCAAGTTCGTACAGGAAAGCTACACGATTATTGGAATCTCGTTCGACGAAGCCATGGACACGATCAAAAGTAAGCGGCAGAGGAGATTGTGAATTTGTCAAATATGCAAGTGCCATTAGAGGGTTGTGGTGACCAAGAAAATCATAGTTTCCAAATTTGTTTCTCTACTTATGCTACAACTATAGTAGTGTATAATTTCTCTACTTTTAGGTGAGGTCACCCTTCGTTTTACGATGGCACACGTTTCATCATCGATACATGTGGAAGCATTGTGCATACGTTGAGGATTATGTATTACGAGCGCCCAAAACTTAACTTGGTGGGAGTGAGTGCAAGCGCTGGATATTGTATACCTTGTAATCAAAGTTACTAGAGAGTCGAAGAATACAGATGTTCTCATAAATGTTACAAATATATGACAATACCACAATGTAACATGTCGGCAAATCTCAAAAAGTGTACATTGTGCTTTACATCTTTCTTTGGTGATTTATGTTATGAAAATCATTTGAAAAGAGGATCGTTCAACAGGAATAGTACTGTATGCAACAAGATAAAGCTATGTCAAATTTTTTGCGGGACAGTGCTCTTACACAACTGTAGGAAACATGAATGTGGTATATCGGTTTGTAAGACATGTAAATTATACTTATCAAACGGTCACTTGTGTTACATACAAACTATAAAAACAAAAGAAAAAGAATCAAAGCCAAATTTTATATTATTGTTTTACGGCTTTGAGATACAACAAACGATGGAGGTATTATCCAAAATAATTTTATTACACATTTTACATGCAAAGTTTATAAATATATATATCTTGAATTATTTCCACATGCCATTGAGCGCTTTACCAAAAGCGTAGGGTTTACCAGAAATAAAAAAAAGTATTTTTCCACATTTATTCAATACCCAAAATCAAACTTATATGAGCCCACTTCCGCTACTGGACGTTTATTTACTAGACTCTATGAGTAGCGAACAAAGACAACGTTTTTTGAAATGGTACAATGACCAAACATCGCTTGGATGCATATTCGATATTCAACAAGAAATTGAAAAATACTGTAAAGAAGATGTTACAATTTTAAGATTGCCATGTTTAGCTTTTCGAAAAACTTTTATGAAATACAGCGTGGATCCTTTTACCGAGTGTATAACTATAGCCTCGTCTTGCTTGCGTGTTTTTAGAAAAAAATTTTTAGAAAAGAATCAATTAGGTATCTTGCCATGTGATGCATACAGATGGATTGATAATCAATCCATCAAGGATGTGCATTGGCTCTCTTGGATGGAGAAAAGAATTCTCAAACGACCCATAGCGGGCACTATCGCGACACACCGGGCACTATCGCGAGAGAAGGATGCGGGAAGGTATCATCGTCCATGGTTACAGTTCACCGGAAAACGGAGAAAATCACAGAAATTTAGTCTTACAATTTCACGGTTGTTTTTGGCATGGAGGACCCCGATGTTATAGAATAAATCGAGATGTAATATTGCAAGCTGGTGATTCAATGGACGATAGGTTTGAGAGAATTTTAGCTATAAGCAGAAAGATAAAAGATAACAATTACGAATTGATCGAAAAATGGGAGTGCAATTTTCAAAAAGAGATCTCTCAAAGCGGAGAACTTCAACGCTTTATTCAAGAAAGCGCTGATGACGAGAACCAAAAACCATTGGACCCCCCAGGCGCATTTTTCGGCGGTCTTGCAAGTAACACCGTCAAAGTGTATGACTGTCAAGAATATGATAAGATCAAGTACGTCGATATTTGTTCACTGTATTCGTATATTTTCAAACGCGGTAAATATCCTGTTGGACATCCTAAATTATACGTTGGCCGAGATCAATGTGCTCATGTAATGGGGTTAGAGAATGACATTTCTCGAGTTAACGGATTAATTAAGTGTAAAATACTTCCACGGTAAAACTTGTATCACTCTTTCTAATCAGTAAGAATGCATGGTAAACTGATATTTACATTGTGTCACGCGTGTTGTGAACAAATGATCCAAGAAGATTGTCCGCATCAAGACTCAAACGTATTTTGCGAGGAACGTGGGTGTCTAAAGAAGTGAAGGGGGCTGTAAAATGGGATTATATAATTAAACGTATTCACGAGATCTGGTAATACAAAATGGCGCAATATAATCAAGAAGAGCGCAATGGAGGAATATTTGCCGAATATATTAACGAGCTTTTTGCGCAAAAAACTATGACATCGGGTTATCCAGCTGACTGTGTAACGGTTCAAGATAAAGATAAATACGTGAGAAAATAGGAGCTTAATGAAGGCATAAGTTTAAATAAGGACACGATACAGTACAACGCTAGTCTATGATCAGTTGCAAAGCTATGTCTAAATTCGTTATGGGGTAAGTTTGGACAACGCGAAACCCTAACCAAGACGGAAGTGATTACGAAAGCAGAAAGATTGACAGGACTGCTTAGCAGTCCAGACATAGACGTCAACGGTATTTTACCTATCAATGACGAGACACTCTACGCCAACTGGTGTTATAAAAGTGAAGCTCTGTTACCATCTCCATCGATGAGTGTTGTCATTGCTGCCTTCACAACAGCACAAGCGCGACTGGAACTATTCAAATATCTAAACGTTTGGGGACCCTGTGCGCTCTATTACGATACTGGCCCTGTTTTTACGTTAGCATTGAGGGCAAGTATGATTTACTAACAGGTGCGGCTTTAGGCGAACTTACGGATGGGTTGGCTAGAAACGGAAACGGTACATACATAACCTCGTTTTTATCCGGAGGTTGTGCAAAGTTAAAGGCATAAGACTAAATTACTCCAATAGCCTACAAATAAATTTTGACACTGTTCGCGAGATGATCACTTCATCGGGTAGTGAGATATTACTATCTAATTTTGCTATTCGACGAACGGCATTCCACAAGATGATAGCGCAAACTGAAAAAAAGACGTGTAAACCGTGTACGGAAAGAGAAGATTCGTGGCGTTCAGTAAAATCTATCCATACGGTTACATCAGCAGCCCGTCTACTACTGACATTTCAGAGTGCCACACCCTGGAAAGCTAGTGGCGCTGATGTAGCAACGCAAAGAACGCACTCGTTGTCAGTGACGATACAGTGTAAAAACAGCTCATTGGCTATCACTGGGCCTCCATCGTTGTGATTAGTGATGGCGGCGCACCAGAAAAGAGTTCATTGGCTGGTGGTGCGCCCTAACAAGCTGATTTAGAGCGCAGCCACCCCAGCGGGTGGTGTTATTCAGCTTTTCTTTATTTCTATACTAAAGAAATAATTCATATCAAATAATAAAATATGCGCCTTTAATATTTCAATTTGCTCAATTTTGCTCACCCCTTCATTCATTTGTGCATATCAAAATTTTGTCTTGAAAACAAAAAACGCTAATAACGCGTTCTATTTTTTTACTGTTATTGTTTTTAATGTTTGCACTATTTAAATATTGAGCAATTATGAGCAAATTAAATGACATTTAGCAAAATTTTTTTCTTATCTGTTGATTATTTCTTTAGTAAAAACCAAAGAAATCGCCTCGGCTGGGGTAGCGACGCTCTGATTTAGCGGCCGCGAGAGGCGCAGCGGCTAAGATCTCACTGGTCACTGCTACTCCGGCAAAAGAGCTGCTTTACCGCGGTACGAGCTCTCACCACAGGGCTCGCGGACTCATGAGCGGCCCCGCGAAGGGGGCACCAGCCACGGTTATGAGCTCTTCGGGAGAAGTGTTTCAGGGTGCCTAGTCAGTGTGAATTATGGACACGCGTTGGAAACATCTGTGGAATTGTACGTTGAGCGGCCAACCGGTTGCGATAAAACAGTATTTGTTAAAAAATTTCTGAAATACATTGACCACTTGAGCGACACTCGCTTCAAGCGTATTATTCTTTATTGCGGCAATGGCAATCAGGATACAGAGATGTGAGTAAAGATGTTGAATTTCGCGAAGGTCGACCGCAAAACACCGATTGGCTTAACGATCCAAAGCCCAAGTTGATCATTATCGACGACCTCATGCGCGAATCGTCCTCTGGAGGATCCATAGTGAATCTCTTTACGAAAGGCAGTCATCACAACTACTTGAGCGTAATTTTTATCATTCAAAACATCTTCCATCAAGGCAAAGGCCAACGCGACATATTTTTGAACGCACAGTGCATTGTAATCTTTAGGAATTTGCGCGATCGTGCCCAGATACGTCATCCTGCTAAACAAGTATATCCTGAAAATCCTCAATTTTTAGAAGCAGCCTACCGGAATGTAACATCGCAAGCTTTTGGCTATCTCTTGTTGGATTTGAAGCAAATCACATCGGATAATTACCGATTTCGAACGTGTATTTTCTCCGATGATAAGTATCAGTTCGTTTACGTACTGCGAAAACAAATGACGAACAGTAAAAAAGTTCCAATCGTGCCATTGTAATGGCGACAAAAACGAGTTATCCTTTTAGTCGAAAAGAGGCTACCGTGTTGGCGGCATTGTACCACTTTAACAAAGAACAGCAAAAAGCAGTTTTACAGAAAGCTAATGCCAAATTGGTTCGTCGTATTTGCGAGTGCGCTTTAAACGTATTGATAGGTAACGTTCCACTAAGTAAAGGTCACAAGTGTCGCCCACATAAGCACGTAAAAGTTCTGTGAAAATTAGCATGGAAAAATAAAAAAAGGATAAGTAGGAGAAGAAAGAATGGAAACAAAAGGATAAGAAGGAGAAGAAAGAATGGAAACAAAAGGATAAGAAGGAGAAGAAAGAATGGAAACAAAAGGATAAGAAGAAACTAAACAAAATAATCTCGAAAAATGAACAACACGTGTGATGGTGCAGCGGCATTCTCCAATGCATACTGCACCAGCAACGGCTGTCACGACACTCCCGCAACCAGACCTAACCGCACTATGGATGGCCGCGGTCAGCTCTGGAGCGGCCCCTGCGGCGACATTCACAGGACGAGACGCGAGGAGGCGGGAAGGCGCGGTTGCAGGAACAACTGATAGCGAGCGAGAGCACGTGGGTAAGGAGAGCTCTAGGCTGGCGCGAGCGGCGCTGGCCGGCCGCCGCACAGTGTACTAATTCGATTCGACTTTGGACAAAATCGTAGAGCTCCGGACATAAATATGATATCAAAACTAACCAAGACTTTTTGGAAAGTAGATGCAATTTCCGATATAAAAAAAAATATGATTTATTTAAGAAAGCAACAATTTGACCTTGAACCTCAAGGTCAAATGTACGAGTTTTAGGGAAAAATTTCTATTGTTTCGTCTGGTGAACCTTAATTTTTGGTATTTTTTGATGTTATCTACTTTTTATTCATGTTGTTTTGTTATATCTTAACTAATTATCATCAACTAGAAAACTTAAGGAAGCCCAAGTTGATGTGCCGATGAATATAAACACGAAAAAATGCAGTTACAATGGTTATGCAACAATGTCTTTCAGTTAATTGCAGTGTGTGTGCGTGCGTGCGTGTGGGTGTATGTGCGTATGTGTATGTGTGCGTGCGTGCGTGCGTGCGTGCGTGTGTGTATGTGTGTATGTGTGTGTGTGTGGGTGTGCGAGTACATAATTTTTAGGAAAATAAACAATTTGTTATTGTAGGTTTAAAAAAAAAAATTATTTAAAATTAAGAAACGGAAACATCCTGAATATATACAAAATTTTATTGCATATTTTTTAACCTTCTAAACCTTAAATACGCTGTGTAGAGTAGTGATAAATCTGCGTAAAATTTAAGGACGTTAGTTTATTTCTATGTGTGTTATCCTGAAATAATGTAATTTCTTTTGGAAATATTTTACTTGAAAGCAATACAGGTTACCTCTTAATATTTTAGATTGGCTCTTGCTATTCGTACGTCAGATGTAAAGTACACTGATTCAGAGAATAAGTTTCAAAACACCTGTGATGTTTGTTTTGCTTTGACATTTGACTAGAGAAATTACAATACATTTCGTTATATACGTATATACTTGGTATATATAAATCGTTTCTGTTATTTCACGATAACACGTGTAGTAATCAACTAATGCCCTTAAATTTTACACGGATTTATCACTACTCTACGCAGCATATTTAAGGTTTAAAATGTTAAAAAATATTCAATAAAATTATGTATATATTCAGGATGTTTCGGTTTCTTAATTTCAAATAATTTTGTTTAAACCTACAATAATAAATTGCTTATTTTCCTAAAAATTATGTACTCGCACATCCACATACATACACACACGCACACATACGCATGTACGCACGCACGCACGCACGCACGCACACACACACACACACACCACACACTGCAATTAACTGAAAGACATTGTTGCATAACCATTGTAACTGCAGTTTTTCGTGTTTATATTCATTGGCTCATCAACTTGGGCTTCCTTAAGTTTTCTAGCTGGTGATAATCAGTTAAGATATAACAAAATAACACGAATAAAAAGTAGATAACATCAAAAAATAATAACAACAAAATTTGTTGTGTGAAATTCGCATACAATATGGTGAGGCATCTTTGACTGAAGATTTCTAGAGTTTAAATAATCACAATCGTATTTTTGAGGTGAGATTTGGATTCCTCGTTCCAAAATCTACAAAAATATGTTTTCTGCGAAAAAAGAAAAACAAAAATTAAGGTTCATCAGAGGAAACAATAGAAATTTTTGTTTTTCTTTTTTCGCAGAAAACATATTTTTGTAGATTTTGGAACGAGGAATCCAAATCTCACCTCAAAAATACGATTGTGATTATTTAAACTCTAGAAATCTTCAGTCAAAGATGCCTCACCATATTGTATGCGAATTTCACACAACAAATTTTGTTGTTATTATTTTTTGATGTTATCTACTTTTTATTCGTGTTATTTTGTTATATCTTAACTGATTATCACCAGCTAGAAAACTTAAGGAAGCCCAAGTTGATGAGCCAATGAATATAAACACGAAAAACTGCAGTTACAATGGTTATGCAACAATGTCTTTCAGTTAATTGCAGTGTGTGGTGTGTGTGTGTGTGTGTGTGCGTGCGTGCGTGCGTGCGTGCGTACATGCGTATGTGTGCGTGTGTGTATGTATGTGGATGTGCGAGTACATAATTTTTAGGAAAATAAGCAATTTATTATTGTAGGTTTAAACAAAATTATTTGAAATTAAGAAACCGAAACATCCTGAATATATACATAATTTTATTGAATATTTTTTAACATTTTAAACCTTAAATATGCTGCGTAGAGTAGTGATAAATCCGTGTAAAATTTAAGGGCATTAGTTGATTACTACACGTGTTATCGTGAAATAACAGAAACGATTTATATATACCAAGTATATACGTATATAACGAAATGTATTGTAATTTCTCTAGTCAAATGTCAAAGCAAAACAAACATCACAGGTGTTTTGAAACTTATTCTCTGAATCAGTGTACTTTACATCTGACGTACGAATAGCAAGAGCCAATCTAAAATATTAAGAGGTAACCTGTATTGCTTTCAAGTAAAATATTTCCAAAAGAAATTACATTATTTCAGGATAACACACATAGAAATAAACTAACGTCCTTAAATTTTACGCAGATTTATCACTACTCTACACAGCGTATTTAAGGTTTAGAAGGTTAAAAAATATGCAATAAAATTTTGTATATATTCAGGATGTTTCCGTTTCTTAATTTTAAATAATTTTTTTTTTTAAACCTACAATAACAAATTGTTTATTTTCCTAAAAATTATGTACTCGCACACCCACACACACACACATACACACATACACACACGCACGCACGCACGCACGCACGCACACATACACATACGCACATACACCCACACGCACGCACGCACACACACTGCAATTAACTGAAAGACATTGTTGCATAACCATTGTAACTGCATTTTTTCGTGTTTATATTCATCGGCACATCAACTTGGGCTTCCTTAAGTTTTCTAGTTGGTGATAATTAGTTAAGATATAACAAAACAACATGAATAAAAAGTAGATAACATCAAAAAATACCAAAAATTAAGGTTCACCAGACGAAACAATAGAAATTTTTCCCTAAAACTCGTACATTTGACCTTGAGGTTCAAGGTCAAATTGTTGCTTTCTTAAATAAATCATATTTTTTTTTATATCGGAAATTGCATCTACTTTCCAAAAAGTCTTGGTTAGTTTTGATATCATATTTATGTCCGGAGCTCTACGATTTTGTCCAAAGTCGAATCGAATTAGTACACTGTGCGGCGGCCGGCCAGCGCCGCTCGCGCCAGCCTAGAGCTCTCCTTACCCACGTGCTCTCGCTCGCTATCAGTTGTTCCTGCAACCGCGCCTTCCCGCCTCCTCGCGTCTCGTCCTGTGAATGTCGCCGCAGGGGCCGCTCCAGAGCTGACCGCGGCCATCCATAGTGCGGTTAGGTCTGGTTGCGGGAGTGTCGTGACAGCCGTTGCTGGTGCAGTATGCATTGGAGAATGCCGCTGCACCATCACACGTGTTGTTCATTTTTCGAGATTATTTTGTTTAGTTTCTTCTTATCCTTTTGTTTCCATTCTTTCTTCTCCTTCTTATCCTTTTGTTTCCATTCTTTCTTCTCCTTCTTATCCTTTTGTTTCCATTCTTTCTTCTCCTACTTATCCTTTTTTTATTTTTCCATGCTAATTTTCACAGAACTTTTACGTGCTTATGTGGGCGACACTTGTGACCTTTACTTAGTGGAACGTTACCTATCAATACGTTTAAAGCGCACTCGCAAATACGACGAACCAATTTGGCATTAGCTTTCTGTAAAACTGCTTTTTGCTGTTCTTTGTTAAAGTGGTACAATGCCGCCAACACGGTAGCCTCTTTTCGACTAAAAGGATAACTCGTTTTTGTCGCCATTACAATGGCACGATTGGAACTTTTTACTGTTCGTCATTTGTTTTCGCAGTACGTAAACGAACTGATACTTATCATCGGAGAAAATACACGTTCGAAATCGGTAATTATCCGATGTGATTTGCTTCAAATCCAACAAGAGATAGCCAAAAGCTTGCGATGTTACATTCCGGTAGGCTGCTTCTAAAAATTGAGGATTTTCAGGATATACTTGTTTAGCAGGATGACGTATCTGGGCACGATCGCGCAAATTCCTAAAGATTACAATGCACTGTGCGTTCAAAAATATGTCGCGTTGGCCTTTGCCTTGATGGAAGATGTTTTGAATGATAAAAATTACGCTCAAGTAGTTGTGATGACTGCCTTTCGTAAAGAGATTCACTATGGATCCTCCAGAGGACGATTCGCGCATGAGGTCGTCGATAATGATCAACTTGGGCTTTGGATCGTTAAGCCAATCGGTGTTTTGCGGTCGACCTTCGCGAAATTCAACATCTTTACTCACATCTCTGTATCCTGATTGCCATTGCCGCAATAAAGAATAATACGCTTGAAGCGAGTGTCGCTCAAGTGGTCAATGTATTTCAGAAATTTTTTAACAAATACTGTTTTATCGCAACCGGTTGGCCGCTCAACGTACAATTCCACAGATGTTTCCAACGCGTGTCCATAATTCACACTGACTAGGCACCCTGAAACACTTCTCCCGAAGAGCTCATAACCGTGGCTGGTGCCCCCTTCGCGGGGCCGCTCATGAGTCCGCGAGCCCTGTGGTGAGAGCTCGTACCGCGGTAAAGCAGCTCTTTTGCCGGAGTAGCAGTGACCAGTGAGATCTTAGCCGCTGCGCCTCTCGCGGCCGCTAAATCAGAGCGTCGCTACCCCAGCCGAGGCGATTTCTTTGGTTTTTACTAAAGAAATAATCAACAGATAAGAAAAAAATTTTGCTAAATGTCATTTAATTTGCTCATAATTGCTCAATATTTAAATAGTGCAAACATTAAAAACAATAACAGTAAAAAAATAGAACGCGTTATTAGCGTTTTTTGTTTTCAAGACAAAATTTTGATATGCACAAATGAATGAAGGGGTGAGCAAAATTGAGCAAATTGAAATATTAAAGGCGCATATTTTATTATTTGATATGAATTATTTCTTTAGTATAGAAATAAAGAAAAGCTGAATAACACCACCCGCTGGGGTGGCTGCGCTCTAAATCAGCTTGTTAGGGCGCACCACCAGCCAATGAACTCTTTTCTGGTGCGCCGCCATCACTAATCACAACGATGGAGGCCCAGTGATAGCCAATGAGCTGTTTTTACACTGTATCGTCACTGACAACGAGTGCGTTCTTTGCGTTGCTACATCAGCGCCACTAGCTTTCCAGGGTGTGGCACTCTGAAATGTCAGTAGTAGACGGGCTGCTGATGTAACCGTATGGATAGATTTTACTGAACGCCACGAATCTTCTCTTTCCGTACACGGTTTACACGTCTTTTTTTCAGTTTGCGCTATCATCTTGTGGAATGCCGTTCGTCGAATAGCAAAATTAGATAGTAATATCTCACTACCCGATGAAGTGATCATCTCGCGAACAGTGTCAAAATTTATTTGTAGGCTATTGGAGTAATTTAGTCTTATGCCTTTAACTTTGCACAACCTCCGGATAAAAACGAGGTTATGTATGTACCGTTTCCGTTTCTAGCCAACCCATCCGTAAGTTCGCCTAAAGCCGCACCTGTTAGTAAATCATACTTGCCCTCAATGCTAACGTAAAAAACAGGGCCAGTATCGTAATAGAGCGCACAGGGTCCCCAAACGTTTAGATATTTGAATAGTTCCAGTCGCGCTTGTGCTGTTGTGAAGGCAGCAATGACAACACTCATCGATGGAGATGGTAACAGAGCTTCACTTTTATAACACCAGTTGGCGTAGAGTGTCTCGTCATTGATAGGTAAAATACCGTTGACGTCTATGTCTGGACTGCTAAGCAGTCCTGTCAATCTTTCTGCTTTCGTAATCACTTCCGTCTTGGTTAGGGTTTCGCGTTGTCCAAACTTACCCCATAACGAATTTAGACATAGCTTTGCAACTGATCATAGACTAGCGTTGTACTGTATCGTGTCCTTATTTAAACTTATGCCTTCATTAAGCTCCTATTTTCTCACGTATTTATCTTTATCTTGAACCGTTACACAGTCAGCTGGATAACCCGATGTCATAGTTTTTTGCGCAAAAAGCTCGTTAATATATTCGGCAAATATTCCTCCATTGCGCTCTTCTTGGGTATATTGCGCCATTTTGGATTACCAGATCGCCGGAATACGTTGAATTATATAATCCCATTTTACAGCCCCCTTCACTTCTTTAGACACCCACGTTCCTCGCAAAATACGTTTGAGTCTTGATGCGGACAATCTTCTTGGATCATTTGTTCACAACACGCGTGACACAATGTAAATATCAGTTTACCATGCATTCTTACTGATTAGAAAGAGTGATACAAGTTTTACCGTGGAAGTATTTTACACTTAATTAATCCGTTAACTCGAGAAATGTCATTCTCTAACCCCATTACATGAGCACATTGATCTCGGCCAACGTATAATTTAGGATGTCCAACAGGATATTTACCGCGTTTGAAAATATACGAATACAGTGAACAAATATCGACGTACTTGATCTTATCATATTCTTGACAGTCATACACTTTGACGGTGTTACTTGCAAGACCGCCGAAAAATGCGCCTGGGGGGTCCAATGGTTTTTGGTTCTCGTCATCAGCGCTTTCTTGAATAAAGCGTTGAAGTTCTCCGCTTTGAGAGATCTCTTTTTGAAAATTGCACTCCCATTTTTCGATCAATTCGTAATTGTTATCTTTTATCTTTCTGCTTATAGCTAAAATTCTCTCAAACCTATCGTCCATTGAATCACCAGCTTGCAATATTACATCTCGATTTATTCTATAACATCGGGGTCCTCCATGCCAAAAACAACCGTGAAATTGTAAGACTAAATTTCTGTGATTTTCTCCGTTTTCCGGTGAACTGTAACCATGGACGATGATACCTTCCCGCATCCTTCTCTCGCGATAGTGCCCGGTGTGTCGCGATAGTGCCCGCTATGGGTCGTTTGAGAATTCTTTTCTCCATCCAAGAGAGCCAATGCACATCCTTGATGGATTGATTATCAATCCATCTGTATGCATCACATGGCAAGATACCTAATTGATTCTTTTCTAAAAATTTTTTTCTAAAAACACGCAAGCAAGACGAGGCTATAGTTATACACTCGGTAAAAGGATCCACGCTGTATTTCATAAAAGTTTTTCGAAAAGCTAAACATGGCAATCTTAAAATTGTAACATCTTCTTTACAGTATTTTTCAATTTCTTGTTGAATATCGAATATGCATCCAAGCGATGTTTGGTCATTGTACCATTTCAAAAAACGTTGTCTTTGTTCGCTACTCATAGAGTCTAGTAAATAAACGTCCAGTAGCGGAAGTGGGCTCATATAAGTTTGATTTTGGGTATTGAATAAATGTGGAAAAATACTTTTTTATTTCTGGTAAACCCTACGCTTTTGGTAAAGCGCTCAATGGCATGTGGAAATAATTCAAGATATATATATTTATAAACTTTGCATGTAAAATGTGTAATAAAATTATTTTGGATAATACCTCCATCGTTTGTTGTATCTCAAAGCCGTAAAACAATAATATAAAATTTGGCTTTGATTCTTTTTCTTTTGTTTTTATAGTTTGTATGTAACACAAGTGACCGTTTGATAAGTATAATTTACATGTCTTACAAACCGATATACCACATTCATGTTTCCTACAGTTGTGTAAGAGCACTGTCCCGCAAAAAATTTGACATAGCTTTATCTTGTTGCATACAGTACTATTCCTGTTGAACGATCCTCTTTTCAAATGATTTTCATAACATAAATCACCAAAGAAAGATGTAAAGCACAATGTACACTTTTTGAGATTTGCCGACATGTTACATTGTGGTATTGTCATATATTTGTAACATTTATGAGAACATCTGTATTCTTCGACTCTCTAGTAACTTTGATTACAAGGTATACAATATCCAGCGCTTGCACTCACTCCCACCAAGTTAAGTTTTGGGCGCTCGTAATACATAATCCTCAACGTATGCACAATGCTTCCACATGTATCGATGATGAAACGTGTGCCATCGTAAAACGAAGGGTGACCTCACCTAAAAGTAGAGAAATTATACACTACTATAGTTGTAGCATAAGTAGAGAAACAAATTTGGAAACAATGATTTTCTTGGTCACCACAACCCTCTAATGGCACTTGCATATTTGACAAATTCACAATCTCCTCTGCCGCTTACTTTTGATCGTGTCCATGGCTTTGTCGAACGAGATTCCAATAATCGTGTAGCTTTCCTGTACGAACTTGGCCTCTTACAGTATAATTAGCATACGCCACGACCAAAGCCCGTGGCAAACAAAGGTTATCGTCATTCTTGATACCCAGAATAAATTTTTTATTTACCACATCTTCGGTCAATCGCACCCGTCCACATACGGCTGTGCCTTTTACGGTATGTCTGCAGCACTGTTGTCCATGAAGATTGTGCATGCACATCTCTAACCAGTTGTAAATATTACTTCATAGAATTTCATTGTCACTCATTATTAAATAGTTTTTTTTTTGAAAGGTTCGATGTTAATGAGTACATTGAGTTACTGCTTGTGCAACATTTCGATAACTATTTTGTTATCTCTCTTGAAATTTTTCTCTAAAACTCGTACATTTGACTTTGACGTTTAAGGTTAAATTATTGCTTTCTTAAATTGCATCTACTTGCCAAAAAGTTTTGTTTGATTCTGATATCATATTTATATCCGGAGCTCTACGATTTTGTCCAAGATCGAATCGAATTAGTACACTGTGCGTCGCCTTAAGGCAGACGCGCAGCGACGCGGCGGTAGTGGGGCGCGCGGACATTAGGCTGTGTGCCGGTGGCACGTAGAGCGCGCGACCGCGGCCCGACACAGCTAGAATAGGCGGCGCAACCAACGGCGCACCGGCACACATCACAGCTGGCTGAATATAGTAGCCACAGTCGTGCCTTGCTGGTGTATGGAATACGACGATTTTGAACGTCGCGCGCTCGATGTAATGTCGTGACAGCGGGGTGCGCGTCGGGTCGAGACATGCGCGTACGTGGTTCCTACTAACGGGTCGTGAGCCTAGTTGAAGGGAAATAATGCTCCGAGATTGGGGGACAACAACGAGAGTGGACAGAGTGTGGTACGGAACCGAGGTATCCTGCGGGACGGAGAATGGAGAGCGCGCAAGTCCTGTACGAGCAGCAGTCGTGCCAGCATCAATCTTCGAGAAATCGGGAATTACTCTATGTGGAGGCTACCGATTAAGGATGGCAAGTATCGCGACGTGAGGTGTGGGTTGGTGCAGGTAGTTGTTTAACCGCGAGGGATCCCTGTGCTCTGCGGGAAGACCCCCAAGCGAACTAACGTACGCCGACCCAGAGCGAACCGCCTTGCAATGTACGCCGGGGGCTGTAGCGTTTACTGGCGGCTCCAACCATCTCGTGTCTGGTGAGACGAGGCAGCGCTCGCGCCCGCCATCTTGGCTGAGCCGACGCGCCTCGAGTAACCGAGCAAGTCATTGTGGACCCCTGGATTCCCTCGGCAAATAATCTTCACTTTCCGCCACGACCGCCTGTTCGTACCCTCGTCGCCATCGATCTTCGGAACCCCCCTCGCGGCGTCCTAGAGTGGTGCTGGTCCACCGAGAGGCCAGGCCTACGGGAGTGTCTAGTAACGATCACAGACCCCCTCGTGAGTAAGTTTCCTGACCTCACGCTAACGGGCATTCTCGTCAACAGGTAAATCAAGAAGCGGAGGCAACAATAGAATGGCGGCATGAATATTTACTTCTCAATCTATGTTGTATTAGATTCAATATATTACACTAATTCCTTCGTTTCGGCTAATTCCTTCAAAAGCCTTGTTACAAACGTTTCAAAAACTTTACTACGAAGTACATCAACCTTTGGCGTACGTTGGTATTGATAAACTTTTGCGGGCTACGTGTAAAAAATACGATCGTCAAAGTGTTATTGAATGTCTTGAGAGTCAAGATGCTTATAACTTGCATAGACCTGTTCGACATCGGTTTTCAAGACGTAATTATAATGTGCGCAATTTCAACGACGTGCGGGAAGCTGATTTGATGGACATGAGAACTATAAAATCTTGCAACGTTGGATACAGCTACGTTTTACCTGTTATCGATATCCTCAGCAAATACGCATGGGCTGAACCTGTCAAGAACAGAACTTCAAGAAACGTCGCTGTTGCTTTTGCGCGTATTTTGTTGAGAAGTAACGGACGGAAACCAATATGTCTTTAAACTGATAAACGTAAAGAATTTATTGACGAAGCGCTGCAGACGGATCTCTCAAAGTACGGTATAGCGTTTAGAGTGGTATGCAGTCCAGATGTAAAAGCTGCCATTGTGAAAAGGTTGATAAGAACTATAAAAGAAAGATCATGGAGGTATTTTACTGATAAAAATACTCGAAGGTATGTTGTTGTTTTGCACAAGATCGTAGAGGTGTACAGTTGCAACAAACATTCGGCCACAAAAATGTTACCAGCAGTTGTAACACTGTACAATGCAGCCAAGACTCATGAAAATTTACAACGTCGATATGGCAATCGTGTTTTCAAAACCCTTAAATACTGCTTCGGTGACTTGGTGCGCGAGAGTTATGCAAAGAACGTTTTCGCTAAAAAATATGAGCGTGGTTGGAGACTAGAGATTTTTAAAATTACACGAATCTCATCGACACGTCCGCCTGCAGTTTATTATTTAGAAGACTTGGCAGGCGAGGAAATTGACGGTTTTTTCTACAACGAAGAGTTGTGCAGATTGCGTATAAATTTAACTACAGACGTTCGTGAAATTAATAACATTTTGAAAACTAGAAACAAAGGGTCGTCTAAAGAATATTTTGTAAAGTAGAAAGAATACGGCGATAAGTTCAATTCCTGGGTTAGAGCTTATCAATTAACGAATATAAAAAAAATTTTAAAAACCAAAGATCAGTTTTTTATTGTGTTGCTGAGCAAAAGTAGCATGAATTATTTTATGGAAAATACAATAACACATTTCGTTACGCAACTACCTCAGCAGATACGTCTTCAAGGTTCATGGTCAGTCGTGCTTGCGGAGGTTCAAATTCCGCTGACGTTTAAACACGTGTCTTCCGAGCAACCGGATAGAACAGTTTTGCTTAATCTCATTCCACACTCGACTGTAGAGACAACAATTTTAGTACTACCGTGTGATTCGTCCAGAAATTTACAGATATGAGTAACATTATAGTAAGCGAGCTAAATAATTTAAACTGTATAGAGGACCATTTGGAATTCAGTGCCGATCCCGGTAGTTAGGTGACAGTCTACAGAGTTTGTACAAAGACAACTTGCTCTGAATTCAGTCACCATCTTTATTTATCCAAGAAATTGCGCAAAATTTTGTTTTTCGAAATCAGAAATAATATTTTCATACGAGATGAAGAATCAGTAGTAAGTGATAGACATGCTCATCTCTCCAATGGGCTTCAGTCCATGCTTATGATTTATAGTGATATTTGCGAACCTTAAGTAACAGGTGACGTATAATTGCTATTGTTGCGAGCAGTACCGTTAAATATCGACGATTACACGTATGGTAGTACGATAATCAGAAGTTTCTCCTCACCTATGTACATACCTTTATTATTCAACTCATTTTGGACAATTGAAATCGATATAAGGAACCAAAGTGGCCGTGCGATCCCATTCGATTACGGTACTTTGATGGTGACACTCCATTTCAAGAAACTTGACTATAACTCATTTTTAATACAGTGATGGATCGTTACGAAGAATACTTCAACATGCAAGTTGGCGGTGGATATAGTGGAGGGGTGATGTTTGGTGGGGTCAATAGATTAATGGTGGGGTCGGATGTATTTACGTCGGACCCCCCTACTAACGGGGTCACGGCGGTATTAGTTCATTTTTGGCTGGAATCTTCCGTCGCCTTCTCCCACTTTTCACTCGTGGAGCCAAGGCTGTTGGGAAGGAGGCTGTGCGTACTGGTTTGAAGATTATGTCTGATTTTACCACGCGAAATACACCTTTCAAAGAGTCGATTTGCAAACGCTTTAATGAACCTGTCGAAGTTCTCAAACGAAAAGTAGAGGAGAAATTAGTTAAACTGATAAAGGGGTCAGGATAAAATTTACCACGCTATGGGTTATCAATTCAGTTGCGATTGGGTGCTGGCTCTGATACAAACCATAGAGGTAAAATGAAGAAAAGCAGTTCTAGAAAAAGGAAAACACGAAAATGCGTCTAATACTTCGAAAAAAGGCAAGGCTTAGAGAAAACAAACGAAACAAAAGAAGAAGAAGAGAACCACGAGAGATATTTTGGTATAGATAAGATGGCTTTCTTACACACCCATTCGTGTGAGTGTCTCAAGTCGGAGTTGTTCCTGTTTGAAATTCCTCCTACTTAAACCACGATAGAAAATTCACACTGGATACAATATAAACCAATATCGTCTTTAACTGATGACTCACCTATAAAATTTGTGTTACCTGACAATGGCGAAGAATATATTGATCTTGCTCACACAATGCTTAGCCTGCGTGTAAGTCTACAAACCATGGTTGACGTGCCATAAGCCCCTACAGCCCAGGTGTCTAAAGTCGGAACTGTCAATAATTTTATGCATTCTTTATTTAATCAAGTGGATGTATTTTTTAATCAAAAACCTGTATCACCGCCAACAAACGCCTACGCTTACAAAGAGTAGCTAGAAACTTTATTGAATTATGGATCTACTGCAAAAAATTCTCATTTGACGAGTGTGCTATGATGCAACGATACTGCTGGAAAAACGGACGATGGTCAAGATACAAATGCAAATGCAGGCTTTCTGCAACTTCGCAAATTACTGTCGGCAACAATCAGTTGACATTGTTCTTGTTTCGACCATTATCAACCGGGCATTGAACATGAAAAACTATGTGCAGCGTTAATCCGTGTGTCTGAATGCTATGCTCCGATATTAGCGCATAGGAAGAGGACGTGCTTTGGTTGGGCGAGAAATGAAGCGACACTCGATTGTTCAACTACAGTATACTGAATTTATTAATACTAGAACTGGTAGATTTGGTAGTGTACGATCAGACCGCAAAATAATGATATTTTATATACATATATTTTACAAATACAGAGGTCTGTAAACCCATTTGATCCAAAGATATTGAGATTTTAAAATTTGTATCCTGCCGTAACCTGCAGGCTGAACGATTTGATATTTTTTAATGGGATACGGGCCAAAATCTTTGATTTTTATATCTCCTTTGGCTGAAGCTATTCGCATCCCTTAATTTTTCCAATTAATATTTTTAAAGTTAAAAATTTGAGTTAAAATTCACCATTTTTTTAAAATTCCATCCAAAATAAATGTTAAACTAAGGTGATTAGGTGATTATATATGGATCCAGGACTTATAAGAGAAAATCATGAAACAAGGGTTCTATATTTTTGACCATAAAATCTTATGTTTTAAGCTGGATGAATTCCAAGATCCATAGGTTACGCAATCTCCGTGTTAATATAAAAGGTAAGTAAGTATCTAAATGAAAAGTTCACATGAGAACAATTTGCAAATACGAAGAACAAATTACATAGACTTTTTCAAGATATTCTATAAATCAAGTTGTTTCATACCGGAGCCAGTTTCACTTAAATTTATAGCTTTTACACATGTATCAGCATATTATAATTTTCAATCAGGAAACACTATTTTTTAATACTTGTTAGTAGATTATTCTGTATCTGATAATTTGGTTCTTATTATATTTCTTGTATAGGTTACGCAAATTAATATAGAATAATAAACTAAATATTTGATGTAGGTTAATGTAAAAACTATTTTTATAAAGTAAATATTATTGATAATAACAGAGCGAATCTGTGTGAATAAATAATATGTATAATAAGTATTTTCTATATAAGAGGCGTTTCACGTCAGCTCTCCAGGCGCGGCGCGCGAGCGCGAAATCATGCTGTTTTCAGCTTGTGTTTGAAGGGCTAAGATGTATCTAAAAAAAAAATAATCCCCAAGTGATTTCGATGTATTTTTTCCTCAGCTTTCCGATGGTGCTATTAGTTTCTCAAAATTTTGCAATTCTAAGTATTTCTTGAATAATATCTCGAAAAAATAAAAAAACTCCTATGTAGAAAAATGCTATATCCATGTAAAATTTCCTCCTCTTACGATCTAGCAGGTAAAAAAAAATATTAAAAATATAGTTTTTGAGATATAACACGTTTTATGTTTTTTTGAGGTTAGAATTGAATATTTTTGAGAAACTAATAGCACCATCGGAAAGCTGAGGAAAAAAGACATCGAAATCACTTGTGGACTATTTTTTTTAGATACATCTTAGCCCTTCAAACACAAGCTGAAAACAGCATGATTTCGCGCTCGCGCGCCGCGCCTGCAGAGCTGACGTGAAACGCCTCATAAATAAGAAAATTTAGTGTTATAGAGTAGTGAGGAGACGTTTCAATGCAGCTCACATCAAATTATAAGATACTGCATTATTTTATTATTGTGTGATATTTTTTATGTGCTCTTGAGAAAATCAGATACTTCTGATCATTTGCCAGTGATTTGAACATTAATTATTTGTGTAAAAGTTCGACAAGTGATTCAAATATTGAGAATGAAAGAAATATTGTCCATTTGTGGCATGAGATGTATTTATCATAAAATTTCATGACTTATGTTGTGATACTTGTGCATGAGCTTTTATGTTCATGTAATATAGATCAGGTTATAAGTTGAGGTGAATAACTTTCATATAAAAAAATTGTAAATAGTCAAAATGAAACAAGTGGAATAAGAAAGTTATAATAAAATAAATGTAAAAGTAAGTTGATTAGATGATTATATGTGGATCCAGGACACATTTTTGATTTGCTGCAAATAAATGAGCGATGACTTATGTAAATCTGTTAAAAATTGCTAGAATCAATCAAAATCACTCATCGTTGAATTAGTAAAAAAGCTATGGCCGTCTCTTAAGATTTAGCAGCATCGAAAAAGAAAAAATGGCCTTTTGTTCATAAAAAAACATCGGTTTTCAATTTAAGAAAAAAAAAAAAAAACAAAGCTGATAATCATGAAGGGGATAGCAGGGACAGTTTTACCATAAAATAATCTACTTTCAGGAATTTGTTGATAGTCGAAAGGTTGATCATACTTAATTTTTTTCCCAATTTAAGGTTTTTTAAAAAATATGATACTCGCATCAAATATAAAATATTAATAATTGGTTGTTCCTTTTAGGTAGAAAATTCCCTAACTTTTGGAAAAATTATTTATATAAAATTTTCTCAGAGTAATTATCAATAAAAATAATAATAACAATGCAAAAAATCATGAAAATTTAATTGTTGACCTCTAATATGTACAAAACTATGGGCCCAAAAAATTTGAAAAAATTCAGTGGTATCCGGAATCAGTAGGACATTTTTCGAGAGTCGACCATATATACTAGTGGAGTCGCTCGCCGACTCCTGTTACGACAGGTATGCGTATCTTTCTTTTTCTGCAGTCTCTTTATCTCTGTTTTACTGTCATTGTCTGCCTCTATGCCCCTATGTTTCTAACTCTCTTTCTATCTCTATGTCTCTGCCTGTTTCTCACTGTATCTTTCTCTATCTCTCTGTCGATGGCTATATCATTCGATGACTGTATCCTTCTTTCCGCCTACGCCTCTTTATATCTCGGTATCTGCCTCTCTTTCTCGTTGACTCTATTACTCTGTCTCTATCTTGCTGACTGTCTGGCTCTGTCCCTTTACCTCTATCTTTGTCGCTTACAATTAGTCCGTGGCTCCTAATGTCTACCTTTACCTTTATGACTCTGTCTCTCAGTCTTTGTCACGTTGGCCTTTTCTCTTTGTCACTATCTCTTATGCTTTGTTTATGTCTTCCTGTCACCGCCTATGTCTCTTTGTATCTGCCTCTCTGTCTCTGGCTTCTTGCATTATTTCTCGGCGTCTAACTCTTTGTTTACGTCACTTTTTTTCTGCGACTCTGACTTCTTTATTTCCAAACATTCTCTGTCATTGGGTCTCTGTCGCTCCTGCACCTTTACCTTCTGTCCCTATTTCTATGTTTTAGTCTCTATCTGTCTATTCCGGTTTCTATCTCTCTGTTTATGTCCTTATCTCTCTGTTTCCGGTTTACTAACTCTATCTGTCTCTAAACGTTTGTCTTACTGGCTCTATCTTTCTGCCTATATTTTACTCATGACTCTGTATTGATCTGTCGATGAAAATATCACTCTGGCTCTGTCGCTGACTCTATCACTCTCTCTGTACGTCACTGAGTGTCTGGTTCTTTGCCTTTCTCTCCATCTCGGTGTTTTAGGCTCTGATTCTCAGTGCCTACCTCTCCGGCTGTCTACGTCTCTTTGGATCTATCTCTTTGTCACAATCCCTAACTTCTTGTTTTTGACTCTCTGTCTCTGCCTTTCCGTCTATGTCTCGTTGTCTCGGCCAGTCTATTTTCATCTGCCTCTCTTTTTATCCACCTCTTTGTCTTGGTCTCTCTATTTCCGTCTTAGCCTCTTTGCATCTGCCTCTTTGTCTCTGACTTTTTTTATCTGCTCTCGGCGGCTACCTCCTTATTTATGTCCCTTTGTCTGCGTCTCTGGCTCTGTCTTTGTTGTTGAACAATTTTCTTTATTTTTCCTAACTTGTCCTGTCTCTAGGTGATTTGTAATCGAGACTACCCGAGCGCAGTGAGCTCTCATTAGTATTCCGTATTTCTCATGATTGCAACATACATCTTTATACAGTAACTTATGCATTTTAATAGCCCTTATTTCTTCGAGTGCAATTAGGCCTTTAAGGCAGAAGTTCATAATTATTCTTAAATACAGATCATAATCTTCTATGTTGTTTTTAGGGGGCGTGAAGGGGGAGGGAGCGCGAAGGAGAGGGCTGTGGCTTACACTTTTCTAAAACAACTGTATAATATAGGGAGATAGATATCTGTTACGTGTGTTTCTGGGCTGATTCCATGGACGTAACGTGTGCTTCTGGGATTTTTGGGTGTTTCCATTGCGGCACCGCCATTGTCTACAATAAAAACATCCCTCAGATTATTGGCTTTCGCAGCGATGCCGGTGGCGCCCGCTTTTAGTACCGAAATTGCGAAAAAATTGACTAAGGAAATAATCTCCTTATAACAAAAACGACCTTAATCGTCCCGGAAAGTAGCGTCACATACATAAACTTTCCGGGACGTCCTGGAAACACCCAAAAATCCTAGAAACACACGTTACGTCCATGGAATCAGCCCAGAAACACACGGAACAGATATTTATCTTCCTATATGATGTAGTTGTAAGAGATTTTCGTGTTTTCGATCCCCCCACCCCTCCCCTCCCAACCATCCTCTAAATAACGTTAAATTATGCATTTTTACACGTTATTTTAAAATTCGAGCATGGTAATTAGCCCCTCCTCATACCTCATGCCCCCTCCATCAGCCCTCTCACCACCTTAATAACTTACAAAATTATTTTCTTTCCAACACTACCCGAGAGATAGATAGCTAGGCGCGTTTTTTAATGGTATCCGCTTCTATGATAACTTTAACTGTATGCAATGGCTATTATGAGAACACAGAAGATCGGATTTATTTATAACTGTATATATGTTACATCCAAAATGGAAATAACTCAAAGAAGTTTTGTAAAAATTACATCCCAAAACTAATGGTAATATTAGATAATATAACAAGAAATAAGATTTTTGGAAATACTATATAATATAGTTAGATATAATGTTATGTGTTCGTCTACCATCATCGAACATAAGAACGAAAGCGTTGCTAAGCGATAAGTTTGTTGTTGTTCTCGACTCGATTTAATTTTCAGTTTTATTAATTGACTCGAGAGTTTGTTATCAATAAGATTTCAAATCGTGTTTATGATCTTGAATAAAGTTATATGTTATTCTTTTGTAATGATGATTATTATTGGTTATTGTATGTGTGTGTGAACGTAACAATACGATAGAATTTAAAAAAAGAGGGCTTTTCCATGCATATATACTCTTGACATTCAACCCACAAAACAAATTATTATCTCCCGAGGCAATAAACAATTATATATCTGATAAAATACCTTTTAAAAAAGAAGATATAGAATTACAAAAATCATTAATTAAATACATGGATCACGGATCACATATGAATAGTGTTCCTCATTTCATGAAAGAGAAAGAAATATGTAAAAACAAATTTCCTAAGCTATTTACAGATTATACGAAATTTAGAAAAATGGATATCCAGAATATATAAGAAGAAATAATGTTACAGAATATTTGACATATAAAAATCAAAATAGTTGTTGACTCATTTCAGTAGATAATTCTATGGTTGCACCTTACAATAGTCTACTATTAAAAAAGTTCAAATGTTATATTAATATAGAATATTATGCTACTATTCAAAGCATGAAATATATTTTTAATTGCATACGTAAAGGTGAAGATGGAGCATTTTGTAAATTAAAAAAAATAAATGATACGAATGATAAAGATGTCTATGATTAAATCACTGAATTTGGGGATACTAGATACTTAAGTCTAATAAAAGCAGCTTGGCATTTACAAGAATTTACATAAATGTGGAAGGAGCCATACTGTAATACGTCTATCTGTTTGAACTGAAATCAATAAAACATTATTTTTGAAGAAACTAAAAAAAGAAAAGCAGACTTGAATAAATTTGATCATTTTGAAAAAAATATAAATTATATACCTAAATATTATAATTTTGATTTAGAAAGTAAATATTGGGTAAGAAGAAAACGAATGAGATAAAGTTATGCTATTGGTCGTTTAATCATTGTTTCCCCAAAAGATGTTGAAGGTTTCCAATTAAAATTAATATTGAATCACGGGAAAGGTGTAACTTCATTTCAAGAATTGCGAACGCATGTAGGAATTATATATCGTTGGCTGAGAGGAACAAGGTACAAACTCGGGCGAGTGCGTAAGAAGGTACCAACTCGGACGAGTGCGTAAGAAGGTACCAACTCAGGCAAGATCGTAAGAAGATAAGAAGATACCATCTCGGGCGAGCGCGCATTGAGATATACTTCAGCGTTGGTATGCACGCACATGCCCAGAACACGATTTTCGCAAATCAAAGCTTTTATCGCGGATCTGTGTCTACCTAAGAAGTTTTTCGATCTGCTAAGGTCGTTTTCGAGGTCTATTCAAAGGTATAATTGCACCTAAATGGTTAGGGGCCGCTTTTTGTGCAAATCAAAGCTTTTATCGCGGATCTACGGCTACCTAATCGGGAAGTACCCAGGCCTTTCTAGAGCACCAATCATCTCGCGGCTATGTGCGTGCAGTCGAACACTTAAATAGTCCTTAAAATTGAGTTTGTCGGGACAAAAAAGCTACTGTAGGTATTCCCAGATTCTTTCTGAAAGCTATGATTTGCGCAAGAAATATCTCCTGGTCATGCACGTGCAGACATACACTTAAATAGGTCTGAAAAACAAGCTCGACGGGTCGAATATCCCATTGGGTTATTAACCACAGATTTATTTAAATTAATGTTCGAATCTATATAATTACCAGTGAAAGGTGTAATTACTTATTTTTAGATCATATAATTAACAGGAAGTTTAATAATGAAATAATTTAATAATTAAAGTCAGATTCGCGATAAAAGCTTTGATTTGCGTAAAAATCGGCCTCAGCTAAGCCTCAGCTAAATAATTCAAAAGCCGACCGCTCGAGTTGGTACCTTCTTACGATCTCGCCTGAGTTGGTACCTTCATACCTTGGTTAAATGCCCGTTAAGGTTCGGAATGAATCGGAACGGTTTTTTTTTCCGATCCTGTCAGATCCATTAAGGACGCTTCCGAACCTGTGTGGAGTGGAATATCCGGAAAATGGTGAACCTTTCCTAACCGTGTTAAAAATAGATTTTTACTTTCAGTGCTGTGAATCGCCGAATTACGAAAGTCTTTTGTCTACAATAATTTTTTAAACGATTTATTTTTCTATTTAAAAAATTATAAACTTATTCGATCCATCAAGTTCCTTTCCGAAATATTTAAGATGAAAATAATTTCAATATACTCCTTAGAATAACGAAGGTTTGAATGAAATACGTTGATTAGAGCAAGAATAAACAATTTATAGATTTTAAGAATCTTTCTAGTTTCATGCGAACCTTGAAAAATTAACCTATAATGTGATCCTTAACTATCTTTTATGAAATTTCATCTATTATTATAAAGATAGAAGAGATTCTGATAGAGAAATAAAATACATAAAAATACACAAGGAATCATTGAGAAAGCAAGTATCGCACGACTATTAAGCTAGCAGATAACTTTTCTGACCCGGGCTTATAAACAATACCATAATTTTCTGCTAATTTTCTGCTAATTTTCTACGCCCACCCAGATTTTTCCGCTTTAGCCGTTTCCGAGAAACATGCGATCTGCTAGCTTAATATTAAGCTAGCAGATCATTTTCGGGTATCTTGGCGAGTTTTTGCCTTATCCAATTCGGAGAGGGGGCATATTTTGGTGCTAATTTTCTGCTGCAAGATGCTCCGAGCCAAAAGTTCCAAAATCCTTCGTCTGTCCCAGAACTGGACATAGACCCAGATTGATATTAAGCTAGCAGACCATTTTCGGGTATCTCGGCGAGTTTTTGCCTTAGTCAATTCGGAGAGGAGGCATGTTTTGGTGCTAATTTTCTGCTGCAAGATGCTCGAAGCCAAAAGTCCCAAAATCCTTCATAGGTCCCAGAACTGGACATAGACCCAGATTGATATTAAGCTAGCAGACCATTTTCGGCTACCTTGCGAGTGTTTGCAATAGCGAATTTGGAGAGGCGGCATATTTTGGTGCTAATTTTCTGCCGTAAGATGGTCGGAGCAAAAAATCCCAAAATCCTTCGGGGGCCCAGAATTGGATATAGGCCCTTGGCTAAGAGAATCATTTTCTGCATAATCGGTCTCTAAAAAAAAAGAACTATCCAGTATTTTAGTGCTAATTTTCTGCTGATTTTCTACACCCACCCGGATTTCTCTGCTCCAGCCGTTTCCGAGAAACACGCTATCTGCTAGCTTAATATTAAGCTATCAGACCATTTGTCCGTATCGTGACGAGTTTTTGCCTTAGCCAATTTGGGAAGGGCGCATATTTTGGTGCTAATTTTCTGCTGCAAGACGCTCGGAGTCAAAAGTCCCAAAATCTTTCGTAGGTCCCAGAGCTGGATATAGGCCCAGATTAATATTAAGCTAGCAGACCATTTTCGAGTACTTTGCGAGTGTTTGCAATAGCGAATTCGGGGAGACGGCATATTTTGGTTCTAATTTTCTGCTGTAAGATGGTCGGAGCCAAAAATTCCAAAATCCTTCGGGGGCCCAGAATTGATTAAGCTAAAGCTACCCGCCACACATTCTATCCGGCGGAAGACCCGTACTGAAATAGTGGGGCAAAATGAGACATGTAAAAATTTCGCTTTAAATATTGTTTACAAGCATGCGAGTCACATATAAATGATGACAACCCATAGTAGCAATGATATAATATATAATTCAGCGTCAAAAAATTTTTGGTGCTAATTATTTAAATAATCAATTCAGCAGCTTACTTGCATGAAAAGCAAGGATATCCGCAGCTTTGCGGATTTTGGAGCTGTAACTCCGGTTCAAATTATGACAGGATAACGAAACTGCTGGAGAATGTTCTTCTGATGTAGACGAACGCCTCCGCGTAGGAGAATTAGCGGCACCAATTATTTAAATAAACAATTAAGAAGCTTTCTTGCATAAAAAGCATGAATATCCGCGGCATTTCGAATTTTGGAGCTGTAACTTCGTTTCAAATTATGACCGGCTAACGAAACTGCGGGAGAATGTTCTTCTGATGTAGACGAACACATCCGCGTAGGAAAATTTGTGGCTCCAATTATTTAAATAAACAACTAAGCAGCTTACTTGCATAAAAACCAGGGATATCCGCAGCTTTGCGAATTTTGGAGCTGTAACTCCGTTTCAAATTATGACCGGCTAACGAAACTGCTGGAAAATGTTCATCTGATGTAGAAGAACACATCGGCGTAGCAAAATTGGCCGCACCAATTATTTAAATAAACAATTAAGTTGTCATCACTTATATGTGACTCGCATGCTTGTAAATAATATTTAATGCGAAATTTTTACATGTCTCATTTTGCCCCACTATTTCAGTACGGGTCTTCCGGCGGATAGAATGTGTGGCGGGTAGCTTCAGCTTCAGGCCTATGTTCAATTCTGGGCCCCCGAAGGATTTTGGGATTTCTGACCCCGACCATAATACAGCAGAAAATTATCACCAAAATATGCCGCCGCTCCGAATTCGCTATTGCAAACACTCCCCAAGATTCCCGAAACTGGTCTACTAGCTTAGTATTAATCTGGGCCTACGTACAGTTCTGGGATCTACGAAGGATTTTGGAACTTTTGACTCAGAGCATCTTACAGCAGAAAATTAGTACCAAAATATGCTCTCTCTCCGAATTGGCTAAGGTAAAAACTCGCCAAGATACCCGACAATGGTCTGCTAGCTTAATATCAATCTGGGTCTATGTCCAGTTGTGGGACCTACGAAGGATTTTGGGACTTTGGCTCCGAGCATCTTGCAGCAGAAAATTAGCACCAAAATATGCCTCCTCTCCGTATTGGCTAAGGCAAAAACTCGCCAAGATACCTAAAAATGGTCTGCTAGCTTAATATCAATCTGGGTCTATGTCCAGTTGTGGGACCTACGAAGGATTTTGGTACTTTGGCTCCAAGCATCTTGCAGCAGAAAATTAGCACCAAAACATGCCTCCTCTCCGAATTGGCTAAGGCAAAAACTCGCCAAGATACCCAAAAATGGTCTGCTAGCTTAATATCAATCAGGGTCTATGTCCAGTTCTGGGACCTATGAAGGATTTTGAGACTTTTGGCTCCGAGCATCTTCCGAAAATGATCTGCTAGCTTAATATCAATCTTGGTCTATATCCAGTTCTGGGATCTACGAAGGATTTTGGGACTTTTGGCTCCGAGCATCTTGTAGCAGAAAATTATCACCAAAATATGCCCCCTCTCTAAATAGGCTAAGGCAAAAATGCGCCAAGATACCCGAAAATGGTCTGCTAGCTTAATATTAAGCTAGCAGATCGCATGTTTCTCAGAAACGGCTGGAGCAGAAAAATCCGGGTGGGCGTAGAAATTTAGCAGACAATTAGCAGAAAATTATGGAATTATTTATAAGCCCGGGTCATAAAAGTGATCTGGTAGCTTAATAGACGTAAGTATAGCATAATACCAGTTTATTAGATTTTTTTTAAACATTTATGAACCATTACGAAAGTTTCTGGATTGTCATGAACTGTTACAAACTATACCAAAATCGAATCGAATATGAATAAACTTTTTCCCTTTGTCATAATATATAATTAATTCTAATAAGATTATTGTTTATATATAAAATGATAATAATACATGAAGGTTTTTTTTATTTAAAACTTTATTATTGAACTTCAAAATTATTTGGCATAACACCAACATACTTTACGATAGCCAGAAACATGATGGTTCACCAAATTCCTAAATGATCGTAATGATTCATTATACTTCAACAAGGTTTGAAACTTACTAATTGTCAGGAACATGATAGTTCACCAAAGTCCTGAATTGATTATAATCATTTATTATATTTCAACAAGGTTTGGAACGAACCAACCAATCCTGAATAAATATACCAAATTATATATAGAAAGGTTCTAAAGAGATCATCAAAATTCATTACAGTTTACCTCCATATCACACAAGTATCGAAATTATTACTCTGATGCCAACACCCTTTTTAGAGTCATGGCTAAGGCGCTGGACTAGTAAGCTGAAGACTCAGGTTCGAATCCCGATGACATCGAAGAAAATTTTTTACTTTCTTTATTTACAATTTCAGGCTTTCTATAATTTAATATTCTTATAAATTATGTTATAAATTAAAAATAATTTATTTCAATCACAATATAACAATTATTAATAAACATTTAAATAAACATTAAATTGGGCATGACGTTAATATTTCCATAATTAAGCGCGAAAATCAGGATAAATTGTGTTTCTGTATCCCTAATATTATTTATTAACAACTACTATTTATTAATAAATAATTATTTTTTTTTTTTTTGTGTGGTGTGGCACCCTCCATTGTTTATTGATTAAATATAGGTAGGAATAATGGATCCTTTGAGGGCCAATGTCCAAGGTGAAAATGAATTTCAGTCCATTTTTTATTTTGCGACGTTTCTCCAGACGATTTTCTGGCCACTTCAGGCAAAGTTTTTTACAGTATCAGCTGATGCAGCAAACATTGCTTCGACCAACTTTGTTTGTCAAGTTCGTCGAAGCTATGTTTGCTCTATCAGCTGATACTGTAAAAAACTTTGCCCGAAGAGGCCAGAAAATCGTCTGGCGAAACGTCGCAAAATAATAAATGGACTGAAATTCATTTTCACCTTGGACATTGGCCCTCAAAGGATCCATTATTCCTACCTATATTTAATCAATAATAATTATTTATGATTTATTATTTATTATTTATTACTAAATAATCGTTATTAATATCAATATAAATTTAATTTAAATAAATAACGATTTTTTTTTCGTGAGAAATTGATTAACAACACTAAATAAATTTTCATGTAGGTTTCCCTACACGGGGACAGTTCCGAGCGGTTCCACGGTTAATAATAGCCAGAAACATGATGGTTCAGTAAAGTCCTGAATTGATCGTAATAATTCATTATACTTCAACCAGGTTCGGAACGAACCAACCAATCCTGAATAAATATACCAAATTATTTCGTAACAAATCTTAATAGTTCGGAAAGGTTCTAAAGAGATCATCAGCATTCTTAACAGTTTATCTCCATGCCAGTTCGGAGGAGTTCGGAAGAAATTGGTTCCGAAAACCGAAAAGGATCGGAAAGGTTCCTTAGATCCGGACATTTCCGAACCTTGAAGATCATTTTTACCAGGGTACGCACTCGTTCGAGTTGGTACCTTGTTCCTCTCAGCCGACAATATGAAACATTCAGAGAAGCTGCAGTGTAATGCTAATAAGAAAATTGAGTATTAATAAATGAATGGTTTATGTAATGGGGGTTAAAAAATAACAAGATTATTTAAGTATAATATTGTAGTAAATGTGAATATGGGAATAATGTGCCTTGGTGTATATAATGTTTATCTATGTGTGTTATGCGAGGCGATATCAGCGCTCGTTCACTGAGTCAGTCCGTCGAAGGCACTCGACATGTGTACATCTGCATGTAAATAAAGACCTACAGAATAAATGCCCTGAATTGCTGTTCTTCCGAACCTCTCACAAATGTGAATATTACAGTGGCGGTGAGGTAAAAACGGAGCGCGTTGTAATTAGTAAGAAATAAAGTGAAAAAATTACTCGAATGTCAGCGAGTAAAAAAGATGATATAAAAAATTTTCGTGGCTATACATCTTAAGTAAAGAACAAGTAATGAGTGAACTGAAAGGAAGAATGGACGCAGTGAATAAATCGCTTTATCTAGATGATTTGCGAAAAATGTTAAAATCGTTTGTGGAATACGAATTAAAAGAAGAAGAAGAAGAGTACAGTGAATCGAACAGTGAAAAGGGTAGTGTAAGCCGTAGAACGAGTAATTCGAGTGAGAGCAGCGTTGAAGTAAAAGCAAAGAAAAAGATGGAGTTTAAAGCGAAATTAGACTTTAATATCGGAGAGGATGATTGGGAACAATTTGTACTGCGCGTGGAATTTTATTTCTTCGCAAACGACATCACTGATGAAACTAATAAAAGAGCCATCTTTCTTTCTAAGATAAGTACAGAAATTTACGCGATAATAAAAAATTGCTGCATTCCGAAAAAAACAAATGAAGCACTTGCAGATATTATTCCCAAGGTGACATCTTACATTAAACCTAAAGTAAATGAAATAGTCTTACAATTCCAATTTCGACGCAGAGAGCAACAATAAAGAAGAGTCAATTGGACAATATGTGTCAACTTTGCAAGAAATGGCAGTTGACTGCAATTTTACTGACGCGAATGACGCAGTAAAAGATCAATTATTAACGGTTTTACGTGAGATTGAAATTCCACAAGCACTTTTAAAAATTTAAAAATTAACGCTCGAAGAAGCGTTAAAAACAGCATCAGCTTGTGAAGAGGCAAAGTTAGCAGCAAAAATTGTTCAAGGAAATGCGGAGGGCGCTGACGCAAACGAGAAGTGTTGCATATATCAGAGAAAGACCAGCATAAGAACACACACACATGAATTCCAATCGGCACAAGGCGCCAACAAATAGTCGTTCAAAAGGAAAATTCCAAGCTAAGGCCCCTCAAAAGTAACAAAACACGCAAAATTCTGTTTCACGATATTCTTGTTATCGTTGCGGTAAAGGTTTTCATTCATCAGAGTACTGCTGGCATAAAAATAGCGATTGCAAAAAATGTGATAAAAAAGCACATCTCCAAGCTGTATGCAGAAGCAAAGATCAGGCCATGCTAAAAAACTTCCAAGAAGAAAAAAGTCCACCGCAAGATTTGACGGGCTCAATGGACTCAATCTCTGAACGCAGATTGGTTTGAAAATTTATTTTCCATACAAAATAATACAGGTAACGATTAAGATACGCCCAAAATTGAGCCACAATATTTGGAAGTAAAATACATAACAGAGAATTTCATATGGAAGGTGATGGAGATGACGGAATCACAGTTATAAGCAAAAATAATTACGATACCTTTTTTTTGAAATAAGAAGCTCGAAAATTGTAACTTAAAAATTAATTATTATTGTGGCGCGGAAAGTAAGCCGATTGGAATATTGAAAAATTTAAACGTAGATTACGGTAAAGTAAGAAACGACCGCAAATTTATATGTAATGGGTGGCACAGAGGGTTACCATTTCATCGCCTCGAATGGCTGGCTAAATTAAAATTATGGCCTTTATGCATTCAGTAGACGGATGAAAAAATGGGCATTTATACCAATGTAAGCTACGTAAATAATGTAAATGACTTGTAAAAATTACGAGAAAAAATTTTTGAAAAACATGCCAATTTATACACTCTTGGATTAGGAACATTACTTAAAACCACGTTTACTTAAAACCACGAAGCGTACCCTTTGCATTAAAAGACAAATTAAGCGCGGAAATTGACCGTTTAGTAGTAGCAACTGTCAAAGTGAGCGAGTGGAGAACGCCGATCGTTCCGGTAATGAAACCCGACGGCACTGTACGAATATGTGACGACTATAAAATAACCGTAATCCCACTGATTGTAATTGATAGACACTCGTTGCCGTAGATTGAACATTTAATAGCGCAAGTTCAAGGTGGTAATATTTTTTCAAAAATAGACTTGAAAGAAGCGTACGCGCAAATTGCACTTGAGGAAAAAAGTAAGGATTATTTAACACTTACTAGGAGGGACTCAGGGTTCCGGAACACCAATTTCCTTAAAACTCGCAGAGATTGCAGATAATACCACATACTGATCCCCTGTAGATTTATAGACCCTGACGCCTTTACTGAAAAAAGTGGCGAGCCATTCTAATTTTTTTAAATAAGTCAAAATTTTGACAATATTGAACATATTTTACCTTTGACCACTGTTAGCGCTGCAAAAAAATATATCCAATGACTTGTATTGTTAAAATACACATAAATTATGTAAAATCCAAAGAATCTAGTCAAATCATTCATTTAAAAAAATGTTATTACCTGAATATATTGAATTTCTTTCAATATCTGCATTATTGCTGTTTTGTACTTCCATGGTTAAAACAAATGCCGGAACTTCCATCCTCTTTTTGTGAGAGCATTTGTTAATGTGTATTTTTATCATATATTGAAGAAAATAAAATGCTGTTGAGGATAAGTTAAAAGAATCCATATTCAAAATCCAAACAATTCTCTCTTCTCAACAAACTTCTCATTTAGTCCCGAAATGCTATTGCTGCTCTCTGACAGATGAAGTTGTCTATTTGTGCATACTAAAAAGAAAAAAAAACAAAGAATGTATTTTTTAAGTAAAAAATAATGCATTATAGTGTAAAGAAGATGATATTTCCCGTTACTAACGTTTCTTGACCCGCATCTGGTTAGGCTTGGCAACGTGGATGATATTCCTCGTTACTAACCTTTCTTTACCCGTATCTGGTTAGGCTAGGTAACCAGCATGATATTCCTCGCTACTAACCTTTTTTACCCAGCTCAGATTAGGCTACGTACACGTATCAGCTTCCTCTAGTCCCTACTTGCGCACGCAAGCAGCGACATGCAAAGCCTTGTCCACGAACGAGTTCCTAGAACTTAGCTCCCTATACAACCTGTTCTCAAATTCACCTACGAACACAACGGAATCGGATAGAGCATAAAATTCTGAACCAAAAGTTCTGCTACAATTTTTCATAGGATCAATATTTACAGGTTCAATATTAACTAAAAATTAACATGTAACAGCCAATGAGCGTCACCGATGCGGCGCGTGGCGGGAAAGTGGGCGGAGCTAATTCGCAGGGGCTGGAGGGGTAGAAAAGGCCCGGATGTTGGAGGGGGCATACACAGCTATCCGACAAAGTACACGTTCAGCAGGCCCATCTCTCTCTCTCTCTCTCTCTCGCCGTATCTTGCACTCACTCGCAGTTCCTCGCTCCCTCTTCCGTTCTTTACGTACTTGCTCACTTTTTCACTCACTCTCTCGCTCTCTTGCTGTCTCGCTCTCTCTTTCTCTCTCTCGCTCTCTCTCGATGTATCTTGCACTCACTCTCACTTCGTCATTCCCTCTTTCGTTTTTTACGTATATTGATAGAATGAATCATTTCCGATAAAGTCGGTGATTTAACTGTTAACAAATAAGCATTTGAAAAAAGTAAAGTCACGTGCATTAACAGTTAAGAAATGAATCCATTGCCACAAATACTTTACAAAACACCATTTCTTAACTGTTAAGAAACGTATGGAATGCGTGGTCTAGGTGTTCGTGGTGGCCGGTAATGGAGTCTCGGTGGTGTGCACTGTAGGTTTTTGCGTCTAGGTGTTGGAAATACACGAATGTGTGGTCTAGGTGTTCGGGGTGTCCGATGACTGAGTCTAGGTGGAGCGCTTTGTAGTTTTTGACCTCTAGGTGTCAGACCGCATTCGTAGATTTCCAACATTTCATATTCACAGATAATAGGTAGATTGACTTGTGTAAGAAAAACTTACATGAATTTATGATGTATAACAGCTCATGGTTAAACTACTTTACAGGGTGGTGACTTCAAAATGTTTACGCAAAAATTGTTTAACTTTTTGTGTTTCAATTACAGTTATTATGTTAGTATTTTTGTAATATTGTAATATTATTTGTTAGACGTAATTATTTTTTATACAAATTTTTATAGTAAATATATATTAAACAAATTTTATTTTAAAAATTCTCTTTATTATAATAATTGACTTGCCTGCACTTAATTGATTCCACCAGTTTCATGAGTTTATTTTTAGTAGTACTTACGATTTTTTGTTTTAAAAATAATTCCATATTTCTATGTCACAAAAATGTACTTGTCTATATAAAATAATAATTGATTCCACTTCATTCATGTTTGTTTTAAACTATGATATTCTTTTGGGGGAGAGAGGGGGAGAAAGAGAGAGATGGAGAGAAAGAGGGAGAGAAAGAGAGAGGAGGAGAGAGAGAGGGAGGGAGAGAGAGGGAGGGAGAGAGAGATAAGGAGAGAGAGGGAGAGAGATTACAAATACACTTATACTCGCCAAAGTTTTACTTTTTTAAAAAGTGTTATTTTAGGGAGATTCCACGAGTATCTAAGAGCTTCAATAATAATTACAAAGTTTTATAACGGTAAAGAATGATGATACCATATTTCATAGATTTAATTTTCGTGTGGGTACATGATGATAATTGCATCGTGTGAGGCTGCTGTATTTGTAAAAGAAATGGAATAACACTTTCATTGTATCAAGAAATCCCTTTTGCTATATACACGGTGACCCATTTTAATCGCCGCACCCGGATTTCTCGGAACCTAAGCCAGATAGAGAAAAATGGTTCCAACAAAAATTATAGGGGACAAAGGGGGCCACATAATGACGCTAACGTCTTTGACCTTGAACTTGACCTTTGAGGTTATGTCAAGGTCAAAGTGGTTTTTTCATATGGAAAGACCTAGTTCTGACCCCGGATTCGGAAAGAGCGGGAAATTTTACGTTCAAAATCATATTGAGAAATTTTTTCCAAGGTCATTTCAAGGTCAAATCTAGGTCAAACTCAGAAAAGTCCGTTTAAAATCGTTTTTTCCATAAACCACAGGCGAAGCTGGTTCAAATTGATCGTAGGCTTAATAGAGGAACCCACACACCCCAAATCCACACACCCAAAACTTACACATCCTAGTGAACAAAACTCAAACTCGCACATCCTAACCCCATACACTTCATGCCCTCACATGCTGAACTGTTATACCCCGGTCCCACAACCATACCCCACACCCCCCAGTCCCACACATCCCTACCCCATGCATGCTAATCCCATAAACTCAAACCCACACATCCTGAATCCTGAAAAATTTTTCTCAAGGGCAAAATGATTTTTTAACGGAAAATTTAAGATCGTTGAAGCTTCTGTTATAAATGTATTAACCTTACTTTTTGCGCTACCCAGAAACAACGACGTGGACGTAGTAAGGATTGTTTCCTTTGGGGTGCTTAATTAAAGTGAGTCCCCTTGCCTCTCACCCTTCGGGGTGCTTGATTAAAGTGAGTCCCCTTGCCTCTCACTGTTCGGGGTGCTTGATTATAGTGAGTCCCCTTGCCTCTCACTGTTCGGGTTGCTTGATTATAGTGAGTCCCCTCGCCTCTCACTAATGTAAATACATTTTTATTTAACCTCGAAGCAAGTGTTCGAAATGACGACCATTTGCTTCAAGGCACATAGTCAAACCCCTTTGAAAATGGCGAACTGTGTTCTGCAAAGTTTGTCTCGCAATGGCAGCGCATGCTCGACGAATCCTATCCTGCATATCTGCTCTTGTAGTGGGTGGTTGCTCAAAAATAGTATTTTTCAAATACCCCCATAAACAAAAGTCTGATGGTGAAGTATGGGATGAAGAAGCAAGCCATTTCACCAGACCTCCTCAACCAATCCATCTAATACTAAAGTGTTTATTAAAAAATGCTGTTATTATGAGCGTGAAATGTGGTGCTCCACTATCCTGCTAGAACCTGAAAAATAAATTTAAAAGAACCATTGACGGAACCTATTTTCTTCGTAGATGTGTTTTTAATGATTACATTATCAAAATTAGTATTTCTGAAATTCGAACGCTACTAATTCACATTATTTACATAAAACAAAAAGTAAAAGGAAGTTTCAGTTTTATTTGCAATTAAAATAAGAAATAATGCTTTATTGAATTGAATACCTTTAATGTTTTAACGATTATTTTATTTTAAAATTTAAAATTAAAAAAGTGTGACAAACGAAGTATTTATGGCGATTACAATTAGCTAATTAAAGTTACCGTAATTTTCCAACGTTTTTCCTTTTTAGGCGCGATCGTATACGGGCGAGCCTTATAATTATTAATATTTTTGATACCATTTTACTATTTAAATTTAATAGTAATTAATAGCTGGCTCTGAAATGGCTGACTATCCGCCCAACGAGATCGTTGATATGATTTTGATTTTAGGAGCAAGCCAAAATAATTATCGTGGTGCGGCAAGACTTTATGCTGAACGCTATTCTGACAGACGACATTCTGACGATAGAGCTATCAGACGTTTAACTCAAAGATCTCGTAGTGGACAAATGGTTCGCCAACGTAGGCGCCATGAGTATGATGAAAATGATAATCGAGTTGTAACTATCCTTGCAATAAATTCATCTTGACCCACACATTAGCGCTCGTCGAGTCGAAAGGGAAGTGGTATTCCAAGAAATACTTTTTTAAGAATTATGAAGGTGCTTCAACATCACGCGTGTCATATTACTTTGGTTCAAGAGCTACAGTTTCAGCATTTCCAACAGCGTATTGTGTTTTGCCAATGGGCTTTGCAAATGATAGAAAATGATCCAGACTTTTTTAACTTTGTTCTTTTTTCTGATGAGGCACAATTTCAAAGTGATGGGGAACTGAATAGGCATAATTGCCATTATTGGTCTGATGTGAATCCTCATTGGGTCAGAACTGTAAACCATCAAAGACATTGGAGTATTATGGTATGGTGCGGGATTATCAATGGATATTTGATTGGCCCTTATTTTTTTGAAGCAAATGTAAATTAACATACCTATTTGACGCTAATAAGAGATGAACTACCTGGATTGATGGAAGATGTTGATTTAGAAACGCGACGAAGAATGTGGCTCCAGCAGGACGGCGCAGCACCACATTTCGCTCGAATTGTAAGGGCTTCTTTGAATGAGCACTATGGTAACAGATGGATTAGTCGAGGAGGTCCGGTTAACTGGCCTGCTTGCTCACCCGATCTTACATCACCAGATTTCTATTTATGGGGGTATTTAAAAAATGCTGTTTTTGAGCAACAACCCACTACAAGAGCAGATATGCAGGATAGAATTCGTCAAGCATGCGCTGCTATTCCGAGACAAACTTTGCAGAACACAGTTCGCCATTTTCAAAGGCGTTTGACTATGTGCCTTGAAGCAAATGGTCGTTATTTCGAACACTTGCTTCGAGGTTAAATAAAAATTTATTTACATTCGAGAGAGGTGAGGGGACTCTCTATAATCAAGCACCCCGAACAGTGGGAGGTGAGGGGACTCACTATAATCAAGCCCCCCGACCAGTGAGAGGCAAGGGGACTCACTTTAATTAAGCACCCCAAAGGAAACAATCCTTACTACGTCCACGTCGTTGTTTCTGGGTAGTGCAAAAAGTAAGGTTAATACATTTATAACAGAAGCTTCAACGATCTTAAAGTTTCCGTTAAAAAATCATTTTGCCCTTGAGAAAAATTTTTCAGGGTTCAGGATGTGTGGGTTTGGGGTGTATGGGATTAGCATGCGTGGGGTAGGGATGTGTGGGACTGGGGGGTGTGGGGTATGGTTGTGGGATCGGGGTGTAACAGTTCAGCATGTGAGGGCATGAAGTGTATGGGGTTAGGATGTGCGAGTTTGAGTTTTGTTTACTAGGATGTGTAAGTTTTGGGTGTGTGAGTTTGGGGTGTGTGGGTTCCTCTATTAAGCCTACGATCAATTTGAACCAGCTTAGCCTGTGGTTCATGGAAGAAAACGATTTTAAACGGACTTTTCTGAGTTTGAGCTAGATTTGACCTTGAAATGACCTTGGAAAAAATTTCTCAATATGATTTTGAACGTAAAATTTCCCGCTCTTTCCAAATCCGGGGTCAAAACTAGGTTTTTCCATATGAAAAAACCACTTTGACCTTGGAATAACCTCAAAGGTCAAGTTCAAGGTCAAAGACGTTAGCGCCATTATGTGGCCCCCTTTGTCTCCTATAACTTTTGTCTCAACCATTTTTTTCTATCTGGCTTAGGTTCCGAGAAATCCGGGTGCGGCGATTAAAATGGGTCACCGTGTATATTAAACAAATTTTATTTTAAAAATTCTCTGTATCATAATAATTGACTTGCCTGCACTTAATTGATTCCACCAGTTTCGTGAGTTTATTTTTAGTAGTACTTACGATTTTTTGTTATAAAAATAATTCCATATTTCTATGTTACAAAAATGTACTTGTCTATGTAAAATAATAATTGATTCCACTTCTTTCATGTGTTTGTTTTAAACTATGATATTCTTTTGGGGGAGAGAGGGGGAGAAAGAGAGAGATGGAGAGAAAGAGGAAGAGACAGTGAGAGGAGGAGAGAGAGAGGGAGGGAGGGAGAGATTACAATAGATTATACAGAAAAAACTTCTATACTTGCCTTATTTTATACTTTGGTAGAAAGTTTTATTAACAATATTATTATTTTTACAGTCATAAAAAGAATTATTACCATTTGTAGAGAGTGCTTGTTGAATAGATGAGCTTAGAATAAATAAAAGGATTATAGACAAATTGTGCTGTTAGAATATACTTAAAAAATCAGTTTTTTTTAGGAACGTGGTGATTATTTATTTTTGACAACTTTCTCTATTTTCTAATAGGTGGAGCCTGTCAAAACAAAATCAAAATTTTAGCATCAAAGGCATAAAACTCCTCCGATTTCACTAAGATTTTGTGGTATTATTTCTAAAAATTTATCACGTGTGTCGAGGCACGGCCTGTCTTCGTCCTCTTGACGAGCCCAACAGACAATGCCGAGGGTGAAACAGTTTTCTACATTTCAATAACTTAATTTTTAAAGTATTATTTGTACATCCCTAGCGGAAATCGTTTCTGTTAAAAATTATAAAAAACTGTAAATATCTATAAATAACTGTTTGAATTGAGACAATAATAACAATTATTTACAGATATTTACAGTTATTTGCAGTTATTTACAGTTATTTACAGTTTTTTACAGATATTTACAATTTTTTAAAAATAATACTGTAGAAATGAGGGTACTAATAAAAGTTATTAATAATAGTTATTAACAATTTTTTACAGCTATTTACAGTTATTTACAGATATTTACAGTTATACACAGTAAATTTTTTTCGCTATCATAACAACTATATTTGTTATCAATAAAACTGTGAATAACTGTAAATAACCGTAAAATACTGTAAATATCTGTAAATAACTGTTGATAACTTTTATCAGTACATTCATTTCTACAGTTATTATTTTACAAAACTGTAAATTACAGTAAGAAACTGTAAATAACTATAAATAACTGTAAATATCTGTAAAGAACTGAAATAGAGTGTGCTTATTGAATAGATGAGATTAGAATAAATAAAAAAACTAGACAAATTGTGTTGTTAGAATATACTTAAAAAATGAATGTTTTTGGTTATACAGAGTTTGACGGATATTGAGAGAGAGGGAGAGAGGGCGAGAGAGGAGGGAGAGAAACAGAGGAAGGACGAAAGAGGGAGGGAGAGAGAGACTAATACTTGTCTTAGTTTAAATTTTTGTAAAATGTTTTTTTAGATAGATTTCACAAGTTTATAAGAGAAAATAATAATTGCATAGTGTGAAAACGTTATGACAGGTTGTTATAGTATATTATTATTAATAACATTATTAAATGGTAGTATAATTTTTCACAAAAGTTTTAAATTTGAATGTTTTCTTAAGGAGCTCGATAAAATGATTACATTAGTAAAATTTTTTGAAATAATATAAGCAAACGTGTATTGCTTTCTCAAAGAGGAAGCTTTGTAATGGTGAAAAATATTTTTGAAACAAATAATGTTTAAAAACATGTTTTAAGATTGGCACCAATATTTGAGGTTTTTGAGAAAAAAAATTTTCGTGTCTGTATGTATGTATGTGTATGTGCGCGCGTGTGTGTGTGTATCGGCTATAACTTTTGAACCAATCGCTCGATTTTCGTGAGACAAAGCTTATTCTCCTCGCTTTCATATAGAATAGAGATGCCATAACCTATTTTTGGATTTTGTGCGTTTTTTTTTGTTTTCTAACTAAAAAATGATTTTGAATTTTTCGTTTTTCTTATATTTGAATATGTTACAGTATTTATAACTTAAATATCATTAGATTTTTTGAAGAGTCGTTAAATTAGCTACAATTTCTTTTTTGAAAAGTTAAATTATCTTTAGCCTGTCATTTGTTATTAAGGAAAACGTTTTCATATTTCATAAATTAATTTCTCAAAAAATATTTTATTTATCTACTTGAAATTTTAACCACTTATTACACTTATCGAAGACTATATTTGGTTAAAATTTCAAGTGATTATCTTCATTTATTTTCAAGAAAAAAAATATTTTTGAAAATAAGTGCATTTTCGTTCTCCGACGATAACAGGAGTAAAAGTAAACCAATCATCTTCAAATTTAGCACAGAGATAGCTTTTTGATATCTTCGAACCGAGTTCGTTGCCCCAAAAAATCGGTTCATTATGAGCAAAGATATTTGATGTTAAAAATTGTTTTTAAATATTTTTGAATCGCGTTTTCTCAGAGAATATTTTATTTATCAACTTAAAATTGAACAATTATTACACTCATCGAAGACTATATTTGGTTAAAATTTCAAGTGATTATCTTCATATGAAAGAAATAAAATAACCAAAAAAGATTCAAAGAATGTCAGACATAAAAACAATCAGTTAAAAGTTAGACAATGACATTTAGCGATAGATATTAATATCTTTGTTCGAATAAAAAAAAAATTTATTATTTAAATTCATTAGCAATTTTTTTTATGAAAAACTTATTTTTAGAATTTAAATTTAATAAAAGGTATCGATAAATTAATTTGAGGAAGCTAAGTGCCAAAGAATTGGCAGCGTTTTTTTTAGGTATGATATTATTTTTTTATAATGTCTTGTGGGTTGTTTAAAAAAAGAAAATTAGGTAGAAAATTTCTTATTTTGGGTATACACCAGTCGTCAATGCTCCTTTTAGTGCATACTAGTTTTCAGAATTAATATTTAAATCTCTGATATCACCCGATCCTCTAGGTTTTACAAAACTTGAAGCTCAATATTGACCAAAAAGTATAAGTAGTTCTCATGCCAATTACAATTTCCATAACAGCAGCTGATACAAAGTTTTTTCACAAAATACTCGTTCCAGTCCATTTACGAGTACTATTGTATTTTGTCAAATTTGAAAAGTTCTTAACGCATTTATGGTGTTGGAGTAAGTCCCAGCTGCAATTTCTTTAAAAACAAGCACTGCTGCTTGTTTTTTTAACAGTAGAAAATATAAGCCAGATGTGAATGCTGTTTTTACAGCAGCCCAGTTTTTTTTCAGAACTGGAATGCAAACTCACATGATTACCTTTTGCAGTATCTAAATAAAATTGGTGACCAATTATTAATAAACATATTAACAATGATAAAAATACATATTCTAGTTTCCCCTGGTAAATGAGAATAAAGGCATAAACATCATAAGAAAGATGCATAAGCCACTTGTTCACCAGTGAGACTACTGTTATTAGCATTCTAGTCGCCAATATCACTCATTTCTTTTTATTAAAGCTGAAGTTTGTTCAATAAGTAAATTGGGTGTTTCGCTATTTTGGTATCCAGATATTTGTTTTTCATATGTATCATCAAGCTGTTGTCTGTAGCTGTCGTTCTCTCTTGTCACAAGTAGCATCTTTTTGTGTTGCCTATTTATAAAGCTAGATAGTCTGTCATGCGAGTTATATGTAACAAGAAGTCCAGGAAACTGCAAAAATTATGACTGCTAAAGAAAGTCCCAATGAAAAACCCAACCGACAATGCAGTTTATACACCAAAGATACCACTGGACAGCATCATGGTTTTATACTACAAACCTAAATTATTTCATGAGATTACACGATGTTTCATTTTCATTGATATATAAACTTGTTGTATGGATTCTTTTCATATTAATTCTAGATCCATAGACAATCTAATAATTCACTTATCATACAACTCAGTTTATTTGAATTATTCTTTTATAGTAGATATAAGTTCTTGAAATTATGATTGATTGAAACTACTTAAATTAATAACCGGCGATCATTACCACACTAATCTTGTAAATTAAAAACATAACCAGTTGATGAACTAAGAATTATTATTATCTGAATCTTGTATAGAAAAATATTTGCTAAGAACTTCTCTGATAAATTAGATTAACTGAACACTTTTATTCGTTGAAATTGTATTCACAATAATACATCATTTTCACTTTTTGTAGTATTTCAATGTTCATTCGACATAATCTTTTAATTGGTTCTTGAGTAAATATGTACAACAGCACAGCACTGCTATCGACTAAGATTTTTAAAGATGACAAATGCTTTTTAAACCAAGGCTCAGACCAATATTTCAATATAGTATTATAAATTATATTGTAATATTTATGTGCCACTCACCAATATTTTCTTCTATGCAAAATCTTATTATAAAGTTTAAGAACCTCATAACATAATTATTCATTAATACACACTTGAGCTACTCTCAAAATATTTGAAACTGATTTTAAGTAAAAGTTGTAAAATTTTATTTTATTTTTTTTATTTTATTTTTTTATTTATTTAAATTGTTGATTATAAACACTGATTTGATTTCATGTAACACACACGATACTGGTACTTCATTTTATTTAACAGAAAACACTGATTAGATGTCACTTTTTGACAATACAATAATACACTTGTACCGTGCAGATCACTACGTTCGTGTTCTTTGTTTGAGTTTGTTATCAGTGAGTTTCCAATCCCTCAAGAAAAGCACACATTATTTCATATGTCTTCAAAAAACTTCACCCGCTCTAATATGATTTTCAACTAGATAGATAATCTATTAAATTTTTCCAATCAACTCCAAAATCCAAAATGAAATAATCTGTCTATGTTTCTGTATGTATATATATATAAATATTCTTTTTCCAATCCACTTGTGACATTTTAATGATTCCAAAAAAATCTTCTTGTAGATATCTGTAAAAAATAATAAAAAATTCTCATAAAGTATCAATTCTTTTATGTTTTAAAATAATTTTAGCCTTTAACATTTAGTCATTTAATAAACTTATCTAAAAAAATTGATTTTCCCCGTTGATGCTCACCCCTACTGAAAAATCTCTCGTGAGAACTCACATGAGATCTCACGTGAGATCTCACGCCAAAATCTCATCTGAAATTCTGGTTCGCGAGCTGCTAAAATTCCTTCAATAATAAAAAATCAGTTTTGCATAGATAAAAATTATTTTAATCAGTTGACTTCCTGAGATCTTTGATTATTTAAGTAATATATATATATATATATATACACTGGTGCAGTTTCGTTAACTGGTTCTGGTGTTGCCAAAGTTGAAATTGGCCACAAAGGGAGTATTCGATAAACCTTGTCTGAACCTGGTGGTTCTAACTCTTTACTATGACGATTAAGGTGGCTATCTTCCATGCGTTTGCGAAGGGCTGTTACACCTAATGCCATAATATTTTTTTTGTTTTTAATCCTATTTTCTTCCTCTATGAAGACTGATGAAATTCGTTTAGTAGTAGTATATTCCAAAATTGCATCTAACATCCAGAAGCATGCTATACCACCAACAATAAAATTTATACAAATTTGAATGGTGATAAAAAAATTTCTGGGAATGACTATCATCAATACAGTTTGAGTCTCCATATGTAGTAATTCTCCCTGGTAAACTCAATTTTGACTCAGTTTCTTTTATTTCATTATTGTCAATATCATTAGTTATAATATAGCATGATATGTAAAATTCACCAAAGACTGAGAATTTTTTATTGTATTATATTTTACATGATATATCTTCTAGTATAAAAATAATACTTATCTATATATAAAAGTATATGATGCCATGCCATCAGCTGATTTGAATTATAAAAATATATAACCATACCATATTTCGAGGTTATTTTAGAATTACAGTTGTTGTTCGTTTTATTATATCTTCTCTCTCTCTCTCTCTTTCTTTTCGAGTCGAGTATATAAGAGACAAAAATACCATACGATATTTTATGGTTATTGTATAGAGTCACAATTTTGTTGTTGTTATAAACTCTCTCTCTTTCTTTTCCAGTCGAGTGAGATTTATTTACTACGACTAGGAATTTGAGGCGCGCTACGTGCGCCAGATGCTCGTACTTTGATCAATCAGCGAACTCTCTGAAGTTGGCTCTATATGTTTCAACCAATAATATTTTTTGCTCAGCAATATGGCTGCTCCGTAAAAGCATATGGCTGCCTCCTCGTACCCATATCCCTTTTAATATAGGATATGCTATATCTATATATATTATATATATCTGTCGTAAATTTTAAACGTTAATAACAGTTAATAACTGTTAAAAATTATTTATAACTATTTAGAACTGTTTAAAACTGTTTATAACTGTTATAAAATGTACGATTTTGGACACATTTTTTCTAATTATAATATTTTGTAACAGTTTCAAACAGTTTTTAATAGTTTTAAACACTTTCAAACAGTTTTTAATAGTTATAAACACTTTCAAACAGTTTCAAATAATTTTAAATTTGATATATTTCAGGAAAAATTAATAATTAATAAATAATAATTATTATTATTATTAATAATTAATAATTATTTAATAGCCTCATTATTATAATCATGAGAATCAAGGAGCGCGGGAGCACTCCGAAGGCAAGTAACAGTCAAACAATGCAGAAGAAGCCTAAGGAGTGTTTAATTATACTAATAATTAATTATTACTATGTTAATAATAATAATTAATAAATATTTAAAAGTTAGTAAATAATTTAATAACTCTTACAAACTGTTAAAAACTGTTGAAAAATGTTAATAACAGTTATGAACGATTAATAACGTCCAAAATCCTACATTTTGTAACATTATTAAACAGTTTATAACTCTTTCTAACAGTTTTTAACATTTTTGAACAAAAATGTTTCCGCTAGGGTATATATAGATATATAACCGTAAGATAGACGAACAACCGGAAGTATCGTAAGAGCTGCAAACCGGATATCTGAATAACAAGACGAAAAGTTCGGAAAGGAAACAGTACATGAAAAAATTCAGCTCTCTATATCTTTCGAACGAGATAATATTTTTAAATAAAATCTTTTGATTTGAGTAGAGCAATGAAATTGCTTTCGATTAAGAGGGATATGTTGTATACTAAAAGCTAACGCAATATACGTAAAAGCGCATTGAATTTTTCACACACCCATTTTAATGTATATGTAGCACGGGTCGCTCCTCAGGCTTTTTCTATACTTGCCTTCGGATCGCTCCCGCGCTCCTTGATATTCAATAGCTTACCTAACGAATTAAAAACCATTAGTAGCATATGTAGTAAAAAAAGAAAACTAAAGAAATGGGTAAAAAAAAAACATATAGAAGTAAGAACAATCTAGCTATGTTTATGTTCATATTGAAAAGTTTATCACACTGTTATATTATATTTTGTTACAAAACTTATATTTTTATCTAGAATTTTAGATTGAGGGTGTTCTCCTCGGGCACTACAGTTTGTGGCTCAGCGAGAGTACAAACTATACCATGGGCGTCGTTCTGTCTCTCTCGCTCTCGTGCACGTCGTCTGCTATTTGTGTTTATAACCTTAATATCTTTTTAAAAAGATCGGCTTGACACATATTTAATAAACTTACAAGGGAAGTACCCGAACTGTCAAATTCAAAAAAATTCCAAACCCATATTAAAAAGTAGACCTCCATGCGAGATTCACGAAACCATTTTTTTTATCGGCTGAGAAGCGCTTTATAAGGGTTAAAATCACCCCTAAAGTTTACCCCCAAGAAACGTTTTTTTGATATATCTCGGCTTCTACTTAACTTTTTTTAACGAAACAAAATGGAAAGAGTTTCTTATTAAGAAGACAAGATATCCGTGGTAGTATGAACATTAAGGGTTGCATCCCTTATTTTTTAGAAGGTGAAATTGTGTTTTTTTGAGAATAATTTTTGTTGTGAGAATTCATAAAATAATTAAAAATAGGTCAAAACATTATTTTTGCCAACTACAATAAATAACAGTTGGTGTGTTTGGGCATTCTTCGCGAAACAACCCCTTAAGAGGTGGTAAACCACCCCTAACACAAATGAATTAGGTATATTTTTTTGGCAATTATTTTTTTCCTTAAAATGGGTTCTTGAAGTTGTTAATCGGAATCCACAGTTAGATTCACAATAAAAATTTGAAAATAGTGAATTCAATATGGCGAAAAATTTTTTAGAAATATTTTAAATTCCACGAAAAATAGTATGTAGACCCCCTAGCGGAAATTATATTATGTAAGTAAGTGTAAATAAGTGTATAATAATGTAACAATGTTTTGTTATGTTATTCTATTATTTATTATTTTTTTTTTATCATACACTTGTTTATCGTACGATAAACAAGTGTATGATAATGTAGTTGTTTGTAAAAAAGTGTAAGAAAACGTAACAAATTGTACTTTTCTACTGGATTTCGGACGCTTTTACATTTTACCACAGTTTATACCATTTTTTAATAATTTCTTACTTTTCCTTACATTTGTCTACGTTTTATTACTTTTTAATTTGTACTCTTAATTCAAATTTTATAGGCATTCTTACACATTCGTACATCTTTTTACATTTTATTATATATTTGTACTTTTAATTACACCTTATTACGTTTATAAGCAAATTTTGATACACATTTTACATCGTATCACATATTTGTACACTTTTTTCAAATAGTTCATAATTATACTTTTATAATAATTTATAATTGTACTTTTATTTAAATAAAGCTATAAATAAAATATTTTCAAAGATGTAAAGAAAAAATACTAAAACGTAATAAAATGTAAATTATTATGTATTAGAAATATAATTAATATATGTTACAAAATGTAAGTTAATGTATAAAAGTTTAAATTTTTACAAATTCTTACAGATTTTTACAATTTATTATCTTTTAATACAAATTCTTATACAATTCTATCAATTTCTAAGCAGCACAACGACCAATTTTAAATCCTACGGGTCAGCCAACAGCAGACGGCAAGCTAGCTAATTATTCTGACGATCATGGATTATATGTTTTACAATAATGATATTTATGAAAAAAATGTTGTAAACATAGCGATTTTTTGCACCATGAACATGTTACAGTCGCTCGTTTACCACAAATATCGCATGTAATAAAATTAGAATTGTAGCAAAATTTTTTTGGGTTTTCAATTTTTTCTGGCCTTTCATCAATGTAACCGGCGGCGTACCAAGCATATTTAAATAAATTTTGAAACCTGGAACTTGATAATTGATTATGTACTAATGAATGCATTTTGATTATATTATTTCTATCGTGTAAGTTGAGATCCTTATTTGTTAGAAATATCATATCCGAAAACGTTCGAACGAAGTTCTTCCACATTCGAAAATCGTAAATATCAAGCGTTTGAAGTTCACTTGTTGTTCTTTGTGGAATTTGTAGAATCGCTAAGATTTTATGTTCCAGTTTTACTTTATAAATTATATCTAGGCAGTGACCTCTCCATAAATCAAGCAATAGGGTACTTGTTATGGTAGTTGATGGAAATTATACATCTTGCGCCCAAGTTTCAACATGTTCTTTAGTCAATTTACCTGATTTCGATGCCATTACATAAGCATTTTCTGCTGCAAATAAATTTTTTCTGACTACAGTTCTAAACTCTCCCTTTGGTTCTTGCATGACTAAAAAGAAGGGTGATAGAAGTTTTCCTTCAGCAGATACAGTAGGTTGGATAGTATAAGAATGAGTTGTCGAATGCACTGATTGCACTATACTCTCTACACTTTTATTTTCTCTAAGATTGAGGGTTCGACCACTGTATATTTCGTAATTAAAACCACTTTGGTCGGAGTTTTGCATCATATTTTATGATGGCATTTTTTACTCTATTGCGAAATTCCTGTTTTTGTGCTGACCATTGTTCTGAATCATCTATAGATTTTTTAGTAATAATTTTTGTTATTTTTCGAGAAACGATATTAAATGGCCGTTTAAATTCATTTAACCAGTGTTTAGAAGCTTTAAATTCATTGAAGTTTAACTCTAATGCTTTTTCTTTTGCCATACGTCTTACATCAATGTCATGAATGGGTATTCTATTCGATCTGGCTACGTTAAATTTTTGTAAACAATATTCCTCAACTTTTTTCAATTTATCGATCCTACTTCCTCCTATTGCCACTTGATCTCTCCATCTATACAGCTGACGTGCTGTTTTTAATTTTTTGAATCGATTTTGGACTGTTTCAAATTCTAACTTGTTTTTACTACTTAACCAATACTCCACAGCTTGCTTTTTGTAGTCAAAATTAATACTCTCTGATTCGGTGCTATATTGATTTTCAGTTTCCGGTGTTATCATATCTTCTGCATCGATATCTTCATGTAAATCATCTGCAGGTATGTCATCGTAAGGCTCGTAGGTATCATCATAATATAGAAATTCTTCCGTTTCTTCGTAAATACTACGATCATTTATACTTGATATTATAATATTATACACTATATTAGCAACATTTCTTTCAGCGTCATTAACAGGTAATTTCTTTTCTTGATCTTGAAACATACTGTTTAAAATAAATAAAACATTCATCGCATTTACCAAATTCATATTTATGGAAAATATTTTCTTTCTTCTTTTAGATACGTTGAGTCGCAGTGTAAACCTGTAAAAGTTTTAGTTATTATAGCCTTTTTATAGCCATAACAGTATAGGAATGTACAATAGTATGAATGTACAGTAAGTGTAAAAAGTATTCAGACATCCAAAACTTTTGAGGAAAACATTTTACTAAATTCCTTTGTAAGTGCATGGGAATTCGTTATTGTTTGTCAATGTTTTGTCTACAAGATACACTATTTTATTAGCATTAAATAGTTGCTAAACGTTATTATTATAAATAAAGTACTACTTCTATTCACTCGTATGAATATTTTTTTACACTTAACTGATTAAATCGTCAGTATGTCATATTTTATATATTAGAATAACAGTAATGTAACAGTAATTCTAAAAATTAAAATCAAAACATAATTTTTACTATCATAAAATAATTCAATGCATGTATTAAGAGTAAAGTTTCACTATCAAAATATTTACAATTGGTACAATAAAGATTCTATAATAGATTTTTACTGAATTTGACTCTCTTAACTTCGACCACTTGTTCAAAATTTATTGTATATTTTGACGAGTTTTATATTTAAAAATGCTGCATTTTATTTAACTTTTCAATATTATATCTATTATATCCTTCTATTAGAAATATTTTGAATAATTATGTAGAAGAAAGAAATTTCAATTATATGGTTACTTACGACTATTATTATTGTTGTTATCATTCAATTCAAATAGGATTTCGTACTCGTAAAATGTTTACTTGCCATTAAAAAATATGATGCAAGTACCTCCAGACACTTATATTTTCAATTAATACCCATAAAATAATGTTGACATTGAATATTAATTTAACACGAGCGTAGAGGCATGGTGTGGTTTGTGCACATAAGAATTATGCACATATTTATTGTGCACACTTTAGCATTGGTGTATATCTATATCTATGTGTATACTCCAATGCTAAAGTGTGCACAATAAATATGTGCATAATTCTTATGTGCACAAACCACACCATGCCAGCGTAGAAAAACGTTCAGTAACGTATATTTGTTTTCGACTGACCGATGTTTCACTTATTTATGAATAAAAGAGGAGGAATCGGGAGATAAGCCATATCAATGCAAGTGTATGTAATCTTGTATATTGCGCAATAACCATGAATTGCTATAAATATCATTATATTAAAAATTGTGTTCATATTAATTTATATTAATAAATCATAAATAAACTTTTCTTATTAAAACCTGTCATAATTTCAACAAGCATGAAAATCTCTCCTAGCTGAAATTATAAAATTTGAAAGAAAATAAGAAAATACTTATAAAATGGAATAAATTGTCGAAAAATGTAAGAAATCATACGATACTGGATTTCGGGCATATTTAACAAGTTGTTAAAGTTTCTTACATTTTCTTTCAATTCCTTACGTTTTCTAAATATTTCCTTGTGTAGCTTATTTTTATGAAATTATAAGGAAGTATTTGTTAGAAAAATCTGTAAGAATTTGTAAAAATTTAAACTTTTATACAGTAACTTACATTTTGTAACATATATTAATTATATTTCTAATACAAAATAATTTACATTTTATTACGTTTTAGTATTTTTTCTTTACATCTTTGAAAATATTTTATTTATAGCTTTATTTAAATAAAAGTACAATTATAAATTATTATAAAAGTATAATTATGAACTATTTGAAAAAGTGTACAAATATGTGATACGATGTAAAATGTGTATCAAAATTTGTATATAAACGTAATAAGGTGTAATTAAAACTACAAATATATAATAAAATGTAAAAAGATGTACGAATGTGTAAGAATGCCTATAAAATTTGAATTAAGAGTACAAATTAAAAAGTAATAAAACGTAGACAAATGTAAGGAAAAGTAAGAAATTATTAAAAAATGGTATAAACTGTGGTAAAATGTAAAAGCGTCCGAAATCCAGTAGAAAAGTACAATTTGTTACGTTTTCTTACACTTTTTTACAAACAACTACATTATCATACACTTGTTTATCGTACGATAAACAAGTGTATGATAAAAAAATAATAAATAATAGAATAACATAACAAAACATTGTTACATTATTATACACTTATTTACATAATATACATACTATAGTCTACATACTATTTTTCGTGGAATTTAAAATATTTCTAAAAAATTTTTCGCCATATTGAATTCACTATTTTCAAATTTTTATTGTGGATCTAACTGTGGATTCCGATTAACGACTTCAAGAACCCATTTTAAGGAAAAAAATAATTGCCAAAAAAATATACCTAATTCATTTGTGTTAGGGGTGGTTTACCACCTCTTAAGGGGTTGTTTCGCGAAGAATGCCCAAACACACCAACTGTTATTTATTGTAGTTGGCAAAAATAATGTTTTGACCTATTTTTAATTATTTTATGAATTCTCACAACAAAAATTATTCTTAATAAACACAATTTCACCCTCTAAAAAATAAGGGCTGCAACCCTTAATGTTCATACTACCACAGATTTCTTGACTTTTTAATAAGAAACTCTTTCCATTTTGTTTCGTTAAAAGAAGTTAAGTAGAAGCCGAGATATATCAAAAAAACGTTTCTTGGGGGTAAACTTTAGGGGTGATTTTAACCCTTATAAAGCTCTTCTCAGCCGATAAAAAAAATGGTTTCGTGAATCTCGCATGGAGGTCTACTTTTTAATATGGTTTTGCAATTTTTTTGAATTTGACAGTTCGGGTACTTTCCTTGTTAGTAGAAAGAGCCGAATCTCATCTTTCTTAAGCTATGTTTTTCTTTTTGAACTCCATTTTTTTTTATGAGTATACTATTACTTTCTGTCACAGTTGATATAGCACTCATTTACTCTCATGTAAAAATAACCATTTTCACGAATTTTTTTCTCAAAAATTTGTTCCGCAATTCATATAAACAAACATATGGTATCATTTCTGTGACTTTGAAGAATTTTTGTATATTTTTTTAAGAAGCTTTTTCAGTTTTTGCAATATGAAGAGAACTACCTTAAGTTCCCTATTAAAAAAAATCACGTGAGTAGACACGTGAGGATTTCGACGATATTCTCACGTGAGTAATCACGTGAGTAATCACATGAGTACTCACGTGATAAGTGAAAAAATGGTTTAAAAAAATTAATAATCAATGTTTTTTTTTTACTGAACTATTACATAAATATTTGATCTTTAATTTTTGCGTATAATTTCGAATCCTTAAATAGTATAGGGAGATATCAAAAACTTAATAAAGTCGCGTTATTGACTAAGTCTTACCGCTTTATGTGTCCTCGGTGGTGTTCATTTGCCTATGGAAATCGAGAAAGGGGTTGCCGCCTGGCGGATATCGGCGGAACTGAATACCGATGGGGGCATGGGGCCCGTCTGAGCTCCACGCCTAGTAACTCTTTTAACCGCCAGGCGGCAAGCCATTTCTCGTTTTCCATAGGCAAATGAACGCCGGCGAGGATACATAAAGCCGTAAGACTTAGTCAATAACGCGACTCTTTTAAAAGAGTTGTAATTGCGAGGCTTGCCTCGTTTTTGATATCTCCCTATACTATTTAAGGATTCGAAGTTATACGCAAAAATTAAAGTTCAAATATTTATGTAATAGTTCAGTAAAAAAAACATTGATGATTAATTTTTTTTAAACCATTTTTTCACTTTTCACGTGAGTACTCACGTGATTACTCACGTGAGAATATCGTCGAAAACCTCACGTGAGAACTCACGCGCGTTCTCACGTGATTTTTTTTTAATAGAGTTAGCTTTAAGAATGCCGGACCAGCGAACAGCAAAACACTTTCCTCTGCTGGATTATACATCTTGTATAATGTAAATATGTACTTATCAATTGTATTTATTCTGGTTAAATAAATAATTAGTCTGAAAACATAGTTAAACAATTTTAAAGGTACTTATTATAAAATGATATTGACTTGCCACTACTGCAAATAATAGGTCTAAACGCCTTTTTTGAGATGTTACATATACATCAACAACCAAATAGTCTTAATAAAATTGAGGATACGCGTTTTTTAAAAGTTATATATAAGGATTCTATGAAACTTATTAATGCTCACTTCAACAAACAACAAGAAAGCCACGTCGTAGTAAAATTTGTTAATCATTTGCGAGCCCGTTCGGTCGCTTGGGTAGCAGGTGGTTAGGTAGTGCAAGGAAGTATTCCGACTCACGCTCCCCCCCGTTCCTCTCCTCTCCGAGTATATCTTCGACGCGTGGAATTAGCTGAGCGCGCGAATTTTGTACTCTCACACATTGATACACACTTTCACACTTCCCCATCTAATGTTTGTGTCTCCTTCTCGTTGGCCTCTCTGTCTGCTACGTAACGATCGCCTCGATCGCGCCTCTTTTTGTAATTTGTGAACATATACGCGCGCTTTTAAAAATCCTTTCCGTTCCCCTCCCTTTATTTAAATTTTTCCGTTTATTTTCCTCCCTAACAGTATATAAAGCGCAATTTTCCCCGCTCTCGCTTAGTCACGATGTATCCAATGCTGAGAGTAATGGTAAGAATTGCGCTTTACTCTATTTTTCATTCATTTTTTATTTGGTTTATAATTTAATTATTTTAATTTCCACATGTTTTTAGTCAGCTAATTGACATTCTCGTTATAGATGTACAACCATGACTGCTTTGTATTGACGAAGTAACGCCTAAGTTACTATGTAATTTTCGTAATCTTTTTAAAGGTCAGTTTATCAATTTTGCCCCGACTTAAATAATAATTAATAAAAATTTTTTTTTATTATATATATAACTTTATTGTTATTTCTGTGTAGCCCTGATGAAGACAGTCAAAAACACTGTCGAAACGGCGGATTTGAATTTTCAAATCAACAATAAATGGTTCGAAGTGATCGATCGAGTCAATTATTTACCTTAAATATTTAACTCCAACCAACGAACGGTCAAATCTACTACATTTTTGAATGTTTATAAATCCCTACCATACCGACATCATTATTTAATTTTTATTTACTAATAATCCTGTGATCTTTTTTTTTATAATTGAATGCAATTTTCTGTCTTTCACAATCCATGATAAAAATAACTCGGGATTTATTATTGATTAGATTATTGTATATTTAAATTTAAAAATCTGTATTGCTGAGCAATAAATAAGAAAATTTTTAAGCTATGAAATTAAAAAAATTTTTTCATCATGTATTTTTTCAACAATTGTGGAAAACAGTAAATTGCATTCATTTATAAAAAAAGTTCGCAGGATTATTTGTAAATAAAATAATTAAATGACAATATCGGTATGGTAGGGATTTATAGACACACTCATTTCATATGTCCTTTATTTCTGATGAAACAAATTATTGTTATTTACTTCTAATATTTTTAAATAAAGTAACTATATTAAATTTGGTAATTATGTTATTCTTACTTAATTATTTATCAATTAATAAAAAAAAAGTAATAGCGCGTACATCGTAGTGTAGCTTATGTATCAGTTTCGAAAACACCAACTCCAAGTCTTTTATAGGTGAGTGGTTACTGGTTAGAGCGTCCAACTGCCGTGCCAAGGGTCCTGTGTTCGATTCGCATCGTCTGCAAAAATTTTTAATTTCTAAATTTAATGTTTTTCTTGTATATAGGGTAGATGTCCGTATTATTGTGGGTATAAGAAACTCTTCAGTTTTGTCGTATAATAATAGACTATTTAAGCTGTCTCAGAGATTCCGGGCAGGTTTATGTTGATCATAAAACTAATAATCTACATGAAATAATTTTTTTATAGAAAAATATTAATATTTACGAAAGTTACAAACAATATAAAAAAAAAAAAATTGTACGCATTTGTGTGCCCTAGCAGACAACAAGTACATTTTTGTGTGCCCCGTATTAATGGGGGTGTACACGTTTGTGTACCCCACATTAGTGTGTCTTGATAATATTATCATTGCCAACAAAATTATTTCTAACCCTTGTTTATATTGAATGTTAATTAATTCCAATAGGGTAGAAACTACTGAAGGTCCCCGGTTGAAAAGGTCTGATAAAACCAGATAAAAAGGGTGCAGATACCTAATCACCTATGTGGTTTTTGCACCCGATTCCTCAAATTTTTATTAGTTTTTATCAGACCTTCTCAACCGGGTTGTCAATGCGATATGAAACAACGTTTGTACGCAGACAACCTAACCTAACTTTTCTGTTCAAGCGCCGATACGAGCATGCTCGTATTGTATTTATGCACACACAAATCTGGACAAGTCATTTTTCACTGCCCTATTAGTAGACACCATTAATTAAATATTAAAATCAATTGGAAACTTTTATATTAAGGTTTATTATATAACATAATATTATTTTATGATGTAGTCAAACGTATCCCACATTAAAATCCTTCCGAAAAATTCTTTAATGTTACTTTTAAAAATGTCATTTCTTAGCAAGTTTGGACAAGGAAACACCGTGACACACCGCAAACCGTGAAACATATTTTTGAAAGTTCTTTTTTAATGTTATAGTAAATGAAAACAAATTAAGTAATTAATTCTATTTAAACTTAATTAACTATACTTTATGAAAAAAATACTTTACTGTTACTTTTTTACTCGTTCATTTCTAGGATATGTTTTAATAATAGGGCACAAGAATATGGACAGACACACTAATACGGACAGCTACCCTACGTGATACTTAAATTATAAAATGTGTATTCGTTAAAAATAAATAACATTGAAATAATTATATATATATATATATATATATATATATATATATATATATATATATATATATATATATATATCGAAAGGGGTTTATAAAGCCCGTTTTTTTATATATAGGGGTTCATCGAGCCCGATTTTGATTATGCAGCCCGGCCTTCATAATATTTCTAAATATAGGGGTTTATGCGGTCCGACCTAGAGTCTATAACCCCAGGGTCCATTATTTCTTTAGCCACTGGCCATAGGGAACTCTGGGCTGTAGGTACTAATATGCAGTCTTGGGCTACATAAACCCTGATAAGTGTATATATTATATATAAAATAGAAAAGAGAAGATGGGCAAAGCGGTGAATTAAAAATTTTTTACATTACTTTCAGCAGAATAAAAATTATTATACAAAAAGTAAAATTTGCTTTGTGAATCTTAAAAAAATACTATATTTAAAATAGTAAAAATTCCCACAACTTGAGTGTGTCCCAGCTGTATACTTAAAAATAATAAATTTTCTTATTAAAATATTAAAATTTACACAAAATTTTTCTCCGTGAAGACTTTGTCAAGCGTGTTACAAATATTTTACGATTGCCTTGCTTTTAACTGAAGATTCATAACTAGGAGGTTGTGAGAACAAATCTCGGTCGTGCAAAGAATCAAAAAACCGCTGCCAATTCATTGGCCCGTAGCTTCCTCAACCGTAATTTGTTGATTCCTTTAATTAATTTTTAATAACAAAATTTATAATTTTTTAAAAAATTTATTGCATAATTATAATTAAATTCATTTATGAATATTAAAAATTGTTAATTTTTAAATTTATTTATTTATTATTTATTTATATCAAATTTATATAAATTTGATAAATAAAGTTATCATTTGAAATAGAAGTAAAATATCTATATTTTATAATAAAACAAATAGCTATCACGGTTGTTTTGTTATTAACAAAAACGTGTTTTTTTTTTATATTTCATAATTCATATTTTTTAAGAAAAAAAAAATTTATAGCTATCATTGTTCTTTTGTTATTAACAAAAACGTGTTTTTTTAAAAAAGTTCATAACTCACAAATAAATTATAATAATGCAGAATATAATGCATTCATAATTCATAATTATAATAGATTATAATAGATATAATTTTTAAACATTTTTTTCATTTTGTTGGTTGGTTTTTTAAAAATTAAAAAAAAATCATCGAATGCCTACTCAATGACGTTTCCTCATTCCACACCACCTAGCGGTAGATATCGTATCGGTAGGTAGCGGTAGCGGAGTTATGAGTTTTAAAAAAAAACACGTTTTTGTTTTTGATGATAACTAAAGAACCGTGATAGATAAAAAATTAATTTTTTAAATAATATAGGTATTTTAATTCTCTTTCGAACGCTACCCATCAGATTCGAATAATTCGATCCTATCATTGAAACAAATCAAAAAACAGTTTTGAGAAAATCGAAAATTTGAAAAAAAAAACAAAAACGCATCGCCCCAATCAAAAAACGGATTTTTGACCCGCCATCACGCAAAAAAAACAAAAAAATGAGACCTGCCCGGTCAAAATCGACCGAGTAGAATCTGAGATCCAGGCGTACACACACACACACACACACACACACACACACACACACACACACACACACACACACACACACACACACACACACACACACACACATACACACACACACACACACACACACACATACACACACACATACATCCATACAGACATTTTTCAAAAACCATGTATTTTGATTCCTAACATCTCGGAACACAATTATAACATGTTTTTACAACAACTCAAAAATTTACTATTACAAAGCTTCCTCTAGGAGGAAGCAAAACTGGAAAATACTATACGTCTTTTTTTTCTATTTTTTCTGTACATAAATAAGTATAACTATCGTACTTAATACGTTTCTATAATTTATTCATACAAATTTATTTATTTACATAACAAATTAAAAAAATTTCATATCACGTGATTTAGCATGTATTTAAATTTTAAAATTTTATGCTGAACAGTCGACATGAAGTTAGCAACATACTTTATAATAAGTACTATATAACAATTACAGAATAGATCTAAACATTTTTTCTTTTGGAAACATGTATTGTCAGTTTTAGTCTCTTTGGCGGCTCTTTATACAAGATAATGTATCCGTTTCTCACAGCAATGAAAAACAAAATTGAAAAACAAAAAAGAAAATTGTGTTAGAAAATAAAATAATTCTGAGGATTCGTTTATTTTTATTCCATCTTAATATTTACTTATTATTGTTTTATATAACAGAACAAAATTATTTAATATTTATATTTTTGTTTCAGAACTGGAACTTGGCACAGCGTGTGTTGTAGAAATGATTAATAAACAGACCATCCTTCATCATCCTGCAACTTTAGATAAAATAGAAAGGTATGTTAATTTAATACTCTGTTCATAATGGTATTAGTTCCTATAAAATATTTTTTAATCATTACTTATTTTAAGAATTTGTCTCAATCTGATATGTAATTAAACGGTAACCAAATTCAAAAGATCAAGGGTGTATAATACTCAAAAAATGATAATTAATGCTAATTTTCATATTTGGTCATTTCTAATCTAAATTTTTGGAAAAAATAATTTTTTTCAATATTTTGCACCTTTAAGGGTTCATATCCTACTTTATGCACCGGAAAAATAAGCTACGTTTAAGAATTTTTTATACGGTTTTTATGATGGATATTGGTGTAATTCTTTTTAGGTTTAATAAAAATACTCTTAAAGTATATGAAACAATTTTTTTTTTTTTTTTTATTTTACATAATTTGTTTATGCAAAATTTCAGCATCCGCGTAGCTCCTCGAAAAAAGTGATGTCGGTGGCGTAGGCATTTTTGTAGGGAAGATTTATCTGAAACATAAAATTAAAGGAGATTTAGATTTAGTGTAGTAGTAGCTATGTCCCTAATTAGTATTATGAATTTTCATACAAAAGTAACAAAATGGCGGCTGTTTAAAAAAAATGTTCGGAAAATCAGGATTTTTGGGGTGGTTGTGCGGTTAAAAAAAATAGTAAAAATTAAAAATTTGACATGATTTTAGTTCGAGACATACCCATTCATGTGACAAATATGTGGTTCAGTAGTTTCGGAGTAGATCGGTCCAGTAGTTTCTGAGAAATCATGTGCGCCGCACGAACAAAAAGTGGTTTTGAGAAAAACGCATTAAAAGTTTTCTTTTTGTTGAAAAATCGTAAAAAAAATCATACTTACAGCTAATCAGCGATGCCAGCACCATACATAATGCTATCTGCATCTTCGAACAACAAGTTTTCCTCGGTTGTGAAGTCTCTTTAGCTCGACCTGGCTTCCTGAGAAGTAGCAAAGGTGTGGCGCGTCGCCGAACGTAAGCGCTGAACATCGCGCTCGCAGGCGTATTGCAAGACTCTGGGACCAATTTTGACGCCCATGACCTCCATTATTTTTAAAATGGATGCGAATCTTTCATTAAATAAACATACTGCTATTTGAGTTTAAATAAACATACTGCTATTTGAGTTGCAATTTCAACATTTTTTTTGCCAGAAAAAACGTGTTTAGGTACCATTGCCAACACGCATTTATCGAAGCTTTCGTTGTTACTTTGCGTATTGCCGCCTAAGCATCCTTCTAGTAACTCATTTCTCGTCAAATCATAGTATATTGGCCACAAGATTTCTTGGTATTCTTCAGCGAGAGCAGGAGGATACTTATATCCTTGTAAAGAATGAGCAGCTTCAAGTATTCGATACTCGCACCACGGAGTGTCACCTGTTCGACAGTGCATATGCTGCGGCTTGACATCTATCGAGATTTTATGATAATATGTCGCCCAAGTCGTATTGTGCATATCTTCGACAGAATTTTGATGGCGTTGAATTGCTAATTCGTAATAAGTTGACAAATCTTTCATTAATTTATTTGTCAAAGCAGCTGTTTTTGGAAGAGCATCGTGTTTTTTTTGGTGTATTTTTTTATCGGTGTTTTATTTTTCGCCTCATTTTGTTCTTCGTTAGCCTTTTTCTCTGAATTCTTAAAGCTTTTTTCTCCTGTCTCAGAGCTTCTTTACATGCAACACACATTCTAACTTTTTTACAAGAAAATCTTCTCCGTATGGAAAAACATCGAGGAGCATTTTAAATGTTTTGGCGTATCCGTCACCAATATAATAGCCGTACGGCACTGCAAATTTTTCTATTGATCGTATGAACATCTTGACTACTTCTTGTCCTTTCCATTGCTCACAAGCTTTGCAGTAACTTCCATCGTACATTAACATCCAAAACTTTTCCGCTAAACTTTCCGATTAAAGAAACGATGCCGATGAGGGAAGTAAAATCTCTTTTCGACCACGAACCATCGCCAAAAACAGATAAAATGTCCTCAGTATTTCCTGCCTCGGCATTCAGACGCTTTTCTTCGTCGGCGGCTTTGCGCGTCACTAAGTTGAAAACACTTGATGTTGCAGAGCTTACAAGTTCAAGTGTTTTATAAAATGCGTTTGAATTAAATCCGAATCTTAAATCCATAAAACCGCATTACAAAAACAAATCGACGATTAATCTCGTAGCCGGTTCCAATCATCGGGCACGAGTCACGTATATCTCTCCGCAAGAACAGCTGAAACACACACCTTGAAACCTAGCCCTCGCATTCCGTATTGGCTAAACGATACGTCTCTGTTAGTTCTAGTCTTAGAAGAATGTACACGTAACTTCAGGAAATTAAGACCAGGAGATGTAGAGGGGTGATAAACAAATTCTCTCGAAAATGGTGGTATTTATGCTAAATGTTCTCGTTAAAGATGTAAAAGTTATGTTTGTTAGTAAAATTTTATTATCAACAATGTTTATAAGAAGGACTTTGCCTAAATTATAGATAAAACAAATCTCAATTATATTTTTCTACTATTTTTATTAAGAAAATTAGAAAATTTTGAATACGGTCCCACCACTCCAAAATATTTGCAAAAATGGGATACATTGTAAGACTCATTTTCGTAAGCATTACAATTAAGTAATCCGTCAGATCTCAAAGCACACTCAAAACGAGCTACCTGTATACTAGCTAGTCCATATAGCTACCCATATAGGAGTCCAATACTCGACCAAATATAAACGAGAAAACCTAACCTTTAGTGAGGCGTGGGGGATTGCTTTGATGATGACACAAAGCAGCCTTTTCAACCCTCTTATTTAGATATATGTAATGTTGGTCCCGGATGGAAATAAAGTAGATTAGTTGGTACCTTCCTTCAATGATGTCTCTTGGGTGTTAACAGTTCTAACGTCTCATTTTGATAATTTCACTTTATAAAGTGAAATAGTACTATAGTACTGTCTTTTCTGTCTTGCTGCCCGGGCATATGTAGTTAGTGCCTCCTCCAAAATATTAGTATCGCTTAGCATCTGGATAAGGAAAGCAATTATTAAGGAAGTATTTTTACCTAATCTCTAGCATATCCGGGTGCTCATGCGGAAACCAGAATCCATAAATACACTGGATCAGCTGGGCCATGAGTATGGATGGCCAAGATCGCTCCCGTTGAATCCGTAAACCCAATCTGACATTAGTAACTTATAATAGAAGATTAAGAATTAAAATACCAAGAACCTGAGGATTGCAGCTCTATGGGCCATCAACACAAAACCTTGACCCCGGTCTAAGTTCATCTTGAGATGACGCCCATACTGATGCATCAGCAAGAAAACATGTGGCAATGATGTAATCACTCGGCACAGATATCCCCCAACGCGTACTGGTATGTGTCAAAAAGTGTTTAGTTTATCAAAATTTTTCACCACTCGCGAAGACTGAGGTCAGCCTGATCAGTGTGATCCATGCATAATTACCACACAAATAAAATTCGTTGACGTCATTGTAAGCCATGCAAAATGGGCACGCTTCATATAGATAGTGCAGCTGTCAAAACATCTGTCAAAACAAACATATCGTATCTATCTCTGACTGTTAATATCCTATAGAAAAACGGGCGAAATTTCTAGGGTTTCGTAAAGGTTGATTACTTTAAGGAATACTATAAAATTGGTGGTGGAGATACTTTGCAAAATATAAAATAAAACTAGAGAAAATCAACTTCTATTTGCTTATCCCAAAATTAAAAAGTGTTGACTCCTTCAAATGTTTTGACCGTTCAAAGTTGAGCGTAGAAAAGGCACAAAATTACGTAAGTCATAACAAATCGGCAGCCCACTCATCGGTCAGTTGAAGACTTTTGAAGGAATCAACATTTTTTAATTTTCAAAAAAGCAAATAAAAACTAGTTTTCTCTAGTTTTATTTTCTTTTTTTGCAAATTTGTCTAGGATATTTCTAAGATAAATGAGAAAAAAAGGTGTCATCAAGACTTTTTTAATTTTACGTGATTTGTTTCCTATATTATATGCTACAAAGAGTAGGAAAAACCAGGCTCAAAAGGTGTGCATTAAAAAAAAATTATTAGCCACTTTTCAGGACACGCTACTGCATTTTTCTCGTAGATTTCGTCACATATGTCTCAGATATAAAATATTTTCCAATATTCATATTGCAAAGTAAGAATGCGTATAGCATACCAAATAATTATTTCAAGTAATAGCAAAAAATTTGATTCCACAAAATTTCATTACTTATAAAAATGATTTAAGTAATTATCTTTATCTTTTTCATTTTTATCTTTGTGAGATTTCCTTAGCAGGTATCGTTGAACAAATTGCAAGATTTTCGATACGTGGTAAGTTAAAGGTATATATTACAAAAGTAAACTTATTTTTATTATGGATAAAGTTAAAATTAAATTAGATAGAAAACTCAATGGCATTTATTTCAAAAAATATAAATGTGAATTAGAAAAAGATAGATATAGAGAAGATTCACCGATTAATAAAGTAGGGGTCAATCTCCGAAACAATAATACACGGGTTGTCGACCCCGTGGATTCGACTTTGAAATCAGAAAAATGGTGTGTCAATGTTTCGGATATTGAACTACCTTCTTATGTCAATGACATATTAAAGCTAGGTGAAAAGTTTAACTTTAATAATAGATTCGACGATAGATTGGCTAAGTTTTGTTAAGAATTTTGAAGCTTTCCTTAAAAATTATCCTGAAAATGAAAAGATCCCGAAAATAAGAGGTAGTTTTTTTAATGTTATAAAAAAATTTCATAATAAAGAGTTATCGATTCATTCACATGTAGATAAACAATTTAAAATGGATTTAGTTAAAACTAAAGAATTTTTGAAACGAAATCAGGATATTTGAATAACGAGAGCTGATAAAGGAAATGCCACAGTGATTATTACAAAATCATCGTATAATGAAAAAGTAGAATCGCTATTTGGTGATAACAAATATTATGCAAAAATCTAATCAAATCCTCTATCTTCGTTAGAAAGGAAAACTAATGAATTGACAAAATGGTTAAACAAAATCGATTTCATATCTAATGGAACAAAATTAGAACCAATTTTACAAAAATTTAATATTTCCAAAGCATATGGGTTGATTAAAATACATAAAACGGATTTCCCAGTTCGACCCATCATCTCTACCATAAATATTTTTCGCAAAATTCTTACAAAATAGCTTAAAAACTCCGTTTTCTCATATTGACAATAGCGAAAAACTAAAAGAAAAGATTGATAATATTCTAATTCCGCACGACCACGAAATTATTAGCTTTGATGTTGTCAGTTTATTCACAAATGTACCTGAATATTTGGTGTACAATGCTATAGAAAAGAGATTGCACCAACTGTATAATAAAATCAATCTGAATTGCTCTGAATTTATTAAGTTATTAAGTTCATATTAAATAATAATTTTGTTCAGTTTAATGAAAAATTTTATAGACAAACTTTTGGTTGTGCTATGGGAAACCCGATTAGTCCTATTTTATCTGATATTGTTATGGAAGATCTAGAATTACATTGTATAAACAAATTACAGTCCAAGCCTTTGTTTTATTTTCGGTATGTAGATGACATTATATTATATATACAAAAAAATGACATAGAACATACCTTGAATGTCTTTAATTTGTATGATAAAAATTTACAGTTTACAGTAGAAAGATTCAAAAACAATAGTATTAGTTTTCTTGATTTAAGAATAATGATTAATGATCATAGACATATTATAAAGAATTGGTATAGAAAACCGACTTTCTCTGGTAGATATCTCAATTTTAATTCTCACCATCCTCCCTGGTAGAAATTAGTCCATTAAAAATGGGAAGGAAAACAGAAACTGGCCATTAGAAATGGCTAGTTATTAGACAGATATGTAACGCTTTTTTTATCAACTTCTCCCATTTTATGGAATGGCCCTAATCTGAAAATCTTTACATTAAAATTTCATAACAATTCAATCATATATTTTAAAACTTATACTTTTAAGAGATAGTTTACCGAGCTTTAAACAAAATTTAGTAATCTTTGTATACCGCTTTATTCTATAGGATATAAACCAAAATCGTTATTTTGACACGTGACTCTATCTCTCTTACTCATCGCCATAGCAAATCGCTTGTTACTAGATTTATAATGGCTTCATCGACTAGCTATTTTGACTAGCATTAAAATGCCAAATTAATAGATAGTACAAAATTGTGACCATCTTTGCGGCCAATAAATGTGAAAAATAGGTTAAAAAAATCGTTACACTTATGGAAGAAAATTGGAGTCCATTTTTTTGCCATTTTGGATCAAACTAGCCATTTACTGCTCAAAAAATGATTTCAATTTCCACCAGGGCTTTGGTGAATAAAATTGCGATTATTTATAGTTTGTTTGATCGGACAATAAAGCTGTCGCATAAATCCTTTCGCAAAAAAAATATTTTGTTCATTAAAGATGTCTTAAAATATAATAATTATCCACTAGATTTACTTAACTTTTATATAATAAAAAGACTAAAAAAGATTTGCTCGACATCTAGTTCCTCACATGGATATATTAGTGTTAATAAGACTTTTATAAGTTTGCCTTTTGTTAAAGAATTAGAAGGCTTCACAAAAAAAAAAGAAAATTTTTTTTTTAAACGCCTTAACACAAATGTAGTATTTAGCATGAATAATAAATTAAATAATGTTATAATATTTGGCAAGAATAAGAATAAAAATTTCAATAAGTCTAATGTTATTTATAAAATTAATTGTGAAAATTGTAATGCGTTCTACGTAGGACAGATATGTAGACGTCAGGCGTTAGAATACAAAAACATCATAAAAAATATTGTGATGAGGACAAAAATTCTTCATTATTTATACATAAAACAGAGAACTCACATAATATAAATTTTCAAGACGTAAAAATTTTAGATACAGAATTCAACACTGGTAAAAGATTGTTCACACAAGCTTTATATATACACACGCAAAAAAATTTTATGAATAAACAATTTGAAATTACAAAATTACCAAAGTAAATACAGTATTTTTTCTCCCCCCGGGAAGAAAGTACGTCTCCCGCTTCCCAACATTAAAGAGCAAAGTGAGTCGTTCTCTCCCTGTCACGTGACAACACCAACTGACGTCTAACTGCAAACGCATGCCGATATTTTTACATATATCTAGTATATTGTGACACGGGTGCGGGAGTCAATGGGAGTCGATTATTTAGCTCATGTGACTTTTTGGACGAGCGAAGTGAGTACAAACAAGTCACATGAGCTAATTAATCGACTTACGCACTAATTTCGAACAGTATTTAATACCACGAACGCCAAAAAATCATACCAAAGTTGTGATTTTGAGGTTAGAGTGGTATAAAATATAATAAAATACAAAGGCGAAGAAGGGCCATTTACATGGTTTTATTAGTTTTATTTGTTAATAATAAGTAATGTTTATTCATATTTTAGAAAACCATTAAATACAAAATTAATGAAATACAAAACATTAATGTAGTTAACATTCTAATGAACAAAATATTCCAATTTCTTTGGCATTAATATTTAACTTGATAATAATTATTATAAATAAATATAATATATATTTATTGTTTAAAATCACAATTTGAATAATTGTTATTAACTAAATGATGTATTACACAATTATGAAATTGAACAAACGAAGATTTCAAAGTAACCTCCTTCATTGCACTATCTTCTTTATTCAAATATTCAGCATTTTTAGCACTATCTTCTTTATTCAAATTAGCATTCTTAATGTCTTGGAAGATAACTCTTTTTTTTGTAGTTCTATTAGCTTGATATGATGAAAAATCATTAGTGACTTCTACAGTTTCTTGTACAAAATCTTTTCGTAGATTTGAATCATCTGTCAGTTGAGTATCATCGATGCCATTAATGTCAAAATAAGGATATTTATCCGTATCATCTGTATGTGCATCTGCTGAAGTAGCCGCTGACACATTAGTTGCAACTATATTATGAACTGGTGAAGTTCTAATTTGTATATTTTCTTTAGCAGATGCATTATCTGAATTAATAATACCTTGAAATATTTTTTTTCTATTAGCTAATGAATGTTCTATGTAACCTTCTGCCACCGTACTTGACTTCCAACCACCTAACTGTTTAACGGTTGTTCAATTAGCACCAGAGTTGGCTAGTAAAGTGGCAGCTGTTCTTCGTAAACAATGTCCTGTGTATGTTTCTGGGTCCTTCAACTTCAAAAACACAGCAATAGCCTTGGGAACTTCACTGATTTTATTTTTACCTATTACCTGTCTTGTACATACTCCATCTCTATATTGCAGGAAAAATCTGTCAGTAGTTAAACCATTTGGCCTCAGTTTGATGTAGTCCTTGACTTTGCCATAAAGCTCTATACCAATAACAAAATTTCTTGGATAGTAATTCTTCGTATCTCGTACTGTTACTATGAATTGGTTTCCAGTGTCTTCTATATTACTCATATTCATATCGCATATTTCTTGACATCTCATTGCACCGCATATCCCAAAAATAAGAATAACCTGCAATACATATGAACACTTCATACATTTATCATAAAAATTAGCTACCTAAAAGACAAATTGAATAATGTGGAAATACCTTTGAACATAAATATATTAAATCTTCACTGTTTTTCAAAAATAACTGGACTTGTTCCCAAGTTAATACGCTTGACTTCTTTGCTTTGTAACCTTTATTTTTATTCTTAAGCAGAGTTTTTAAATTTTCATATTTATTAATATTGATACCATGTCGAAGATTTAAGGTTGTTCTTAACATTGACCACTGCGCCCAGAGTGGATGGTTTTAACTTTTTTGATAAATCTTCAAAGTAAACTATTAGCACATTTTCATTAAATAACTTTGCCTTCTGGTCAATTTTCCATTTTATAAAACTATTATAAGTATTTTCATATTTCAGACATGATTTTGCAGGTAACAATTTATTAATGATCAGTTTTTCTTCTGCCTCAAAATCTCTGATGATTGATTCCTCATCTATATCGGAATCAGATGAATCAACATCCATTTTCTGCCATGGAAATATTATAGGTTATGATCAGCTGAGTACTATTACATTATCACATATTACTATAAGAGTGAGTTTTGTACTCTATAGTTAAAATTGTCTATTAATATTAGAAAAGTTATTGGTATATATATATATATATATATATATATATATATATATATATATATATATATATATATATATATATATATATATATATATATATATATCGGTTGTGCCTCTTGGTACACGATTGTGCTTCGTGTAACACGGTTGTGTCACGCGTATTTTCAATCCTCTGGCACGCTTCCTTTTGTGTCGAATAATGGACTGGTCCGAGCACAGCTCCTATTATCCTTGGCGATGACTTACTCGGCTTCCCGAACGTCACGCGTTCCGATGGTCGTCTTCTTGATGATGTTTCTTCTTTCCTCGTAGAAACCTCGCTATATGGACGACGAGCGTCTCGCATCTTGATACTGTAGCGAGCGATATCCACGCGGATGCTACGTGGATGGACTGATATGGACCCCGTAGCGAGTAGGCTCCACGCGGGTACTCCTTGGCTTGAGTGATGTAGACCCCGTAGCGTGTACGCTGCACGCGGGTTGTCCGTTAATTGAGAGGCGTGAACCCCTTTCCGACTCGTTGCACTAGCCGGCAACGATTAGATGATCATCGTCCAATCGCGATGATTCTAAAGCTGGCTTAACCGTGACTCTTCTATCGAAAATGCCACTTGTTGCTCTTGACTGCAACAAGATGGCTGCCAATCACCGTACGAAAGCGGTGATTCTAGAGCTGGCTTAACCGTGGCTCTTGGCGACGTCTTGGAGTCGGTAGACACGCACACTCCAAGGCGCTTTCAGAAATGGGGAGAATAGCAATTGATGTGCTATTTCCCCTAGGAAGCCTTAGATATTGGCTTCCGAGTGCACACGACGGCGAATTAACGAAAGAGACAGAGACAGCAACGTACGCGCGATGTCAACATGTGGGCACATGTGACTTTTACGGCACTCACGACCACGAACACTTTGATGCGTACCTGCAAAAGAAGATAGCTATCTCTACGCCACTCGAGAGTGAGCGTAGAAGATAGAGAGAGGCTTCTTCGGCGTGGCCATGTCGATGTCCTCTCCCACGATCTGGCTCGAAGGACCAAATGTTTTTATGATGTAATGAAGGATGATGGATCGTGAATTAGGCTGGTTCGTAAATTGAAAAACTTCCGTGTAGAGATAAAAGTGATTTATTGAATCTGCCGTCGCGCCACTGTAAGCGTACAGGTGTTGCTGTTCTCTCTGCCATCGCGTGCTGAACTGGAGCCGGCCGGCGCTGCGGAGTGCCGTCGGCGTGCCTTGGTAGTTGGAGGGGCGGTAAGAGAGGACCGCGTGGAGAGCGCTCACTGGCTGCGCACCTGCGGTAGCCGAATATCGCCTTATATGGCGTGATGACGTCAGCGTCTCGAATGTTCGAGGCGTTGGATCGCCAACACTTACTCTAATATTAGTGATAATAAATATAAAAAACTACTTATATCCTTCAGGGTTAAGAAGAACCTTCGATGTTGAATTATCTCCAAGTGACTCGCGAGTACACTTGTAGATAAAAATATATGTATATTCACATAAATATTTGGCTATGGGACGTACTTTCTTCCCGGTTCGAGAA